>CM067346.1:19841084-20328584 GCA_034190875.2 Urechis unicinctus
CCGTTGGTTGAGTGCCCCTCACGAGGGCTGCCTACTCGCCGTATTTGATGTGGGAGCTTACGGTGCCAGTATGAGCTCGAACTACAACATGCGCGTGAGTGGACCATTAAGTGACATACTCTTACATGAATATTGTTATCTCTCGAGCTTGAATACTTATTGGGATGAACAGAGCACGCTGCACAGATAATTTCATTGACAGGCGCGTCCAGGAGAGGTGTTGGTGTCTGGTAACACGTGGTCATTAGTGCGCCGGCCTGATACATTGAATGACATGTTGCGTCCGTACATTATGGATGACGAACATACGGACGACTCGGTACATCATGGTTGATGGCATGGATGATTGATATCCGAGCACCATGAATGACAGTAAGTCGTACAGCACATGACCTCATATAAAACCACACCATCTGATGCAGACACAACCGTTATCGGGTGTTGAAATCACGTGTTGAATCCAACATGAATCATTGCTGCCAGGTGAATGACGGATTCAAAAATAATTCTTTGTGCATATGCAAACTGAAAAATGATACAATTTTGTATATCATCTAACAAAATGAAAAATGTAAATATGTTCTTTAATTAAGTCGCTATTTTACCTTAACTTAGGGGAGAGGGGTCTATTGTTTTCATACCTTTCAAGAGTGACATGAAATATATCTGACAGAAAGAAACCTGGTTGATGAATTATAAACAATCCCCAACCGGTGCTCCATAACATGTCATGCAATGATCACTTAATATTTGTTCACGATGCTACAAACATTTGTTGGGTCATTCCTGTTTTCTTCCCCTGGAGAAGCAATAAATTAAAATATTTGATTCAATGTGCATTTGCAGTAAGCACTGGAGCCATTCATATCAAACCTGTTTCGTGATGTTGTTTTAACAGTATTCCATTAGCAGTGTACACAAGCCTGTGTTTTGTTGTGGAAAGAGATCTAGCAGCAATTGCTTGATAGAAGTTAATCCTCTTGAATACAAATATGACTTTGGTGCATCAATCAAAAGTTTCTCCAAGGGTGACTTGTATAACTGGGATATTTATAAAACACGTAAGTAATATTGTATACATCAACACTATTAACAGCATAATGCAACGGCGAACCAGTACAGTAAACACACATACCAACTTTAATAAAATTTATTACAAATCAACAAAAATAATGCTTACAATTAGGCAACAATTATTGTCTGAGTGAATAACAAACTTAGTCATATCCTCCTTAGTACCAACAAGGCAAACGATGATCTTTTTGATAATTATATTAATTTTCCATGTATAATTTTTTTATAATGTATATATATATATTACTGTAATCACGTCAACAATCAGATGCTCTCGATAAACTTTATAACACTACAGTAAAACAAGCTGTAAGTCTACACCCACAACCTCTACGCTAGAATTTAATCATAACGTAACATAATTGCAACGTATTGCTGTGATAATGATACGCTTTCATAATGTTACGTCCAATTAAATCTTATTCACCAGTCACCCCTCAATTAATACTAACAAAAACAATTCCTGCATCGAAAAAAGTTATGGGAAGTATATAGTTTAACGGCACACCAACACTAGTGTTACATGGTGCCTCGAAAGGTGGGATAAGAGACAAGATTGACCCCACTGAGCAACCGCCTTGGAGGATAAATGAAAAAAAAAAGAGAGGGAAATAGACATGGATGATGATGAAAAAGATAAAAATGAAAACGATTATCCTTGGACATGTCAGCACCAGGGCCATGCCATTTAAGTCTCTCGTTTAATAGAAATCCGGGTCAAAGTGGTGAGTTGCATAAATGGGTTGGCAAGGACTCCTCTGCTCAACCCACTGGGATACCATTGTCCATCAGCACAAATGACATTCAACAGCACCGACTAGTCGCCTCTTACAATGCAGAAGGATACAGTGGGCCTATTCTACCCCCATACTCACAGGGTGCTCGAAAAAAAAGAAGTAATAAATTTCTTCAAGTGACCAAGAAAACTCGAACATACATACATTGCATTCATCTAATAAATCCAGATGCCTCTGAATACATATAAGCCTGATACAACTAGCAAACAACATCATATCTACAGTTGGGTAATGAAGTTTTTTTAAGAATGCCTGCTACCTTGAATAAACACCTCCCTTATTACTGTGTAGTGCCTTTCCCCTATTGAACAGCTATGATTATCATGAAAACAAGACAACTATAAATATGAAAACACCAAATGAACGTTATGCGGGACAACATATAACCTACATGCAACAAAATATTAAACAAGCAGACTAAGTGTTGGCCATACTATGGAAAACATATCTTGGCTAGTGAACAAGCAAAGGACAACCAGTTAAACCATCTGGCCACATGATCAGTAGAATTAAATATAAACCTACCTTAGGATGAATCAACATAATGATTCAACAATCAACCATTACCTTCAAAACCAGCTAAAATATTAACAGCCCTAGATATAAAAAAGCAACATCTCTCATGTTCTTTGAAAAACAAGCACCCCCTCTGCCTTATTTCCATTGTTGTTATGAAAAGGTTCAGAGACTGGATGCAATGGCCACTCGGACACAATAAATCCAACATATTCGACACCTTCAGTCATAATGTGTTGGCAAACATTATGACTGAAATAGACTAAGAGGGGCACAAGTTGTTACAACAACACTTTTCTTAACAAGGGAATACTCCTGTCATGAAATCCAATTCTTGATTCGGATAACCAAACATGCCATTTGGGTCAGAATCAATAAAAAGCAGTGAGCACCTCAGTGTTGGCATGAGGCTTGGGTGTGTGTCAGCGATGCTTCCCCACCCACCCTGTGATTAACTAAAGCTGCCTCATGCATACCCTCAGGACTAGACGGTGGTGGTATGGGACTGGTTGTAAGACTGACCCTCAACTCTGTAAGTCAGGCCACGACTCCGTCAGCACAGCTAGTTCTCCACAAGTGTAATTGGGGTTGCTCTGTGCCAACATAAACCGACTGCTATCTACAACAGTATGTGACTGAGAACTGTAACTATGTGTCTGACTAATATTGTTATCCACACCAGTCAGATTGTAGTTACGCTCGGCAGGGTTAGGGGTGGTGGGTCCTTAGAGAGGCGGACTGGACACCACAGAGCTGGGGTTTGTGGCTATGTTACAGCTCCTCACAGAGCCCGGGTGAATACTGACCAATTGACCGCTACCAACAGCACATCTATCCACCTGTGATCCATTGTGATCTGACCCTTCGGGTTGATTAGGGTTCTTGGAATCAGGTGAGGGATACCTCTGGTACCTTGGTGGGATATTCACATACTTAGGTTCCCCTTGAATAAGGTACTTATGGCCTGGCATGTAGGATTGAGGGACCTGTGATGGCCGGTTATGGTATGAATGTTGAGGCAGATAAGGTAAGGTAAGTATAGGGTTTAACGGCACACCAACACTAGTGTGTTATATGGTGCCTACTTAAGGAGGGGTAAATACGAGTACGAAAGGATAAGAAGGAGTCAAGGGTTAAAACTAACTAAAAATTAAACCCATTAGTATTAATTGAATTATATTAATTGAATAATATATAATAATTTGAGAATTGTATGGTCTAAAATCTATAAAAAAGTCCAATTTCTCTTATGAATCCAAGTATCTTGGATGGATTCACCCTTTCAAACAATTCTGAAAGGGTTTTTGAACCCGGAAGAAGCGATTTCGGATCAAAATCAAATCAGCACATTCGATGAGAATGTGCTTGACGGTGTAGGTACATTGACAAGGAATGCATTCAGGGATGGGCTCATCCCTTAATAGAAAGGCATGAGTTGTATAGGTGTGTCCTATACGAGCGCGAGCAAGAATAACCTCCTCTCTTCTGCTCTCTCTGCAGCTCTGTGGCCACTCCCCAAGTAAGGGCTGAATTTCGTGAAGTTTGTTTGGGATGGATTCATCCCACTGGTCCTGCCATTTCTGTTTAAAAAATTGGACGACTTGAGGTTTAAAGTCTGTAAAGGGGACTTTAACCTCAGTCACATTCATGTTGAGGGCTTCCTTGGCAGCTCTGTCTGCCCTTTCATTACCAGGGATACCAACATGGCTTGGTACCCATACAAACAAAATATCCTTGCCACGATCTGTCAATTGAGAATATAAAAGCACAACATTTAAAATAAAACCATTACGTAAATTACTCCCTGTGATTGCCTCCAGGGCAGACAGTGAGTCGGAAAATACAACAAAACGCTTTTTACTGGATTGGGCAATAAGTCCAAGTGCAATGGAAAGAGCTTTAAGCTCAGCGTGGAAAATTGACAGTGGAGGTGGTAGGCTCATGTTAAAAACACATTTCCCCATAATGGCTGCAGCTCCAATTTTATTGTCTTCTTTCGAACCGTCTGTGTAAAGGGCAGAACGGTCCGAATATTTATCCTTTATCTCTCTAAATTGGTGAAGTAAAAAATCAGGCTCGTTAGATCCCTTCGTGTAAGTTGTCAGCGATTTATCCACTATTGGGGTTTTCAATTGCCATGGGGGAGACCCTGGCACAGTCTCAACCGCCACGGCATTCAAGTTAGAGCATGACCCATCCAGCGATTCTCTGATACGCAGACCGAACGAAGGGATAGCATTCGGCCTACTCTCATAAAAATGGATATTTCCAGGATTAAAAACAGCATCAAATGCTGGATTCTTGGGGTTGGACCTTATGCGTAAGGCATACTGAATGGCAAGCTGCTCCCTCCGAACCCCAAGTGGTGCCTCGTTGGCTTCCACATGTAGACTGGGAATGGGAGAGGTTCTGAAAGCCCCGAGGCAAAGCCTCAGAGCTTGGTTTTGGACAGTATCCAATTTTCTTAGATATGAGCGACGGGCAGCACCATATATAAAAGAGCCATAGTCCAACTTGGAGCGCACTAGTGACCGGTAAAGCCGTAAAAGGACTTTCCGGTCCGCTCCCCAATCAGTATTGGACAACATCTTTAAAAGATTGATTGCTTTAAAACATTTCTTACGGAGGTAAGAAATGTGAGCTTTAAAATTGAGCTTCCTGTCAAAAATTATTCCAAGAAACTTGGTTTCTTCCACCACAGGAATAACATTGCCATCAAGGGTGAGAACTGGGTCTGGATGGATATTTCTTTTGTTGCAAAAATGCATACAGACAGTTTTTGATTTAGAGAATTTAAATCCGTTTTCATCCGCCCAGTTTTTTGGATGTTATTGAGGCTAAGTTGAAGCTGCCTCTCAATTGTGCTCATATTTTTTGATTTAAAATAAATAAAAAAAATCATCCACGTAGAGTGAACAATCCACACCTGGCTTGATGACATTAACTATACTATTAATTTTTATATTAAAAAGTGTAACGGATAAAATACTTCCCTGTGGGACCCCCATCTCCTGATCACAAGTATCAGAAAGGGTGGTGCCAGCACGGACTTTAAAAATTCGGTTCTCAAGAAATTTTTTGATAAAAACAGGCATGCGGCCTTTAAGGCCCATATTGCTCAAATCCGACAGGATTCCATGTTTCCATGTGGTGTCATAAGCCTTCTCCATATCGAAGAAGACCGACACCACATGTTCCCCCCTCACAAAACCGTCACGTATAAAACTTTCAAGACGGACCAGGTGATCCGTCGTGCTACGTGTGTGACGGAAACCGCTCTGGTACCTGGAAATTAGTTGGTTTCTTTCAAGAAACCATACCAGGCGGCTGTTTATCATTTTCTCCATCGTTTTACAGATGCAGCTCGTTAAGGCAATGGGACGATAGTTCGTAGGAATGGTGTTATCCTTCCCTGGCTTGGGTATCGGGATAACTATAGCCTCTCTCCAACCATCTGGGAATGTTCCAGATTCCCAGATTCCATTAAAAATGTCTAAAAGTACTTCAAGTGATTCCTCTGGAAGGTGTTTTAAAAATTGATAGTGTACATCATCGGGTCCACTAGCTGTGTCATTCGATTTATGTATCGAATCCTCCAACTCCTTTAGTGTAAAAAAAGAGTTGTAATTTTCATGGTTATTTGAATTAAAATTAGGAATGTTTCGTTCCCGATGATGTTTAAATTTTTGAAATTTGGTACTATAATTATTGGCAGAGGAATTCTTTTGGAAGGCATCGCCTAGAGTATTGACAATGTCCTTCAAATTGGAGGCTTTGGAACCATCTGGTTTAACCAGATGTGAGAGAGTGTTGTTATTGTTATTTTCCTTTCCCCTAATCCTACGAACCATGTCCCATGCCTTTTTCGTGGAAGTCTTGCTATTTAATTTGGAAACAAAATTGTGCCAAGACTCACGCTTGCTGTATTTGATGACGCGTCGAGCTTTGGCTCGGGCTACTTTGTACAGGTTTTTGTTGGCCTCGGTGGGCCGCATTTTGAACCTGTACAGTGCCCGTTTGCGCTCTTTGACAGCGTCACGGCATGCATCAGAAAACCATGGTTTATATATCCGTTTAGAATCTGTCGAGGATTTCGGTACATTTTGTGTGGCTATATTAATTATTGATTGTGTAAAAAAGGATACCGGATCTTCATCAATATTTTCTAATGTATCTTTGTTGATAATGTCTCTGCACATAGAAGTAAAATTCGGCCAGTTGGCCTTATGTAGGTTCCATTTGGATACCCGCTCAGCGGGCATAGGCCTATTGATATTTAAAAATATTGGAAAGTGGTCACTTCCACACTGGTCCTGACCAACTTCCCAATCAAATTCCATCAAAAGAGATGGAGAGCAGAGGCTAAGGTCTATGGCAGAGAAAGATCCGGTTCCAGGATGGAGATAAGTTTTAGATTTATTATTTAATATAGCAAGATCATTTTGTATGATGAAATTCTCTATTTTTTGACCACTGTCGTTGGTGTCCTCACATCCCCATAAATCGCTGTGGGCATTGAAATCGCCAAGCAGCAAAAGTGGGGACGGAAGTTGACTGATCAAATGATCAATGTCTCTCTGTAAAATCTTGTAGCTTGGTGGTAGGTACAGAGAGCACAAAGTGATGGTTTTGTGGAGGGTAATTCTAATGGCTATAGCCTGAAGAGGCGTGTCAAGAGGAATGGGTTCATGGGGGACACCGTCTTTAACAAGCACAGATGCCCCTCCCACAGCTCTTGCGTCTCTTTGTGATAAAGTTGTTTTATTATACATGGTATACCCTCTCATTGACATTTGATCAGTCTCCTTCAAGAAAGTTTCCTGAAGGCTAACAGCAATAGGTTGATGGTCATACAAAAGAAATTTGAGTTCGTCATAGTTGGACCGAAATCCTCGACAGTTCCATTGGATGATGCTAGGTGACATTGGGGGGATTGGTTGAAGCCCGAGGCTTCCGCCTTGGGCTGTTAGGGGCAGATGTGGGTTTAGAGGGAAGACGGACACTGTCAATGTCCATCTCCTCTAGGCTGCCGTATTTATTATGCAATTTTATGGGATCCTTAGATCCCTTAGGAGGTCTATGATTATGAGTTTTTACTTTAGTTATTACTGTTTCATTTTTTTTACTAGTCTCAGCGGGTTTTTTGTAAACAGTAGGATGGACAGGAGGACTGCACTGCGTTGACATATCTTTTGCCTTCTTGGTAGTAGTAGCAGGTTTTGGCACATCAATGGTCACCATTTTTGGCTGGGCGCTGCCATTTGGCCACGTGTAGTCGGTCTGGGTGTCGACTGACACTGTGGCCTTTTTGACAGCGCTAGCATAAGAGGGTTTGGTGCCCTGATGTGCCTCCACTATCTTTCGTGCCTCAGGGAACGAGATGTCTCTGGTGTGTCGGATCGTTTGGATTTGTTTTTCCTTGATCCATGTAGGACACAACCTAGAGAATGCTGGGTGGTCCCCTGAGCAATTAATACATTTGGTGGTCTGCCGGCAGTCATCTTCCTTATGGTCCTCCTGTCCACACTTCGCACATGCTGCAGTTCTTTTGCAGGTTGAATTACCATGTCCGTAACGTTGGCACTTGAAGCAGCGCAAGGGATTTGGGATGTAGGGGTCCACGGAGACATTCAAGTATCCGACCTTGACAGCTTTAGGCAATTCAGAGCTGTCAAAGGTCAGGATAACCGTCCCCGTGGCTTGTCGAGTCCCATTGCGGTTCACTGTGATTTTTTTTGCATCGATTACCCTTTGTGGTTTTAACTCGTTAATAATTTCAGAGACCTCGCATTCTTTCAAATCAAAACATCGAATTACTCCTCTTTTGGTGTTGAGGGTTCGGTGAGGGGTGACTTGTATCGGAATGCCCGCGAGAAGTACTGATTTCAGTAGGCAACTCGCGAGGCTGGGTCGATCAACTTCAACAAGCAAGCTGCCAGACTGTATTTTCCTAATGTTTTTGGCGACACCAGCCAACCCCTCAATCCCTTTACTAATTGCAAAAGGACTTAGATGTCAAGGAGTAGAAGTTAAAACCAAGAATCTTGGCCATGAGGAGCAAAGATCTTTGTCCGAGTCAGAGTCCGTGTCCGTTTCATTGGGTCTAGTCCGTTTAGAAGATAATCTTTCTTGAGTTTGTTTATGAGCCATGATATTATGATAAAATTTCTTCACTGGTGCTCCCCACCCACCATGGAGCCCAACATGGGGGCGTCAGCGGTGTGCGGCTCAACCAGCACACATGACGCCAGGGATACACCAGTGCAATACTCAAATCAAATAGCAAACAGCTCAAAGAGCTGTTCACACATCAACTCAATTGACATGTTAAGCAGCCGCCAGGGATAAATGAAAAAGAAAAGGGAAAAAACCATGTGGATAAGAATGAATGACAAGAGGTGGAATGAAAAAGCAATAAGTAATGAAAACAAATATCCCATGGCATGTCACCACAAGCCGATTGACTGGACCAGGCCATTCCAGCCTCTCGTCTAGGTGAAATCCGGGCCAAAGTGGTGTGTTGCAGATATAGCCCTCGCAAGGACCGCTCCACTCAACCACCAGGATCCCATCTTCCACCGACACGAGTCGCAACCCACGGCCAACAGGTTGCCCCCTATTAGTCGCCTCTTACGACATGCAGGAGGATACAGTGGGCTTATTCTACCCCCAGACCCACAGGGGGATGTTGAGGCAGAGGTTCGCTGGTGAAGGCATCGAGCAATGAAAGGATGGAGGTGACTTCTCCAACAGACTGCTGGCAGGGACAAAGGTCAACACCAGACTGAAGGGTGTAAGCACTTATATTACATGATTTGAATTGATGTAATTGTAACGACAAGTCAACATAAGAGATAGTAATATGACAACCAATTTCTCTGTACGATGCAAATTTGATTCACCCTTGTCAGTGTGTAAGTCAGAGTTTGCAGTGTCTGGCATCAGTTCGGATCAAAACAGCAGCTGCACACAACACAGCGTTGCCGTGGAGACAGTGACTCATCATGCAGCTTCCCTACAAACAAAATACCATCATTTCATTCACACCTCACATGAACAACATTCCAGCATTACTCAAAATCTACATACAGTAGTCTAGAGGATTGTTGCGTATCACTTCAACAGTAATGAATGAATGGCCACATGAAATGTATGAGTGTTAGACATACCAGTGCACCAGGAATACTGGTAGATGGACGTACAACCGCAGTGCTCAGCGTGTGGACACTTTTCCTGGTACCAGGCTCTCTAAATTCACTAGGCTGTTACTGCAGGGTAATGTCACCTTTTTGCTCAAATGAGCCACGAAGTCAGTCATCTGTAACACAGACATGGGTAAGGGTTAAGTGATATAAAATGAATGCAAGCAAGCTGACAGGTCACAACTGCAAGCAAAGTCCATGTGTGCATCCATAAAAAACAAGTACACATGCATACTAGAGAAAACTGCTTCTTTACATATACACAGCCATTCTTGCAACCTGTCTTGATGCATACATAACCATGCGCCACCGAAATGATATCTTGACACAAAGCGTCATTCAGTAACCAGTAGTCAGCATATAGAGTGGTATACAACCCGGGATGAAGATGGAGAGAGAGAGACGGAGACCATTCAAGCAAGGTAACAGAGACACAGAAGATCAGCATAGAGAGAGGTAATTCGCAGAAGTTCCATAGGACGTTTGAACTGAGGCAGAGCCAGCATCAGCGACAGAGAGTGGTAGAAGAGCAGAGCGCACACCATAGATCCCACCTTGAAGAAATTAGCCATGAGACAGGGATCCAACTGCATCTGACAGATCTGAGCCAGTCAGGCTGGGGGTAGAATTGGTTGACTGGGTTCATAGGCTTCATACTGGAGCATGCACATAGTGATGTACATGCAGCAAAGCGCGCTGGACACATGGGGCAGTGGGAGAACTGACATGCTTCAGTCTTGATTCAATTGCACGATTCACCCCTGTCAGGATAAATGAAACAGGGAGGGGAGGCGATAAAAATCTGGTGACAAGCCTGCAAACATAAACACTAATGACCTGTTAATGAGTGTCCAAGGATAAATGGCAAAGACAAGGAGAAAAACTATGTGAATTTAAACGGATGACAAGAAGTGGTAAAAAAGCATCCAGGTGCTATGAAAACAAATATCCAATGTTGATGTCGGTTTGCACAAGCCAAAGACTTTAATGCCATTCCAGGGTCTCGTCTATATTATTTCAGTTTATTTCCAAGTGTGTTTGTTTTTTTTCGTTGTTTCACTGCAGTGGACAGCTCCATTCGCATCCCGCCAGGATTTCTCATATTCATAAAACACATTGAACCCTTTCAGAGCTACATTAGTTATGTGCACTTACATCCAAATTGTGGGTGTGAAAGTGTAGATTACCTGTCAAATAAGAGATAGTAATATGACAACCAAACCACGATGCAAATTTGATGTCAGTGTGTAAGTCACCTTGCAGTGTCTGGCATCAGTATTGGTACAGCAGCTGCACACAACACAGCGTTGCCGTGGAGACAGTGACTCATCATGCAGCTTCCCTACAAACAAAATACCATCATTTCATTCACACCTCACATGAACAAACATTCCAGCATTACTCAAAATCTACATACAGTAGTCTAGAGGATCCAGTTGCGTACACTTAGGGTCACAGTAATGAATGAATGGCCACATGAAATGTATGAGTGTTAGACATACCAGTGCACCAGGAATGTGGTAGATGGCGCCGTACAACCGCAGTGCTCAGCGTAAGATGGACACTCCACTTTTCCTGGTACCAGGCTCTCTAAAAATGAACTAGGCTGGTTACTGCAGGGGAAATGTCATTTTTTTGCTCAAATGAGCCACGAAGTCAGTCATCTGTAACACAGACATGGGTAAGGGTTAAGTGATATAAAATGAATGCAAGCAAGCTGACAGGTCACAACTGCAAGCAAAGTCCATGTGTGCATCCAGGCTCAACAAGTACACATGCATACTAGAAAACCTGTCTTTACATATACACAGCCATTCTTGCAACCTGTCTTGATGCATACATAACCATGCTAGAAAAATATCTTGACACAAAGCGTCATTCTAACAACCAGTCTTCACTCATACAGAGAGAGAGAGAGAGAGAGAGAGAGACAGAGACAGAGACAGAGACAGAGAGAGAGAGAGAGAGAGAGAGAGAGACAGAGAGACAGAGAGACAGAGAGACAGAGAGACAGAGAGACAGAGAGAGAGCTGTGCTAAGAGCCCACCTTGAAGAAATTAGCCATGAGACAGGGATCCCGCTGCATCTGACAGATCTGAGCCAGTCTGGCTGGGGTGTAGAATTGGTTGACCGGGTTCATATAGTTCTGCTTCATACTGGAGCATGCACATAGTGATGTACATGCAGCAAAGCGCTGGACACATGGGCAGTGGGAGAACTGACATGCAGTCTTGCAACTGCACGATTCACCCCTGTCAGAGGGGATGAAACAGGGAGGGGAGGCGGGGGGTATCTGGTGACAAGCCTGCAAACATAAACTCTAATGACCTGTTAAGCAGTCTCCAAGGATAAATGGCAAAGAGAAGGGGAAAAACTATGTGAATGAAAACGGATGACAAGAAGTGGAATGCAAAAGCAATAAGTAATGAAAACAAATATCCCATGGCATGTCACCACAAGCCAATTGACTGGACCAGGCCATTCCAGCCTCTCGTCTAGGTGAAATCCGGGCCAAAGTGGTGTGTTGCAGATATAGCCCTCGCAAGGACCACTCCACTCAACCGCCAGGATCCCATCTTCCACCGACACGAGTCGCAACCCACGGCCAACAGGTTGCCCCTATTAGTCGCCTCTTACGACATGCAGGAGGATACAGTGGACCTATTCTACCCCCGGACCCACAGGGGGACCCCGCCAGTCTGAAGGAAGATGTGCTTCACCTACATAATGCCATTCCATCTGCGGGCCACCAGGGGGTTGCACGGACCAAAGCCAAGGTAAAAGAGATGTTCCATAGGTTTGGTTTGGCTCAGGATGTGGAAAACTATGTAGCATCCTGTGGCACGTGCAACCAAAACAAGAAGGCTACCCGCCAAGGGAAGGGCGCAATGAGATCATACCAAGCAGGCGCGCCCATGGAGCGGGTACACCTCGATTTCCTTGGACCATTGTCGCGTGCCACTAGGGGGAACGAGTATGTGCACATGATGGTTGATCAACTTACCAAATGGGTCGAGTGCATACCTCTCCCCTGTCAAACTGCCGAGGTAACAGCAATAGCGGCTGTAAATGAATACTTCTCCAGGTTGGATACTCTTTCCAAGTTTTCTCTGACCAGGGGAGAAACTTCGAGTCACGCCTCTTCATTGCATTGTGTGAAGCTCTCCATATCCATAAGGCACGCACAACGCCTTACAGACCATCTGCTAATGGACAAGTGGAGAGATTCAACCATACGTTAATGGACGCAGTACGCTGTTTCATTGGGAAGAACCAACACCAATGGGATATGCATTTGTCGCAGGTGGCCGGTGCACTCAGGGCTTCAGTCAATAGATAGTAAGGTAAGGTAAGTATAGGGTTTAACGGCACACCAACACTAGTGTGTTATATGGTGCCTACTTAAGGAGGGGTAAATACGAGTACGAAAGGATAAGAAGGAGTCAAGGGTTAAAACTAACTAAAAATTAAACCCATTAGTATTAATTGAATTATATTAATTGAATTATATATAATAATTTGAGAATTGTATGGTCTAAAATCTATAGAAAAGTCCAATCTCTCTTATGAATCCAAGTATCTTGGATGGATTCACCCTTTCAAACAATTCTGAAAGGGTTTGAACCCGGAAGAAGCGATTTCGGATCAAAATCAAATCAGCACATTCGATGAGAATGTGCTTGACGGTGTAGGTACATTGACAAGGAATGCATTCAGGGATGGGCTCATCCCTTAGTAGAAAGGCATGAGTTGTATAGGTGTGTCCTATACGAGCGCGAGCAAGAATAACCTCCTCTCTTCTGCTCTCTCTGCAGCTCTGTGGCCACTCCCCAAGTAAGGGCTGAATTTCGTGAAGTTTGTTTGGGATGAATTCATCCCACTGATCCTGCCATTTCTGATTAAAAAATTGGACGACCTGAGGTTTAAAGTCTGTAAAGGGGGCTTTGACCTCAGTCACATTCATGTTGAGAGCTTCCTTGGCAGCTCTGTCTGCCCTTTCATTACCAGGGATACCAACATGGCTCGGTACCCATACGAACAAAAAATCCTTGCCACGATCTGTCAATTGAGAATATAAAAGCACAACATTTAAAATAAAACCATTACGTAAATTACTCCATGTAATTTCCTCCAGGGCAGACAGGGAGTCGGAAAATACAGCAAAACGCTTTTTACGTGATTGGGCAATAAGGCCAAGTGCAATGGAAAGAGCTTTAAGCTCAGCGTGGAAAATTGACAGTGGCGGTGGTAGGCTCATGTTAAAAACACATTTTCCCATAATGGCTGCAGCTCCAATTTTATTGTCTTCTTTCGAACCGTCTGTGTAAAGGGCAAAACGGTCCGAATATTTATCCTTTATCTCTCTAAATTGGTGAAGGAAAAAAATCAGGCTCATGAGATTCCTTCGTGTTGGCTGTCAGCGATTTATCTACTGTTGGGGTTTTCAATTGCCATGGGGGAGACCCTGGCACAGTCTCAACCGCCACGGCATTCAAGTTAGTGCATGACCCAACCAGTGATTCTCTGATACGCAGACCGAACGAAGGAATAGCATTCGGCCTACTTTCATAAAAATGGATATTACCAGGGTTAAAAACTACATTAAATGCAGGATTCTGGGGGTTTGACTTCAAACGTAAGGCATATTGAATGGCTAGCTGCTGCCTCCGAACCCCAAGCGGAGCCTCGTTGGCTTCTACATGTAGACTGGGGATGGGGGAGGTTCGGAAAGCCCCGAGACAAAGCCTCAGAGCCTGGTTTTGAACCGTTTCCAATTTCCTTAAATAAGAACGACGGACAGTACCGTAGATAAAAGAGCCATAGTCCAACTTGGAGCGCACTAGTGACCGGTAAAGCCGCAAGAGGAATTTCCGGTCCCCGCCCCAATCAATATTGGACAACATCTTCAAAAGATTAATTGCTCTGAAACATTTCTTACGGAGGTAAGAAATGTGAGATTTAAAATTAAGTTGTTTATCAAAAATGATTCCAAGAAACTTGGTTTCTTCCACCACAGGAATAACGTTGCCATCAAGGGTGAGAACTGGGTCTGGATGAAAATTTCTTTTGTTGCAAAAATGCATACAAACAGTTTTTGATTTAGAAAACTTAAATCCGTTTTCATCCGCCCATTTTTGGATGTTATTGAGTCTAAGTTGAAGCTGCCTCTCAATTGTGCTCATATTTTTGGATTTAAAATAAATAAAAATCATCCACGTAGAGTGAACAATCCACACCTGGCTTGATGACATAAACAATACTATTGATTATGACATTAAAAAGCGTAACGGATAAAATACTTCCCTGTGGGACCCCCATCTCCTGATCACAAGTATCAGAAAGGGTGGTGCCAGCACGGACTTTAAAAATTCGGTTCTCAAGAAATTTTTGGATAAAAACAGGCATGCGGCCTTTAAGGCCCATATTGCTCAAATCCGACATGATTCCATGTTTCCATGTGGTATCATAGGCCTTCTCCATATCAAAGAAGACTGACACCACATGTTCCCCCCTCACAAAGCCGTCACGTATAAAACTTTCAACCAGGTGATCCGTCGTGCTACGTGTGTGACGGAAACCGCTCTGGTACCTGGAAATAAGTTGGTTTCTTTCAAGAAACCATACCAGGCGGCTGTTTATCATTCTTTCCATCGTTTTACAAATGCAGCTCGTTAAGGCAATGGGACGATAGTTCGTAAGAATGGTGTTATCCTTCCCTGGCTTGGGTATCGGGATAACTATAGCCTCTCTCCAACCATCTGGGAATGTTCCAGATTCCCAGATTCTATTAAAAATGTCTAAAAGTACTTCAAGTGATTCCTCTGGAAGGTGTTTTTAAATCATCGGGTCCACTAGCTGTGTCATTCGATTTATGTATCGAACCTTCCAACTCCTTTAGTGTAAAAAGAGAGTTGTAATTTTCATTGTTATTTGAATTAAAATTAGGAATGTTTCGTTCCCGATGATGTTTGAATTTTTGAAATTTGGTACTATAATTATTGGCAGAGGAATTCTTTTGGAAGGCATCGCCCAGAGTATTGACAATGTCCTTAAAATTTTTTGGGAACCATCTGGTTTAACCAGATGTGAGAGACTGTTGTTATTTTGCTTTCCCCTAATCCTACGAACCATGTCCCATGCCTTTTTCGTGGATGTCTTGCTATTTAATTTGGATGACGCGTCGAGTTTTGGCTTGGGCTACTTTGTACAGGTTTTTGTTGGCCTCGGTGGACCGCATTTTGAACCTGTACAGTGCCCGTTTGCGCTCTTTGACAGCGTCACGGCATGCATCAGAAAACCATGGTTTATATATCCGTTTAGAATCCGTCGAGGATTTCGGTACATTTTGTGTGGCTATATTAATTATTGATTCTGTAAAAAAGGATACCGGATCTTCATCAATATTTTCTAAAGTATCTTTATTGATAATGTCTCTGCACATAGAAATAAAATTCGGCCAGTTGGCCTTATGGAGTTTCCATTTGTATACCCCCTCAGCGGGCATAGGCCTATCTATGTTTAAAAATATTGGAAAGTGGTCACTTCCACACTGGTCCTGACCAACTTCCCAATCAAATTCCATCAAAAGAGATGGAGAACAGAGGCTATGGTCTATGGCAGAGAAAGATCCGGTTCCAGGATGGAGATAAGTTTGAGATTTATTATTTAATATAGCAAGATCATTTTGTATGATGAAATTCTTTATTTTATGACCACTGTCGTTGGTGTCCTCACATCCCCACAAATCGCTGTTGGCATTGAAATCGCCAAGCAGCAAAAGTGGGGTTGGAAGTTGACTGATCAAATGATCATTGTCTCTCTGTAAAATCCTGTAGCTGGGTGGTAGGTACAGAGAGCACAAAGTGATGGTTTTGTGGAGGGTAATTCTAATGGCTATAGCCTGAAGAGGCGTGTCAAGAGGATTGGGTTCATGGGGGACACCGTGTTTAACAAGCACAGATGCCCCTCCCACAGCTCTTCCGTCTCTTTGTGATAAAGTTGTTTTATTATACATGGTATACCCTCTCATTGACATTTGATCAGTCTCCTTCAAGAAAGTTTCCTGAAGGCTAACAGCAATAGGTTGATGGTCACACAAAAGAGATTTGAGTTCATCATAGTTGGACCGAAATCCTCGACAGTTCCATTGGAAGGTAAGGTAAGGTAGAGTAAGTATAGGGTTTAACGGCACACCAACACTAGTGTTATATGGTGCCTACTTAAGGAGGGGTAAATACGAGTACGAAAGGATAAGAAGGAGTCAAGGGTTAAAACTAACTAAAAATTAAACCCATTAGTATTAATTGAATTATATTAATTGAATTATATATAATAATTTGAGAATTGTATGGTCTAAAATCTATAGAAAAGTCCAATTTCTCTTATGAATCCAAGTATCTTGGATGGATTCACCCTTTCAAACAATTCTGAAAGGGTTTGAACCCGGAAGAAGCGATTTCGGATCAAAATCAAATCAGCACATTCGATGAGAATGTGCTTGACAGTATAGGCACATTGACAAGGAATACATTCAGGGATGGGCTCATCCCTTAGTAGAAAGGCATGAGTTGTATAGGTGTGTCCTATACGAGCGCGAGCAAGAACGACCTCTTCTCTTCGGCTCTCTCTGCAGCTGTGTGGCCACTCCCCAAGTTGAGGCTGGATTTCGTAAAGTTTGTTTGGAATGGATTCATCCCACTGGTCCTGCCATTTTTGTTTAAAAAGTTTAACGACCTGCGGTTTTAAGTCTGTAAAGGGAATCTTGGTTTCAGACACTGGCTCATGTAGGGCTTCCTTTGCAGTCCTATCGGCTCTTTCGTTGCCTGGGATACCTATGTGACTGGGTACCCAGACAAACTCAACATTTTTTCCCAGCATGGATAAACGAGTAAGATTTTCTAAAATATCTACAACAATATGGCACGATAACAACTTATTCCCAATTGCCTCCAGGGCAGATAAAGAATCACTAAAAATTGTAAAATCCGCATTGTGATGGTGAGCAATAAGGCCCAATGCCATCCTTATTGCGGTAACTTCAGCTGTGTAAAAAACAGATGCTGCACCAGGCAGTCTTTCCTTGTGGGTCTGAGGTCCGAACACGACTCCAGCGCCCACACGGTTTGCATCTTTGGATCCATCAGTATAAATAAGTATCTTGTCTTTGTGATGTTCTTTTATTTCATGAAATTTCATCAAGAGGTCATTTGCATTTAATTTATCATATTTGGTAGGGATGTGTCTATTGTTGGTGTGTTCAATTGCCAGGGTGGTGTGTTTCGGGAATTTTGTTTGGAGCAATAATGTCTAAATTATTGGATATGTTGTTTAGCGATTCTTGAATACGGATGCCAAGAGGTGGTAATGTCACAGGCAGGGTGATCTGGATTGCTTTTTATTTTAATTGCATATTGAAGGGCAAGTTTGTTTCTTCTTAGATGGATAGGCATTTCATTGGCTTCAGTGTGGAGGCTTTCAATGGGTGATGTTCGAAATGCCCCAAGGCAAATCCTCAGAGCCTGATTCTGGACTATGTCCAGTCGTTTTAGATAAGATTTTCGAGCTGCACCGTAAACGATGCAGCCATAGTCAAGCTTTGATCTTATCAAGGACCGGTAGAGCCTGAGCAGGACCTGCCTGTCAGCTCCCCAGTCCAGCTTGGACACTACTTTAAGAAGATTCATTGCCTTGAGACATTTATTCCTGATGTAATTAATATGGGATTTAAAATTAAGTTTTGAATCAAATATGATACCTAAGAATTTGGTTTCTTCCACAACAGGGACGGATTTTCATTGATGGTTAATTCTGGGTCAGGGTGAAGGCCCCTTCTTTGACAAAAATGTACACAAACTGTTTTTGTAGTGGAAAATTTGAAACCATTTTTATCTGCCCATTTTTGAATTTTGTTAAGGTTGATTTGTAGCTGGCGTTCTATGGTGGTCATACTGCTGGATCGGTAAGATATAAGGAAATCGTCTACATAAAGTAATTTTTCTATTTCAGGTTTAAGAACTTTTGTGATGCTATTGATCTTTAGATTGAAAAGTGTGACAGAAAGAATGCTGCCCTGTGGGACCCCCATTTCCTGACCATGTTGGTCCGAAAGTGATGTCCCAATTCTTACCTTAAAAAATCTATCATTTAAAAAATTTTGTATAAATAGTGGCATATTACCTCGAAGACCAGCTTCTTGTAGATCTTTTAAAATCCCATATTTCCATGTCGTGTCATATGCTTTCTCAAGATCGAAAAACACAGACACGACATGGTCCCCCTTTAAAAATGCATCCCAAATATAAGATTCTAACTTAACAAGGTTGTCTGTGGTACATCGGCCTTTTCTAAAGCCAGATTGATGTTCATTTATTATATTATTAATTTCCAAGTACCACATAAGACGCTTGTTAACGATTCGCTCCATGGTTTTACAGAGACAGCTCGTGAGAGCAATGGGCCTGTAGCTCGACGGGTTGGTTGGGTCTTTTCCGGACTTTGGGAGAGGGATGATGGTAGCCTCTCTCCATGAGTCCGGATATTCTCCACTGCTCCATATGTGATTGTATATGTCTAATAAGACATACAAGGACTCTTCTGGAAGATGTTTAAGAAGTTGGTAATGAACATCGTCTGGTCCTACTGCAGTGTCCTTGCAGAGTTTCAAAGATTCTTTCAATTCTTCTAAAGTAAAAGGAACATTATAATTTTCTTCGTTGTTTGACCTAAAATTAAGTTTTGTTCTTTCAGTTATCTGTTTATGTCTTTGAAACTTTTCAGTATAATTAGCAGTGGAAGAATTCATGGTTATTGTGTCCGCTATGATGTTAGATATTTCTTGTTTGTTTTTTACTTCATTACCATCTGGTGTTAGAAGGTAAGAAGAAGTGGAAGAGGTGTTTTTTCCACTTATTTTGCGGACCATTTCCCATGTCTTTTTGATTGATGTTTTCGAGTTTAATTTTGATATATAAGTTTTCCATGAATTCTTTTTACTTTCTTTAACGACCCGCCGAGCTCTCGCTCTCGCTGCCCTGAATGATGCCAGGTTTGCATGGGTTGGGTGAGTTTGAAATAACTTAAGGGCCCTTTTTCTGTGGTTGATGGCGTCCTGGCAGTCTTGGTTAAACCATGGTTTTGGGATGCGCCTGAGCTTTGCCGAGGACTTCGGAATAGTTTTGGAGGCAATTTCAAGCAGTTTAGCACAAAATGTATCGATGTGTGTATCTCTCCCTTGCATCTTATCCCTGTGGATAGCCTCCCCACACAGAGATCCAAAGGAGGGCCAGTCTGCTTTATTCAGCTGCCACTTTGGAGGTGACTCTGGTGGTAACGGAGGGTTTAGGTGGATAAGAATGGGGAAGTGGTCACTTCCACAGGTATCATCGACACCAACTTCCCATGCAAGGTCGAGAAACAAAGAAGGAGAAGAGAAAGAAAGATCTATTGCGGTGGGTGTGCCATAGCCTGGATGGATGTATGTATTTGAGCCGTCATTTAAAAGGCAGAGATTGTGAGAAATGAAGAAATCTTCTACAATTTGGCCTTTTCCATCATCATATGTATTGCCCCATAAAGAGTTGTGGGCATTAAAATCACCCATGAGGAGAACTGGCTCTGGCAACTGGGCCACGATGTTGTCCAGTTCTCCCCCGTGTAAAATTTTGGCTTGGCGGTAAGTAAAGGGAGCAAAGTGTGATGGACTTATTTAAGGTTATATTTACTGCTACTGCTTGAAGGTTTGTATTGAGTTCTATTTCTTTCTGGGGAATAAAATCCTTGATTAAAATGGATGAGCCGCCAGAAGCTCGTTCCCCAGTGCCTCCAAATTTATGGTAAGATTTATAGCCTTTCAAGCTATATTTATTTTCTGCCTTCAGAAATGTTTCCTGAAGGCAGGCTGCAATACCATTATTTTTGTTGAGTAAAGTAATAAGTTCTTCATGATTATTCCGAAGTCCTCGGCAATTCCATTGTATAATGCCCGCCTTTACCTATCAGGGGGTTTGGCGGGACGTTTGCTGCCATTGTGGACCTCAGTCCCCATGGCATTCCTAGGGCCGCAGGTTCCCTGCGCCACTACAGACCCAGGGTCCCGATTGGCCCCTGATGATGTGTGTCTGCCATGGGGGACATCATCAGTCTCCATGGCAGACATTGGGCCATAGATGTTGGGCCCAACAAAAGAATCTGGGTTCTGAACCCTGATGAGTTTAGATTTGATTGACCGTGGGAGTTTAGATTTCTCATTGTATTTGTTTGTTGTTATGTGTTCATTCACTTTTGGGGTAGTGGGGGTGTTTGGTTTTGTTTGTTCTGTTGGGGGATTGCTGGCTTTGAAAGGGGGTTGTTTCGGAGGGTAGTTTTCTGTTTGTGTACTAATAGATTTGGTTATTTTAGTTGGTGCTGCTGCAGTACTAGCATATGAAGGTCTGGAAGAAGTTGAATTTTGGCACTCTACTATTTTTCTCGCTTCAGGAAAAGAAAGTTTTTGGGTGATATGTAGTGTTTGAATTTGTTTTTCGATTTGCCAAATTGGACAACGTTTAGAGTATGCGGGATGAGCACCGGAGCAGTTTGCGCACTTGAATGGCGCCTTGCAATCCTGCTCCCCGTGCTCATCACCGCATTTGGGGCAGATTGGTGTTCTATTGCATCTTGTTCGAAAGTGTCCATATTTCTGGCAATTGTGGCATCTTAATGGATTTGGAATGAATGGTTCAGTTTTGATGTTCAGGCCTGCTAATTTAATGTTGTTTGGAAGGAAAGGGATATTGAAAGTAAGAATGTGGGTGCCTGTGGGATTCTTTTCTCCATTTTTATTAATGAGCACTTTGGCTACTTCACTTACATTTTGATTTTTCAATTCCTCCAAAATTTCTTCTTCGCTGCAGTATTTGAGTTCGAAAGATTTTATAACACCCTTGATGGTGTTAAGGGTTCGATGTGGGCTGAATTTTACATTGATATTTGCTATTTTAGTGGTTTGGAGAAGAAGTTTGGAATGAATTTGTTTGGAAGTTTCTACAAGGTAAAGTCCCGATCTCAAAAGTTTTAAAGTTTTTGGGGTGCCCGCAATACCACAAATTCCTTTAAATAGAACAATGAATGAAACTTTCTCTAAACTCCCGTCGGTCCTTTCAAGCACAAGAAATCTTGGCCAGTTTTCAGATTCAGTTTCATTTTCATCTAAATGCCTTCGTTTTTGGCCAGTATGAGAGGAAGACATAGTAATACAACAATTCATCACCTGTGCTCCCCACCCGCCCCGGAGCCCAATAAAGGGACATCTTAAAGATGCCAGGGCTACACAGGTGATATACTCGTCCCCCATAAAAAGTGATACAATACGTAACCCATAGAGCCCAGACACTGGCAAGGTGCTGAGCTCGTAGAGGCGCACCATAACACCCCTAATGGAATCCGATTGACCTGATTAAGCAGCCGTCTTCTGGGACTAGTGAAGCCAATGAAATGAGAAATGGTACATGAAGTAAATGAATGTCATGAAGGAAGATGCCAAATGCATGTGACGGGTAGTCCCAGGGCACGACGCCACCAGCCCAGTTCCATTGGATGATGCTATGTGACATTGGGGGGATTGGTTGAAGCCCGAGGCTTCCGCCTTGGACTGTTAGGGGCAGATGTGGGTTTAGAGGGAAGATGGACACTGTCAATGTCCATCACCTCTAGGCTGCCGAATTTGTTATGCAATTTTATGGGATCCTTAGATCCCTTAGGAGGTCTATGATTATGAGTTTTTACTTTAGTTATTACTGTTTCATTTTTTTTACTAGTCTCAGCGGGTTTTTTGTAAACAGTAGAATGGACAGGAGGACTGCACTGCGTTGACATATCTTTTGCCTTCTTGGTAGTAGTAGCAGGTTTTGGCACATCAATGGTCACCATTTTTGGCTGGGCGCTGCCATTTGGCCACGTGTAGTCGGTCTGGGTGTCGACTGACACTGTGGCCTTTTTGACAGCGCTAGCATAAGAGGGTTTGGTGCTCTGATGTGCCTCCACTATCTTTCGTGCCTCAGGGAACGAGATGTCTCTGGTGAGTCGGATCGTTTGGATTTGTTTTTCCTTGATCCATGTAGGACACAACCGAGAGAATGCTGGGTGGTCCCCTGAGCAATTGATACATTTGGTGGTCTTGCGGCAGTCATCTTCCTTATGGTCCTCCTGTCCACACTTCGCACATGCTGCAGTTCTTTTGCAGGTTGAATTACCATGGCCGTAACTTGAAGCAGCGCAAGGGGTTTGGGATGTAGGGGTCCACGGAGACATTCAAGTATCCGACCTTGACAGCTTTAGGCAATTCAGAGCTGTCAAAGGTCAGGATAACCGTCCCCGTGGCTTGTCGAGTCCCATTGCGGTTCACTGTGATTTTTTTTGCATCGATTACCCTTTGTGGTTGTAATTCCTTAATTATTTCAGAGACCTCACATTCTTTTAAGTCGTAGCATCGAATTACCTCTCTTTTGGTGTTGAGGTGAGGGACTTGAATGGGAATGCCCGCGAGAAATACTGATTTCAGTAGGCAACTCGTGTGGCTGGGTCGATCAACTTCAATAAGTAAGCTGCCAGATTTTTCTAATGTTTTTGGCGACACCAGCCAACCCCTCAATCCCTTTACTAATTGCAAAAGGACTTAGAGATGTCAAGGAGAAGAAGTTACAACCAAGAACCTTGGCCATGAGGAGTAAAGATCCTTGTCCGAGTCCGAGTCTGTGTCCGTGTCATTGGGTCTATTCCGTTTGGAAGATAATCTTTCTTGAGTTTGTTTTTGAGCCATGATATTATGATAAAATTTCTTCACTGGTGCTCCCCACCCACCATGGAGCCCAACATGGGGGCGTCAGCGGTGTGCGGCTCAACCAGCACACATGACGCCAGGGATACACCAGGGCAATACTCAAATCAAATAGCTCAAAGAGCTGTTCACACATAAACTCGATTGACCTGTTAAGCAGCCGCCAGGGATAAATGAAAAAGAAAAGGAAAAAACCATGTGGATAAGAATGAATGACAAGAAGTGGAATGAAAAAGCAATAAGTAATGAAAACAAATATCCCATGGCATGTCACCACAAGCCGATTGACTGGACCAGGCCATTCCAGCCTCTCGTCTAGGTGAAATCCGGGCCAAAGTGGTGTGTTGCAGATATAGCCCTCGCAAGGACCGCTCCACTCAACCACCAGGATCCCATCTTCCACCGACACGAGTCGCAACCCACGGCCAACAGGTTGCCCCCTATTAGTCGCCTCTTACGACATGCAGGAGGATACAGTAGACCTATTCTACCCCCGGACCCACAGGGGATAACATTTATGTCAGCCCTAAAGTTTCAAAACCAAATTACGTTGTATGAGGGATAACTCGTCCATTAGTTGTGTGACTGACACTTCCAAATCCCATGATTAAATCAGTGCTCCAATTTAAAAAAAAATTAAGGCAATTCTTTTCTAAAAACATTTGATTTGCAATTCAATAATTCCTGTCTTTCACATTATTTACCTTGTACCTCCCTTATACCTAATTCTGAACCTGACATCAGTGCAGCCTTTTATGCACAGCAATGTTTGGCTGATCATTTTAAAGCCGCTGTATTTATGCACTGCTATGACATAATTTATGAACACCAAGCGATGAATTGATTTTACAATGGTGCGCATTTCACACTTCTCACATTTAGAAAATTATCGATACATGTTTTAGTTTTGTTATTGCCCTGGCTTAGGCTTTATTTCATTAATTCTTTTCGTGTGCTCTTGACCGGTTTGCATTAAATTTTTGCAGCATTAGTAAAGCAGCTTTTAAGTTATTGATATTTAAGTGCCATATTTATGATTCAGTGGGGATGGGAGCATATAGTTTACTGCTTCGGGCTTCTAAAAATTAAAGTTTTGAATGATAGTACATCTTGGAGGATTTAAACAATTTGATTGCTCAGTTATCCTTATTACCTGAATACACGGCCCATTCCTGCAGAGGCTACATTCTCGACCATCATCAAAACATTGATTTTATCGTTCACGTATTTCTACATCAGATAGAGATCAGAAAGCTTGGTTGTGTTACTTACTTTTATATGCGGTGGTGTTTTTTGATTGAAAGAAATCTCAAACAGAATATTGAATTTGGGAAAACTCTTTGCCTAGCGCGAGCGCCGCGCTTTGCGAGTCCACAAGGCAGGCAGCGTCCACGATCTTTGACGTCAAATGTTACTATGTTTCTACGCAATAAGGTAATTTACTAATACATGTACATAACTGAGATGCATGTAACAATATTCACAAAGTTTACTTGATCTCAATTCTTTCAAATAAATCTATTGCGCGTCACAACAGCTGTTATACATTAATAAACTGAGCGTTTTGAGTCAATCACCTGAGGTCTTGAAAACTAGTATGTTAAACGTCAAAACCGTCCTGGCCGTCGGGTTCGCATCACATGGAGTTGATCATTGAGTCTTGAAAGCTTATATGTTGAACGTCTAAACCGTTTCTGATCCCGTCCTGGCACAAAGACTTGCGTCACTTTGACGTAAAACCTCAAAATAAAGCTCCAATATAGATTAAGTGGCTGTCTAGCCCTAGCTGGCAGCGGTTCAGCCGTATCTAATACGATTAGTCACATTGCTGACCACTTTTCATGGTCCCGCCATACAATAGGATATGGGTCCCTGAAGATTCCAGATTCTAATGATGCTATTGACCAGGTCACAGCTACTGCCATTCGGGTATTCGTAAGAATGCATCACGTTAAGGTCGGGGTGGATCGTTCCAATCTGGCGAACATAATTAGTCTTCTTTGTACTGAGTAACCTGATTATGAAAACACGATTCTATCATATGTTCTCTTATCAATTAAGATTATATATTATGGCTATCACGATGTAATATGATTGCATAGACATTGTATTGTATGACTGATTGTCTTTACTATATTGTCATATTTTTATGATGAAATAATTATATATATAAATGCTATTACAGCTGCGGTTAATGACGTAACACCTTGCAAACTGAACAATGAAATAAACATTTGTATACATCGTAATGTAGTCCTTTGATGTTCATTGAGACGTTCTGGCCTACCAGCTGAAAATGTGTGTGAACAATATTAAGTCTGCAGTAAATGCAGATCTTTCCTACGCCTTCACGTGCATGTGTCAAGACAACTGTAGGTGTATTGGATACCTGGAAAATCAAAAAGTGGTGATGCAACTGCGGTCACAGTTAGAGGAAGCAAAGGAGGTGCAATCAAAGAAGAAGTCTGAAGACAAAACCAAGAGTTTAAAAATTACATCCAAAGTGTTGGCAACCGACGTTAAAGTATCGCAGAATACAGGCTTTCCGTCCAGGCAGAGTTTCTTTGACCTTTTTAATATTTAAAAGTGCCCAAATTAAAGTACGGGTGTGGGGTCAAAAAACTTGTCTCAACTAAAGTCCACAGAGCCTTCACTGCAATACCAAAAAGAAGTGTCCCAACAAGAAAGCTCTCTTTTCTGGATGAAATGACGCTGGTTATGAAGAAACTACGACTGGACCTGTCTAATGCTTTTCTTGCCGACCTGTACAACATATCCAGTGGAACGTGCGCGGCAATTATCAACACCTGGGTGAAATTCCTGGCCATTGAACAGAAGCCTGCGCGTAAAGATGTAAAGCTTGCCAAGAGAGACGAAGACTGTACTAGAGGCAATAAACCAAAATTATCCAGATTATACAAGTCTTCGAGTTTTGCACAACGACCAACTTCTAAGAAACTACAAAATCACTCTTAGAACACCTGGGGGAGAATCCGACTACCAACCGACAACCCCCAATAGTTATACGTCAAGAAATATAACTAAACAAAACGTAACAGTAGTCCGATACGCCAGCCCTAAGCCATAATAATTCCATTGCTTCTTCCATCTGATAAATATCATCTACCTCTCATTTGATTTTACCTCACACCAATATTCATGTAGATTCTATATTTTTAAATACCTGGATGCCATCCGCGCCTTGTCAATCTCATAATATAAAGGAGGCCTACTATTATTTTCATACTAAATGTGCCTTGTACTCACTTGTTATGTTATAATTACTTATTAATATATATATATATATATATATATATATATATATATATGTAAATGTTTAATATGTGTACGTGTGTGAATATACAAATATATATGTAATACGATATTTAGTGAAGGTATAATGGTATGGTAAGGATAGGGTTTAACGACACACCAACACTCATGTGTTATATGGTGCCAAGAAAGTTTAATAGATATGATTGACCTTATTAAGCAGCCGCCTAGGATAAATGAAAATGGAGATGGAAAAGATAAAAATAGAAAAGATAAAAATGGAAAGAATATCCTAGGGCAAGTAACCACCAGCTGATTGACTAGACCAGGCCATTCCAGCCTCTCGTCTAGGCGAAATCCGGGCCAAAGTAGTGTGTTGCAGATACGACCCTCAAAAGGACCGCTCCACTCAACCACTTGGATCCCATCTTCCACCGACACGAATCGCAACCCACGTCCAACAGGTTGCCCCCTATAAGTCGCCTCTTACGACATGTAGGAGGATACAGTGGGCCTATTCTACCCCGGACCCAAAGGAGGGAGTGAAGGTATAATATTTCATGTATTCTTTTACCGTTATGAGTCATGTCTACAGGATTTTTACCTATTTTAAACTTGTTAACTACAACATCATTTACATCCTGTATATTCGAGGCAATAGATATATTGCCTATTATTTGACTCGTCATAGGCCCTTATTCCACATATAAATTATTCAGACCTTTGACCCCTTTTGATGGTACAAATTCTTTACAAACTCTATCCCTTTTATCTATCTGATGGTAGCAACAACATTTTTAATCCCTTTGATCTAGAGCAATCCCCACCATTAATTCGAATTGACACTAATACCGGGTGTCTACTATCTAATTACAATGGACCTGGTTGAATTGGCCTCAGATTGCTAACCTCCAGATGCCGCCCGTGTACCACCTGGCGTCCCCAACCCCGAACCTATCACTCACTTACACTACAACCAGGTGACCAGTTGTTACCAATGACGATAGTCCATGCGTCTGTTTGGGGGAGTGTTTGAGCTCCAGGGTGGGGATAAAAGGAAGGACATTAGGGGCACGGAGAGAAGCTTGCCAGGAGAGACGAAGACTGTACTAGAGGCAATAAACCAAAATTATCCAGATTATACAAGTCTTTGATTTTTGCACAACGACCAACTTCTAAGAAACTACAGAATCACTCTTAGAACAAAGAGCCCCTCCCTGCCCGACCGGATAACCTACGAGGCAAAGTTATCGGAAAACGTGGAGGATTTTCTACACAGATCCACAACTTACATGAGACTAAACAAGGTGCCTCACCAGCTTCAGGGTATTGCCCTGGACTCACGGGAAGGGCGTACAACTGGTACCGCTCGTTACCGCGTCAGCGGTGTGCGGCTCAACCAGCACACATGACGCCAGGGATACACCAGTGTAATACTCAAATTAATAGTAAAAAGCTCAAAGAGCTGTTCACACATCAACTCAATTGACCTGTTAAGCAGCCGCCAGGGATAAATGAAAAAGAAAAGGGAAAAAACCATGTGGATAAGAATGAACGACAAGAAGTGGAATGAAAAAGCAATAAGTAATGAAAACAAATATCCCATGGCATGTCACCTCAAGCCGATTGACTGGACCAGGCCATTCCAGCCTCTCGTCTAGGTGAAATCCGGGCCAAAGTGGTGTGTTGCAGATATAGCCCTCGCAAGGACCTCTTCACTCAACCACCAGGATCCCATCTTCCACCGACACGAGTCGCAACCCACGGCCAACAGGTTGCCCCCTTTTAGTCGCCTCTTACGACATGCAGAAGGATGCAGTGGACCTATTTTACCCCCGGACCCACAGGGGGGCTGAGGATTCGATCCTGGATGATATGGTGAGCGATATTGTTTCAGTAGAGGAACGCGATGAGTACGAGATCATCCAGTCCAGTTCTCAGAGGAGCAAACTCAAGCTCGTGGACACTGGTGGCGTCTCGTACACCATGAAAAAGGTAAAATCCCACTTAGGCACATTACAGTTATGGCGTTCAGTTTAATTCATTGGTCGTTCTTGTTTTATATTTGTAATATGCTTCTGCTATTTCAGCGTACAGGGCAACCACGTATTGGACCTGTAGCGTCCGCAGCACTCTCCATCGTTGCCCAGCTTCAGTGGTGCAGCATGTTGACAACGAGTTTTCTAGGGGGTCGAAAGACCACACCCACCCTAGCTAACCAGAACTGACAGTCAACACAAAGTCGAGTGCTCAGGTAAATGGGCATTTCTCAATTCGAAAGAATTGAAATATATATATGTAACATACCATAATGCAATTTTTCCATTGTATTCCAAGTCTTCAGCTAGGGATAACCTTTTTTCAATCGGCGGCTGCGGTTGTGGATGAAGTGATGGTGGAAGGGGTGCCTGATGGAGCCTGTTACGTACCCAAGCCAGAGCTACTCGATATGAAGGCCAACCGTAAAGACTTCTTGAAGAAAGACGTGAGAGTCGGTGGAAGACGACACATAGTCTTTGCGACGAATGAGCAGCTTTCGTTGCTCTACAGAGCAAAGACGTGGTACTGCGATGCCACTTTCAAAGTGGCCAGGGCGCCATTTACGCAGCTGTTCAGTATTCACGCCTTCGTCAAGAGTAGGGACTGCACCAAACAAGTCCCACTCTCGGGAAAACGTAAGAAGGACTACAAAAAGGTATACAATTTGTTATTTAGTTAGTATAACAGTTAGCTGTAGAAGTGTGTTGAATGAGTATGTACATATATAGTGGTGTGTATGTAAATAATCGTGTGTTTCCAGGTATTCAAGGCAGTTAAACGTGCATAAGGGTGGAAGGTGCTGTGGCAGATTTCGAAAAGGGTAAGTCGTTTGTGTTCATGGTCAAGAATTTCAAGGACAGTGTATAAATCATGTGTCATAACGTATGTAAATGTTTATGAATGTTTATGAAGCACATGACATGAGTAAACAATTTGTGTACAGATATCTGGCAAGGGCTTCAGGCGAATAGTGATGCACGGCTGCGCATTCCACTGGGCTCAGGCCGTCTACAGAAAAGCTCAGGAGTTGGGCTTGAGTGCTGCATACAAGGCAGGAGGACGCGTAAACAGGCTGGTTCGGAGGATACTGGCGCTTCCATTTTTGCCAGCAGAGCATATCACCCCAGCCTTTAGAAAGTTGTTGGAGAAGACTACAGACCCCAGACTCCTGAATCTATTTCAGTACATCGACTCGGCGTGGCTGCAACCCTCTGTGTGCGAGGTCTCCAGCTGGTCCAGCTTTATGAGGGCCACGAGGACCAACAATGACGTCGCGGGTTGGCATCGAAGGATTAATGCCAGAGCGGGAAGATCCAGTCTCCATTTCTATGCGTTACTTCATCACAACAAAAGAGCTTCACAGCTACTCGAGGGTCGTAGTAGGGTATATAGCCCGGTCTAGCTGGTGTAGTGTGTATTGAATTTGTATATGACTAGTTGGTGCAGTCTGTGTTGAAGTTGTAAATATGTTGCTTTTATATATTAAATATAGTTAAACTCAGTTCCGTCTTCGATAAGCTCCGGTGGTTACTAGTAACATGCAATCACCATAGACGCAGCTTTGCACATATACATTCCCGAACACAATCACCCACAACCAGCAATGCTTTCATTTAACAGGTCACTCGGGGCATTCAAAGTTAACCCTGTTCAGACTAATCACGTTGAACCCCTTTCAGGTCAAATCCCTTTGAAACAACAAGAACGTATTTCGATCCAGCCAATGACCCCTAATCTCAAGATTAGACAAATAAAACAGAAATCGCAGATTTTGCCCTATAAATATAGATTTTAATGATTGAGAAATTGCATTATACCTCAAAACAGCATTCATAATCAGTATCAACAGAATCTCTGCTGTCATGATTTCCGTTTTATCCTTGTTACAATTGGACAACAATAAAAAAAATATAGAGACACTTTTAACAGTTACATGGCTGTCTGACCGCTGTCTAATTTTGTCTACAGTATATCCGCCATGATAGTCACTTACACTCATCGCCGTTATTGTGACGCATTATCCATTCGTTGGTATCTTCTTTTCCATAATATCACATAATGCAATGCATACTTTCGTACATACACACTTACACTTATACATACATACATACATACATAGATACATACATACGTACATCTATACGTAAGCAAGTACGTATGTATGTATGCATGTATCTACGTACATACGTTATTTGACCAAACACAATTGAACAAACATGATATTGAGTCGCAGATATAGCTTACTATCACACTCGACCCTAACCGACCCGACGCTACCCTACCCGACCCGACGCTATCCTACCTTACCCTAACCAAGCGCAACCACCTTATGCAGCGCCCTGGACGCCGCGCTCTGGTCGCTAGTGACGGGCGAGCTAGGAGCTATTTTAGGCATGGTGCGTCGGCAATGAGAGTAGTTTAGCTGTTAAGGGCGACAACATTGCTTGTCAAAATAATGGAAATTTATATTGATTATGTTTAAACTCAATGTTATTGTTCATAAGTGAATCACACGCAAGTCCGGTATTAATCTTAAAACTTGGGTACGAGTTGGTTTGGGTACGAGTCGACCAGATCCCACTGTTGTGAGCACCCCTCAAAGTGTAACAGTCACGTTGTTATGCCATGAATTGATAAGATATGGTTGGAATTAACCTATATAGGACCATTTCTGCCCCCCCACAATAATTGTTTTTTATCGTCATTAAAAAAATTACAATAATTTTACACACATCCAATGATAACCGTTAAATAAAAGCAGTATCAGCAATTAAGAGCACATATATGTCTACAGCTTAGGAATCGATGAATAAGGTAACTGGGAAAAAAACCACCGACCAGCTGCTCGGTGGCCACACATAAGAATGAATCCACGTGGTGCGGATATAGCTGCACAGGTCAATGAGGGCCGGTGTTTGTGCTTGATCCGAAAGATGCTGGAACACCTGAGGCATGTGTTCTTTAAATAGGAACGGGAAAGTCAGCAGGTTCCTGATGAACAGATGTGTCGGAGGATCGTTTCTATCAACAGCCGCCAATCCAAGATCCTTCACACGAGACATAACATCAGGCGTACGGTCCGCCAATGCCCTCTACGTGGCACTTTTGAAGTCCACTACAACCCGGAAAAAACCATGACCGGTGTCAATGTTGAATACTAGTTAATGGAATGTTTCCCAACCATCAGTCGTAGGTCACATAACCGGTAAGCGCGCCTCTTTTTAAACGCTGGTTCCTCTGTTTGGAGATTACTAGAATGTCTTTAAGGACTGTAATCTTACTTCCTTATCTCTGACACCAGAGCATGCGACAGTGGAACTTGTGTCGTTTCTCCATTTTTTTTTAGTTCATATGGTTGTACATATTATTTCGCTGGTTGAATGTTTGTCTTAAGTCAATGAGTTTCAGAAATGATAAATTGTCAGAATATATGTTGCCGATCTAGAAATGTCAAGATGAAGGTATTGTTGTTGTATTTGACTTCATGGACCAACACAGAGAGAGACGACGACTCGGTTAAATGCCCTTCTCTTGAAGGCAGATATAATTTATTTCATATAAGCAAATATTGATTGACATTGTTGCGGTGGTAAATAAAATCGATAGTATAATATATATTCTTTATGTAATGCATCAGGAGTGTTTCTTCCCGGGAAGTTGTGAGCCGACGAGGGCATTTCGGTCTTGGAGCGTTCTGACCCACTTTTAAGATCAGCGAATACATGATGACATTCGAAGCTGTCCAAAATATCGGCACAGCCATTTTACTTAGTCTGTGGCTTGCTGTGGGGGTGGGGAGTGAGACGGGGTCGGATGGTGGGGAAGTGAAACGGGGTTGTGGCTGAGACGCTTAAACCCAAAACTCCATCGCCAAATCGTCCAACTCAAATACATCGCTCTCCGAAACTTCAACATTCGCCATTGTTTACGGTGAAAACTGCGGACCGGTCAGTGACGAGTTCCCCGAGTGTCGTAACGGGATGCTGGGCCGAAAATTTGGAAAATGGCGGCGGGTGCCGAAAAATCGACTTTATATTTCAATTTACATATGGTTCGGGTGACTTGTTCGGAAATTGAACCACAAAAACAGAGTAAATGCAACGTTATCTTTCATTCGGTTTCATAAAAATTGTCATGGAAAATTGGTGTCATAGGTTAAGATCAGCGAATACATGATGACAATTGAATCTGTCCATAATATAGTCACAGCCATTTTTCTTAGTTTGTGGCTTGGAGTGGGATGGGGAGGGATACGGAGCGGGATGAGGGAGGGATACGGAGCAGGACGGGAGGGGGATACGGAGCAGGACGGGAAGGGATACGGAGCAGGACGGGGGAGGGCTACTGGGCGGGGTGAGGGAGGGATACTGGGCGGGGGTAGGGGAGTGATACGGGGGGGGAGTGGGGGAGTGATTCGGGGTCAGGGGCTGAGGTACGGGTGTCTCATCGCATAAACGAAAACCGTTCCACTCACCAGGCGTATATAAAGATTAAGGCTGGTACTGAATGAAATACAATGTTTTGCTTTTTAAGTGTTCATTATATGCCCTGAGTGTGACATTAATTATCCTACTTTTTATCTATTTGAAATAGCCATAAAGATGTCATTTTGTTCGATTCAGTTGTTGATTACCCAGTTCGCTGAACTTGTAGAAAAGCTGTAACACATAGCACTTGTAAATATCCGTGGAAGACAAATTCAAAGCGGAATATCGTCCACATAAGTATCTGCTCAAGTCTATGTGAAAACAAAACAATTTCGTACGTGTAATCGTACGTGTAATCCGAAACAAATATGGGGATAAAAGGAGCAGCATTAATGTTTGCGATATGTTTTTGATTCACATGTGCTTATATTAAAGATTGATGACGATCTGGATTTTTTCAGTGAGCACCGTAAGATGTTTAAGAATAACCAGATATGGTTAATCTTTGTATTTGTTTAACTATGAAAGGCAGTGAGATTAATCTTTGGTTGTCCACCACATTTTGACTTGGCCAAACGCCAGACCTAACAGGTAGTAGTTAGGTCTGTTAACCGGGCTAATTTTACTCTAGCCCTACAAGACGTCTTACCGTTCGACCGGAGTTAATGTTACTCAAGCTTTGTTACAGACTCAAAAGTAGAAAACCACCAGCAGCAAATACAACGCGATCGATCACCAACTGCAGTAGAAGCAGGTTTGGGAAAGTACTATAATAACAATGATAGACGAATGACACCAAAGAATGATTCTGTTAATTAATTTCGCATGAGAAGGTTCGAAAAGAAAGTTCATTAAAACAGCAGAGTGAAAGATGCAATATCTTACTCACCATTTTTGAACGAATCATTGCTATTTATTCAAGTGCAGAATTCCTTTGTGTAGACTTCCTAAATACTTTGTGAAGGTCATTGAAGTATTCAATCTCCAACAGAATTCCTGGCTCGGAGTGCGCGATCGATTGAACCGAGCCTGTTGTCTACATCAACTTCCTGTATACACTGACCACTGGGTTTATTTCCGCAGTTCATTGATTGCACGACCAGGCCAGACTAGGTTCCTCTCTGGCAAGATCAGAAACTAACAATTAAACCAATTTAATGTTTGCCTAGATCTCGCTGAAAATATGGTTTCGATTACTGATCCAATCCTTTAATTATTTTGTGAATACGTGAACACAAGCCCCGAATTACTCTCTCAAGGTTTAGAACTTGTATATCGTGTTTTGGGGCGTTATCGAGAGCTTTAGTGAAATCAACGAGATCGATTTTATCCTTCAATGGTTTTCAAAGAAGCGTTTCAAGTTTCAAACAATGGAGCTTACCACTGACAAGTTGGTGACCCACAAGCAGGTGACCCGCTCAATTCGACACCCCACAAAAACCAGTAGGGTATGGGGTGGGGTATGAGGGTGGGTATGGGGGGTGGGAGTGCGTTTCTGTGTGGATGCAAAGGCAGAGGAAATCAATGAATGATATCACGCCCCTTTCCAATTTCGTCTCATTTGACGGTTTCAGTATCTTATAACTGAATTTATAAATTTATATTTAAACAACTTCTTATCAAATCCCGTTGGTGGATGATCTGTATCACACTGTTGTTGCGGAATATACACGTTGTCGTGCATTTCCATTAGATGAAAGCCAGTTCCCATGGCGTAGTGGTATACTGCGTCGCCTTTCGACCCACAGGTTGAGAATTCGATACCAAGGTGTGGAACACCTGACTAGCTCTCCGTGACTCGGATGATCACGTTAAATGACGGTCTCATCTCTGAAAGGGAATCCACCCGACCCGATAGCTCATTAGTACCGTGCTTGACCTTCGTCCAAGCGTGGGTTTCGCAGCCCGGTGTGGGCAACGGGTTTGTGCCAAGTGGGCGCTGGCACTAAAGGAGAGCTGTCCAGCATCATCATCCATCACCGTCGCGATATCACCTCGCTGTGGAAAGTGACGTTAAACCCCAATATTAACATTAACATTACTTTCCGTGAGATGAGTGCTTTGCTAATAATACGATACGTTCAAATGATAGCGTAACAGAACACCCACTTATTTAGCTGAAAAAGTCCAAACATATTTCCACGTGCAACACAGCATTACAAGTGAAGTATATGTACAAATATGCCAGAAGATGATATCCCGGCAAGGACATATCTGCTTACCTTGCGTTTATCAGGTTTTGTGTCAATAGAAACAGGAAACACGGTAAATGTGCGGCGGAATGGCCACAACAGGAAATGAAATGAGGCCATCTATCGAATGTACAACCTGCTCATCTAGAAGACATTCTGGCCAGATTTGTTTTTAAATTGCAGCGGTCATCAACACTTCGTCAGAGCCAGTTCTCGCCTGATGATGTCAAGGGCGAATTGTGCACGGGCCAATGCTTTGATGATGTAACTGAAATAGCCAAAGCGAAAACCTCGCAGCGCGCTGATTCAGTAGTCATCAAATCAGTTTGTCGATGTCATGCCTTGCTGGATGCTATGGTCTGTCATGTCCGCGCTGTGGCTTTTATATATAAAAAAAATTACAGTTCCCGGGGGCGGGGAGAGTTTCCTGTGGTTACTGACTCTTGATCGGCACCGCCCGGTTGTGACCTCATACACAAATTATTAAACTGATCGTGGAGTAATTATCATAATCCGTGATCCGTCGATATCCCACGTCTGCTCTCCTCTTCATCACCATGATCGTTGTCTTGTTAATCACCATGTTCATCATCATCATTGTCATCACCATGATTATCATCATCATTATCATCACCATGATTATCATCATCATTGTCATCACCATGATTATCATCAAAAACACCATCTACATCATAAACATTGTTATCATTATCCTACCATCATTGTCATGATCCTAATTATGATCTTAATCACAATCATCCTAGCCATCATTATTACCATATTAAAGGAAATAAGAGGATGGTTGAGGGAGTGGTAACAAATGGGATTGTATCTTAGCTGCCGCTGATACTACATAAAGCTTATTATTTCCATAGGACAGACGTCTTCATAAGCTCTTCTGTTATTCACATATTGGCTGTTACGGTTTGATGGGTTGTCATCTTAGGTTGGTGTATATTGTGTATGTACGCAAATCGGGTATTCATAAAGAAGCATCGCCCTTAGTCGGCTTTCGAGATATGTATCAATAGTTGACTTTGAGTATTCGTAGAACGACAGCCTCCTAGTTACTTAGACACTCGAACCCATTTACCAAAAACAAGTGGTGGGTGATCACACCATGGTAAGTGTATTCTGTGCATGGCATATTATTTTCCCATTTGTTTGTTTATGTATAAAATTTATCAGTTGAAATCGATTCAATGTGCTTTAATGTTTTCCGTCTGTATATCAAGGATCCAGAACTTATTTATGTAAATCAATCTCATTTGATTTATTTAGCATTCGGTTCTGACCTGAATAAAATGGATGTGTGTGTGTGTGTGATTCAGTATCTACAAAATTACAAACTGTCACATTACGTAGGTTATTTTCAATGCCATGAGAGTGCCAGGACTGAGTCAATAATTAACAATAGATAAGAAAAAATTCTATCATACTTGCTCTCATATCAAACCGTTCAATATCACAAATAAAAGGACTTTAAAACGCTACACAATAATTGATTGCAAATTCATTTAATTAACTATTACATAAGTACAGAATTACTCCATACGCATTCAATATGATATTCTCTTTCTCGGCAAAGACGTAGGTCAATGAATTCATGTTAAGGAAGAACTCTATACCTGGGGTTTTCTTGTTTTACAAATGCATTCCCTCCTAATAACTATAAACTATCAGGTAAAGGCTCCAGATGAATGTCGCAATTGCACGAAAGCTTGCCCACAAAGATCAGCCGCCCCTCCCAAGTTTATTTTCCGCATGATCATTTATCATGCTTTTTTGCTTGTTGTGAATTTCGATATGCTGTTAGCCTCGTCATACCGTGCGGCAAAGAAGAACAGCAGACCATCGAATAATAAATCATTGTTTTGGGAAATAGGCTTTCAATCTGAAATCACGGTAAACTCCGGCACACATCTCAGCTCGCTCAAAATCCAATAACGTTAGCAGGAAAACAGTGCTCAAGTCGCAGCTTGCAATATAATGACCTAAGAAATTCACGGCGATGCCACGCGCATTAGTGGGAGGCACAATTTGGCCGCACTGCTGTCAATTACGTTTTCTATGCCGTCATATATTTTATCAACCCATATGCTACGGATGAAATAATAAAAGTACAACAGGCAGGGGAGCTCTCTTTCTGTGAATACCCTGACAAAACTACTGATTCATATCGCGGAAGCAAACCAGCGTAATATCACGGTGCGCTTGACGAATGCCGATCTTATTCCACTTTCCGCAAGAAATCATTAGCCGTTGTAATACCAGGCGTCGATCTGATGGGACTTACCTGACGACTTCTAGCGATGCTCTGATAGCAATCACACCATCCGCATCTATAGTAACCTGATTGATGTTAACGCGACCAATTCAAATTACACTAAAATTGTACAAGTAATTATATCATACGCATCTCTAAGTATTATTGAACAACTTTACCTACCAGCACACCCTTACATGGACCTGCCGTTTGTTTTTAGTGATTAGTTCTCTGTATTTATTAATGGTCTTTATTTATCGACGACCCACAATGAGCGTGTGATTGGCTGTTACTGCTGAGATTAGCAATCATGCATGATTATCACCATGGTAATTATCTTCATGTTAAATTATATAGGTAATTCAAAAAAATAAAACATAGATTTACACGGACACAGTTATCATTGACGTTGCTGCTAATTCAACACGGTATATTAAGTCAATTTGGCAGTTCTGGGATCTGTGACCTCTCTCATACAGCTCACTTATGCTTGGTGGTCGGTGGGTCGCTCAGCTATCAGGTTGTTATTCACTGTGACAGTTCGCTATCTCGGATATCTAGGAAAAGCGTTCAGGAAGCTGTAAAACCTTCCAGCCATAGATATAGACAGGTGTTTATAAAAACACGTCGGATGATATTACGCCCTGATTTATCAAGTTAAACGGGAACTGCGTTAAATTAATGATTTACAAAACAATTTGCCTTTGATCAAGTCAGTCAAAATTAAGTCACGAAAAACGAACATTAAGATTAAAACCGTGTGGCCATCATAATAAACAATCATACCGTCTTACCGGCCTTGTATTAGCACCTGCATTAGATCACGGTATGGACAGCGGTAAATTCATCGATATGGTAAGTAAACAAATCCATTCACATACCAGCGCGTTTCAGCTTTCTGAGGTTTCGAAATACTTCTTTGCATATTGCTCATGGTCGAAATACACCCATCACCCTTGTCCTTTCGTAACTATTGTTACAACGTAAGGATGCATTATACCCTCTCTTCTTATCGGCAAAGTTTACTAACTCTGCTACGACAGGACATACCTGTTTGGCCATTCATATGTGACCAAATAAACTGTCCACAGTTTCTGAGCTATTAATGAAATATTTGTTAATTATTCAGTCTAGATTTTGAGGAGCATCAGGTAGAGGTTACGTCGGTTCAAACTCCTGATCTTATATTCATTATTTCCATCATTACCGCGTCGTGTTTTAAGCAATACTTAAGACTTATTCCCTCATGTTATCGACAAGTGCTTTCGACATGAATTATTTGTCCATGACGCCAATTACAAAGCATTCTTCAATGTGATTGGGTGTATAATACAAGGCAACACAGAACCATGCACTTACTCTCACAAAATTAACATCAAGCAATTTATTCCACCTTTCAGATATAGTGTCTAGTGATTTCAAAGAAAGATTTAGGAACTGGCGATGAATGTCTATTGTGATGAACACCATATGTTTTCTCAACAGAAGCCTTGTAGGGTTCACCACTAACACTCTACCATTATATTTACGATAGCATTGCACACAGCAACAGTCGATAATTAGTGAGCCTGTATTGCTAATGTTAGTCAACTATTATAAAAGATTTACACTAAATCAAACAATAACTTTGGTGGATGTCGTAAAAAATGACATTTTACACGAGCATGCAAACTTACAGACGTATTACAATACCCACGTGTTTCTATAAGATTACAGACAACGTAACACGCGCTGTAACTACCTATCCATTGTTTCGAAGTTATCGATACCAAAAGTACAACAACACAAGGGTTAATAGAGAATTCAGACCATCACCATTAAGTTAGTATAGAACTTTAAGCGTTATATTCTACAAGGGATCACAACATTCGAACACAAAGATTGTTTGAATGCTTGGATGTTTGCATGCTTACATGTATTCACTGCAGCGGCCACCAAGTTGTAGAGCTATCCTGTATCATTGGGGACCTTTGAAGCATCCAAGCCAGATAATATGAAGGTTATGACAAAGGTCATGCAAATTATCTGAATAGATACATTTCAGGTGCATGAAATTATCAAAATCTTCGACATTCGGATATTCACTCATCATTATTATATGATGGGAAAAAGACCAAATTTAAGGGCAGCATTGTCCATTGAACATACGATGACGTCTGATAACTATTATGATCACCACGAATTCTGTACATATTTGCTGTGTCGGTAATTGCAACATGGACAATGCAAGGGAGTCTGGCGCGTTGAAGCATCCGGTAAATATTACATCAAAACAGACCACGCATAATCAGGTGGAAAGCATGCACCTTTCCCCGTTATTGAATTACTCAATTGACGAATGAGCTCCTGCATTTTACCAGCAAAAAAGGAGAATTAACAACGCAGTCACATTGCTATAAATATGACCGGATGTTTAAACAGCATGCATATTGAGTCTAGGTGAAATATCTTTCGTTCTTATTATTCTGGTTAATTGAGCACCATTGCAGAAACGATGATTCGAACAACACGTTATGCTGCTATACGTGAATTGTGTATTTAGCGACATAGGCCACTTAACTCGATGTAACGTCTACCATTAAAACATAAAGTAGGCATGGCACATAAGCAATTTTATATGATCATAAAGCCGTAATTAAAGCATTGCACGTTGTATGATACACATTACGTGACATTATATCAATAGAGGCCAATCCAAACGGCATACGGAAATAATCAGAAGTAAAATATCCTCATGTGTAAATTGCGGTTCAGATATAAGCACACATCCTACTCCCAATGACAAACAAAAAGAAGCTGCTGACATTTGTAAACAGCCAGTACAAATCTCGTACGGTTTACCATAACCAGAAAACGTTAAATGCTAGTGTGGGTTGTGCAATACATTGTTTTCAATCTTTGACAAAACCCAACTGCACAGGAAATGAACAGCTATGTACAACAAATTAGTCTAGAGAGTACCAGATACCACTACCAGAGAAACCGCCACGCTGAGACGTATCTGTGTCGCAGATGTCTGTCACCCGACAATAATACTGGCCAGAAACTGAAGTAACCTCAATATTGAAGTAAACACAACATGAGCATTTCAAACAGAGTACAACACATTGTAGAGTGCTTCTGACTCTGTACTCACCGGTAACAGGAGCACTGGCACAGAAGTAATCGGTTGTATCGATTGGCGTAACGTAGAAGTCTCTAAAATCGCCTGTAAAGAAAAAATCGGGTGAGCATATATATATATATATATATATATATATATATATATATATATATATATATATATATATATATATATATATATATATATATATATATATATATATATATATATATATATATATATATATATATATATATATATATATATATATATATATATATATAAGTTCAGAATATATAAATCATATTATCATATATATTGAGTAAACTGTACCTTGGCATGTCAGATTTCTCTGAGTGATGGCGTCCCAGGACATATTCTTGTTATAATATGGAGAACTGCATCGTTGGTCATCTTCATAAACGACATTAACGCCTCTGGCTTCAAGCAGTTTGATCCACTTTGCATGACAGTCACAATTCCAACTGTCTTCATTGTTTCTCATGTCTAATGTAGGCAACTCAGGGAATGGCACGTGACATAGGTTGGGAAACTTTTGCCAGAACGTGTTTTGGAATTTCAAAGTTGTTAGGGCTCTCATACCCTTCCAAACTGTCCCTCGCGACGAAATGGGCCTTTTATTCTTGTTTATATTTAGTTCCTCTAACATTCCTCCTAATGACAATATTTCCGGGACTGTTATAAATGCATTCCCTTCAGCATGCAGTACCTTTAATCCGTCAAATCCTGTGATTTCATCTTGTTGAATATGTATAATTCCCGTATAACTCACATCCATCATCCGCAGAGTGTGTAAAACATTGTTATGTAGATATGGGAATTTTCGAATTCCTGTATGATGGATTTTCAGTACAGTCAGGGCTTTAGAGGAAATCTTGTTTTTAAGGTTGCATTCGCTTAAAGGGTTATTTCCGAGCGACAGATAATCCAATGTGTCGCCGATGTTTAAGAGAACGGGAACACTAGTAAATAAGTTTTTATACAGTAAAAGGTTCTTCAAAGTAGAACTTGGTCCGGACACGTCTGGAAATGCGGTCAAGTTATTGTTTCGCAGATCTAAAATTTCAAGACTTACCAACATATCTAGGCGATCAGAAGCAATGAGGTTGATGTAATTATATCGTAATCGAAGTTCTTGAAGAGTTCTAGATACGTTTCTTAAATCAGGGAATTCGATCAGAAGGTTTTTGCTTATGAACAAGACGCTAAGATTCGTCAATTCAGGAAACCAGTCCAAAGCGGCTATTTCATTTCTTGATAGGTCCACTTCCAACTCCCAATCGGGAATGTCACTGGGCACGGACGTCAAGGAATTGTCAACATTTGTGTATCCAGCCATGGACGCGGAAATATATAACATCAACAGAAGACTGATTACCATCGTTATAGAAGTCGACATGTTAGCCGCACAAACCTTGCCTACGGAGGCGCCTGCTCCCTGGAATATTGGGTGGTGACACCAACAGCTCCTGCAGTACCGGTAAGCTATCGATTGATGGATGGAATGCTGACAAGTTCAGGCTAAGCTGTCTTGATGTCTGACTGGCATATCCAACCTAGAATCTAGCTAAAATAGGCAGATAAATTCTGCTGCCTCATTGGTCAACGACGCTCGCCAGGGATTGGATGGTGCTTATTTGTTTGCACATGTGTGCCCCGCAGTGTGAAACTGTGCTGATGTTGGCCCATCAGCGAATAACAACAATGATATGAGGCCCCACGGGATCAATTGACGATACCACCACAGGTGCATGGTTCGCCTATTGACTTCCTGTCCCGGTTTTTAGGAGCATTTGAACGAAACGTTGTCAGCCGAGTTGTTTATTGTTTGGCAAAATGTTCTCTCGACGTCATTCGTAATGATTTCAGCGTACATTTGTTCAATAATTGTAAACGTACGAGTTGGGCGAAGCAGCATGGTCACAGTGATGTTTTTTTTATGCATGATTTGAAAATTTCGACCCATGGAGGATGAGTCTACCCTCCTCTGGTGCTATCGAAGCATGACTCTTGACGCTCTGCTGCTGAAGTGGCAGCTAGTCAACCGGCTGCTAGACATTTGATGGTCTCACTTACATATGAAATGTAGTTAATGATATATCTTGCTCTATCCCCATACCCATTTTTGGGACTTTGCTCCAAATAATAAACTACAGAGGGCTCCAATTTGTATATACAGCTGTCGTGTGTTACAAAATGGGATTGCCGGGTATTTAATTTATCAAAGTTCGATTAATTGTTTACTTCTTAATCTTGCTGTGAATGTAAATCCAACACTAGCGATGCTTGAAAAGATCTCTGAATAGTAATTTAATTACTTTAAAGTACGTTTGTTTCAAGTATGACGCAGTTTAAAGAAATGATCAAATGAAAAGTTATTGACCAATATGCATATCAACCTGTCGGTACGTGCAGATCACAGTTCCCCTATGAATGCATAAAGCTGGCTGTATATGTATTTGTTACTGGCTGTGAGGAACATGCTCTCACATGGTAGTCTCATTGTTACCGTATTTGGCACCACAAAAAAATAGCCTCAAAGAAAATAAATGTCTGTGGAGAATGTGGTATGCATAAGCTCTGGGTATAAACCCAAGTTTGAGGTTAAACCTGTTACTATCATGGTTCTGGCCAGGGCAGAAACTGACCACAAAAGAGACTGGTACTATCAAGCTTAGCTGACTCAAGGTGATTTTGGGTGGATAAGCTTACATAATATACATAAGATAAATACGAGTTTGATATAATCAATGTTATATTTGTCTTAATCATGCTGTAACAATCCTCTGACATCATCGAGAAAAGCCGCGCTGAAGTGGCAGGCTGCTCTCCCATACACTACAACGCCATACTTAATTGATGAAAGCATACCCATGCCGGATATACATATATACCTATAAAGAGACCGATTACGAGGGGGTTTAGAAGGGGGACTGCCCTAGGTTATACCGATTTTGAGGCTAGTTACTGAACCATCATGTTACGCAGCTAATTTGCTAGGTGGATTCGTGCTGAGATCTCGATTTAATAAAACTATTGAAAATGCTCTGGTGTACTGTCCGAACACCCCCAAAAAGATTGACATTTGTTATAGTTTGTGAGAGAAAAAGAGGTTTTTCTTCTTTTACGAGTTGCGCCAGTCTGTGAGTATTCCGCTCTTTAGTGGCCACTGTATAATAACCGTGAGCGAGAATGTACAAACGGTTGTTATGGCGAATAGATTGGGTCAGGGAGTATACAACATCATGGAATGAGCGCGAAGCGGGGGTTAGATTTGGTGGTGGTATTGAAGGTGTGAATTAAGGATGACGCGCGGTCTTATTGATTGAGCGTGATTTCTTATGGCGTGTCCATAGGGTTGTTAATCACATGCAGTCGGAGAGCGGGGTGGTTTATATGGTATATATATATATATATATATATATATATATATATATATATATATATATATATATATATATATATATATATATATATATATATATATATATATATATATATATATATATATATATATATATATATATATATATATATATATATATATGGGAATTATATTCCTTAGTTCAATGCTCTCAGTAACACGGAATTGTTTGGAGGATAAACATTTTTTCATGCCTTCGAACACCTAGATATTACTGTGCGTTTCTGCTATTCATATGCGAGGTTATATATTATCACGATTACTGCTGCGTGATTTTATATCAATAATACTCCGTGATACGATGATTACTTGACGGGAAATCATAATTGGGTATTTTCTTTGTGTGGAATACGTAAAGGATGCAATTCAATGCTTCAGACAAACTGTGACTTTGATAGCCATCAATGTACATTCACATTGCATGGTTCTGTATGTGTTCTACCTCTCACATAGAACAAAGCACAAGGTGTTGAGGCATAGCGAGATAATGGTTGGTAATGTTGGTTTATATATGGAGTTCTTCCGTATGACTTTCGGAAGCAGGCTAAGAATTGTATCATTTCAGATTACGGAACCGATAGTAATTACCGATGTGCTTAACGTACCATAGCCACTCCAATTCTCTGGTCCACGTGGACTTAGTTGCACTTTACTATGCAGCGTGTTACAGTGGTGTTGTATTTATTTATGTTCAAAGCCATTAACAATGTCCCTTGATACAAATATGTATATACACCTTTTTCACGAATACCCATATCAGACAGTGGTCGACTGGCCATCCGGGCATTTAGACAATACTCGGTAGGCTAGGATCATTCGGTAAAAAATGGACCGCTTTGCTGGGTAAAAACAAACTAGTAGATGAAAGATGCCCTGTCCGGTTTTAAGACCCAGTCCGCTACTGAAAGACCAATATGTGGTTTGAAGACCCAGTCCGCTACTGAAAGACCAATATGTGGTTTGAAGACCCAGTCCGCTACTGAAAGACCAATATGTGGTTTAAAGACACAGTCCGCTAATGAAAGACCAATATGTGGTTTGAAGACCCAGTCCGCTACTGAAAGACCAATTTGTGAAGTTTTCTTAATTTCCTACATTTGCACTTGCAGATCAACATACGGCATGTGCCTGGTATTATAAGCATAAATCATAAATTTACTGACCATACACTTATGTTATGTGCCTAGCAGTCAAGATATGTAGAAATATGCATAGATACAAATGTCAATATACCACTGTTTTATAATCTTTTCGGTGATTTTTTCCAAGCAAAATACACACAAGACAATTCTAAATCGCTTTAATACATGCTTATGAATACCAATATTTCTCAAACGCTAATGATGTTAGTCTTGCGCTTTTTTTTAATCAGCACAGACAATAGCGGCTACATACATCTATATTTGATTACGCGCACGTGACAGAAAAGTAGCCGAGAGAAATCAGTCTTGGCCCTGGGGTAAGGCAATGCCGAATCGAGACAATACGTGTCTGTATCAGATTAGCATCAATTATATGGACGCTGATAACTGATGAATAAGCCCAAGAAGATATATAAGCATCGTTCATTTAACGCACTGTTGACATTTATATTACAAGATATTTAATAGACAGTGTCACTTATGTTTGTAACATTGTGTTTTAGCATTATCTGATGTAACATTGTTTTTTAGCATTATCTGATTTATCCTAATTTTGAGAATATTATAAGAATATTATAAAGCGCTTATGCGTACGAAATGGAGCTGAATTCAATCATAACGTTTGTCATTTATACACAACACAAGCTGTTAGCTCAAAAAAGCATACGTACACTTTCATAATCCAAGGCAGACGACGAAATCGTGTTGACTGGCATGGGTCATAGATTGTGAAGACTTAGCAATAAGTGGCAATGGCTTATTGAGCCAAAGTTGAATGATTGTCCCGAAATTGGCCAAAGATTGGGGATGTGTCCTGATTTTAACAGGCGTGTCCACGTTCCTAACATCTGCTACGAAGTAGCTGAGCCGCGTACTGGTTCACGTTTTTGCTCAAATAGTTTATTGATCCTTGCGTCTTACTGTAGAGCTGATTACACCTATATGTCGAGTGATGACTGCAAAATATATTTTACCAATTTGCAAACAGTATATGTTAGTGTTTAATATAGGGCGGATAAATTGCACAAGCTGGCCATGATGCATTTTCACTACACGCAATTGTCTTAAGTAGCCAGTAAGTACCAGTCCCGCAGTGAAATCTATCCATCATAACATATATCATCGTTGCATTTATGCAGTATATATACCTTCGCAGTGCTATAATTTATTAACGGACATTAATTGTCCTCTTCATCTATAGTAGTGCGAATTTCATCATGTCAGCCAAGGCAGTCGTTCAACCAATCGATTAGACCTGGCAACCAATCAGCAAAAGCGATTGATGTCTCGCTTATAAACATATGCACCAATGTCGGTGGCAAATTACCAGTATGACAACACACCGTCCCTTTACCATAACGAGCCCGTCTCGGCCATCAGATTCACGGAGTAACACCTGATAACTGTATTCATTATCAACATTAGCTGCTAGATCTGCGAGTGACCTACCTGTCACCTACCACCACTCCTTCTCCTCATGAACATCCCATATCCCACGGTTCACATGCCCGAACTACCTAGGCAACGCCCGATGGCCCGGGCAGCTAACCTGACCCTGCTGACTTGGCTATGGATAGTTCCCCAAAGAATTTGTTAAGCGTCCATCAGCTGTTGAGAAAATCATTTCTATATTCTAAATTTAATTTTATCCTGGCATCCGACTTAAGCCCATTGCTATCGAATATTTAGGAAAAGATCCAACAAAAAGGCACAGTTCAAAGTAAATTGATCAATTTTAAGTTTCTTTGAAACCTATACCTGGAGTTCGTTTCTTCCTTCATCATCACAGTGAGAAACACAGAAGACTACTTCTACCAACAAGGGTGAGTTCCAACAAGGGTAAAATCATTCTAAAATGTGCAGTGTTAAATCAAACAATCGATTTATTCAGGTGTTCTGAAATGAACCAATGATATCCCGAAAATAGCACAGCTGTAACGTTAGTGATGACTTTTATATGTGTGTACTGGAAGATATGTCAGAATAATCAACTATATAGGTTCATATCAACAGGCGCCATATGAAACACATGTGTTGGTGTACCATTAAACCCGATACTTACATAACTTATGCTCATATCAAAGACCTTATATATAGTTTATTTATTATATCTATGGTCTTTGTTCATATTCATTAAGGTACTTTTATTGCACGTAAACAGATTAAACTCGCTCAAGGTATTTTAGAAACAAAAATGTCAGAAATATTCACAAAGCACTTCGCTGACTGTGTCATCGTTGAAATGTTATCTTAAGTAATCAAGGTTGACAGTGTGTGATCCTTCACATCCATTCAAGATAATTGGATAGCATATAATACATTTATCCCGATTTTGCATGACAATAATTACAAAACGATGAATGATCATTTTGTGATCAGGAACTGTGTCCATTGCGTAATGTATTACCTTATTAGTTATATATTTAGAATTGAAGGGGCTTCTTTCGAGTGAAATTAAATCTACGATATGATCATTAACGACGGAGAAACGACACGTTTACTTCAGATTTCAGTCCCGTTTTAACTTTGATTCGTTCGTAACCGGAAGTGACGACATCGATATCCATCAATTAAAAGATTAGATTTTTTATGACAATGGGACCGATATTTACTATTTTATAAGCCATCGAAAATTTAAGGATAAATGTCCATGTCGAATTTTTTTCAACTCGCTTTGAATACGAATATTTTGATAGCATATGTCAATAATCAAAGTTTGGTATTTGAATCAGCTTTCTAATAATGTAAATTTTTTTACGATCGGACTAAAATAAGTGAATTAATTGCGAAATTAAAAAGTTTAGAGATTTAGGCTACCAGAAATTTTCGACTTGCTAGAATGTTTTTAACAATGCATTATTTACAACTACATATACTCAGAAATGTTTACAATGACATTACACTTTCAGATTACATAAACTGTTTTAAAATCGAATCATTATGCACGCATATATTTAGCACTGAACTTGTGTCATTTTTTGAAAACTTTGATGCTTTTGTTACCTGAAGTGACGTCATTGACAACTATGAAATCTTGGAATGCGTCTTAATTCGGGAGTTCACGTAGTCGCGCTCGCCGCCCAACTTCTGTTGACTTCCGGTTTCTGCTTCGTCGTGCGCCTGCTGTCAGTGTTACCCAGGTGGCATGGGATGACTTCCTCAAGCGATACGTTTGTGGAAATAACAGGTGGAAGAGACTCATTCAAGATTCAAGTATCATTCAGGAAGAAAAATGTGCTTTGTCGTGACCCCCGGGGGTGGGGGGCACTTGGCCTTATTCTGGATAGGGGTGTACCGCGGGACCTCGAAAAACCCGTACCCGTCGTACAAGGTCAAAATGGCCAAAAGCCTACCCCGTCGTACAAGTTATTATGTAAATATATAACCCGTCGTACAGATTGAAGCTGAAAAACATACCCCGTCGTACAAGTATGAGGCCCAAAAAACCCGTCGTACAAGTCGTGAGGCCGAAAAAACATACCCCGTCGCGCCGCACATATATACTACCTCTATACACTTAAGTGCCCCCCCCCCCCCCCCCACACCCCCCCCCCCCCCCCCCCCCCCACCCCCCCCGGGGTCGTGACACTAGTTATGCATAGTGTTAGCCTTGCACGACGTCTAATATATGTATACTTCTCCCGATCGACCGGGGCTATGTATACTACCGTCCGACCGGGGCAGGGCTAGTATAGTGTAAATCATATTTGTATGTAATTTGTTGTGACGCTGGTTGTTTAAATGTGCATGAGTATGGCACAAGTTAATGCACTAACCATGTATTATTAGTGCGTCATAAGATTGTCATGTAAACATGTATTAAAGTGTGCTTTGTCAGAATAAAATTTTAATTTTTCATATAGGCTTATGGTCTGTGAATCATTACCTATCTGTGTTTTTCTGTTCATCTGTTGTTGGTTACAAAGCCCTTTAAATAGCCTTCAAAGTTATTAACTGTGATAAGAATAATTAACCTGTGATTACTTGCTATTGTTAAAGATTTTATGGTATAAATTTAATTTATATTGTTTGTTAATACACAAACTACAGCTGGACAAAAAAAAACCCATTTACTTGCATCAATACTGGAAGCAGTATAAAGACATATGCATGAAATAATGATAACTACAGCATGAATTTTTATATCCTGTATACAAAAAAATCATTTAGTCATCAGGTAATATCACAATAAAAATATACAGGTTGTGAGTGTTAAAATAATATGGATATATACATACATGTAACAGTTTGTGCAAAGGTCATTATGACATTTTCAAGAAAGGTTGTTTGAAGTTGACAAGAAAAACACAAGTTTTGAAAATGTTTTCATAATTGTTAAACATTGCCACTTTCACTTATGTTTACAAAACCTTGAATTCCTTAATTGCCCTCATAGCAGACTCAACATGGATACGAGACACAGAGATTTTTTTCTAACTGTTCTGCAGCGAATTGGCCTGTTAGTTTGTTTTTAACTGCGGAAATGACTACTGGAGGCATATCTCCTGCAATAGTTATGCATCTGTCTACCATTACTTGGTCACCAGCATCAAGTGACCTGGATCAATACATCCAATTCTGATGTCTGATGCTCCCCCTCCCCCCATGTCAGACACATAAATAATAGCACCAGTAGGACACATCCCCGGTGTCTGACTAATCAGGTCTGTATAATCTAGAACATTTCGGATGTTGGTTATGTCATCGAAGCATGGAGCTGCTTTCTCTCCCATTGTCTCTGTTGAAGGCATAGAACATATGATCTCCAATTCTTGGAATATCAAGATACACTAAGCGTTGAACATATTTGAGAATGTACTTTCCACAATCCCAAATTGCCACGCCAATTCTTTCGAAGGCAAACCTAGACAAAGGCATACAAGTGTTCCAAAAAGTTTCTCCTTAAAAATCAATGCTCTTTGTTTACCAGGTTTCGATTTGAATTTTGATGAGTGATGATATCTGCCAGTCTGTAACACATACTGCATGTCCTCTGCCTTATCCTTAAGGTAGTGAAAATCTGAATGTTTCATATGATGGAATATCGTATAATAGGGAAAATGGAAAGAGTTTTCCTTGATAAGGTTCAAACTCAACATATGGCCCTTTTCTTCCATCACCTTGTGAAGTTCCTCCACTTTTTTAGCATTTCTGGACTCTTTCATCAAATCTTCAAATTGAGGGTGTGTGCCAATGAGATTGTCCAATGTAGAAGCCAATCAACCAGCCCTCAGTGTTTGCATGTAGTCATGGTCAGAATCCACTGTAACATAACAGTCTCTGTAACAATGTCAATGTGATGTTTAATGTTCAGATCTTTTTTGATATGATTGGGGAAAATATATTTATACCAATATATGCTTTGTTTTCATGATTGAAGCAAATAGTCTATCATTAGTCTATCATTTCGGGGGCGCCGTCGCCTCCACTCCATATCTTCGACATAAGCCGCAAGGGCAGATCCCCGATCATTTGGATCAACAGTCGTATGTGCCATGGTAGACTTTATGGTAGCGCCACTGAAAACGGGTATGTGTTTCACTCATGTACATACTCGGAATGAGCCCATTTAGAGCCAACAAGTTTTTTGGTGAGCCCTTTAAGCGTAGCAAATCGCTCATATGTTTCACTGTCAAGAGCCGTCATCCGATCGGAATAATGGTTTGGCTTGTGAGTCGTGGCCCAGCAGGAAGGTGGAAACTCGCTTCCGCTACAGCCGCTTGTATACGTCATAGAACGACAATGACCTGCCATTTGGTGAAGTCCATTTAGCGGAATGATGACTCCTTATTAGTGCAATTCAGAAACAACCTTCCTCGTTGAACGTAGCCGAATCAAGCGATGATTGTATTATAAACGATTAATTCTGCTGACGTAACTGAGGGAATTAGTTGAAATGAGAACATGCAATTGACGAGCAAAAAACAACAGGATATTAAGCATATTCAACTTAAATGTCACACCATCATTCTCAATTACCCTTAAGCGCTGGGCAAAGAGCAATTTGACATTTCCACCCACCGTCACCACGCAAGCGACTGATAAGAGCATAATGACTTCCACTTTTGTTCCCTGGGTATATTGAGGTGCTCGCAGACCGACGAATTGTTTGTGAATAGATTCGAGAGTGAAATGGCGCATTGGCTTGACTGTAGAATAGCTGTCCTTGTAGGGCTGTGTCTAACAGGTACGTGCAATATTCAGATATGTTACAACAATCGCCATGTATTTTTGAATAGCTTTTCAATAATAAATATATCATAGCAGTTGTAAGATGTTTGCCCCTCAACTAAATCAACGCTGATTCAATATGGCGATTTGTGGCCGATTCCGACGTTGTAGGTCTGACCATCGGGCAGCAGGAGGACATGTCTTGTGAGGACAAGGCGCAGCTGTCGGCACAAAGAGCACGTGAACAACCGAAGACATACAGGAGAAGATTGACCTGCTCGGAATTAATCCGACTGATGCAGACCACCTAGAGTTCCTTTATTGCACCTTGCTCAGTAGGTTACCGTATTCAGATTTCGAGGATTACTGTAGCCAACTGATGCGTTGCTCATACCATATAATGTGTCGTATGATTATTTATATATATATGTATATATTAAAACATATGTATATATATAAATATAATATATATATATATATATATATATATATATATATATATATATATATATATATATATATATATATATATATATATATATATATATATATATATATATATATATATATATATATATATATATACCAAGACAACCTACCGACCGTAGCTGCACAAATAAACATAGCATCTGGAATATATATATATATATATATATATATATATATATATATATATATATATATATATATATATATATATATATATATATGCATATACACTTATGTTTATTTAATTTCATTTTTTCGTAAAGACAACCCACCGACCGAAGCTGCACGAATACTCACAGCATCTGGAGATGTGGCAAACTACGTCAGATTTATCTACGCTTCTGAAGCTGCAACATTTATTCGTCTTGGTGCAGAATATCAGTCGACTTACTTCAACGCCCTGCGTTCGAAGGGCTACTTTAATATCGACCGCCAAGCCATCATCAATTATTTGGGTAATAGATTTATAAGACTTTTATAGATGTTATTTCCTCGTCTTATTTGGTTCCTGTATGAACTTACTTTTCTTGTAGTTTGGGAATTCAACACACCCCTAGAGGATGCGGAGGAAATTGTCAACTTAGATGATGTGCCATATGTCGAAGGCTGCCAGATGTTTGTTGATGCGTTACTGGAAAACCGCAGCAACAAACACTCTGAATGGAATTATTTCGTGACGTTTGTCAAAGACCATTATGGGTTGAATCCAGCCAACAGTGAATCTTATGGTCAACAGCTGTGTCAAATAGCAGGTATACACATTGGTTATTATGAGATTTGAAATTCTCACAACCCTGCCAAGTTATTGATGGCTGAGAGTTTTTGTTCTGTACATTGACAGTTCTTGCTTGTTACCATGCCTACTGATAAATTGTCTGTGACCGCTAGGCTTTGGCTTATCATCTGCCAAATGACAACATCCTAACTATGGTCAACTATCATGCTTTAAAATATATTGTTGTGACCGTTTCATTATTCATAATCGAGGAATCATGAATACTGATTATGGATTGTGTAGAAATCATGTATACTGAAAAAAGAAATCGCATTTGTTGGTTTCAGACTCAGACTCCATCGATGAAATGGTGGAAGTATTCAACTCATTTGGAGTACCAGCCCATTTCATTTCTTATGTCAGGAGAAAGAGAACTATGGCTCCATTTTCATAACTGTCTGTTATTCTTATCAATCCGAAATATTTTTGTGCCCTGTTCATCCCAATTAGCATGCTATTCCTTGGTTAGCAGTTAGTTTATTGAATGATGGGTACAAAACACTCTAGATAACGTCTTGTATGACGTATCAATTAATAGGCCTGCACTTGATTGGTGTGTCAATCTATGTACCTGCGTTCCTTTTTTGCTCGCAATAAATCAAGAAACCACCAGCATTGCAAACACGGCAGTCTGTTACAGGTTTTGTTATTGTTACAATGTATCGACACATTCTTTGAGGAGCAGTTTTGAACGGCTGGGTGTGGTTATATGACGTGCATGAACAGTAGATGGTCACCATATTAATTTCCTAGAAAATGGTTAATTCCTAATCGGACAGCTGCTTGCTTGTGGAAATGATCTTGCATGGGTGAATGTCTGTGACCTCCTCTTCATAGGTTACTTCTCGGCTTAGCCGAGTTGACCTTGATTATTTCGATGCCTCGTGCAGGACGTTTCCTAGACTTTTTGACAGTAATACTGAGCAGCTCAGCCATGTTTTTGTCTTGCTTTTGTTTAATTATTCAATTTGTCTAAGCCTAGCACATTCAGTGTTGCAGATGACCAATGTCTGATGCCACTCATGTAAGTATACGTCTACTTCTGTCACCCTCTCTGACTCTGATATCTCCCCGTGCAGCTCACCTCATGTGACCTCTTCCATGATTATCATTGGTTGTCATTAGAGATGATGGCTTAAATTTGGTTGAGGCTTCTTTTCGGGTTTGCGATGTGAGTATGTGACCTCATCCAGGAAGCTTCCTCAGTTACCTTGGGTCTCATTTACCAGTTTTGAGAGTTCGTGCCAACTTTAGCTGGTCTTTTCTTTCATTGTGGATGGCTCTAGTGACCAGGCGCTGTATCAAACGTTTAGTTTAGAGCTCATCATGGATGTGGTTGACAAACTCTTTCCCGCGACAGCAGCTTCTTATTCACCAAGCGATAGACCCCGCTGCAGACATCCTCTGCAGAATATGAAAGGGGGGCATACAAATCAACAAACTTAGTATAATAATCAGTGAAAGTAAACACAAACTTATAACCTGTTGGTGTCTCTTGAGGTCCATACTGACTGTGGCACTTGTTATCATCATGTCTCATGTGTACTATCATTATGTCTCATGTATCAATGTATCTAAAGTGTGTGGGACAGTCGGACAAGAAAAGTAAACTCACGTGCTCTCACCCAGGTGATGATGTTTGTCATTTATTGTAGCTAACGGGTAAACCAGAGTGTTATATGGTATCAGAAGTGAAAACTTATGAACTTAGTGACATTATGCCCATAAGTTAAGGCCCAAACATTCTGAACAAGCTCCAAGTCCGAAAGAGAAACCCCATGACTGAGTGATAATTGGGAACTTTTGAAATAGAAGTCTGTGCTGCAAATCTGGTGTCTACAGCCTATACAAACTCTATCTAGTGTGCAAAATGGAGTCATTAGGTGCATGTAATTTCCCTGTTATGAACTGGGACAGTGACAATTTACCAGAGGCCTGGAAAAGGTTCACAGACCATGCAGAGCTTATGTTTGAGGGACCTTTATCTGAGAAATCTGAGGAGGTGAAATGCAAATATCTGTTGCTATGGGCAGGAGAAAAAGCAAGAGAAATATATAACACATGGACTCTGAGCGCTGACCACAAAAAGAGCTTAACCTATCTAACCACTAAATTCGAGGATCATGTGACACCACAGGCAAACCCAGTGTTTGCACGGTACAAGTTCAGGTGTAGGACTCAAGGGGCTACAGAATCAATGGAGGACTTTGTGACCGACCTGAGGAAGTTAGCTAAGGACTGTGCTTATGGTGCAGAGGGAGAAATGATCCGGGATAATATTGTATTTGGGACAAACAGCAAGCAAGTCAGAGAAAAGCTTCTTGCAGAAGGAGGAAATCTCACATTGCAGAAAGCTGTAGAAGTGGCTAGGACATTTGAACATGCAAAGCAGCAGATGAAACAAATGTCAACCGAACAAGAGGTCCATGCAGTGAAAAAGAAGCCCTACAAACCTCATAAGTTTGAAAAGAAGACCGAGAGGAAAACAACAACCCCGGCGGCACGTGGCAGCAGCGGTCCGTCAACAGTTAATCAGGAAGAGTGTGCAGCATGTGGCAGGCGGCATGAAGAAGGAAAGTGCCCAGCAGATGGACGGAAATGCGCGAAATGCGGAGGCTGGAATCACTTTGATTTGAAATGCACAGGTACTAAAGCAAGGGGATCTACTCCAAGGTATCACAAAGACAAAGGCAAACAAAAAGGCAAACATGTCTACACCGTTCAAGAAGACCACCAGTGTGATGACGACTACTATGAAGTCTTAGCAGTGGGAGGCGGAAACCGTGTATTTGCATTCATGGATGTGGAACAAGGCAACACCACACAGAGGGTACCATTCTTAGTTGATACAGGAGCTTCCTGTAATGTGGTTCCGCAGAAGATTCTACCCCCAGGAAAGAAGATATACGGCGGCAAAGACAGCTTAGTAGTATATGGCGGTACCACAGTGAGGCCAGTTGGTCGCACCAAGATCAAAATTGTCAATCCAAAGAATGGAAAGCAATACATCACAGAGTGCGTGATTATTGAAGATGATGATGCTGTTCCGCTTCCTGGCAATCGAGCATTGCAGGAGATGGAATTGGTGGATATCAAGTATGATAACATTTGCATGAGATATGAAAATATCTACACTGTAAGTGAGCCACTAACCAAAGAAGATCTGGCGAGAGAGTATGCAGATGTTTTTCAAGGAACTGGTAAACTAGAGGGAAAATACCACATTGAAGTCGACCCAGATATCACTCCCAAGGTACACCCTCCGAGAAAGATGCCTATTGCTATAAAGGAGAAGCTGAAAGCAGAACTAGACAACTTGGTGAAACAAGGCATTATCAAGCAAGTCAGTCAACCTACCCCGTGGGTATCCAGGTTAGTCGTGATTGACCGTCCAGAGAAGTTGAGGATCTGTACAGACCTGAGAACACTTAATGAGGCAGTCAAGAGGGAACATTACCCATTACCAACTATTGAGGAAATTTTACCTAAGTTGGGAAAAGCGAAGGTCTTTAGTGTCTTTGATGCAAAGAATGGATATTGGCACATAGAGCTGGATGAGGATAGTTCTTTGCTGACTACTTTCCAGACACCATATGGGAGGTATTCTTGGCTGAGGCTTCTGATGGGGATCAAATCCGGAGCAGAGGTCTTCCAGCAACACCAGGACCAGATGATAGAAGGTCTGAGACAGACACATTGTGTTGCTGACGATATACTCATTTGCGGAGTTGGAGACAATCTCGAAGAGGCCATAGAAGACCATGATTAAGTCATGAGGAGCCTGATGGAGAGATGCCGAGAGAAGAATCTGAAGCTTAACTCGAAGAAGATCAGACTGAGGATGACTGAAGTACCGTTCATAGGTCACCTAGTAACCAAAGAAGGAGTGAAGGCAGATCCTGGAAAGGTAAAGGCACTGCTAGAGATGCCTGACCCTACTGATGCAGCTGGAGTGCAGAGAATTCTTGGATTTGTGAACTACCTGGCAAAGTTTATCCCAAACTTGAGTGATCATGTAGAGTGCCTGAGACAACTAACCCACAAAGAAGTAGAATGGCATTGGGATGATCACCACAAGAAAGCCCTGAAGACCATCAAAGACATCATTGCAAAGGACGTGAAGCTGCGGTACTATGACAGCAGTAAACCACTTGTGTTACAATGTGATGCTTCAGACTTTGGATTGGGTGCAGCACTTACTCAGGATGGAGCAACAATAGCCTTTGCGAGCAGAACCCTCACACCGACAGAGCGAGGTTACGCTCAAATAGAAAAAGAGCTGTTAGCGGTGGTATTTGGCATGGAGAAATTCCATACATAAACTTATGGAAGACTGGTGCAGGTTGAGTCGGACCATAAACCGCTTGAGTCAATCATGAAGAAACAGCTACACATGACGCCTAAGAGACTACAGAGGATGTTACTGAGGCTGCAGTCGTATGATATTGACTTGCAGTATAGACCTGGAAAGCTGATGACACTCGCTGACACACTCAGTAGAGCACCACGGAATTTACCCATCTCAGACCCGAGATTAGATGACATCCGTAAACACACAGAAGAAGATCGAGGTCTTCAGGAACTAAAGGCAGTCATTCTGGCTGGATGGCCAGATACCAGAGAAGAAGTCCCAGAAGCAGCTCGAGGTTACTTCACCATCAGAGATGAACTAAGTGTGCTAGACGGTATCTTGTTCAAGGCTGAACGAGTTATTGTGCCCATGATGATGAGGAAGACCATAATAACCAGAGTACACTCTTCGCACATTGGCATGGAGGGCTGTTTGCCAAGAGCTCGCGAGTGCCTTTATTGGCCAGGGATGAACACAGACATCAGAGAAGCTGTTGGCCGATGTGACATATGCAGAGAAGCCAGTAATAAGCAGCAGAAAGAGTCACTCAAGCCACACGATGTTCCAGATAGGCCATGGGCTAAGATTGGCACGGACATCATGGAGTTGGGTGGTAGAAGCTACTTAGTCACTGTGGACTATTATTCAAACTTTTGGGAAGTAGATTATTTACCAAGTACCAAGGCAGAGACTGTCATTATGAAGCTCAATGGGACACAGTTTACTTGCAACGAGTTCCCAAAAGTTCAGTGAGAAGTGGCAATTTAGCCATGTTACTTCATCACCGACCTACCCACAATCCAATGGGAAAGCTGAAGGCGCTGTGAAGACATCAAAGAGGTTGCTAAGTAAGGCCAAGAGGTCAGGGTCAGACCCCTGTTTCGCCTTGTTAGACTTTCGTAACACCCCTTTACAACACATGGATAGTAGCCCAATGCAGCGTCTTATGAGTAGAAGAACAAAGACCCTTCTTCCCATGAAGAAGAATTTGCTGAGACCAGAAGTTGCCCAGAATGCTAAGGCAGGGATCGACAAGACCAAAAGAAGACAAGGCCAATACTACAATAGAGGTGCCAAAGACTTGAAATCGCTAGAAGTTGGGGATACAGTCCGAATCCAACCGACTTGATTTAGCAAAGAATGGGAAAAGGCTGTGGTGAAAGCAAAGGTCGCTCCAAGATCATACGAAGTAGAGAACGAGACTCATGTTCTGCGTAGAAATCGAAGAGACTTAGGCAAGACATCAGAGGATCCGGATGAGCCTGTCGCGATACCAACTCAAGACGAGGAACAAACAGAGGATACAACTCCGGAGCGCGTACAGGAGGAATGGGAACAAGAACCAGAGAGCAGTAGGAGCACACGTGTCAGACAGGTACCCGCGTACCTTAAGGAATATACCAAATGAGTGCTTCGCATGAATGTTGAATGGATTAAGGATATGTTACATGAAATGTGTTCACATGGATAAGGTGTTCACTAAGGATATGTATAAGTGTGCACAGTATTATCAAGTGCATTAAGGATGTGTTATAATATATGTTCAGTATAACCTGAGGAATGTTCACAGAGGATTATTCGTTTCTCAGTATAGTGGAATACTAAGCGTTCATTTCAGTGATCATATTTAGTGGATTACTCAGTGATCAGTACTATGGATTATTCAAAGTTCAAACCTACTTGATTATAAACCGTATATTTGATTCTGTGGATTACTTAGTGTTAACCAGTGTTTATGATCATAGTTATGAAAAAAAAACAACTAAGGACGTTAGTATATCTATACTTCATTTCGTTAAAAGAAAAGGGATGTGGCACTTGTTATCATCATGTCTCATGTGTACTATCATTATGTCTCATGTATCAATGTAGCTAAAGTGTGTCGTACAGTCGGACAAGAAAAGTAAACTCACGTGCTCTCACCCAGGTGATGATGTTTGTCATTTATTGTAGCTAACGGGTAAACCAGAGTGTTATACTGACCATGTAGAGAGGGCCTTGATGGGATGTAACTGTTGTGTCTGGGTCTTCAAATTATCATGCCTTTGGCATGCATCACAGTGGACGATCTGAAACAAATTGGCAAAAATGCAAGAGATCATCAACATCATCATAAGTTTAGGAGACCAACACGATTGCCATCACCATCATAACCTTGAGGGGTTATCATGATTGGAACGGAGACAACTAGTATCATTAAGGAAGCCAAGCTAAGTGTTCACCTTTCAGTTATCAACAAGTATACTTTAAGTCATCCTTACGGGGTCTGGAAATATAGCTCACGATAGTGATTGGTGTTTTTCATTGGTAATTGGTATTGAAGGCACGTTGGTACCCAAAGAGGGACATCTTCCCTAACACCCTTCAACCAGTAACGCTCAGTTGTTTATGGCTGTGTGACTACGCTTGGGGCTGAGTTGCAGACAAAGAGATTGCTTTACTTTTCTTGTTGGAAATGATCCGAAGCTGGCTACCAGACTTGCAATTGAAGACAGCAGATCCTGTTAGAGAACCAAAATTAGCACAGCTGCTGACAGTATCAAACTACAAATTCTTCCTAAGAAGAACGTGGTGTGGATCAAATCGTATCATTGAACAAAATATACCCTAATAATACTGATATAATTGCAAATTAGTTACTTTTTGAGCAACTAAAATACAAAGTAAGTAGTATAGAAAGTGGCGATTGACCACTCCATGGCTTTGTAAAGTGGGAGCTGCTTCTGGTGCCTACCAACACTCAGCTGCCGCCAGATAGTATTCTCAAATAGACATTAATCATACTATAAACAAAAGAATGGTAGTATTTGCAAACAAGTGCCCTTTGATATTACTAGGGAAAAGAGACCCTTGTAACAGGCCCTGTACACAAGAGTTTTGTAATTTACACAGATATAAGATGAAACAAGCAGTCGTCAATCTTCATTGTCGGGTTTGTCAAAAGGACATAAAAAAACTAGGAGTGTGCATGGATTATGGGTTTGACAAAAACAACCACAGACTTGCGTGCCAACAGAAAAAGACCCCCCCCCCCCCCCCACCCAATTTCGATTTCTGCACAACCCAATGATGATTACAACCACCCTGACTCACCATGATAGGTGTAGAGCATCGCCACGCGCAGGGAGGCTCGAAGGGCCAACTCAAGAAAAAACCTTTGTTTACCGAGTCTTGACATACCTTAACATAAAGGCTTGGCGAGGAGAGCAGAGATTGTAGGCCACTGTTGGCCAGCAAAAAATTACACCCACTGTACTTCAAGCACACTTTGTGAGAAAACTGTCAGTAATTTACCGCAGAAAATATATATTCATACGTTCAGTATTGAATGGGCTTTCTTCATGTGTAAACCAATTTACGATTATACGGGCTGGCCCCAGAGGGGACATTTCTTATTCATGCTCTGCTCCCTGCTGTTGTTTTTCATTAGTAAGAAATTTCCTTATTGATCTGTATGGAAAAATATGATTCACTATACGCGAGCACGTAAGGCGATTACCCTGCAGCTCATGGGGTTAAACGGCCTTACCCATGCTCCAAGGTTGCACCACAAGCTTTCGAAAAGCGCCTTACCTTTAACCATGTGTACACTGAGATATTTGCTAGACTTACGGCTGCAGCGGCAAGGTGTGTGCCTGCGCCATGCAGAAGCAAAACTTCCCCAGTTTATACGCTACCTATAAAGTTCAAGAAGACTAAGTGGGCTGTTAAAAACTATCTGCATGGGTGGGTGATGAACGTTCCTGAGGGTCACCCCCTCGGCTCGGACGCTATAATGTTCTTAAGAGGTGGGAGATAAAAGATGCATAAAGCTCTGACTGATGAGCTTACAGAGCTGAACGGGATTAAGTGTCAGTCTGCACTGCAGGTGAGGCCCATGAAGCTCATCGGCGATGCCGACACTGAGCATGTTGAGCCTGTACAGCGTAATGAGCAGGAGGTGGTTCTCTCCGCTGAAGATATTGACGATATGCTTAACAGGAGCAATGCCAATATCCAAGAGCAGTTGGAGAAGTGGACCAACAAAGGTTCCAGTTTGGAGTTTGAGTGAGTCGTAGTTCTGTGGATTGACATTACCAGCCATTAAAAGGTGGCTCCTATCTGCTGCTTCCGAGTGCGCTGGCAGCTAAGATGGCGATCATAAACGTGAAGAACAAGGAAGACTACTGTCTTCTATGGTCTATTGAATCGGCTTTGCACCCAGTCGCTAAGGACCAACAGCGTCCATCTTAGTTTAACATTTAGAGGCTGTTAACCCTGCTGGAGGGTAAGGGCGTAGAGTATCCATCACCAGTGTCGCAGTTTGAGAAGGTGCCTAACCTAGCCGTGAACGTCTTAGGCTGGGAAGGGGTGGGAAGCTGTGCTTTCACTATCATACACCACATTAGTAAAGATCCTGCTGATAGTCCACGTATAACCCCCATGCTGATTGAAAAGGATAGCACGTTTCACTACACACTGATCAAAGATCTGAACTGCTTGCTGTATGATCAGAGTAAACACAAACAGAGCATGTTCTTCCGTGAGCGATGCCTACATTGTTATACCACTGAGAAACTGCTCCAGGCGCACAAGCATGAGTGCATTGGAATAAGGCAGGCTGCTATGCGAGTTGACATGCCGGAGGAAGGGAAGAACATAATATTCTTTCAGAACGGGAACAAGAATCTGGCATTGCTGTATGTTATCTACGCCAAGTTTGTGGAGAAATTCTTGCGAGCCCTGCAACAGGAAGAGCACAAGATCAAGGCAGTTCTGTCAAAGCCTGGTACCAGCACATGACGCGTGAGGATAGAAGACCCCACAAGGCGGTACCCACTGTCATGTGAATAAAAAAGAACTCGGCGGCGACTCCGTACAGGGGACCAGCCAACAATGCATGCAACCTAAAGCTGCTATTGAATCCTAGAACAACAACTATACCAGTTGTCTTCCACAACCTACGAGGCTATGACTCCCACCCCTTGATGCAGGCCATCAGTAAGGTGGAAGGGTAGATCAACTGCATCCCAAACAATATGCAGATCTACATATCCCTATCGATCAGACAGTTGCACTTCATGGACAGTGCACAGTTCCTGGTTTGACAAGCTGGTCTCTGCAAATAACCTATAAGCCTTTACAGTGACTGCTAAGTGTGATCCTGACTGGGCAAAGCGCCGCCTGCTAATGCGCAAGGGAGAGTACCCCTATGAGTTCATGGATGGCTGGGATAAATTCAATGCCTCGCTGCCGCCGATCCAGGAGTTCTACAGCATGCTGTCTGAGCATGGTATATCTGCTGCAGACTATAAACATGCACAGATGGTGCTGGGACATGTTCATATGTAGAAACATGGGCGTTTACCATGACCTGTACCTGCACACAGACGTGCTGCTTCTGGTGGATGTGTTTGAGATATTCCGCAAGACCTGCCTGAAGCAGTACGGGTTGGACCCAGTCAACTGCTACACCAGCTCCGGTCTGTCATGACGCGCTGCTTCAGAGTGCGGGTGTCGAGCTAGAGTTACTCACAAAAAAACACCCTTTTCATTGAGAAGGGCCTGCGCAGTGTGATAAGCATGGTGTCGCATCGCCACGCTAAGGCCAACTACCCATACGTGGAAGGCTTCGAGAAGGATGAGCCAGCTAGCTACATCCAGTACCTTGACGCAAACAACCTGTATGGGTGGGCCAGCCTCTACCCACTGGGGCGATTGAGTGGGTTGGATCAGCCGGGGATACAGGACCATCCCGACAATGCCAAAACCGGATATATACTCGAAGTTGATCTGGAATACCCTGCAGAGTTACATGCTGATCACAATGATTATCCAGAGCGAATGTCTGTGAAAAACGAATGGTTGTCAGACTACCAGAAGAATCATTTAGGTGCATTTGGAAGCACCACGGAGGTTGTGAAGCTGGTGCCCAACCTGCGCAACAAAGAGAAGGATGTGATCCACTACAGGAATATCAAGCTCTACCTATCCCAGGGAATGCGGCTTACTAAGATACACCGTGCGCTTGTATACAGTCAGAGCCCCTCGATGGAGCCCTTTTTTCGTATTAACACAGACCTGCGTAAGGTTGCCACCAGCGACCTGTACAAGCTGATGAACAACTCCGTGTTCGGGAAGACAATGGTTAACGTTAAGATTGTGCGCTCGGCAGAAGAGGAAATACACAGGCTTGTTGCCAGTCCTGCCTTTGCTCGTCACAAAGTGTTCGATGACGACCTGGCTGCCGTGCGTATCCACAAGACCAACCTAGTGTTAAACCGCCCGGTGTATGTAGGCATGTACATGCTCGACCTCTCCAAGCACCTGATCGATGTACGACTTATATTACAACACAATGAACTCCAGGTATGGTAGTGACCTGCGCCTGCTACACACAGACACGGACTCGCTGCTTATAGATATCCGTACAGCTGACGTGTACGCAAAAATGCAGGCGGACTTCTACCACATTGACACCAGCAACTACTCAAATGATCACACAGTCCACACGAGCACCAACAAGAAGGTCTTTGGAAAAATGAAGGATGAGGGCGCCGGTGTAACTATCAAGGATTAAGCGGACGTGCGCCCAAAGATGTACTCGATCCTGATATCTGACGCAGGCGATATTAAAAAGGCAAAGGGAGTGCAGAAGGTTGTTGTGAAGAAGCACATATACCACGCGCAATACATGGAGTCCCTTTTCACACAGAAGCAATTCCGCCTTGGGATGAATATGCTTAGCAGTGATGGTCACAAGATAAATGGTTTACACGTCAGCAAGGTGTCACTCTCATCATTCGAGTCAAAGTGGTGGAGAGCCACGAATGGCGTAGACACTATAGCCTAAGGTCATGTTAATTTACCAGCACGGAGTCGGACCCGGGCCAGCTTATGTGATTGTCAAATTGTCATCTGTAAATATTCTGTATTTCTTATGGACCTCCAGTGGCTAAGTGGCTGAGTTTGAAATAAGTCATTGGATTGAAGGCATTGGATTGATTGACTGAAATATGATCACAATAACTGGGCTTGCCCATGGGCTTACCTTCCACCTTCTCTCGCTTCTATCTGCATGTGACACCGGCTTACCATAGATAGGCAGGTGCGCTCTGGTGCTCTGAATGGTGGACTTATCGAACGGTGTCGGGCGTCCATAGTAACGCTTCAATAGTTATCGCCGAGTTCAGCATTTCTTGGTCGCGTGATGGTCTCCATAGCCTCTCAATCGTGGTATTGCATATAATTCATTTAATGAATCACTCTACCACCAGAGCTTGATTTATAATTTCCAAGTGTTTTGTTTGACCCGGTAGTCTCGATCAAGCAATTGACGAAAGGCGGGATAATTTTGGGTTGAGCGATAATACATGCTATTACTACCGAATGGACAGAATTTTACTTATTCACAGCATTAACTGAAACGTGTATTTCGATTTTTCTATCGTCTAAATGATTATTTGTTGTACGGCGTTAATGTTAGGCACGAAAAGAAAGCAAATAACAAAAAAACCTATTGAAATCGTTTCTCACCAATTTACAATTAGCCCAGTAAACCCACACTGGAAGTTATCTTAGCCATCAATGACTTTGGCATGGTGATCTCGGCTGTCAACGATTTTGACCCTCGGTGAACTCACTTGTGTTGCTTTGTGATGCTCTTCGATTGTCTCCAATAGGTTTAAGTAATATACACCTAGCTTTCACAACTCAATTGGTGTTACCAGGGTACAAGGACAGTCACTTTATTGTCCTTGATATAATTTTTCTATGTAAAGAAGCTTTGTGTATGCATTTTTCACTAATACATGTCCTATTTCATGCTTATTATCATGGCAGCAATACAGTTGGTGAACAGAACATGCATTGGGAGCTACGTGGGGAGATTTATCATCTTTTTACATTATCTAGTTACCTATTTTGTTGGTCACCTGGTATAACTATATTAGAAGTGACATTGCAGCATAGACTGAGTGGTTTTAGGAAGGCATGGCAAATGTGTGATAACAGTTATAGAGACCACAGAAGTATCTCTGATTCAATCTGAACAGCTACAAAGCTTTAAGAATGTTTGCCTAGTTACTCAAGTGTCCCATAATGGTTAGTTTTACACTTAATACACATACCATCTAGTGAATTTTTTGTTGTATGCTTCATAGAAATCAATAAAAGTCATCCTTTGATTTCTGTCATTTTCAAATAGATTTTGTTTTGACCTAGTTTCATATCTGTGAGGCATTACATATTCTGCTACAGAATGTTGAAAATATTTTTCTTGAAAGACTATTTAGGAAATACCCCTTAAATGACTATTGGAAAGGTTTAATACTCACAAACTCAAACACTAGCTTTTGAATCATCACTTCACTTAAGGTAAGAAGCATATTAAGATAACCAAGTTGTAGAATAATTGCTCTGTTTTTCTATTGTGAGACTATTATGTTCTTGATGTGGTGGTGATTTGGGGAGACTATCATTTCATCAGCATTTCATCAATAATTCAATTACACACCAGCTGTTGTCAATATGGTATGAAACATTCGATTATGAAAACACAGTTTCGTAATCTGCATGCATCACCTCAATCAACACTCAGGAAACCCTGATAATGCTTATGTATAAATTGAGCAGTGCTTGCAATGACACATGGCAAAAGCTCTCTGACTCTGTGTTGTAACCCATATAACCCAATCTTGCCAATGAGTAGGAAGCTGCAGAGGCTGGCATGTAGCAGGGTCTCATCTGTACATCTTTAGAGGGAATTGTGTTTTCTACCTGGTGGGGTGTTTGGTACGGATAGTTCAAAAAATGCAACATGAGTACAGGTAATGATGTAGCAGTTCAAGGTTGCTAGAAATTGATTGGACTGTGTATGAAGCTGTTTGGCTGCACTCCCTATCTGTGTAATATAATTATGTCATATTGGCTGAACCAAATGACCTTTTGGGTGTCACAATGATGTTTGAAATAATCCTGGGTCTATTGGCTCACACTTTATTACCAGAGATGTTACTAAACCATATGTACAGTAATATAGTTTATAATTTACTCCAGGCTGGACTCAGGTTTTCATCAACTTACCTAAATTAGGAATTCAAAACCTGAGTTGTCTACCAGTGAGTAGCCTACAATGCTGCCTGCTACATCAAAAATAACTTTCTTTGTATGCATTTATGACAAAGAACCTTAACATGCTATTTGGGGGTTTAACATCCTATTTCTGGGTTTTTTTTGCATCATGATTTTTATATATTTGGACTAAGCCGTTGCTAATTCAATATAAATTGCAAACGACAGCGATGTGCCCTAGTGTTCCTTAAGATGGATTTGTGTGTTTCAGAAGGGGGAAGTCTCAAGATGAAGTGGAGCGACTTGCTCAGTGACCTGGAGGTCGTTGAAGTCTTTCCTCTCAATGAATTCTCTGTAAGTTTTAGATGTAAAATCAACAACTTGGAGCTTTTAAATATCTGTGTGCTGGCCATCTTAACAAAAGTGATTATATATAAATATATAATTGCTCAATTGAATTTTTGTGTCTTTTACTTTTTGACAGGTTGCATTGGATAAATACCTAAAGGCGGTGCCCAAGAAGCCTGTAGAAGAAATAGATTTCACTGGCTTGGATGTTCTGACAGATGAAGCCCTGCTGGTCCTGGTTGAAGCATTTAATGAGACAGCATTGGCAAAAGAAGTCAAATCAATTAAATGCACTGGATGTATTCATATCTCAGATTTTGGTATAATTCAGCTGACCAAAGTGTTTAGCAATTTGGAAAAGGTAATTCCAGAAAGAAAGAAAATCCCTTGTTGGTTTTGAAGTAAAAGTTAATTGATATGAGCTCAGTATATTCACATGGGTGAAAGTTTTCCGTATTATGACGGAATTCCGTATTTTCGGCCTTCTCAGGGGTCATTTTTCAAAAACGTGTAAATCCGGTGAGTTTTTCGGTGGGGGGGGGGACGAAAACCGCAGGTCTAACACTTGGAAGATAGATAATACACCTCAGTCTAACATTCATGTCATGTGACGAAAAACTGGTTTCCTAATGTAATTCTAAAAATAGCTTTGCAGCTGACATCTAGCCATTATCTTCGCCAAATACTCATTCTTCTTCGTAAAATGATGCATTTATCTTCCGATATTCAACGTCTGTAAACGGCCTCCGTAAACACCATAAGAGAAAAGCGGAGATAAATGGAATTACCCGAATTTACGACTATATTTTACGACATACCGCAAATTGGAGGCAAAACATAAACAAAGCAAAATCGCAAAAATCCAGAAGCTTACGCCCCCTGGACCCCTGGCCAGGTCTTTGCCCTGGACCCACAGGGGGCCTTGCTGCCCCAAAGCCCCAGCTATATTTTTCAGTATTTTTGAAATTTTCAACTTTCACCCATGTATTCAGTGTCATTCTTTGCCAAATTAAAAAAAAATTATTTGTGAAGCATTAAACAATGCATATATTCATTGATGTCCAGTATTGAATTGAATAGATATTTATCTTGGTATAGGTCTATTTTGATGGATGCCCTCTGGTGTCAGAAGTAGCTGTCCACCAGCTTGTCCGAGTCTGCCCTGATTTTACAGAAGTCAGTCTGTGTGGAACTAACGTAGCATTTGTTCCTCAACAAAGTAACATCAGCTTTGTTCTCCATGGATGCCCACTTATACCGGCTGGTAATTCATCGCCTCAATCACTCATAGGTCACACATGTTTCACTGAACCATTAACATTCTTTAAGATCTTGCTGTTTACCTACTCAAATGCTGGAACTTTTATCATCTACTGCTATTCTGTGTCAACAGCATCCGAAGGAGCTTCTTCAGAGAGCCAAGCGCAGGATAGGGGTAAACTCTTGCCCAAGAAGTTGGTGATAATGAGTAAAAGTAAATGCCCCTTCAGTCTGCTCGATTGGCTCACTTCTGGCAGTCTTGGCAAACAGGAAATGACCAAGAGGGAAGACAATGGAAGGATCAGTATGGCAGCACAGATGGCGACCAACAAACAAGTGCCTTTTGTTGACTCGCCTCTGAATATCATGGAATTGTATTGCAAACCGGTGATGGAATGTTTTATGATCTTGGTATAAATTTCCTGGCTTTGAAATAACTTTCATTTGACTTTAGTTACAACTTTGTGTTGCTTACTGTTTGAACTTGACTGACAAGGAGTGTGTTTTGCTGGCTGGTTTCAGGCTTTCTATTCTCCCTTTCTGAGTGATGGGGCTTTACATGTGATTGTGGTTCCCCTGACGAGCTTGACAAACATACACTACCATATTGTGACACGCCTAAACATGATAAGGGGATCGGTAAGTCAGGCTGTTGTGGCTTAATATGATGGGAGGATTGGTAAGTCAGGATGTTGTGACTTATTATGATGGGAGGATTGGTAAGTCAGGATGTTGTGACTTAATATGATAGGGCAATTGGTAAGTCAGGATGTTGTGACTTAATATGATGGGAGGATTGGTAAGTCAGGCTGTTGTGGCTCAATATGATGGGAGGATTGGTAAGTCAGGCTGTTGTGACTTAATATGATGGGGGGGTTGGTAAGTCAGGATGTTGTGACTTAATATGATAGGGCAATTGGTAAGTCAGGATGTTGTGACTTAATATGATGGGAGGATTGGTAATGTAGACATGATTTGGGAGTCTGTATATCAGAAGATTGTGACTTAATTTAACCCTGGGATCAGTTTGAATATGTCTTTGTATTATTTACTGGTGAAGTAGGTTGTACAAACAAGAATTTGTGGACAAGTATTGATATGAAATGAGAAGTTCCTGGTTAGATATCAATAATTTTCATCTTTTTTGACTAAATTGTTCCATCTCATTTAATAGGAGCACTGTTGTACAAATTGAAGATGTACGTTTAACTTAAACAGGATCTGATGTGTCGTGTGTATGGCCACCAGGTGGCGTTTGCTGAGCTGATTGTGGTCATATTACATGATACGACTGAACAGGGGAGAATCAGTCAAGAGCTGAGTCAGATGGGGAAAGAACTACAGGACTATATTGATCAGCAATACAAGGTCCTCTCAACTCATGTCAAGGAAGAGAAGCACTCTTATAGGATACCTGATGAACCACACAGGTAATGCTCTAATCACCTCTCTACCTGATGAACCACACAGGTAATGCTCTAATCACCTCTCTACCTGATGAACCACACAGGTAATGCTCTAATCACCTCTCTACCCGATGAACCACACAGGTAATGCTCTAATCACCTCTCTATCTGATGAACCACACAGGTAATGCTCTAATCACCTCTCTACCTGATGAACCACACAGGTAATGCTCTAATCACCTCTCTACCTGATGAACCACACAGGTAATGTTCTAATCACCTCTACCTGTTGCTACTGAATCTCTTCTGTAAACACTCATATTTTTCATACATGCATGTGTTGTCCTTTCCTTTGTATTGATTCAGTTCAGAAACTGTGAATATTATCACAATGCCATAAATTTACCATTAAGTCTGTTAAACACATGAATGACATTTCTTTCTGAAGGCGATACTGTGAATCTCATACTCTTTTTAGTTCTGCCAGCCACTTTATAGCTATCCCCAAACTGTGTGCCTGCCTGTCATCGTCTTAACTGCTCGCCAATTAACCTGTCACTCATTAAAAACTGGTCACAAGTGTCTTTCTAGGGCTCACCAAACGCTTATCTTTTAATCTGAGATCTTTAATTACAGTCCTAAACCATGCCATCTTACAGTTTAACGCCTTTAAATATCTAAGCGGATGTGCTTCCTCTGATATCGGTGGCAGGACACAGTAGGTATTGAGGGAATTTGTAATGTGCCCCCCCCCCCACCACCCCTGTGCTGGGGAGAGATGACTTGATCAAGTTTCCTCAGGATGTTACCATCAGTCCTCATGATGTGCCTGACAGGATCTTTTATGCTCACCTCTGCACCTGAATATTTCCCAAGCAACCTTCTGTTGTTTCAGATATAGATTGCATTATTTGGTGTTATGAGTGACCATGATTGAAAAACACATTTGTTGTTTTCAGGCGGTTTATAGATCGTGATTTCCAGACTCAGCAGCGGTTCAGCAGATCAGTGAGGGTGTTGGCCACCCAGACATTCAAGCTTAAACTATTTGGCATTTGCACCACAACTTCAGAGGTGAGACTATTATGTGATAGATCAACTGGCCTCGTCGGTTTGATTCCCATGTGTAGAGCCATGTTCATTCATATATCTCTATCTTAAATTGTTATTGATATGTTTAACACAATAAATTACTTAACTGTTATTTTAAGCTACTGGTGTTTAGACTTATTGTCATTTTGAGGCTAATTACATTGATATTTCTAGAAAACACCAATTCTTGCTTCAATGTATGCATATTTTGCGATCAGGTGAGGTTGTTTTTTCCGGCAAAATCAAATGCTACAGCTGGTAAAATAGATGAGAACTCACTTGCCATGAAAGAACTGAACAATTTAATGGAAACCAAGATGGTAATTATTATGCTGTGTTATATCTATGCAAGATCCTATCTAGCAGTTTTCATCATTTAATAATTCACCTTTCCCCCAACATTATTTGCCAAACATCATTAACACCATTCACCAACCATCTGTCACTGATCATCATTCACCCGTAATCATTCACCCATAATCATTCACCCATAATCATTCACTTATCTTTAATTACCCACTACTTTTATCTATCAATATTCACCCATCATCATCCGCCCATTATTATCTTTGTGTAACATTGGATGATTGAGCGTATTGTGTCTTTCTGTCAGATGCCTGCCCACAGGAGACTAAAGAACCTGAACAAGTCTGATCTGTCCGAGGTGAAACACAAGTCTATTTTATGTTTTACTGAAAAAAATGTCCACACTTTGTTGTACAGATGAAAACTGTCCCTGAAATCCTGTTGATTCATGTCTTAATCTGAACTCAAATGTTCATAATATGCTGTGTGTACCTGTACCATAGAGGCTACACCTGTTGCATAAACAGGCCAGGGTGATAATGGCAGGTATTTCGTGATCTAGGTTGGTTAATTGAAAATTTTGAAATGATTGATTGGTATCGCGATCCAAATCATGAGGTCAAAAGGTCAGGCCAACTTGCGTTATATATGTCAGATCTCCTTTACAACTTTATGATAACTATATGCAATTGCTTATGTATATTCATGAGAAAGCCGGAAAACTTCTGTTGAATTTACTGACATTATCAATAGCCTTGTTATGGAAAACGTGACTCATATCACATATATGTCATCTTTTTATTGTGATCAACTGCTGCCTTTCACATCAACAAATTGCATTACAACGGGTTGCAATTTTCCATGCATCCACACATATATCCACAAAAGCACATAAATATCTAGTGTTTTTGTGGGCCTCTTTTTCTTTGTGCATGGTTTTTAAAACAGTCCATTACGATGCATCTTATCGCCGGTTTAAGTGTGTATTATCATTTCAGGTGAAATCTATATCCCGACCTCCACAGGTTCTCCTGAAAGCCCTGACCACCATGACAATACTCTTCAACGAGAAGGTAAATCAAGATTGTTTTCCAGATGTGTACCAGTGGTTATTGTTAAATTTCAGGATAAACAATTTTATCACTATTAACATAAAACCACCCAAGAAGGTCAGCTTATGTAGAATGGGTAAGAATGTGACAAGGAGGTCACCTTATGGGGAAGAATGTGACAAGGAGGTCACCTTATGGGGAAGAATGTGACAAGGAGGTCACCTTATGGGGAAGAATGTGACAAGGAGGTCATATTATGGGGAAGAATGTGACAAGGAGGTCACCTTATGGAGAAGAATGTGACAAGGAGGTCACCTTATGGGGAAGAATGTGACAAGGAGGTCACCTTATGTTTGATTGGTGTAGATGGAAATATTGAGTGGCTGTTGATATGAAGCTATTATTTCATCACATTGTTTGATAGGAAGGCTGGGATTCGATAAAGAGGATGCTGTCAGATTACAAGCTGGTGTCCAATATGATCAACTATGACTTGGTCAGTATAGCCAACCTAAGACAACCACATTAACTCTCTTATCATGAGTTACAAGCAGTGTGAACAGCAGCTGACATGTGCTTTCAGGACAGCCTGACTCCTGCCATTTTGAGGAAACTGGAACCCTTCATAAGTGATGAAGACTTGACAGTTGATAAAGTAAAATCATAAACATGGATTTATTTTTTAATAATCATAAAAATGTCCATTTAAAACCATCAAATAAACTGTAATGGTAATAGAGACGTGATCATTTGGACCTTTTTGATTATAAATTAATGATTGATCGGATGGTCACATCTGATCATCGATTATAAATTTACCACTTCCCATCATAAAGCTCGCATTGTGTCATTCTTGAGTACTGGTATTGATTTCAATGTTCGCATTCAAGTGTGTGGTTTCCACAATCATATGCATTGGTGGCACCCCCTGTTATCATTTGGATATTGGTCTGAAATGTTGCAACTTTGACACCAGATTTGGTGGCGTGTTTGTACTTGTGGCAGGTGATGAGAGTGAGCAACGCAGCCGCGGCAGTGTACGCGTGGGCCGAGGCTGTCTACCACTGTGGTCGAGCCAAGCAGGACTGCTTAACCGTGATCATGGTAAACCGATGCTCAATATTAGACACATGTGAAAAGTCAGTGATAAATGATATAGCTTGTTTTGAAAAAATGTGAATATCTGACATTGTGGTTTTGGCTGGATCTGCTCCTGTCTTTTCATATGCTGTATTTCCAGATATCCTTGTGATATTCACAAATTGTTCAATTGCACTGGAAACCTGTTTCAAGTCTGAAATTGTTTGATTTTATATCCTTGTCTTTACATAGAAGTCCATATTATATGCTCATTTACTTGCGGAAATGACAAGTTTCTTTCTCTTGGTGATCAGGATGATGAGGAAGATGACTCGAGTGAAACAGGAGCCTCCTTAGAAGATGCTCAAACAATCCTTGACACTAAATTGGTAATGAATGTTGGTTTACATAGCTCAATGTATGCATTGAATGACCTTTCATATTTTACTAGTAAAAACACCCTGGAACAAGCACTGATTAAATTTGATATAACTGCAAATGCTGTGATGTATTGATCCCATCTGTTAGTACTGATTCCTGGACATCCCCACTACAATCACCTGTTGAATATGCAGATAGAGATACTGGCTTTATGTTTCCCCCATGTTGTATGTATTACAGACACCTGCTTTGAATTCCATCACCAAAAAGGACATCTCCCTGGTAAGATCACTCTGTCATGTTTCACTGTGGGTTTTTTGTGTGGTTCTTACCCCATGCAATAGTAGATTACAATTTCCACCTGAATGTGATTTTTCTGACCTGGTACTGTTGCCTGGGACACCGCCCAGTTACTTGTCCGTGCAGCCAGGTACTTCAACCACCGAGATTATCTGATATATATTTGAGAATAATTGTGTATGTGTGTGTCTATTGGTATGTCCATCCCTCCTTCTGAATGGCTAAACCTAGCCAGTTGTAAATTGGTCCACATATGTGACTTTTGTCAGGGAATCTGCAGCTGTGCATTGCAGTTTGCAAGGTCATTGCCTTCAAGGCAATAACTGTCTTCCATGTGGCTGCACTTAGGCCACATATGCAACTTTACAACAGGCATTAGTAGTTGGGATTTGGATGAAGTGTTGCAGTGCCAATTATGCCCCCATTACCAAACACTGTCGGCCACTTGTTTCTAATTTTCTGTCCTGGCAAATGCTTCATTTGGCAAAGGATGGTGAGGTGTGATAATGAGCTTCCCTTAAGGACACACAACCTTTTTGGTCAATCTCTGTTTTGAATTTATCTTGTATATGGTCAGGGCATGTTTGATGTTTAGAAATACATTTTTTCATTGAAGCCCTTTATCAAGGATGATAACCATTCATTTGGTGGGGCATGACACCTGCAAGTAATAATTTCTTTCGTCATAATATCATTAATAATTTTCCTCTAATATGTCAGTGGTATGTGTTCAGATTAAAAATCTGAAGAAACCTCCTGCTTCAATCATGAAGTCTGCATCTGCGTTCTGTGTACTTTTCAAGAAAAAGGCAAGTTTACCGAGTTGACCATGCTTGTGCCATAATCCACCTCAACAATTTTGTATTTGACCATGGTGAAATAACCACATTATCCCGATTGGGTCCATGTTTGTTGAGAGGAGAGGATTCAGTGAGTGTCAGGGGAGATATCACTGAGGTGAGGGAGGTGCCATAGAGAGGTCACTGAGTGCTTAGAGATGCTGGATGCTAGGCACAGCAGACAAAGTATCAATCAGATAACATTGCATATCTCATTATGAGGTCTATATTCAGAAACAGTTCAGTAGAAGTTTATGGGTTGAATAATTGTTGTTTGGGGGAATACTTTTGTTTATTTCAGTTAACAAATTAATCCTAAAGTTCAATATAAATTGACCTTTTATGTACAATGTTGAATTACCCACAAGTGGAATATGCTCTTTTTCAGGAAACCTGGAGTTCCTTCTTAGAGATGATGTCTAACGTTAATATCATGCAAATGATTGTCAGCTATGACAAGGTTAGTGAAACTAAAAATACAGTCAAAATAGTTCTGATGTTGTGATCATGAACAAAAAAAACCCCTGACAAACAAAGATACACCTGGAAAACAAAGATACTCCTGGAAAACAAAGATACAAAGATGTGTAATTTGTTTACATTTACAGGACAACATACCGCCACAAATATTGGACAGACTGCAAACCATCTTGGATGACAAGGACCTTTCCACAGAAAATGTTTCAATATATTCATATTGCTATCTTTCCCAATATTGTCTATTTTATATTCCGATATGTGTGTATATGGATGAATTATGCTGTCTTCAGATACAAAAAGCTTGTGTTGCATTGGTTCCAATCCACTGCTTGACAGAGGCTTTGTACCTCTATGGAAGAGCTTTAGAAACAGCCAGATACTTTAAACAAGTAAATAACTGATAATTTAAGATATTATCTTTCACAATATAATGTATATTCTAGTATTATGAAGTGGGGATGAATCTCTGATTGGGAAGTGGATAATGGAGTGAGATCCTTGTATTCCATCAAAGTTAAGTTTAGACAACACAATTTGATGATTCACTGTATCAAATGCTTTTGCAAAATCTACATACCGACCAATCACATGTTCATCCTTATCTAAGGCATTCACAGTTTTATCAATTAATGTCATCATTCAGTATATAGAATTTTTGAAGCCAAACTAATATTGATTAAGAATATTATTCATATACAATATATTAAATTAACCTATTATTCATGTCTTTCAAACACCTAAGAAAATATTGACTGAAATAAGTCTATAATTATTAATTTTTGATCCATGAATTCTTTACCAATCAGTTCCAAACTTGATTTTGGAGGATTTGTCATTGCTAACTGATATGTAACGAAACAGGGTCCCAGAGTTTTGCTAAAAGCCATCAACTCTGCCATCAAGACCCAGGAAAAGGCCTGCTCTTTTTATCTTGACGCGCCTCCAGACAAATTGGCATTTGTCGAAGCTGTCTACAAGAAATTGCAAGAGGTACGATCGGTGAGATTGCTCAGTGAGGAGGACGTTTTCACAACTCTGAGGGCCAGTGGGCAGTACAATGGGTTGGATCGACGAAGTTTGTTGAGAATTCTGGAGGTGTTGAATAACAAGGTGAGAAACTATGGCGAGCTCATGAATAGAGATGCTATCGTAATTCATTGAGGAACTTACATTTATTCCAATAGAGGGAAAATGGATTTTGAAATCGTACTGCTGTAGTACATGTTGAATAATGACAATCAAGTGCATTTATACTTTTTTATCTTCATACTCAGGCAATGTCCCTGATTATCTCTATGTAAGATTCAATGAGAACACTGGCAATTGAGAGGCCATTATTACTTGAGTGAACATTGCTCTTTCACAATGAACTATCTATAGAACAGATGCCATAATGGAGATGCTTTTCCAGGGATACATCATTTACATCAAGTGCCAGGATGACAGCAATCTGGTTGTGCTTGACATCGATTGGTTCATCCAACTCCTGCCCCCTTTACAAGCCCAGAACCAGTCTGCTACGCTGGCCAACAAGGCCCGTTATAAAGCCCTCCCCCCTGACACCCCCGTGCTGACTACTGAAGCCTTGGCTGGAATCTGGGGTGAATCATGTACCCCAAAACAGGTGTGGCACTTGTGGCGTTCAGTTTGCATGCCCGCTAATAAAGCATTGCACATAGGTCTTCAGTCTTTCCATTGCATTTGTTTTATCAGTGTGATTACTATTGTGTATGTTATTGGTTGAGCAGTTGACTCTTGTGGTGAGGGCACTGGCCAGCTGGGGAATCATCATGGCCCTTCCCATGAGGTCCGTCGAGCAACAAGTGAGAGGACAGGGCAGCTTTGTTCTCTACTCCCATCTCTTTGACCGCGTATTCGCGCTGCAGAGTGCAGAGGAAAATGCCGAAGCTGCTGGTGGAATATGGGTTGGTAACTCCGTGTTTACAAATGAATCCTCATCACTTGACATTGTGTTCAATACCTGCAATGTAAAGGTTGTTTGTCAAATGTAATCAGACTTCAACTATTGTATCATGCATAAGGTCTACTGTATTGTTAACACAATATATGTTTGACATCCTTACAACTGCATTTTGCAGACAAATGCCAATGCAGACTTTCAATGAAAGCAAACTACGCAGTGACTCAAGTACTGTTTGACATACGTCCTTTGATTCATATAAGCCTATTTATAGGTGCACCATCTTGTGTGAACAGAAATACATATGGCCAGAAGATAAAACTGAGTTTGGAACTTCGGACACGGACATACGCATCGATTATCGCTATCAGTTCGCGGCTGGGTTAGCTCCGAGCCTCATCCCCCGGCTCTTCTCCACTTGCTCGGCCATGGGTAAAGTGGTGATGATGTGGCGTTGGGGGGTGCTGGTTCGTGTGGGGGCGGCTGAGGTGCTCATCAAGCACAACATTTCTAGTGGTATGTACTGCGCTGATTTCACCACAGATTTTTACAATTCTGTTAGAATATAACACGATTGTTGATTCACACGTGTAAATCCATATCTGATCCATTTCGACTGGTCATGGTTCGACTGCTGATGATATGTTAATTGGAACAATGAATGGATTGAACTTTTACCGTATTCTACCTTTGACAAAATGACGTACCTAATTCAAGACCCCCCACCCACGCTTTACTGGCGCCCCCTCCCAACCTCCGTTATGCATGCCCATCAAAGCTTACAACCAGCTCTGCATACGCTTTCTTGTTTGTCTTTCATGATAACATAAATCAAATGAGTAAACCCCTATGCTTTATTAACTACAAGTTACGAGACTGATTAGGTTAGGTGATTTAGTGGCCTCGACTGTTATAGTCAGTAGACATGTGCGAGTGCCACTGGGAATCACTGACACTACTGTCTTCCGTGACCCGAGGCTAGGGGTGCTTAAAAGGCATCAAAATTTATTCCATTTATATCTTCATTGGCATATGAATTTTCTGTGCCACCAATTGTTAAGGTGGGGGGTGCTTTCCGGAGTTGTGAGGAATCCAATTAGCTTTGCCACCCGCTGCCATCATCCCCTCAGTGTCGCGCCGTGTTTTTTTCATGGTCGCCACTCTTTTTAGACACAGACACCAAACCCTGTTGTGTCATGGTGGAGCTGTATGATAAATTGCCACTGTTTGACACATGCTCTTCTTGGCCTTAGTGCCCAAGGCTTATTAAAGGTAGAATACAGTATGTTTAGTACCATTAGCCTTATACCATATGGCTACTGGCTTGATCCCCTGCCATGTGATGGTGACGTTACCACATACCTGTTTCATGATGGTGTAAAGGTGACTCAGATAGCCATATGATTCGCGGGTTGTGGGTTCAAACCCCAGTGTGTCACTGTGAGGGTTGTTACACCTGCTATATCATGGTACCCATGTTCCATCATGCTGAGAAGGATGTACATGTCACCTTTGTGGTGGTTGTATTTCAGTGCTGTTGTCGAGTAACATCGATGTAGAGGGTAGAGTGACGCGGTGGGATGACCCTAGCATTGATCAGACCGTTATTCAGGAGTACCTGTGGGGTGCTGTCAGTCCTTACCTGCTCCTCATTGAAAACTTGATCAACCAATATCATCATGTCCACTGCAAGGTACACATTTACTCTCACTGTGACAAGCATGAAAACTGAGTCTTACAGCACTGGCTAGGACTCAGTACTGGCTGGGACTCAGTCTGATGACCGGCTGGGACTCAGTCTGACAGTACTGGCAGGATTCAATCTGACAGTACCGGCTGGGACTCAGTTAGTAGTAGCCGTCATAATGGGCTTCATTGCTTCCTCTGCAGCTGGCATATGTTAGTGCTACGAATACTAGATGCAAGCGAAGAGCGATTTCTACGTCGAGTTTGTGTTAGTGTGTGTGTTTGTATGTGTGAAGATACAAATTCCATGTCGAGGGGCAGGCTGCATTGAGATGGGTGTACCCAGGAACTTCAGTCCTGCTCATTTCTCTCGTGAACTCAACTGGTCCATTCAATGTGCCACCTGTAAAGGCAAATCAATGACGGTGGCTGAGAGCAATTTACTGACAGGTGGGTGACATCTAATTTACTGACAGGTGGGTGACATCCAGTATACTAACAGTTGGGTGACATCTTATCTACTGACAGGTGGGTGACATCCAATCTACTGACAGGTGGATGACATCCGATCTACTGACATAATAGAAAGCAATTGATGTCATTGCCGATTCTACAATGTTCTATGACCTGTTTTTTATGCTTCAACTTATTTGATAATTCATATTGATGCATAAGATTATTATTATTGTCTTGTTTACATCTATCTTAATATGATAGCTGAAAATTGTGTCATGGTTAAATGCACGATAAATCACACGACTCGGTCATCGTCATCCTCATATTTCACTATTTTATCATTTCACTTTTTATAATTGGGTAACAATACTTGCCTATTGGTTTGATATTGCAGGGAAGCAGCGGTTTCTGGCCTTCCACGACTACCGTGATTACGATGGCGTCAGTCATAACAAGGTGGCGCCGTACGCAGGACAAGTCCAGGCTTTCATCAACTCCCATGATGTCAACCTCCTCTGGGCCTGCGCATACTGTGGTATCACGCAACAAGCTTCACGACACATATGGGTACACAAATTGTTTATGAATTGAAGCTGGCATTGTGACAACAAGTAACAGAGTAAATGCTTCTTAGGATTATGGATACATGCCAAGCTTACTTGTAGTATTTTGTTGTGAACAGAACATGGAGAGTGAGTTGTTTCCATGTCCAGCCATGGGGGTCATTGCTACAAGGCTCAGTCACAAGGAGGGCTTGTCTGTAGAAGGAAGTGTCATATCAGCTCTTCCGTTGAAGAAACGGTAATGTTTCGATGGACTTCCAGACAAGGCCTTAGTAATGTTCCTGTCTACTACCCCATGGTATCATTATTGTCTTAAGAGATTGTATACAGCATGACAGTAGTATGGATGGCTATCACAGATAAACTTGTGTAGTCATAATATATACCAGGCTTAATCACTTGTAGGCATTAAGATGAGAAAAGCTACATGTGTACAAAATTGAATATGCAGCCTCATTATAGCTCTTCATGGATGATGAAATAGGTAAAGACTTAAGGTAGCTTATATAACTTTTGTTCTCAACTGCATTACATATGATGCCTGCACTTACCTATTATCTTTTCAGTATAACCTGATGTCAACCAGCATGTTATCGTAGAACTTGATTTCTTCTCTCATGTGGTTTTGTCATACAATTTTACTGCTTTGCCATATGGCAGGCCAGAGGGGGAGAAGGCCGTCTCGTTTGTGGTGATGAGGTCAAGGTTGCTGAGGACAGGAACGACCAGCTTCTCCATCACTGTACTGCAACCCGGGGCCATCAAGATCGCCATTGCCCAGGAATCACTCTATGAGAGGTTAGTAGGCCTTGGTGTGGTAGGCTCTGTAAGGGGCCAAATAGCCATGCTCATCGGGTTGATGTCTGCCATGACAGCTGATGTACTCTTCCTATCCTTACATGACTCAACAGTGGCTTGTTTACCCTGTATTGAACCTGGATAAATTGCTTATGACCAGTGAAAGAAGTCATTCAAACTGGTTATTCTATTAACATAACATGATTTGTGATATTAAACCATGATTTGACTCGGATATTGAGTGCATAACTACTGGTTTTCTGAGTGAGCCAGTCTGTGTGAGTTACAGTTTGGGCGACGATGGAAATTTGGACGATGCTGACTTTTACTATGACCTGACTGCTGGGGTCATTCAGACCGTGGACTTCTCAAAATCAACATTTATGGACCGTGTCAAAGTGAAGGAGCAGCGAGATGAGTGGAGGTGCGGTGTGGGGGACTGTGTCACTGTCCATGGTTATGGTGAAACATTGGTCAACTACTCGGATGACATGGTGGTAAGACAAGATATGAAAGATGACAAATCATATCCTTCACATGAACTGGTTCCAATGTTCTCTCTGGATCTAAATATGAATTCTGTCTACATTGTTGACTATAGTTTATCTTGGCTTTGAATGTGTTGCTTTCAGAAACTGAATATTGCCATCTCGGTCCTCAAGAATGGTCATCCATTGCTGGAATCTGTGACTGTGACTTTCCACACATCTCTTGCCCTTTGTCTCAAACAAACCAAGGACTCACTGCCCTCTGTCATGATGCAGGCGCCAAAGTTTCCTGTGAGTTCTGGACGTTTGTATCTACATTTCTGATTAATTCTACTTAAGATCAAGTGCTGTATCTACAAATCGTTTTGATACAGGTGGTACGTGGAGCTCACTTTCCTCTCGGGTCTCTACTTCTTGTGAAATCGATTGGCAACCAGTGGGTTCTTGCTAAAATACTTGCCATTAAAGATGGCTTTCTCTATGTGGGAAATAGCGAAGATGAATTAGAGACCAGCCAATTACAGAGGTTCCACACAGCAAGTCAAGATATTCGTCCTGTCGGAAATTACACTGAAGACTTTCCAATCGTTGTTCAGAAAGGTAAGCATTGAATCGGAGAACACTTAATTTGAGATGAGCAGAATGTTTCCTGATGGATAACAGGTGTCAGTGTATGTCAATACCCTCACAGAGGTGTTATTTCCCGTCTGGAAGCTGTGGTTGTTATTCTTCTTGTAATGGATGGTTGTATGGCATCAGGCAACAAACGCGAGCTGATTCAGTACAAGGCTGACCTAATGAAGGCCATTCATTCCTTCAAGTCTTGCCCTGCTCCTCTCGGACTCTTCTATCTCTCATTACCTGACGGAGTAAGACACAATCATATTTACTATCCATATGCATTGAAGAGGACGATGGATTTTGAATATACATTTAAACCGAGTAGTGGTCATTGACAATGTGTATCAGTGTTTTGGTCTCTTATATTGATTCTATGGTGGTGCCAAATCTGATTACCATATAGCTTATGGATAAGATGTGTTGTTTCTGCTATACATATCACAATGAACATATATATCCTCAAGGTACTGTAGGGGTAATGTATAAACAGATAAATGGGTGCTGTCTTTGTGATCAGAATACCTTCCAGCCCATGGTTTTAGGGAAGAAACGACAACTGGCAAGGTTCTGTACTGTACCCTGGAACAGCCCGTCAGGTTAGATCATCCACAATGGTGTTGTCACTTAATGTATGGGTCTGAAATTATGATACAATCAAATATAAACGGACCACTGTCATTATATTCCCCAGACACTGTTAAAGGTGTCTGTTCTTGAATATTCATTTGTTTTATGGCTTACCATGTGGAAGTGTGGTCATAGAATCTTATATTTATTTGTTTGTGAGCAGTGGTGCAAGAAGCCCACAGGAAATTCATGAATACTGAAGCGAAGATGATGAAGACAAAGAATGACATCTGGTTCTCATTGCTTCCAAGTGACTTGACTGCCAGAGACCTGCTTAACCCATGTCGTCAACGGCAACAGGACTGGAAGAAACAGGACCTCCATCTCATCTGCAAAGGAAATGAATGGTCCATGAAAGATGGTTTGTTCGTATTTATTGTGTCTTGTTAGCTAGGTGGGGTTGTCTTTTACCTCTGCTGCTCAGCAGAGCTTATTACATACCATGGCTCTGGCATCCGTCTGTCATTTCTTAATTTTCAAGGTCACGGCCTCAATTTTGGAATATGTCAATCTGATACATTTGAGTGGCTCATTTTGTCAAGGTGGCTTGTAGAATGTTATAAAGATTATTGATTGCACCTTTTGAAATCAAATGTCTGATTTGACCTTATTCTAGAGTGGTTTTTAATGATTTTGACCTTATTTAGAAGGTCACATCCACATGTACCCCTCATATGTTAATGGCTCATTGTGAACTAAGAATTACCTTTGTTATTATTTTGAAAAGTTACGAAAAGCTCTTGTACATTGTAATCCCAAAGGGGAATACGTTTTGATGGCATATCGTCTTATAAAGCAAGCTACCAGCCCCAAATTACACTTCTAGCCACTCTTATATTGATGGCTCTTTAATATGTAAAATACAGCCATACATGACCTTTGCACATTGTAAACCCAATGTGGAATTTAAACTGCTGGTTCTTAGCAATTGGAAGACCTATTTTTAGCCAAATTATTATCTTGTGGTACCTAAGATTGGAAAGGATACCTGTGACCTTGATATGATTTCAAGGTCACCCTCATATCTTGTACATTTAGGTGGCATATTTTGATAGTTTAGCTTGTGGAGTGCTATACATGTGCTTACAAATAGATTTGAGCAAATACTTCTCTCCTGTGGTTCAATTACTAGAAAAAATTGAAATAATTTGAGGGCTCTGTGACCCTTTTAAGTGTGCAATTGAATGATGTACAGTAAATCTATGAACATTATGATCAAGTCATGTCACAACAGCAGAGGTTCGAGGTATATTGGCCTTTTGTTATTCGTCATTTGCTGTTATGTAATCATTTATTCATTGGGATTTTTTTCTGAAGCTACTCCCCATTTTGCCTGATTGATTATTGGTTATAGGAAACAGACGGGGATCATGTGCTGTCCCATGCTTTGATCCATTATCATCATGTTTTCAGATACCTCCTATATACGGGATGCTCATTTCCTCAACATCGCCCCCATTGCCGTCAACAGCGTGCAGTGCTTCTCTCTGATACAGTCCATGCTTCCAACACTGCTTGCCTCCTGTGCTTGTCTTGAGCAAGGAAGGGTAGGTGATATGCTTGTATGTGAAGGGTGGGCACTTTCCTTATATTCAGTTGGATTCAATATATGTGTGACTTGTTTCAGAGTATTCTGCCACAGACAAAATGTATGTTCCCGCAACTTGAGGGAGATATGCCAGAAGATGAAGTGAGCCTACTTAACATTTTACTTATAAAGATGATTTTATTTATATTTCACATTAATGTTTATAATTTGTATGTGGTGTATATAAGCTTCTAGAAGGCATCTGGCAGTTCGTGGATCTCTACCTCCAGAGCTTCCTGCTTTTAGAAAGATCCATCACAAAGGTTACCTGGCTACCAATTATTTCATTCTTAACTTGAAAATGATACTCATTACCAAGAAATGTCCCATTTAAATGAATAAAAAGACTATTAACAATCACATGCAGAATAGTCAATTGATTCATGTATTGTTGATGCAGACTCCAAAAGCTAATGAGATGCTGCTGAGGCAGCTGGGATATGATGTAGGCATGGGTTGTGGTCTGTACCGTGCCCCTCTCAAATCCTCCAGCAAGGTTAAGATGTCTAAAGTCTCGCAGAATCCTGAAGAAGATACCCCTTTTGCACCCTTTGGAAGATGCTTTACACATGGTATACCAGCAGGAATCTTCATCCAGTCTCTGCTCTCAGACAACCCTGAGCAGGATGAAGAAAAGAAACTACAGGAGGAGTATATGACTTGTGTCACTCATGTCACCACAGCAAGATCAGCAATCCACAGCAAAATGGCCACACTCTTGCAAAAGCTGCCCCACCTAGAAGCCATGTCGCTATTCCGCTGCAGTATTCAGACTTTGGATGGAATGGAGTCCTGTCCTTACATGACCCACTTGATGCTACAGGGAAATAAGATCCCCTCGATCCCCGCTAGCTTTGTGGCTCTGAAAGACACGCTTGAAACGCTACAGTTGGGTCAAAACCTTATCACAGAGATACCTAGCTTCATCACAAGCTTTCAGCGTTTGAAGGTACTGTCGGTGAGGGACTCAACAATCTCTACACTTCCAGAGAACATCGGCGAGATGAAGAACCTGGTTGTACTGAACTTGAAAAGTTCGCTCATCAGCAAACTACCAAGTAGCATTAGGAATTTGACCGTAAGTGGAATTTGCTCAAAATGTTAAGGTTATGGCAGAGCCATTTAACATTCATTCATCTATTTGAGCTGATTACAGTCAATGTACATTATATAATTATTCAACCTTGTCCATTGTGATACTTTTACACTTAATATTTCCAAGGGAAGTATCACATGAGCATATGAGGTGATTTGTCTCAGAACTTGGAGGTGCTGGTATTGGAAGGAGTACCTGTCATTCGTAAAGACAGTCTGTTAGACATCAGCGGAGACTTGGTTCTGCGACGGGAGAATCTCAAGCAGATGAACCTGATGAATAACAACACTGCATACAGGGCAATTTCTCATGAGGTGAGCTGTCATTGAGTGTATACTGAGGGTATGTTCATGTCTTTGATATGCCAAAACTGCAAAACACACAAAACTCCATTGAAAGGGAATATTTGTATCATTGACATCATGAATATGCAGATTTTAGTCGGGATTATTTGTCATGAAAATAATTATGATTTCATTCATGTTGAACATCAGGATATGGAGGCCATGTTTGATAGTGTTGACACAGCCAAGCAAGGCATCTTGTTGGAAGAGGGCATCGACAAACTCAAGCAAACGCTCTTTGATAAATTTCCCAGAATCGGACAAGACTTTGAGGGTTGGTTTATTTTTTATTGTTTTACTTTAACTCTTATCTGATATATGATTTTATTTAATTCAGCATTACTGAAACAAATCAATTTCATTTCTTGGTTATGTATATTGGAATCAATAGCTTATTATTAATTCAAATAATTGATGAAAGTATTGTTCCAGAAAATGACCCATTTGGAGGATTCCCTCCAGAGATATTTCACTTGAGGAGGTTACGTGTACTCTCAATCGGATATCAAGCTGTGCGCTTTGTTCCGGACGCCATCCAACAACTGAGTCGCTTGACTACACTCCTTCTCCCTCACTCCCCTCACTTACACTCTCTTGGAAATGGTCTGGGCAAATGTCCATTGAAAGGTGGCGCATTTATCTTACTTAATTTTTTTTACTGGTGACCTAAATTGGCTTAATTTCCTGATTGACTTTGTGTTTTGGTGGCTGGGGAGGAGTGCATGCCACAGCTTAAACTTTGCCAAACATGTGTCATTATCATCTTCAGAATCATGATCTCATAATCATGAATGTACTTTTCGTTACTACTTTCAGGCAATTGTTAGGTCTGTCTCTACATCATTTATTCTGGCACTATGGATACTCTACTCTTCTCAAGATGAATTGCATGAGTTTTATGTTTACAGTGCTGCAGTCTGGCATAGGGTTGCACATTCTTGGGAAATAAATCACATGTTATTATAGTATCATGCTATGTGATGCACCGTTGCACACTGGCGATGGGCTTAGGTAATATTACAGGGAATGCGTTTATGTAACTTGGGTTTTTATGTGTGGATGGCTAGTGTTGAACCTGGATGACTGTGACATGCTGAGAACCCCGCCACGAGAGATCCGCGAGCAAGGCATGAAAGTGGTGATCTCGTACGTGAAGCGGCTAGCTCAAGGCTCCACAGCCTGCTACAGAACCAAACTCATGTTCCTCGGGCTGGGGGGAGCAGGGAAAACCAGGTGGGATGTCTCATTGAATTGTCTCGAGATCGATTAGAATATAACCTCACACAGATGCCCGAGTCCATTTGTTATGATTGACATCTGGCACATCCTCTGTATAGTTAATGTGATTTAACACCATAGTGAAAGCCCATTGCACAGTGTAGTTACTCGTATGCTGCAGCCTGATGCGTGCTGTGATGAGTCGAGATGGTAAGGCACCACATCTGAAGGGCGAGGGAATCACAGATGGAATTGATATCAGCAATTGGAGCGTCAACCGCAATGGCACTACCATCACGTACAGTGTCTGGGACTTTGCTGGACAAACAGTCTATTACAACACCCACCAGGTATCACTGTCTATTACAACACCCACCAGGTATCACTGTCTATTACAACACCCACCAGGTATCACTGTCTATTACAACACCCACCAGGTATCACTGTCTATTACAACACCAGGTATCACTGTCTATTACGACAACACACTATTATTGACACAGGTCCACAGGTATCACTGTCTATCACTGTCACTGTCTATTACGACACCCACCAGGTATCACTGGACACCCACCAGGTATCACTGTCTATTACAACACCCACCAGGTATCACTGTCTATTACGACACCCACCAGGTATCACTGTCTATTACGATACCCACCAGGTATCACTGTCTATTATGACACCCACCAGGTATCACTGTCTATTACAAGACCCACCAGGTATCACTGTCTATTACGACACCCACCAGGTATCACTGTCTATTACGACACCCACCAGGTATCACTGTCTATTATGACACCCACCAGGTATCACTGTCTATTATGACACCCACCAGGTATCACTGTCTATTACGACACCCACCAGGTATCACTGTCTATTACAACACCCACCAGGTATCACTGTCTATTATGACACCCACCAGGTATCACTGTCTATTATGACACCCACCAGGTATCACTGTCTATTACGACACCCACCAGGTATCACCCACCTGTCTATCTACGACACCCACCAGGTATCACTGTCTATTATGACACCCACCAGGTATCACTGTCTATTATGACACCCACCAGGTATCACTGTCTATTACGACACCCACCAGGTATCACTGTCTATTACGACACCCACCAGGTATCACTGTCTATTATGACGACACCCAGGTATCACTGTCTATCATCACTGTCTATTACGACACCCACCAGGTATCACTGTCTATTACGACACCCACCAGGTATCACTGTCTATTACGACACCCACCAGGTATCACTGTCTATTACGACACCCACCAGGTATCACTGTCTATTATGACACCCACCTGAAGTAGGATTATATGTATATTTACTTCTTCAAAAATCCCATGTAAGATTTATAGCCTGAGTAACTAGATGAAGAAATGGGTCAATCATTACTACAATTGACAGTCATCCCCGTATATCTATAACATTTAATCCCATCTCTATGTAGCCTATGTCTTGGAGCTGGTGCTTTTGATCGAAGGCAAGAGAAGTTGACCATTATGTAGAGAGCTGATGACTGAGTCTGTCTGTATGTCCTCTTCAGTTTTTCCTGTCCAACCGAGCTGTGTACATGTTGGTGTGGAACACTCGGCTGGGCTACGAGCACTCGGGACTCGACTTCTGGCTCAGTTCTATATCATGTCACTGTCCTAAGGTCCCCATCTTTGTCATCGGAACTCACGCTGATCAGGTAGGCTCACATTCCACTCAAGTCCTGTGTAATGTGGGCCAAGGTCTTGCCATTGGATGAAAAAGATATATAATGTTAAATGAGGTTGAATATCAAGTATGTTTAACATGACATAGAATTTAAGTTTGAGTTTTTATATTGACAGATTACAAACCCTGAGTTGCCAGAATCTGATATGAGAAAACGCTTTCCCAATATACATGGGTTTTTCACTGTGAGTTCTGTGGAAGGCCAGGTGAGTTCAGCAATGCCGCCTCACAGCGGACTTGCTGTCATTCTGTATCATCCCAAAACCATCCCTCTCTCGTGTATTGTGATGTAACAATGCTTCAACAACCAAACATTGTATTGCAGGGTATACCAGAATTACTGGAGGAGCTTCTGCAAGTGACAATGGAGCAGCCTTATATTGGTGAGAAGGTACCTGAGGCGTGGCTCAACCTGGAGAAACAACTGCTTAGGTTTGATTAGCATTCTGACTATAATTTATCTATGGAGGAATAATATTTCTTTTCCTCATACTGTGTTTGTTGAACATTATGATTATTGACTATCACGATTCATCATGGTCTTTTGAATAATATTTCTCTATGGTGGGATCCTATTTATGTGCAATTTACTGAGTATATTGTTATGATTTGTCCTTGGAATTAACATGGAATATTGTAGTTTGTTTCATGCACAACTAATTTACTTTTTGTGCACATAATTGAGCTGTTGAGATTGGTGTTTGCTGATAGATCACATTCTGTTTCAGCAAACGGAAAGAGAAGAGCTTGGTTGAGTTCAGTGTTATTGAAAAGTTGGGTGAAAACTCTGGTATTTATGCAAATGAGGTGAATAAATCATTTTACATTGTAGCTGTATTTTTAGATTCTTGCAATCAATATTGACACAGTTTAGCTTCATATATTATCATGACCTTAAAAGATACCTCTTTATAACCAATTAATGCCCCGTGGTTGACGCTGTTTACAGCTGACCCAGGCTGTTCAGTTCCTCCATGAGTTAGGAACACTGCAGCATTTCAACAATGAGCTTCTGAAGGACCGAGTGGTCATCAACCCACAGTGGATCGTCGATGTCATGGCCTGTGTTGTCTCAGTCCACAATAAAGTTGTCAAGGTAACTATGTAAGGTAGTCAGTTGAATTCATGTACCATGACGGCAGCTTGAGACCATTTGAATTTAAGACAGATGGTCATTGGTATTCCAATTGATTATGTAGGTGACATGTATTATGTGTGTCGTGGCATATTATTACAGAATTCGTAAATACACTTTAGTTTGTATTGAGTTTTTGGGTTTGTGGAATATTTTCTGGGCCGGTTGATTTAGGTAGCTACCAGCCTGGAATTCTGGGTGACATATTGTCTAAATTTCATGCCCTCTGCTACCTTTCTTATTAACTTGATATAAAGCTATTGTTCCTTACATAGGTTTACATTCATTCTTTACACTGAAATCCATCATTAGCGCAGCTTTTCTGTTCGTTAGAGGCAGGTCTATCATCTGTCAAGAGCCGCAAGCAGAATTTAATAAGAAAAAAGTCCATTTATAAGGGTATCTTGTACTCTTTAACCACACATGATCGGATATTTCTGATTTGCCCTTCCTCACAGGACGGTTACCTGAAGCACAGTGACATCGGCAAAATCTGGAAGGATTACCCTAAGGAATTACATGACTGGATGCTGAGATTGACCGAGGTGTTTGACCTCACGTTCCCCCTCTCGGACCGACCTGAGAATGTCGTCCCCTGTCTCCTCACGCAGACGATGCCTCAAGTAAAGCATCTTACTCCTTCTTATCAATCTGTCTATATTCCATAATCAATACTTGTTTGATTCATTTCTCCATGTGCTGATACTGCAGTTTGAATGGCCTGGTATAGAGGAACACGATGGTGCCAGAGAGAGCAAGATGGTGTACACATTTGACTACCTACCAGCTGGTCTCTTCAACAGAGCTCAGGTATAACAGGGATACTGATACTCATCATTCAATTACATCAAGTGTGAAATAGGGAGCATACATACGCCCGAGGTTTGAAAGTAGTCTTGACCTGAGGATCGGGTGATCATTCGGCCTCTGCTTTGAGACCTTTACCCATCTAACTTTTTAGAACTTAGATGAATCTGCTGTGGTGCATTGTCAGCAATTTCATCACTTTGTGGGTACCTATTACATTATTAAATGGCAGACTTAACCCTTTACTTTACCGTAACCTTTGTCCTTTTTCATGTGTAATACTTGACTGCAGGTACGACTGTACCAGTACTGTGACAGCTCCTCGTTATGGAAGAATGGCTCAGTGCTTAAGAAGAACAACCACAGCGCCCTCATGCAGCAGACAGGGTACACTTATTATTAACCTGTGTTCATTTGCTTTATAATGTGGTGTAGACCATGCAGTAGATGATCTAGGAAGTAACTGACTAATATGTATAGCCAGTTATTGCTTGTCAATGCTGTTTATGATCGGGTGGTTTTACAGCACGAGGGAGCTGCTGGTGCGGGTGTATGGTTTACAGCCAGAGAATATTCTACTCCTAATTCATGAGGTCTTTGAGTCGCTGATTCACGAGGCCTTCTCTGGGGTCAAGTATGAATACCAACTGCCCTGCATGGCCTCAAATCTGTGGGTAGCTTGACGGGCAATGTGAATGATTTGTATACATTACAATAACCATTGCTTTCAGTGTAATTTAGCCACATCAATAACTTTGAGATAATACTAGTGAACTATAATATTCTCTGTTTTTTTATCTTTAAAAAGTGGAATAAAAATGTGATTGCCTGTCCATCATAACAAGTGCATTGACGATATAGATCAATGAAAATAACACTGAGAGAATATTGTTCTGATGATGTGATTAATAACTTATACTGTGTTCAGTCCCTACCTGAGCCTGCCATGTTTCCCTCTGGAGTTCTCCGTCGAGCAATCGAGCTGAAAGCGTTGTTCTTACAGTGCCATTCGGCCTTCCACACACTCTCCATAACAGATGTCCAGAGTAGGATTTTGTTTCTGTCAATTTTCAGTTTAAAAATTTTGACATTGTTACATTTAAGACTCTGGACCATATAAGATACTGACAAACAGTAAAAGGCTGCCTTGCCTTGGCCATCGATCTACTAGCCCTCTAGCGTGGTGCCCTAATAACCCAGTCATATTGTATACAGTTGGTGTCCATAGTTATCTCATGTTTCATACAGTTATCTCCCCCTATTACTCTAATGGCTCGGTAATCAGCATCAAAATCAATCTGGATTTTTCACTCTGGATAAGAATTTCTTATTTTAATAATAAGCTGTGTAAATATTTCCTTTTCCAACTTTTCCCCCCAGGTGTGATGCCCCCTCAGTCTGTATCTGACTACGATCTCCAGCTACAGAGTGCAGTACAAGACCTAGAGGAGATGCGGGAGGAACTCAGCATGGATGCTGCCTTCCTCTACTGCCCAGCCAACGCTCCTACAGATGGCGCTGCAATCATTCATCCCAAGCAAATCGTCTCTGATCTTGAGCAAAGTGGATTCAAATGGTGAAGATAACTAAACAGAGTTAAACATGTTGTGTGAATATGATGCTTCTAAACAATAAGCTTCCAGGATTTATTAACTGTTCAGAGTGTATTGTTATTTTTTTACTGATTCTGAAAGGTTATTTGTTTACTGATTATGAATGGATTAAAATAACATAACATCACCAATTCCACAAGCAGAAAAGGAAAAATTCTCCGTGATTAAGTCTTTATTCTTATCTTATGTTTAATAATTCTGTCTTTCTTGTAGCTGGTTTGACAAGCAACTTTGCAATATGAAAATGGAAGATATTGCTGTGGCTTTAAAGAGCTCCAAGGTGATGCAGTAACTCTTAAAGCATGTCATATATTTGCTGCATGGTTGATTTGAAGATGCATTAGACTCAAAAATAATAGGCTTCAATACTTAATGATATTGACTAAGCCTAACTTGTGCATTGACTTCATGTGAGAAGATTCTCATAGCTATGTATCAAGAGCTTGTCATTGAATCTGTAGTTGGACGGCTGTATGTTTTCCACAGATGGTATGTGTCCTGGTGTCAGATGACTTTGTACTGGACGGCCATTGTCAGCGGATGTTTCAGTTTGCTAAAGACAGCCTACGGAAGGAGATACTGCTGCTGATGGTTGGGCAGGGCAAGGAGTGGATGAAGTCGGACATAGGCATGCAGATGTCACACAAGGTGGCCATGTTTAGCATCACAAAGCATAGCAGTTCATATAAATATTAGATAGTATACCTGGAGTAGCTATATATTGGTAGTGTGATTGCTGTGTCATAGTGTGCTTCTTCTATTCACTATTCATATATTTCCAGGTGTTTATCAACTTCCAACGGGTACCTCATTATCAGGAGAAGATGAAGGAGTTGGTGGCACAACTGGGCAAGAAATCACAACGGGTGGGTTGTCTGGCACCTCAGACCCCCATGAATTACATGCTGTGGATCAAACGAACCTCCTCCTTACTCTTTGCTGTGTTGGTCTGTAATCCCAGGGTTCTGAGAGGTCTAGAGACACATTTGATGTGTTCTTGAGTTACTGCTGGTCCAATTCTGCGACTGCGGTGAAAGTGGGAACAAGACCCAAGCAGGGATCTATAGGCCACGGTGACCCTCGCACGTTGAAACAGTTCTTGGAATCTCAAGGACTCAAGTGCTGGATAGACATTGAAAATGCAGGAAAAGTGGGTCTTGTCAGCTACTTATTACTCCTTTGAATGTTAAACATATCTAACACAGTAGGTACCTTGCTAATTGTTGTGTTGTTGACTTACAGTCAGGATTGTTCGAAGACATAGCTCAAGGCATGAAGAGGTCTAGAGTTATCGTGGCATGTATCTCAGATGAGGTGAGGGGTGAAAACAGATGATCGATTATACATGTTTATTTCTTTGTTAAAGTTGGCTCTTTTCCTGCCACTCAACAACACATGCTGTTAGTGCCTTTTTGTCAATGAAGGGCATAAGACATATGGTTAAGTGACCAAGTGCATTATAACATTTCAGTATGCCAGCTCGTCTAACTGCCAGATGGAATTCCGATTCGCCCATGTAGCCCTGGGGAAACCCATTATCCTGGCTGTGGTTGGAACAGGCTTTAAATGGGAGTCAACTGAGGTAGTGCTTTCAATCAATGACATAATGCATTCTTCTTGCATGAATGATTATCGTTTTGACACGGTGTATAAGACTCGCCCCAAATTTAGCCTTGAGAATTGTACTGTAAGTCTAGAGAAGGTCGGTAACACTCTCCTGTACATTCTGAAATCAATCAACTTTATGGAATAATAAACCAGACTCCCAATGGTCAATAGGGCGTATATTCATTGCTGACATAATAGTCTCTCTATTAGTAAGCATCCCAGTTGCCAGCATCCTCACATCAAGTGTCTGAACAGAGTGTCCTATTCATAGTTGACTGCACAGGAAGAGGTCAGACGGGGTGGGTAGGGTGTGAGATGAGCCTAGTTGCTGATCTGCAGAAACCAAGACAACTTGCAGGGAGGCGGAGAGGGTGTTACAATGGCACGGGGCATGTTGAGAAGTGAAGACCCAGATCAACGATTGGAAGATATTATTGATATCTTGATAGATCTACACGACATAGGTGTCTGACCCTTTTTGATAATAATTGATCATCAGATCAATCACCATTCTACAGATGATTGCATCCACTTTGTATCGACTATAACATTTCTGTGCAAGATTTATATGAGACGCACCCCTGATTTTGTTGATGAATTTATGTATAATGACAAGAATGCTCCTTATCACAAGTCAGTGTTGTATGTTTCTTATAATTGACTACAGTAACTGCTAAAATTAACCTGATGTAACCCAAATCAATGCCATTGGTGGTTGATCAGTTATACATTGATGTACTGGTGTTATGATGGTCCAGGTGGGTATGCTGTCCCTTGGATACCCCAAGATAAACTTCCAAGTTGCCAATGATTTGGCCCATGATCAGTTGATAGAAACAATTAAGGAACATGTGGCCTCCAAATCTATTGAAGATGTTTCACCTGTAAAGAAGCAGACTGATGGAAAAGCATTCCAGGTAAACTAAGCTTTTGTTTTGAGCATAAATATGGTTATTGGGAAATGGGGGAAAAAAAAAGCATTTCATTTATGGGAGGCCATTGATGTTATGCTACAATATTTCTAATGCATGCATGAATTCCAGGAGCTGTATGAAATGGCTCAGCGCAAGTTTCTGCGCCAGATATCTGCCTATGTAGAAGCATACCGAACCTTATCCCCGACTATTTGTCGCGGACCTGAAGTCTAAAGATGATGATTCAAAGGGAGGTGATGAAGATCAAGATGAGGCTGTTACAAAGGATGCTGCCGAAGCAACAGAGGATGACAGGCAGTCCATGACCTTTGTTTATGATGACCTTCAAGCTGGACAGTTCTGCATCAAGAGTCTTTGTGAATATGAAGGGGTATGCTCTATAACTATCACACTACAGAAGCACTGGTATTTATTACATATACAAACAATTCTTCTGTTCTCCTCAGACAATTATTTTTCTATCAGTGATCAACAGATGAACTTTTCTTATTTTGTTGATGGCCAGTCAGACAAACAGGCCATGAAAGCTGGTTGCCCAAAGGTTTATTTGGTGACCCATACAATGATCAAAGCAGGATTTCATATAGTAAAATTCCCACTCTGTTTGCAGTGCTTACTCATAGTAACATTATGCTATTATCATGAGTAGACTGGTTGTGGGGTTGAGCATGTGATGGCCACCTGGCCACCTGCTAGAGAAATCACCAGGCCCGAGGCAAATTTTAAGGGTCAGGACCACAGGACTCGTGGCAATTTTGAACCCAGTAGCTGTTGGCCTAGAGTATTGATTCTAATCATGTTATACATCAAGTCTGTCAGCAGTATCAGGTTATACATCCAGTCTGCCAGCAGTATCATGGTTATACATCCAGTCTGCCAGCAGTATCAGGTTATACATCCAGTCTCCCAGCAGTATCATGTTATACATCAAGTCTGCCAGCAGTATCAGGTTATACATCCAGTCTGCCAGCAGTATCAGGTTATACATCCTGTCTGCCAGCAGTATCATGTTATACATCCTGTCTGCCAGCAGTATCAGGTTATACATCCTGTCTGCCAGCAGTATCAGGTTATACATCCAGTCTGCTAGCAGTATCATGTTATACATCCTGTCTGCCAGCAGTATCAGGTTATACATCCAGTCTGCTAGCAGTATCAGGTTATACATCCTGTCTGCCAGCAGTATCAGGTTATACATCCTGTCTGCCAGCAGTATCAGGTTATACATCCAGTCTCCCAGCAGTATCACGTTATACATCCAGTCTGCCAGCAGTATCAGGTTATACATCCTGTCTGCCAGCAGTATCAGGTTATACATCCTGTCTGCCAGCAGTATCAGGTTATACATCCTGTCTGCCAGCAGTATCAGGTTATACATAAAGTTTGTCCTGAACATTTTCACAGACATAGGGTGGGGATCAAGTAAGGGTTCATTTAGGCTGGTGCCATGTTTGAGCACCTCACTGCCTCTTCCTGTCTATTAACAATCAACCTGTGTTCCTGTGCCATAGGGGTGGCACTGCGTTGACGAGGGTGTCACTGTGGACCTGAGTGGGCCGGACCTGGTGACCCTGTGGGAGTGTGCGGCCCCTTACATGGCACGGATCCTGGCTATTCTCAAACACAGTAACATCAACCTCCACATTATCAACACTCCAGAGGGAGCCAAGATGATGCACTTTGCCGAGCAGGTGACTTGACTTGAAACATCAGTGCATGCCTCGATACCATTTCATTTTGTGACAAGTTACGAAAGTCATAATATTAAGACAGATTGGTTTCATTTAGTATATTTTTACACAATTCAACTTTGATATGAAATCTAGGGAGGGTTTGAACCAAAGGCAATGGTACATCAGTCAGGCTTCCTACCATTGTTTGATGTAATTACTGTGTTTTAACTATTATCGAGGTTTTTCTGGTGTTTTTATGATGGTGATGAAATGTGTGTTGTAACCCAGAAAGCTGGACTGGGAGGTGCCTCTCATCTGAAGCAGATTTACTTGCTCATACGCAAATATGTATGTGCTAAAGACCTCCAAGAAATCAAAGGAGGTCTTAGAAGGTAAGTAGGGTCAGGTCGGTCGATATCTCCCTCTGAACAGAAGGTTATTCCTCTCCAGCCATACTCGTGACCAGCCGTATATGATTATTGTTTAATGATTTATGCTATAGTCTTGTTGATGCACATGATTAGAATAGCTATTAGAATGGTGATGACTCAGTATTTGTGCTTCTGTTGGACTTGCTGTTGTGCCACTTTGTCGTGCTATGATTGACATCCCACGGACTGGGGTTCTTCTACCTGTCCTAGGTGCTACATCCCTAGTGGTAAGGTGCTCTGGTTATGTGAGGAGCATCAAGCCATGCCTCGCGTCAGTGTCGTTGACAGCCCAGACATATCCTCTGACATGATGTACAGTGAGGACACCATCACCCAGAGTAGCATGCCAGAGAAACGCCTCCTCAAGGGCTTAATGAAAATAGCCAACCTCGACCTGGATTCAGAGGACAAACGAGGTAAAGGTCAGTGTCACTGCTTGACTGTCCTCTTGAAGCGTTACACATAGACTCATTATCTTAGTTCAGTTCATGAGGAGTTTATTGTGATATCCTATGGAAGTATAAGGTGGCATATCATTGTGTGAGGTATTTGATGAGCATTTAAGGTTTAATTGCTGCAGACGAGGAAGGTTCAACCCAGTCGGAACCATCCACACAGACTCCAGCTTGTGACAAAGCCCCAGATGGAGAAAAGCAGACACTAATTGAAAACGACTCTGAGAGTGTAACTGTTCCTCAGAATGATACAATCATGGTTGAGGATATCAAGACTGAGAATAACATCTCCTCTGAATCAATTCTAACAAATGATGACAGGAAACCTAAGCAAAATAAGCCGCCAAGCGATTCATCTGCTCAATCACCAGCCAATGAAAGGAAAAGCAGTCGCGATGAACCAGTGCGCAGGTTGAGTGGCTTAGAACGAATGAAGATAGTCAACCGACTGTCTGCTCAGGCGTTGACAGGGGGTGATTCTCTGGGGAAGGCCGGCCCTACCAGCAGAGCCTGTACTATCTTATAAAAGATAGCCTGACAAAGTTAATTACATCTTTTAAATATAAGATGCTGCAATTGTATCCTATTGGTGTACAGTTCATTTGACTAATTGTGCAAATTATTTTTTGTCAGTTATTTACTTATCTTGCGAAATGAATGACCATGAATATGAAACAATGCTTCAACTCATAAAGTCGGGCACATTTCATTCTGTGATATTCCTTAAAAAAGCGATCAATGAGAATTTGCCATAAATTAAGTTTTCAAAATGATCTCAAAATGCTACAGATCAGCACACTGGTATCTTCTGGAGAGATTATGACAACTATGTGTACTCATTCTTTTTCTTTATTGTCATTTTGTGGTACAAGTGGGTGTGATTATCTTTGTGCAATTATATTATCCAGGTCTTTGTATAATGTATAAATGCTAGATTGTGTTCCTGAAGTTGCTCAATGGTGTTGATTGAATCTCACTCCTTGATTCAAGAGACTGTGTATGGTATGTTATGAAGCAGTAGATCTCTGTTAGGTCGGTGGCTGAGGTTGAAGCCTCTCAAATAACTGAATGGATGGCTGTACATTAGCCGTGCACAACGTCTTATTTTATATTAGCGGCTAGCTGTACATCTGTATAAATAAGTTACATGCAACACTGCGAAACCAGAAATTACCTTCAGTCAAAGGAAATTGACAGAAAAGTAAGAAATTAAGGCATTATCAATGAGAGATTATTGATAAAAACGAGATATTGTAGCATCGCTAGGAGGGTTAATTCCCCGGGGGGGGGGCACTTAATGGTATAGAGGTAGTACATATGAGATGTTTTTTCGGCCTCTTGACTTGTACGACGGGTTTTTTGGCCTCATACTTGTACGACGGGGTATGTTTTTTTTTGAGCTTCAATCTGTACGAGGGGTATACATTCGCATAATACCTTGTATGCTTTTGGCCATTTTGACCTTGTACGACGGGTACGGGTTTTCGAGGTCCCGCGGCACATCCCTATCCAGAATAAGGCCAAGTGCCCCCCCCGGGGTTAATTCACTCCCGGCAAAATACGTGAAAACGCCACCTGTGGGCCAGCGCGCAGTTTGTCATAACGTCTATCCTAAAAACACGTGGAAATATGGAGGCGCAGCCGCCTTGACTAATAAGATCCGGTTCCGATGGCATAGTGGTATACTGCAGGGTGCGAAAGCCTGACTTATTCCCCGTGACTGGGATGATCACGTTAAATGGCGGTCCGATCTCTGAAAGGGGATGAACCCTACCCAGTAGCTCAAAAGTACCGTGCTTGATCCTCCGTCCCAGCGGCGTGGGTTTCGCAGTCCGGTCTGGCCAACGGTTTGTACCATCACAATCATCCTCATCCATCACCGGCGCGATATCACCTTGTTGTTGAAAGTGACGTTAAACCCCAATATTACCATTACCTTGAACCAACATGATGACTCAAACACTTCAACATTAACAACAGTTCGATGTGCTTTTGTTGATCAGATGTTTGTGGCGGCGTGCTAGAAACGCTCACCACACCATTTAATTAGAGTTGGTTCGGATTCGGGGTTCGGATATAGATCCGTGGAGTAGTATGCGAATTCAGGGACAACATGGTCTGATAATTGACCGTCTGTCATGACGCATTAACTCATCCAATTGGAGAGATTCATCTCACCGCAAGGCAAGTTACCTCGCCTCTGATGGTTGACAAGCTGATATCCAATACGAGCTGATATCATACAACGCGGCCATGAGAGATCGAAAGTGATAAACAACGCGGACGTTATCAGAAGCGAAGTTTATTTGCTTACCACACCACATGATGATAATATGGCACGACGAAGGTGTCAATGGTTGAGGTTCATCGTCAAATAATTAATCCGTCATTATATGTTAATCTTATCTGCGGTACATGATATGCAAGTAGACGTTTTCGACTACGAGTATATGCCCGGGTAAGGAGAGTACCCATGCTCTGTAGCCCAGCAGACAAACAGTCGATCAGGTACTCCTATGTTGGATCAAAAGAGCTAAGGCTCTGCCTCTTGTCATACTTAAGTCCTTGTCCTTTTTTACCTCAGCGTTTGCCCCAGGCGGGGTTTTTTTACCACAGGGCGGACGCGAATGATCAAGATCTCTAAACAGTGCGGACGCTGTCATACACATTGATAAGTATATTAAGCGCTGCATATATTTTAACAGCTAGCTAATGAAGGGACCACCCACTCAAGTTGAATCATAAGAAGACATCACGTGCTCAAGAACGAACTTTACTTAGGAGAGTGTGTCGTACGAGAAATCAAGGGCAGCTGACGGTGAGCTATGTTTGTGTTTTATCCTTATTGTAAGTATATTTCATTTGCGTCAGAGTAAATGGCATGTAGAGTGGTTCATTCTAACCCACATCGCGATTGTTCTATCCGGAAGAACTGTATACCAGTGATGGCAACCCGGTCAATCCGTGCGCAGCTCACTCAGGTGCGATATTGAATATTCAGTAGCAATCGCAATCTCCCAAATATATGCGTTGCGGGATCACCCATATATGGCATTAGATCAGAGTCCAAGGCCTAATGTTAACTGAAACCATGCTCTGACCAGTTCAATTATATCTTTGATATGGGAGTGACACAAACATAGGTTAGAATGATTGGAGTGGGAATGGTAGGTTTTTCTGCCTGACATAAGCAATGGTCGATTATACATGTTATTAGCAATCAAATTCACTTAAATTGATTTCCAGCTGCTTTCAGTTCAGGTGCAAAAAAAGGCATATGTCAAATATTATCTGTGCTCGATTTTGGGTTTGATTTATTTGTAAGCATGCGTTGTAGTGACAATTCGCCATTGAGGTAACATATTCTTGCAATATGCAGATTATCACTATAACGTCGGCCTAAATTCAGACGGGAATTCAGACCATGGCATCCGGCGCAGAAGAAAGTGAAGCATTTGCTGCCAAAATCGACGGCATTGTCAAAGATGGGTGTATCGCCTTCGGTCTCGAGCTCGGACTTCGGACAGGTTTGCTTCTTGCGGCTACAGAGATTGACCAACCATTTACTTCTGAGCAGCTAGAATCAAAGAGCGGATGCAAGAAGAGGTAAGTTTTAGTGGCAGTGGTCATGTCACATTATGTTTCGCTTTCTACTGTGTCTACCATTATATAAGATTCATGTTTTATCTTTCAATTAAATGTTCTACCTATCGTTTCAACGACTTAATTTGTCACTTTTAATTGATATTAGTATCCTCATTACGAAAGAACCATATATATATATATATATATATATATATATATATATATATATATATATATATATATATATATATATATATATATATATATGTGTGTGTGTGTGTGTGTGTGTGTGTGTGTGTGTGTGTGTGTGTGTGTGTGTGTGTGTGTGTGTGTGTGTGTGTGTGTGTGTGTGTGTGTGTGTGTGCAAGTTGGGAAATCGTCGACGTCGCCATCCGCCAATCAACTGTCTAACGAATCTATGAAACACCTGAACATTCGCGAATTATGCCGTTATTCAAAGTGTCTTGTCTGACATTGATAATAATATATATATATTCTATGGAATATCAAAGCCTTTAGTGAGGAATATGTACCCCGATGACCGATGAATCAAAACATGAATTGCGGTTGGATATAAACATTAAGTTTTAAAAGAATTTCCGAATTTTACGTTAAAACAGAAAGCAGCAATGTCGCTGGCAAACGCTGAATAAATTAGTAATTAAAATTTCTTTTCGTGCCGATTTCTGTTGGATGTGTGGTTATCTGGTTATGGGGAAAACGCGTTTTTCATACCCTACTCTTTCCACTAATCGCGTAGGCCCTATTCAATAACGCATGGTGTTTCAGACCAGCTCTCGAATATTCAATCATCATTTTCTACTTGGTTTCGATATGCTTCTATAACGGTTGTAAAATGTGCAGTCGGTGTGTGTGTGTGTGTACTGCAGTATGATAGAGCAATGGCTATTACAAATGGCGACTGGGGACATAGTGGATGTGGTAAATGTCAATGGTCCACAATTCTCACTCAGTGAAGAACGCAAGAAGGTCCTCTTAGATCCAACATGTATGGTGGCAAGAACTGCTAAATATCTGCCATACTTCCACGCTCAAATGGGCGAGATGACCAAATGCATGCGATCCGATGGCCCAAATGGTTTCTATTTTCGAAAATACTTTAATGAATTGCATATTTGAAGTTAAACAAAACGGGTGATAAATATCTTACATTTATATTTGTTTTTTAAAAAACAGAAATGACGATGCAAACATTGTATGGAGCCGGTGATATATGGGAGGAATGGCAGAGGTCAAGGTCGCTGTGCTTCGAATATTACATGCCCGCATGCGTATCGCACCATGTAGGACTGCAGCAAAAACTAGGTGAGATAAGCTGCAGGTGCGCGCACGCAAGCAGATTCAGTGTGTTATCCTATGTGACATTCACGTGTAAGCATCAGCATTAGTCAACTGTTGCTACTTATATAGAAACTTCTTAAAATCATTTTTTGACGTCGTAAGTGTCATTTATTCGCAGACAATGGCTGTAGAATGCTTGAAATTGGTTCTAATGACGGCCGCATGATTATGACAATGGCCACCATTTACCCTCGTTCCACTTTCGTCGGCTCTGACATCAACAAAAAGGCAATGGAGAAAGCCAGTCATCAAGTAGAAGCCACTGGTCCAAGAAACCTCACATTCTGCACGGCTGACGCCTTAAATCTCCCGGCAGAGTGGACCGAGACGTTTGACTACGTGGCCATTATTGACGCTTTCCTGCATCTTTCTGACCAACCAAAAGCTGCCGAGGAAATCAGAAGAGTTTTGAAACCTGGGGGGCACCTGACAGTTATTGAGATACCAAGGGGGAATGACTACATGGAGGATGTGACATTACCCAATGCCATCGTGACACACACATTTGGTATGATTTTCTCCGCGATGGGTTCTGAACACGAAGAAGGACACGAGTTAGAGGGTGATGGAAGTCAAGGTCAAAAAGAGATTAGCGCTACACTCGACGAAGGATTGCCGGCGCTAAAGAGTAAACTTATCAAGGGTGGTTTCGAGAATTTACAGGTTACCCCGTTACCCAGAACAGATGTGGACGATGCTGTTCATATTTTCACTTGCAAATAGCCATCGTCTAACTTCCAGCCATTAGGTGTGTGTGTTTCATGTGTTTATCTGCACAAACAAGGACTTGTTATGGGGGTAAGTGGTGGGGCTGTGGTGGGGAGTTTGAGAAATAGTAAGTCTCTAGTAAGCTTAACGAGTCATTGGTGCAAATTAACACATTTTAACCAGACGGTTATTGTGCCATAATTATGGAATATGCAAGTATATCCTTCACGATTACCCGATTACAACGCCGTAGTACGCACAGCAAATAGTGTCTTCTTGAGATTAATCGATCAATGCCATACTCCATTAACAAACATCTGCTATTGTAGGACGAGCGCTTGGTAATGACTTGTGACCGTTCGTCAAGTTACTACATACGGCGTTGGACGTCTGATAAGTCATTCTTGACAATAATGAACTCCCTTGATTGTCCGTGCCCTTTCAATGAGTCGACCCACCGATTTATTTATGCCAAATGGAAATCCGATCGGCGTAGAATCTGCGCGTGGATGCTTGTTTCTCTGAACATAATGGCTTATTCAGGACACGTGGCTACCGTGTGTTCCTGAAGCATTGCTTAGCGACATCGTGCGTTTCGGCTTTGCAATGACTGTAAACAAACGATCGTCGATACAGAAGTTCTACAGTTTTAGGACGAGTGGATTAGGCGTAGCATGGGATCTCTGTGAAGTACCTGTCGCGATCCGATGCTATGCCTAGACCAGCCCTGCGTAGACATGATATTGCATTGACTACCCAGCTAACACATTAACGTTGTCACAACGTAGCTGCCACGTGGCCATGTCGTTGTGTTCTACACGTTGCCACAACGTGATTATGTATGGTGCCAGATACGTTATGGCCACGTTTCATTTTTACGTTGCAGTTTCACTTTACAGCCACTTTTGTACCACCAAAGATTGACTCCATAAATAGCTTTTATTAATGATACTTTAGTAATAAAACAACACATGAAATTCATTATGAAGTTTATTGAACCATAAAAGGAAATAAATTCAGAAATAAACAAATTCATTCACTATGAGAATTCGTGAGTGGTATACTCGGTGTCTTGCTTTTCTTCAATGTTGATTCCTGAAACACTTCATTATTCAAAATCTTACTTCTTGTGATTGTATAAAACTATGATTGTATAAAACTATGAAACTAAACGAATAAATTGATGATAAATAAACGAAAAATATAAGAACAGACCTTATTATACTTCGTACAACCTCTTCTCTAAGGTGCATTTTTTCAAAGTTTCGGCAACCTCCACTTCTACCTCCACAGTTCTATAGTTCCTCTGACAGGCTCCTGTTGCAACCAACAATTTGTTATCACACAATTGCCTTTTTCAAAGTTTATAAAAATATGAAATATAACAAAAAAACCTAGTCAGAATTAGCCTATTACTTATTATCATCCTACAGATGCCCGCTTCCCCTTCTTTCCCCCTAAACTGTACCGTGACCAGCTACGCAGAGGATATGGGTGGTTGTTTGGGAATGGAGCCAGGGATCAAACCCCACGTGACGGGAGGTGTGGATATACCATGTTATCAAGTTGTAAGATCATTTGTATGGAGCTGTCTTCTGGTGTTGGTGCTGATGGTGGTGTTATACTAGTCGTTCCTGTTATTGATGGAACAATTCAATTAGTAGGGATAAATAAGCCTGTGTGGCCAGCGGGCTGCTGCAATAACTTTCGAACCAACCTTTACAATTTGAACAAGGCAATGTTATTAACTTTTATACACGCAATTTAAACAGAGGAGCGACCTATTTGGTTGTGTCACTCCTAATTGAACTTGACTTGTAGGCTTATAGACTCATTATGAAACACCAACCAACCGTTCCGACGACGCCACTATATCCAGCCTGAGTTGAACTTTCAGATGCGGGTGGGGGTGGGGGGGGCTATAAAAGCTGGCCTGCTTTGGTGAAGATGTCAATAAAAACAAACATCCATGGACCTCAACAGAAAAAGACGGACGCAGACCTCTCTGAATATACAAAAAACCCTATGTTGATGCGCGCATACGAAACCAGTCCTCACTGAGGCTTCTCATTACTATTTGGGTAGAAGAAAAAGGGACAATGGTTAATGGAACGCTAAGTGGTCATTTAGTGATAGTGCTAGTGAAGTTGACCATAGATATCCTATGCCAGCACCGGGCCCAGTTTTGCGTATAGGGTTATCAACCAGTATAGGTACCGTGTCTACCCTTCTAGGTGTGACTATTGTAGTAAATCATGTCCCAAAGACCAGTTATTGTGTTACCAAACCAAGGAGTTAGCATACAGGCATCCAAATATTTGACACACCTCTCGAATTGGCTACGGGTGACGAAGTCAACTTCAGAACACGTGGGAACGCTTTCCAGGCATCTAAGTCAATAGTTTCATTCCTAATTGAACTTATAGACTCAGTATGAAACGACAACCAACTGTTCCGACGGTGTCGCTATATCCTGAGCTACCTCATGAGCCAGTGACTCAGCTATCTCATGAGGCCGACCCAAAGTTACTTAGGCTTGGGGAGATCACACAGCTGCAAAGACAGCTCGAGAATGAGAGGGGAAAACGAGCCACTCTTTACAAAAAATTTCGTCGTGGGGTAACCAGACTGGATGTTATCAGTTATCACTTAAGTGTATAGAGGTAGTATATATGTGCCGCGCGACGGGGTATGTTTTTTGGGCCTCTCGACTTGTACGACGGGTTTTTGGGCCTCATACTTGTACGACGGGGTATGTTTTTCAGGTTCAATGTGTACGACAGGTTATATATTCGCTTAATACCTTGTACGACAGGGTATGCTTTTTGGCCATTTTGACCTTGTACGACGGGTACGGGTTTTTGAGGTCCCGCGGCACACCCCTATCCAGAATAAGGCCAAGTGCCCCGGGGGGGGGGGGGGGGCACTTGGAGCTGTGGCCTGTGGTGGCCTCTCAGTGGCCGTAAATTTTATCACCCGAAGGCAGTTAATCAAAGCCAAGAGAAACAATGAATTAAGAGTCCTGGCCGACAGCAAGCTAGACATGATTACAAGTCATATATCTAGTGCGATTACCGACGGGAAGAAATCTGACGAAGAAAACAAGCTTATGCTTGACGAGCTTTCTAAGTTCCATCAGATGAAAAAGATGATCCAGACTGGAGCACACAATGTAATCATTGATGATGAGACAAAAAAATCGCTTGTACAGCGCGGACGCGACGAAGACCGCGACGCTTTCGTGCAAAAAAATAGCTGTACAGCAATCTGTGGCCAAGATGAGCAATCAGAGTACATCCCATAAGGGCGACGCCATTTTGAAGAAAAAAACAACCACTTTTTAGATAAAGAATGAACTCCAGCCAGCCCCCACCCCTTCTCCTAATACATATACCCCATATCTTATTGTCACGCCTAGGCAAGGCACTCGCTCCTGGTGTTTTTATGATCTGATGCCACCTTGGGACTCGGCCATGTTGAGCTTTTGAACAAAGTTTCATGATGTGCCGTATTTTAGTGCTCAAACAGAACAAGTAGACAAAAATGTAGTTATAGAAACGGTCCTCGTGTCATTTTAAATAGCGCAGAGCTGTCATTGTCGAAGGGGGAGTTTCTTTGCCTACGCCACGCCCTACTCTGACCAGGCTACTGCATATCCCATGAGAATTGGGAAGGCGTGGCTGAGTCATTGACTTTGACCTTAAAAAATCTATCCTGGCCTCCGTGCTCGACACTTTTCTCTCCATCTTTAAGGCAAAGCTCCATAGTAATAAAATAAAGTTTAAATTGCTTCTGAACCCTAAGCCTGACGTTCGTGTTCCTTCATCAACAACCTCAAGTGCGTGTCACACGTCACCACAACACAAATTGCGATACCACATCACTGTCAGTGCATTTATTTATCGCTATCGACTTCCTGGCACCAAGGTATATGAGCAAACAATCTTTAAAGGACCTTCAGGAGTTCTTTTGGTAAAATATGCTTATACAGGCAAGTGTCAGGTTTGCAATGAGATTCCTATTCTTAAAATGATTACCCAAAAAATGTGTCATTGAAATATCTGTTATGAAAAAATTGACTCTGTACACAGAAAATTCTTCTTGTGGTCACAAATCACAGAAGAATTGGAAATGAAATAAGGAATGTGAAATGAGGTTTGGGTGATGTAATTGAGTGATTGGATGATGTGACACCAGTAAGGGTCTTGTGACATGACACCAGTGAAGGTCCTGTGACAGGACACCAGTGAAGGTCCTGTGACAGGACACCAGTGAAGGTCCTGTGACAGGACACCAGTGAAGGTCCTGTGACTGGACACCAGTGAAGGTCCTGTGAAAGGACATCAGTGATGGTCCTGTGATAGGACACTTCATAGCTTCTACAGTCAAATAAATATATTGATGAAATGATTACCTTTAAACACAGACTTTATTGCACCAAAAATTAAATAAATAAAACAACATTAAGATAAAAGCAAATTTTGATAATTTTATAACATTAAAGGGCAAACCCTGTAAAGGATTGTCACAACTTGAAATATCAAACTACCACAGCAATGATTTGAATAGCCAACAAGAATACTGAAGAAGAAAACAACCATACTTAAATATAAAATTATTAAGTATACTTTCTTTTCAAGACTAGCATGCGCTACAAATGTGTACAATACTTGTAATGAGTGACTTTATGGAAAACGATCTAGCATAGCTCCTGTGACCTCCTATGAATTTTACATGTCATCAAATTTGACAAATACAAGCTGAATTCTGGTCCTTTGTAATACACAAATAATAACAACACACCATCAAACAATTCAGTAATACACATTCAGAATAATAATGAAGTATATGATGGAACGAGTGCAAATATTGATGCAAAACAACTTACCAATGGCATTATAGTGCAATCTTCTCAATTGATAAACGTTAACACATTATCTAGAAACAGTTTGCAGTAACAAGTCATATTCAGTGAAGGGCTTAGTACTTTTAACCAAATGCTCTAATGTTCAACCCAGTAATTCTATTCTCTTGTTCATATACAAGGTTTGTATCATAACAAGAGAAAATAACAAAGAGCACCTTATATTGTATGCTAGAAGTGTTAACACGTTGAGCAAACATTTCAATATACAACATAAACAGAGTATGAATGATAATTACAGCCATGTTGTATATCATCTGGTCATTGTTCAGGTCGCCCCTACATGTAGTTCAGATTAAGTCACCATCCCAACCAATACATATACTAATTGGAAAAGGCATGCAATTAAGTACACCTGAGCATATAAAAGATAGGTAAACAAAGCAATAATGTTCAACATATATCTATACATTTATATTGTAGTCGACATAATGTACGGAGGATTGAATTTATTCACCCAGAAATCCTCTTTAGTAACAGTCAAGGATAAAGATTAGATTCTGGAAAAAGAGAAGATGGTTTGTACATGTATGCAGCCAACTCAGTTTAAATGAACGCAATGATTTAGTCTTGCATTCCAAGAATGTATTTTGATCTTCCAAATGACCTGGCTTACTCAATGTTATGTGTTCTGACTTGACTTTTTAACATCAATACAAGACCAATTAACAGTGACAACCTTCATGAGACCTTGGTAGTCTGAGGGACCCAGCATGGGGAAGTGTGTCTTTTATACCCTGTTTTTTGTTGTTGAAGATGTTCTAGAATTACTTTGGTACATATTACCCAAAGTAAGTCAGAAAGAAAATAATTTTGTGCTGATGAGCTTGAGCACAAGTACCTCATCCGTGAATCATACAATAGACAAATGGCCATTAAACATCAACAAATGCATAGATGGTCATAACACATGACAGTTAAGCAACTCTGTGGTATATAGACACTTATAGCTCTCATAAACATGAGCAAAAAATCAGCAAGATTTTGGTCCAATTAAATATGAACCATACAAGGGTACAACAAAAAACATCAGCATGCACACTTACTATTTTTCAAATTGATTTTACATGCATAAAAAATAAATAAATAGAAAATGACTTAGACAAACAAATCCATAGCACTTCGGAAAATTCCTCTCAACAGATAGCATTGGAGGAAGAAACAAGCCGTCCACACCAAATGTGTACACCACACAAAGTATCTATTGGTATACAACTGACGCCCGGTCTCCCAACCTGCCATCTTCCCTGTACAGTAATAGTCATCCAAAAGCTTCTCTTTTTCCACATATCGACCGTATAACCAGTTGAGGAGCCCGTGTTCGTCCCTCGGGACGCAGTCTATTGGGTATTTCCGGTAGTGAATGTAGGTTTTGCAGGGAGGTCGGTGGCCAAACAGAACACAGAAGAGGTCAAGAGGACGTGCTTCTGGGTAGGCTATTGTGACATCAAGAAGCCATCGTAGGGTTTTGGGTCGGCCATTTTTGGACGAAGCTGAGGGTGAAAAAGGGGGAACATTACATTAGTTTCAGGTGTTTTGTTTGGAATTTCAAGTTCAAAGATATATGAATTTAACTGAACATGACATGTAATTTGACTAATTTGCTCTTTAAATTTTCCTAATTATTTTGGTTTATTTAAAAACAGAGATTATTCCAGCACTCACAAACTAAGTTTAAAATCAAATATAAGTAACCATATCTAGTATCTACATTTATTACTGTACAAGTCGTAAATTCTCTTTAACAACTAATTATAAGGTAACAATTAGGTGACTTATCAAACATGATGGCACAGTACGTTATTACAGACCAGGAGAATACCCACTCGTTTTGGAATGACCGTTGAGAATGGAGCTCTGTGGCTGGGAGATGTAGTTGGTGGCGGTTTGAGGGAGCGAGTTGGTGACGTGGCTGTTGTGATTCTGTTCATCATTTTTGTCACCTAGTGTGTGTAGTATAGCGAGCATGGCACCGATGCGGGGGAGAGTCACATGCTCCAACACTGGGAAGCCATGCTTCAGTCCATACCTTTACAACCAACACACACATAATGCAATCATTTAAGGATGTTTTGGGGATGGCGGGGGTAGGGGTGGAAAGTTTAAAACTGTTTATTGTAGCTTTGAGTTTGAGATTTGAAAGACATAAGGACACATTTGACAAATGATTGCCGTCAAAACCCACTTAGAAATAACAAACTAGCAGCTCATAAGCCTTGGGCTGGAAGTACAGCAGTTTACCATTAACTTAAACTTTGTATAAGAGCACTGACAGAAGAGGACAGGGGAGAAGCATGTGATGGATCGTGGTAGGTGAAGAGGACAGGGGAGAAGCATGTGATGGATCGTGGTAGGTGAAGAGGACAGGGGAGAAGCATGTGATGGATCGTGGTAGGTGAAGAGGACAGGGGAGAAGCATGTGATGGAGCGTGGTAGGTGAAGAGGACAGGGGAGAAGCATGTGATGGATCGTGGTAGGTGAAGAGGACAGGGGAGAAGCATGTGATGGAGCGTGGTGAAGAGGACAGGGGAGAAGCATGATGGTGAAGAAGAGGACAGGGGAGAAGCATGTGATGGATCGTGGTAGGTGAAGAGGACAGGGGAGAAGCATGTGATGGCATGTGATGGATCGTGGTAGGTGAAGAGGACAGGGGAGAAGCATGTGATGGATCGTGGTAGGTGAAGAGGACAGGAGAGAAGCATTGATGGATCGTGGTAGGTGAAGAGGACAGGGGAGAAGCATGTGATGGATCGTGGTAGGTGAAGAGGACAGGGGAGAAGCATGTGATGGATCGTGGTAGGTGAAGAGGACAGGGGAGAAGCATGTGATGGATCGTGGTAGGTGTAGAGGACAGGGGAGAAGCATGTGATGGATCGTGGTAGGTGTAGAGGACAGGGGAGAAGCATGTGATGGATCGTGGTAGGTGTAGAGGACAGGGGAGAAGCATGTAATGGATTATGGTAGGTGAAGCCAAAATGCATAAATTTAGAAACTTAAACAGAACTCACACTTGCCGGGTAATTTCAAAAACTCTCACACACCTAAATTGCACGCATTATTGCTATGTTCTTAACCACTCACTCTTTACTTCGTGCTCGCCTCTTGCGCAGGAATCCTCCCTCAGGAAACAGAACGATACACTGGCGTTCTCTACTGTGAAAGACTTGTGTCAGATGCTGCTGTAAAGAAGACAGCTGGCTTCCTCGTGTATCCCGCCCCTGTCAACATCGACAGTAGCCTAACTCTCTCACAAATTGACCTCTTTACATACATATAACTTCTACAACAAACCCAACGCAATGACAAAGAATCATTTAGTTTGTTACTTTAAAATTTATAAATATAAATTGGACAATATTTGATCAATGGTAACAAAATTAGGTAAAATGTTGTAAGAGGCAATGTCTACCCAATGGAAACTTTTTATCCATGTCTATGACGTCACTTCTGGTTACAAGCAAAAAATGTAAATCAGCATTGCAATTGGAAGTTAACACATTGCTTCTCCTTCATAAATGGTCATATGGTAAAAATGTATTCACTCAACAATAGCCCCTGCTATTTGGAACTTATAACTAAAACATATATTTGTATATTCTCAATAGTTTTCTCACAAACTAAGCATAAAGCCCACAAAATATCTTCATTAATACTGGGTTGATTTGAAAATGTTTTCAAGTATATGAAGTCTTATCACTCTTATGTTAACATTTCATCTCCTGCATGTCAGCATGAATTGTGCATAGTTTTCCCATGAGGCGCAGGTATAAATCGGGAAAAAAGCTAAAATTGCCCGGAAAATTTTAATCACTTATAAAATTCACAATATGGGTATGATGGTCACAAAAAATTGGTCAAATGTTATCATAGCCAGCTTCAACCCAATTATAAGATTTTATAGATGTCCACTGTGTAACTTCCGGTTACTAACGAATTAAAGCTTTAACGGGACTGTAATCTGAAGTTAACACGTTGTTTCTCCATCGTTAATGGTCCTATCTTTATTAGCTAATAACTTGGGGAAGCCCCTTCGATTCTGAACATTTCACTGAATACAAACAACTGTAAATTATCTATAGTTTTCTCACAAAGTAAACTTGATGTGTCATTTCTGCTGGGTTTTCACTGCTTTGTCAACAGCAGCTTACACATCATGATGTACACAGTTCACCGCTGCTTTCTGCTGGCCTAACTGGCTAGATGTCAAGTATGGCACGCCACAGTAATATTTAATAAACTAAGCTCATCCTCGAGTCAGCCAAATTATTGTCAATCTATCAAGGCCTCAGACATCATGCTTTCTTTAATAAATTTGATCACTTAAAAAATCATCAATATGCGTCGATGGCCAACAATCTAAAATCCATAATAGCTTGGTCAATTAATGGGCTGATTTTTTTAACTTCCTGATACAGTTGGATTGTCAAAGTCAACGAAAGAAATTTTAAATCATTGATTGATCTATCAATTATGGGCCGATTTTGAATTTATTTTACCTTCCAGATGCAGTTTTCCCATGTACCAATGGGCCTCCTGTTTTATAAGTTTATCAATAAAAAATCAGGGGTCAAAGGTCACAGCAGAGCTAAAAAAAAGTAACGATTGAACAAAATCTAATAACATACCTGCTGAATGAAGAAATCCCCGTGGACCTGTGAGACAAATCCAAACTGTGTGTATTTGAAAAGTGTATCCATGATCCAGTAGACCTTATCACCCCAGCCCTGGTGATTGGCGAACATGGTCATAAGAATGGGGACATCTCCAGTTGATTGGTGGTTGCTGATGAGGAGGGTGGGTTCTGTCAAACAGGGCGTGATATCATCTCCAACTTCTCCACTACAACACAAATAATGCAACAGGCGAGTCTTATATTAGCAAATGTTAGCAAAAAGCAACTTTTATGATAGTGATACACATGAATTGAATGCAATAGAGGGCTATTCATACTGCAAGGACGGAACAAAATGAAAACATATGCTTATTATAAGCAGTGCTCCCCAAGGAATTCACCAGATAATGAGATTTCACTCGCCGGTACAACCAGCGCTCCTCCCCAACTAATCCATATGTTAACTAGATTTCACCCACCTGTATAACCAGGGCTCTCCCTCACCACAGACCATAATCCCCTAGATTTCACTCACCTGTATAACCAGCGCTCCTCCCCCAGTAATCCACCTGGATCAGCAGATAACGGAACAGGAATCCCTCAACAATCCAGTAGACCTTAGCACCACGAGCACCAAACCACACCAGCGGCCGTAATATTAGCATTAACATCAGATAAGCTGGAATGGCCGTGAAGTTGTTGAACAATATCAATATCAACCGAACTACGGCTTTCACCACAGTCCAAACACCCATCTTTCCACCATTGCCGCCTTGATATGAATCCTCCATATTGCAGTACACTTCTTGTGGAGACAATTTCCAAAACCACTTCAAAAGAATAAATCCTGGGAGTAATTCTTGATTCACTGGATAGCGGGATGCTAAGCTGTCTTCCTCGTCAGTTTTGTGACTACAGCATGGGATGTTGATATGGCTGGTCAGTCATTATCAGGAATGATAAGAGTCCTAATCTGTAAGATATTTGTCTCTAGCCGACAATAGCTAGATCAATCTTTTCCAGTCTCATGACGTTGTTTTAGTAGGTCATCAGACCAAAGACCATACCATTCCATTGTACTTTGTGTCGACATGGAAATCTTGACTTGTGTACTTGTTAAAGAACTTGTTATGCTGTGGTTGACAAAAAGCTGATTGGTGTACGGCTGATAGTAACAGCTCCTATGCCATACAAAGAGAAAAATATTAATATGAAGCAAAATAACAATTATGGAAATACTTAATCGCTACTGAAAAAGCTGACCATGGATGGCCTATTCTTAAGACATTCAAATTATTTCATTGACTAAGTATCTATATAAGACTGGCATCCTTGATCAAATGAACCTGACCAGAGGGTCAATGTCCGGGTGCCCTACCTAGCCGGTTGTAAACACGTCAAATTGATGGTACATAAATAGATAGTTATGTCAAATGAGTGAGTGAGTGAGGAAGGGTTTAACGGCACACCAACACGTATGTATTATATGGCGCCTAGAAAGGTTAATAGATAAGTTTGACCTGATTAAGCAGCCGCCTTCTAGGATATATAAAAAAGAGGGACATACAAGTGGATGATGATGAAAACTATAAAAATGAAATTAGTATCCCAGGGCAAGTCACCACCAGCCAATTGACTGGACCAGGCCATTCCAGCCTCTCGTCTTGGCGAAATCCGGGCCAGAGTAGTGTGTTGCGGATATGGCCCTCTCAACCACCTGGAACCCATTGCCCAACAAAACACGACTTTTACAACATGCAGAAGGATACAGTGGGCCTATTCTAACCCCGGACCCACAGGAGGTGATAGTTATGTCAAGGTGTATGGTGGTGGTGACCTGTTGCACCCCTATGTGTTAACATTCATGTGTCTGGACCTGGATAAACAGCCCCTATGAATCCTTGCAATGTGACATTGTGAGAATAAAAAGGGCACTTATAGAATCAAAATTGTCTGCCTTTGAAATACACCACACATTTTTTCAACTAATTGAACCAAGTGACAAAATATATATGTAAATATATTTAAATATATATATTTAAGAAGACAACAGGATCATGGTTGATATGCCTCACCTGCCTGACCTGGCCCCATAATATACCCATGTCATAGCTGACCTAGCCTACAGACAATTTTGTAGACTGGACGGCTTACAATATGATCACAACTTCAAGTCGTAAGGCTATCAAGGCTATAACCATCATGATTTCCAGATGATATCATCACATTTTCAAAACACTGGCCAAATGAACAGCATTCTTACAGTTGGAAAAGGCTTGGGGAGGAGAATTCCCCCAACTGATATTACCGACGACTCATTCACTATGGTGGACCATACTCCGAGCCCAAATGAAAAGAAGTCAATTTTTGACAGGATTTTCCAATCTAAGGTAAGCCTGTTTATCTCAAATTGAACAATAAAATCAAACATTGGAGTATTCAACAACAACCATAAGAAATTTATATAAAGGCTTTGGGTTTGCTCAACAAGATACATCAAATATCCAAGGGCGAGTGAATTGACGTAATGTAGAGAACTGAAGTGAGCCATTAAATCACAGCTTTTTTGGAATAAGCTATGTTCATAATGCTTGCGTACCATAAGATCTAGAATACAAGATGCACCTACTCTTTAGCAACTGGTTTTTCAGTGCAATTCAGTGACTTTGCACAAGATTTTGCAATCACATGGAATAAGCCACAGTGAAGTAATCCCAAGCTTTGTTATAAGATGAAAGGGGTCTAAGGCATATGCTTATTGCCTATTTAGTTTCAAAAGTATTTACATTGATATAAGCACATAGATTAAGGTAAAGGTCACAGGGTAAATGATACTCCAGCATGTGGGGGGGGGGGAAAGAATGTTAAGCAAGGCCTGCTCATGACATTACTTTATGCTCCTTTAAGAACAAAAGGGGAACATATTTAGATGAAAATAAATATACACAAATGCACATCATCAATAGCTTCTGCTTCAATTGAAAGGACACTTTAAGAATGTAGTGAAATGTGTGTTTCAAACACAGACCCCATTAGGACGCAGAAATCAGTGATAACTAAAAACATTAATATACCATTATAAGCGGGTGGAATATTGGCACATTGTCCTGTTGGATATTTTCATGGCAGTGCCCACAGTTCCTGTCCTAGAGTGAAGGCTCAGCTCAATCAAGCCAGGATACTAGTAGGCAAGGTACCTTTCCCTCGATTGTGTTTGAAGGTCTAATATAACTGTTTTCATTTCCACAGTGTTACCAAAGAGCTTATAGTTATGCTAAGAGGGCTCACACGTGCCTCCGCCAGACAAAATATGTAAACATTCCACATGTGAGCAGCGTGCTGCTTTGTCATAACATTTCTTAAAATCATATGGAATATTCTTATCAATTTTGGGGTGCAGTCATCTTGACCAAACAGAAGACCCCATATCTTCATTATAAGCAATAAGGGGCAGATCCCTGGGAAATTGGTACAACAGTCCCATGCGCTTTTGATGATTTTATAGCACCAACTGACAAAGGACATGTTTCACTCATTAGAAAACTCACCGCATGCTTAGCCCCGGTCAAACGGTAATATTAATATAGACGTCCTGTATAGCTCTCTTGAACCAAGTGGTACTCGACTGACTGCTGGTCTGTTGGGCTAGTCCTGTAGGTCTACCCCGCTAGTCGGAGTGAGCCCTTGTAGCATAGCTGAAGGCTCTTTGGTGTTGTTTCCAAACTGGCAATGCACTTTGATTTAAGAAAAAAGGTTCTAATCGCCGAATATCTATTGAACCAAGGTTCGAGCTCGGACCTGATCTACATCCCATGTCAAAGATTGAGAGCAGCAAACAGCGCCATACACCTACGATCGGTGACACGCAACAACACACAGTTAAACGATAAGGCTCCGGTTTAACATCTCTTACATCGCCAATCAAATATGTTATATTCGATCGTTAGGCACGGCGGAAATCAATGATTCAGTTCGACTGTTCGATCATCAAAACCATAACAAAATGACTTGAATGATCTCATGAAATGAGACGCTGTGCCAGTGGAAAGAGGAATAAAGTTAAATAGAAAACACATATATGTCTAGACCTATTCATACACATTCATTCAAACGTATTATCAATCAAGGACCAATTCTTCTCGACTCAAACCATTAAAAGTGACATTACCAGATATTCATCTTCAGTAAACTGATGCTACTGGACAGCCGCATCAGCTGAGAATAATTTAAGTATGTATCTAGGTCAAACATATAGAGCTAAGAAAGTAACCGTATTTTTGTAAATCATAGAAATAACGAAGTAGATCTATTCAAAGAAAGCCACAAAAAAAATAATCATGAAATTGATAAAAATGATTTTTACGGTCTCAGTAAATAATTCCTCCCCTGATAGTGCAAATGATTATTATAAGGTCAAGGCCGCTACACACGTGGTTATTGATTTATGTCGTCGGATTGACTTTGGCCCATTTGAAAACGAAACTACCCGTGATCCGAACCTTAAAACCTTACTCATCGTATAAAAATGACTTCAAATTCTCATAAACAGGCATGGACTGATTATTGCATTGTTCTGTATGAACCTATTTGATACTATAGGGAAATACGTTTAGTAGTTCTCAAAACGTGTGGTACTACAGCCTACAGGACGTATTTATTTACGGGGGATACAAAACTTATTGACGTCCTTAAGAGCGATGGTACATACCGTCCTGAATAGCCCTACAGAACGTCTGAGATATATATTCATATTACCATCCGATAGGGGCCACGTCCTTAAAAGATGTTATCCAGCGCAATGGCAAAAATTATATTTCGAGCAGCTCGCACTTTATATCAGTGTACATGCGTATCCAGGTGGACCGAGAATCGGATGAATATCTCGCGTCCCGCACTTTTTTGTAGCGTGATTGTCAATCAATTGCCACAAAAATCTTGAGAATTGCAACTTTCAACCGCGGCAGTGACATGTTACACTAAAAGAAACTGGAAGTTGGAGATGTGATCTTTCAATTTATCTGGCTGGATTCAATCGCTTTTAACGATATCTCCTAGGGATCTTAATCAGTGTTGATAAACTTTCATAGATGTGAAAAGCCATTCTTCATATGTACTTTACTATCAAGACGTCCTGCAGGGCTTGATCATGAGACATCACTACATGGTCTTGTACAGAATTACAAATAAAGAGTGCTCCAATCATTTCTAGCAGCTGGGCAATCTATATATATATGTAGGAATGAAGGGGCTGTGATTATTGGAGGATGATGTGGTGGTGCAAGTTAGACCAGACCACTTTCTCCGTGTATTATTGACCAGTTGGCTGACAGTCGCTCCAGCAGAGGCCCAAGCATGTTTTGCGCATATTCAAAATGCGAATTCGGTTAAATATCAATTGATGAAAAAGCTGGGATTGAGGGTGGTTATCCGTATAAATTGCCCTAGGCCCCAACCATGCGCTCAAAGTGGCCTAGGGCCAAAGTGACACTCGATACATTTTCCCCAACCAGGTTTAAGTAATTTCAAAATTGCCTAGCATTATTTTTTGCTTTGTCATTTTTTCTTTATAATCTTTACAGGTCCGAGAAGAATCCGACAGCTTTGGAGTTGTGGCAGTTCCAGGTGATAGGTTGTATGGAGCAATGACAATGCGCTCGTTTAACAACTTCAACATCGGAGGTCCACGTGAACGAATGCCAGTAAGAATCATACTGCACAATTGTCATTATCAACATGGTATTATTTATGACATTCATGGTGTATCATACAACAGGCTGGCAAGCTAGCAAATCCATAGTAATCTTGATTCCACAATTACAGTTAAGTACATGCAAATTTATGATGATAAAAGCCCGGGGGGGCGGTACTTGGCCTTATTCTGGATAGGGGTGTGCCGCGGGACCTCGAAAACCCGTACCCGTCGTACAAGGTCAAAATGGCCAAAAGCATACCCCGTCGTACAAGGTATTATGCGAATGTATAACCCATCGTACAAAGTGAAAATGGCAAAAAAGCTTACCCCGTCGTACAAGATATGCATTTGTATTGTCAACGATCGACAGGAAATATGTATATTCAATCCGTTATACAGGTGGGAAGAGAAAAACATACCCCGTCGTACAATACGAAGCCCCAAAAAAACCCGTCGTACAGATTGTAGCTGAAAAACATACCTCGTCGTACAAGTATGAGGCCCAATAAAACCCGTCGTACAAGTAGAGAGGCCGAAAAAACATACCCCGTCGCGCGGCACATATATACTACCTCTATACACTTAAGTGCCCCCCCCCCCCGGGATAAAAGCCCCGTAAGCTGTTGTTATGCATGTTAAACTGGGGAACTGTTATAATTCAAATTGTAATAGATAAGTTTGAAATAAAAACTCCAGGTAATACATGGTGATGAATAATGTTTTCAGTTGAATGTGTGTTGATGTATTATCTTTCATATTAGACATAAAGGTGTGTTCTGTTATGCCCTGCTTTAATAGATTGAAGTGGTGCATGCTCTTGCCATGTTGAAGAAAGCATCTGCGGAAGTCAACGTTGAGTATGGATTGGAGAAGAAATTGGCAGAAGCCATCAAAAAGGCTGCTGATGAGGTGAACCAACCTAACATTAAAATGCAGATGTTAATGTCATAGTGGCATGTAATGGTCCCATATTTATGCATTGATGTACATTCCATCATATCTTCCAGATCATGGTTATACACTATTCAAGGGTTACCAAGATTTGGCCAGTAATTTACGGATACTCGGCCAATGATTTTAATGCCATTCACCTTGAATCATAGTAGTAATGTTTCATCTGCTACTGTTGCTTTAGGTGATGGCCAGCAAGTTGGATGATCACTTTCCTCTTGTCATCTGGCAGACTGGCTCAGGAACTCAGACCAATATGAATGTCAATGAGGTCATTGCCAACCGGGCCATCCAAATCTTAGGGGGTCAACTTGGCTCCAAATCTCCGGTACACCCCAACGACCATGTCAACATGGGACAGGTGTGTTGTGTTCGTAGTAGTATTACTAGTCTTGTATAACTGGTTCAGATGGTTGGTTAATTAGTTTGGTTGGTACTTTTTATATAGTGTAAGCTACCTGGTAATAATGTTGAGTGCCAAATTGATAACAAACCTTATCAATTTGGCACTCAACAATAAGTACTCTTCATTGATCAAAATGTGTAATAATTTTCTAAAATATATTCAATTTGGATATTGTGAGGCCTCATATTCAATGTTTAAAAGAATATATATGATCTTTTTTCAGAGCTCTAATGATACATTCCCAACAGCAATGCACATAGCAGTGGCTCTGGAAGTTAATAAGAAACTGTTGCCTGCAATGAAATCATTTATGGATGCGTTGAAATCCAAGCAGTCAGAGTTTGAGAACATTGTTAAAATTGGACGCACTCATCTGCAGGTGAAAGTAAAATCCTCGCATCTTAAGTTGTTGCCTTTGACTCCTATTCAGTGTTCATGAGCAATTACAAATTGATAATTTCCTGAATTGACATCCGAAATATTCCATGCTATCCCAGGATGCAGTACCTCTCACACTGGGCCAAGAGTTCAGTGGCTATGTACAGCAGGTGGCTAACGGAATAACTCGGGTGGAGGCATCTCTCCCTAGCGTGTATGAACTGGCTGCGGGTGAGTGGCCCTTCATATCAGGATGAATATCACAACTGCACTTTTCATTTGCTCTGTTTGTTTAGCTCTGCTGACCATTGGTCTCTCCCGTGTCAATATCCCTTTGAGAAATAAAAATCAGCTCTTTCAGATATTTGACCCCAAGTTATTGATAAAAATGGTTGTGCAGGTGGAACTGCAGTTGGGACTGGATTGAACAGTCATGTTGGCTTTGGTGAAAAGGTAGCATTATGGATAGCTACATACACAGGTGTGGCATGTATCTTCTTATCAATGGGGAGTTCAAAGATCAAATCATTTGGTCCACAGTATTGTACAGTCATGCGCTATTGCGTTTGGTTTCAGGCTTACCCTTTGTGACTGCGCCCAACAAGTTTGAGGCTTTAGCCGCATCCGATGGACTGGTTGACATCAGTGGGGCACTGAATACATTTGCTTGTAGCGTGATGAAGATTGCCAATGATATTCGGCTGCTGGGATCAGGTCCAAGGTGTGGTTTGGGTGAACTCATCTTACCCGAGAACGAGCCGGGCAGCAGCATCATGCCTGGTACGTGGAGGAGAGCTCTCCTCACCTCTGTCCAGCTCTACATGATTGAATACAATGTCCTCAATGTCTCTTCTATGAGATGTTTGTATGTGATTTTCCAGGCAAAGTGAACCCTACTCAGTGTGAAGCTATAACAATGGTAGCAGCGCAGGTTATGGGTAACCATGTAGCTGTTACGGTTGGGGGGAGCAACGGCCACTTTGAACTCAACGTCTTCAACCCTATGATGGTCAACAACGTCCTGCAATCAGTAACCCTTCTTGCCGACTCATGTAATTCTTTCACAAAGAACTGTATTAACGGCATTCAGGCCAACGAACAAAGAATCTCACAGCTTCTAAACAAATCGCTTATGTTAGTAACAGCTCTTAATCCAGTACTAGGCTATGATAATTGTGCTATGATTGCTAAGCATGCTCATGCCAACGATCAAACCCTTAAAGAAGCAGCTATAGAACTTAAACTGCTCACTTCTGAGAAATTTGATGAAGTTGTCAAACCTGAAGAAATGACATCACCCAAGTAAGGTTTGTTTCACCTGTATTAATAAGAGGATTAAACAGTCTGGCTGGCTGGCTACTGGTGATAATTAAAGGACCAACATTGAATCATAAAATGGGACCTTTCTGTTATCATTGTTATTATTAAGTTTGGTATTTGTGGTATTATTCTCTACAGATTGAATAATGTTTATATATTATGGAAGGGCATGGTTGGACAGACTCCTGTTGCACTTGGTTGATAATATTTGCTTTCATTTACACTAATTGGGTTGGATATATTTTATTTGACTTATCGATGAACCGGGTTACATCTGCATTTAGATCTGATACACCCCGCGATGTATGGATATTGAGGTACAGTTAAAGCGAAACAAATTGGTTTATTTCTTTACTGTAGTGAATCTGCTCGTTAACATGTCGGGTTGTGCGGCTGTTTTGCTCATGAAGACTCACTTTCTTGATTTGATGTGGGTTGTCAAATAAACCTGTGCCTTATCAAATTATGGATTCCATTGACTTAATCATTCATATTTAGCTTACATCACAATCAATGTATGGTCAAGTTAAAATAGCTTTATTGAGCTTGTTGGGCCCTGTAGCTACCTGTTTAAACGGCCCGATCAATCATTATTTTGTAGAAAAAGTTTACATTGATTCAGTAAATATTCATTTTCATCTTTGAAACACAACATCTGAAACTATATTTTTCACACATCCTCCAGTAAGTAAAATCCTTGGATTATAAAGCTGATGAGGAAATATAATTTTATTGTGGGACACGGACATGAACGAGGTTATATACACATGCAAACTTCTATCTACAGATGTACAACATTGAAATGCTTCAAAAAAGGTCACTGCCTCGCAGCGATCAATAAATAAGGGTCGGACCATTTATTATCTGATTCTCCACTAGGCCATCTACAATCATATCTATAATATTTTGATGTTAATTTCCTGCACACCAAACACCGCCACGTCAATGAGTGAGATGTGAAGCAAATGTGCACTCATTGACCTTATCCAATGGTGCACTAATTGACCTTATATGCCAGCTGGAGTTATGCTTCACTTTCGTTTGGATCTTGTTGGTCCTCTAAGATGGGAACAATCAAATTATCCTTTGACATGAGATTGTATTTGGTGACAAACGTTGTGAACCTTCGACACAAGCCAGTTTCATTCTGGAACATGAGATCATGCAACAGGGTATAAATAATTACTTGGAAGAAGCAGTCAAAGCTGTGGTTCTTGTTTTAATGAGTTATGCTGCTGTAAAATGCAAATAAACTTTTATAATTCCATCTTACAATTATCTGGATTGAGAATGAGATCTTTGACACAGTGTTTAATTTAATCTTGACATACCTCATATTCATCAAAGAGTTGTCTGTGGTGGAAGTAGGCATGGGAGAAGATTCTGTATACCCGCCGACACACAGAACCCAGCTTAGCTACCGAAGACTCCTTGATGCTAACTCTGTCATAAACACAACAGTCCTCAGGATGAACTCGCAATTATCGGAAGATCGCAAGAACACATAGCAAATGATGTCACCCTTAAACACTCATCAATGGCATTCAAGTGACGATCCTCGGACCACTTCATGGCCACAAACTTTAACCCGCACTAACACCAAATGAGCATCAAACAAAACGTGTCAGTCATAACACACATGTGTACCTGCTCGGGAAATATTTGTTGCTGTTGAGGAGACAAGCAGCGCCATCTAGTGTGTGTCTGGTGTAGTCAATGGCCGGACACTACACATGAACATATCAACATGTTACAACTCAGAAGAAAGGAGTTTTACATCACTTGATAAAAAAGATGACATATCGACGATTGATTTATGAGGGTGATAGTGGACCTCAAGTGTCACCGTCCACTTCCAACCAACATGATACCATTGAGCCAAAGGGCCGAGGTGTGGCCAATTAACAGCAGGGATAGGCCTTTAAATACTAAGCCACAATTAATTCAACTCAAGGCAAAATAGAGAATTATGTTCTTAACCCCTAGATGCATTTTCACACATCGACTCATTCAAAATAAACTTTTTATCACTTATTTGACAAAACCTCAACTTGCAATCAATCAATATGATACTTTAAAATTGATTTCTTAGAAGAAGCATCTAGTCAAGAAATATCAAATCAAGTAAATGACGGCTAAGACGAGACCTCTTTAGGGGTCTTGTGGGCAGCACAGAGGAATATCCATTGTTCCGTGGCCGTCATTTGTGTACATGATTCAGGGTTGCATTCTACTTGCAGCTTCACGGCCAGACCATTGAGCTCCATACAGAACTGTCTGCATCATCAAACACATCACACATATATGCCAGTTCTAAATCCACATTGGAAAGTGATCAACGATTTACGTTTGTCGATCAACGTATGTCATTTCCATGAAAATGTCCCGATGAAAGCATCATATGATTCTGTACGGCAATAGACTGACGTTTGTTGAATTAAATATTCTTTCCAGCTAAACGGCATTATCAGGTGGTTACAAGAAATCAATAAACGACTAAGTAAGGGCAGTGGTCCATTACCTGAGGTGTTCGTATTTCCACACGCCCTCATCTTGTCCGTCAGGTGGCGTGAGGATCTCATCGATATTACTGAAGTCCCTCCTGATGGCTTGCTGAATGAACTGATACACAAACACACACTCTCTTGAATTGGTTAAAAATGGAAGGTGGGATTCTAGTATTAAAACCACACAGCTTGAAATAAAAGCATAGTCTGATATGCATATGATACAATGAGATCCTAACCATGTCAGTGTATGCATTAAAGGGTCATTTTGACATCTTACCTGTTGGACAGCCAGAGTGCTGTCCATTTCCTCAAAAGACTCATCAGGCCAATTACTCCATCCCTGCACACAAAACACGGCTCGATTTACTGACCAGCTGATGGTGACAGAAATTAGGAACAAGTGTGCGAGTGAGTTCGCAGTGCAAAAACCATAACAGAACTTGCACTCACTATGAGAAAAGACAAAGTATTCACATCTACTATAATAACCTGAGATATGAACATACCCAAACTAATGCATACTTGTAAAACTTTATAGTTGTTAAAATTTTGCTCATCGCCATGCAGTTATAATGGCCCAACTTTCTGTCAGTTTGCTATCAATACCAGGGGGTAGGAGTTGGAAGCACGGTTACCAAAATATTCAACACCTCTTGTACAGCAGTTAGTGTTGTGTCATCAATGTAAAAAAAAAGTAATGATCATGCACAATGAATATCATAACTCATAGGATTAAAGTCATAAAAAAAAGGCAATATATGAAATCCCTGTCCATTTCTGGGAGAATGGATGTAAGAAGATACCATCCATTTGATTCCTAAGCAGCCACACATATTGCTATACATCTACACCAAATAGTCAAGGTATACAAACACAATGGTTACTCAAAGTCACATCACCAATTTTTCAGGCTATTTTAAGTTTGTACACGAGCTACCAAGGATGACACCTGCGTAAAATTACCATATTTAGTAAAGAGCTCGCAAAATTTTGGACAAAAATTCAATTGAAAAAGTGAGGAGCAAACTGTTCGAGGAGTTTAGAAATTAGGTCACGATAATGAAAGTTAAAATCACAGAATTAAAGCTTGCAGCCACGAAACAGTTCACTGATCCTAGTTACTAGCTCAACTGTTGGAGGCAACTCTTATACACCTATTGACAGCATAAAAATTTCAAGAATCTACTTGGTTATCAGTATATTGATTTTCTAACCATCAAATTAGATTGGCCTGTCATTATAACATCCTGAATTTATGTGAATCACACTCACTGGCAATGAATATCTGAAAAGTTTTAGAATGGTACGCATGGTTATGCAACAAAATATGTACTGTTCTCACATAACATGCAAAACTTGTATTCCCTGTCATGGCCAATCAGTAATAATTCAAAACTGAGCCTCAATTTAGGAGAAACCTTGTTGGGCATCATCATCTTTGAATATATCAGGTCAAGTAGTCAATGTTTATAGTCAATTATCATTTTGTTCAAGGAAAGGGAAAATTTTCTACACACACCATAAAAACGGGACACCAATATCGCAATATATTTTGCTCAGCATTAAGTGTTTATCAATGTTGATACAGACTTGCTCTTTCAAAAAACATTTGTTCAGGAAGATGTTTTTGCTTATTTCTGTCCACATTCATCCTTTGTTTATCCATTCCACAATGAGAGCAAGGGTCAAAATCTAAATTTTTTTTCCCCAATTGTGGGCTTTGGGGATGGACTGTGTGCAAGCAATACGTCCAGGCTGGTGGCATGTTTATCTGAATGATTCTTTTACATAAATACTCTACTGAAGTTGAAAACTTGTTCCAGGGCAACAAATAAGCACTCAGTCATGAGCTCTAACCTGGTCAAGGTAAATAATAGGCATTGTTATCATCATCCAAATGGTGAAAGCTTCAACGGAGAAGTAGTGGTGAAAGTGTTGACCAACTTTTTTTCCTGAAATTGTACATATAATGAGTAACGTACCGATCTGAATATATCATTGAGCAAAGTAAAGCATTTCAAAAAGAAAGTGCGTTATGAGGAAAAATGTTTCGTTTTCACATACACTGGGGCAATTCCACTCCATATTCTGGTAGTTGCCAACAACCGGTCTATTGCATGACGTTGTCGTAAACGACCGCGCAGAATTTGCTAAGTTTTTATCAAATTGTTATTGTCATCATCTGCCTGATAATACATTTCACAGCCTGGATACAATGTTTAGGGTCGGGCAGAGAAGTCAGGGAACCTTTCGCAACTCGTGAGAATTGTTTCGTCCGGAGCCTCTGTGTGACTAGTTTGTAGCTGTGACCTCTGGTTACGCCCATTGTCGCGAGGGGAAGGAAGGAGGTGTCTACCATAAATGCCATGGAGATATTTATAGACCTCATCAGGTCCCCCCTAGCTCTTCGGTATACCAGGGCGAGACGGGCCTCGGTCCGCCTACTCTAGATAACGTAGTGCCGGTATCAGCTTGGTTGCACGACGTTGGACGTTCTCGATGATCATGGCATCTTTGTCAAAAATCAATGTATACTAGATTTAGACCACATAACGTTCCGACCTAGTTGTCTTTTCATCTCCTTTATTCATCTCCTTTATTCAACAGGGATACTACCTGACTACCCCCACTAATATCTGACTGGCCGAGAAGCGATAGTATTAGTAAGCAGTGGTAAGTAAGTAAGTAAGACCCTAACCTAAGTCTAAGAATAGCATAAGCAATATCATTAAATCGCAATATTTCTGTATTTCTCAAGGGAAGAGAATTGTTTTGATATTGAGCAAGCAATTATATGAATGCTAGAGAAGAAAACCCGTATTAACCTCCGCTTTTGTTCCTGGCCTGTTTCTTCTAATGACTGCCGTGTCCGCCATTGCTTTAATGGTGTAGCGCCATCTAGGTAATGTGAGACGTTATGATCATAACCAAGTATGTCATAAGTCTGTGATCATAACGTGGCCGTTTATCTAAAACAATGATTACATCCACAAGTAAAACCTATGTAATTGGACTAACACTTGTATTTATCGCGTCTGTAAAAATCACATACGGATCACAAGCGGCCGCGCAGTCAAACCAGAGGTGAAATAATATACGCCTATTCCCCATTTAACTACCTAATGCAGATAACGAGCGATAACTGGATAATGCTTGGTGTTGTTTTTCTATGGTCGTATGGATGTTTCTCGTCAGCTGTGTTGTATTCAATTCAAAGATGTATTAACATAAAGCGTCAATGTTCAAATATCTGCCTTAGGTCCCCAGTGAATGTGACTTGTTTCAAGCTTTACCCCTGATAGAACGAACTTAACTGGAATGTAAATAGCAAACTTGTAATAAATTTATTGATATAATATTTGTGAATATTTGTCTCTGCCACAAAAAGAGGACCATGTAGCTAGAAAACATCGTCAAAGTTAGAGTGCACAATAAATATACTCCACTCTGATACATATCTTGCGTCATTGTCTCCTAATGACTTTGCAGGGTGGGATTTTTGCCTTGCATTTTGATTAGAAAACTTAATTTTTCGACTTCAAAATAAAACATTGGCTATGATATTCATAGATGCATTCCAAAGCCATCCATTCTCTGGAGCCGGGAATTGAGCACTCACCCCTACACAGCGACTCCATTAATCACTGATGTGGATGCTGATGGTCAACTTGACATAATCACGGTATCACATGGTGGGGATGTTCACGTCGTGCGGGCCAAAGATGGTGTCACCCTCCAAGGATGGCCGCAGAAACTAAGACATACTTCAGTCTTTGCAAGTCCTTTACAAGTGAGTCTCCCATGCTGCAGATTACATGATCAGATTATGAGCTCGATCTATATTCAAATTTTCAAGATTGGACATTTTCAACTCTTTGCAGCATGATGTTGATAATGATGGGAAACTGGATATAATCATCACCACCGCTAATGGCAAAATCATATCATTTTCCTCCAAAGGAGAACGGATTGCTGATAAGCATTATCAGGTGGGGTATTTGTTTATGTTATAAGGTATCAAAATATGTATATAAAAGGTTGCATTTTTGCCGCACCCTTAATAAAGTGAATAATAAGATGTGGTTTAGTCTTTTTCTGCTGTGCAATCTTCATTTTCTGTTACTAGTTAACCCCGTTGCTTGTGAGAAGAGACTGGTACCAGGTTCAGTTGACAGCCGATGAGAACTCCATACATGACTTTATATTGGACAGAACCAAGGGAGTTCCACAGGTACAATTTCATGGTTTTTCTGGCTCTCACCAACCTGATGGTTAAATTTTTGTAACCTTGGTCTTTTATCCCAGTAACTTGGTATTGCAACATGATACGGGCAGTAGATATTGTTTGTCTCAATAGGAGGCATGTTCTGCTGAGCATCAAGGTCATCATCATTATCACCATGGCAATACATCTTATTGTTCATTGTAACATACATGGGTTCATTTCTGTGAATAAAGTAATAAGCTGAGTCTACTTCTAACCACAGTGTTGTAGAGAAGCTGTGAGACAATATCAGTTACACAAAACCAATGATAACATTTGCCTACACAAGTGTCGTAAACAGTTTTACAAGTCATGGCCATTCAACTATTCAAAGTGTGTATCAAACATTTATGGGTTATCATGTCCCTGCTAAAACTATGTTTCCAGCAAGATGGAGAAACATATATTGAAGTTGATGCCCATATCTTGGCGAGCCCGCTCCTAGCTGACCTGAATGCAGATGGACGCACTGAAGAGCTAGTTATACCTGTCACATATTTCTATGATCTTGATGATTACAGGTAAGCTCTATTAACCTCGCATCTTATTAACAAAGGATACGTACTCTACAGTATTACCTGTCTGTTAAGTGAGTTGACCCTTGAACCCATTGCTCACCTGTAAGGAGATCTGTGTGTTATTTGTTTTGGGTGAAGTGGCTTTGAAGCAACTCTTCCTCAGAACTTGACTGAGGATGAGATTGGATATTATCTGGCTGGTGCTGCAGTCATCTTTAACATGACAGATTTTACCGAGATCCACACAACTCATCTTGAACTTACCAAGGTATGTGAATGTTTCCATATAACTAACTTGTATCGTTGTTGTTGTTGTTTGTTTGTTTGTTGTTGGTTTGGTTGTTTGTTTTTTTTTGGGGGGGGGATGCAACAAATCAGACAAAATGATGCTTTTCAAATAGAAAAACTTATTATGTTAACACATAAGAGCCAGTCATATGAAATTGTAAATGATATCTTCATTATCGTGGGATCTCCATCGCCATGGTTGTATGAGAGCTGGATCTGTGTTGTGCATTTGTTATATCAGACAACAGCAGAATACCCAGGCTACCTCCTCTTCTCACCCACACTTATTGATCTCCATGGCAACCACAGTGCCCTAGAGATAATTGTTGCCACGTCAGCAGGTCACATACATGCTTTTGATCTGATGGGACAGGATGTTGAAGGATTTCCTCTGCATACAGATTCTATCATGGGTCAAGTAATTGGAATTAACATCATATCAATGATAACAGAATTATACTTCCAGTAATGAACGTTATCCCCCCCAACCTGTTGGTTTCAGTTTGATGTATTTGAAGTTAAGTTCAGAAACTTCTAACGTTCTAACCCAATTTGAGTCATGTAATTGAGTACCATGACTTTGTTACCTGACAGGTAAGTGTTGGAGATGTGAATCAGGACGGATTTATCGACTTGGTAAGTCAGGATGTAAGTGGCAATGTGGCATGTTACTCCAACACGGGCAAAGTCCAGTGGGAGGCACAAGTCAGTGACTCGGTCCCCTCCGGCACCAGACTCATACACCACAACGATGTCGTCGACATCATACTCAGCTCAAATGACGGGTAATGCATTCATCTCAATACAGACAACGTACAACTAACCATCCAATTATAATTTCGTATATTTACGAAATGTTGAAGACTAAGTTGTGTGTTATTTTTTTAGGGTAATTTATGTTTTATCTGGAAAAACTGGAGAAAATTTACCCAAGTGGCCATTTCAAGTTTCTGATAGCCTCAACTCAACACCTCTGATTCTGCCTGTGATGGACCATAAAATTCCTGCCCTGGTTTGTCAAGTTTCTCATAAATGAATGTTCTGCATGGTGTTTATCTCATTCAGTGAAGAAAAATATTTTCCAATCATAAAATGTTTCTACAGTTTTGACCAAATGATGTCTCTGGTTTTTTTTATAGGCTGTAGTTGGCAGTGAAGGTCGATTGAATGTCATTTCAATGGACCGCAAAACTTGCCGAGATTCTGTAGAACTTGGGGAAGTGTCATTGGTTGCAACGTTGTCCCATGACCTTGTTCTGACCTCCCCTGGCCTGGAGCTGCTTGTGGCCACCACCGACGGCACCATCGCATGTATCGGCAGTGGTGCTATGGGAACCCCTATGACCAATGCCTCATTGTATGCTTGGCCTGCAGAAAATAGAGTCATCAATGATTTTGGATATTGGGATGGCAAGGTGACATAACCGTTCTTGTACACACATATTAAATACAGCTTTGTTAGTCTTCAAATAAAAATTTTCATGAAAGTTATTCATGCTGTGAAATGAAAGTTATTCGTGCTGTGTTATTATTTGCAGCGTGGTCTGATATTATCTAAGTCAAGCAATGAGCCACAAGAACATACCGGTCATATCTTCTCGCTTACCTACACCATAGTGGACGATGCTTTCCCTCCAGGTCCGGGCGACTATAATCTCGTTCAGGTAAGTGATTTTTCAATGAACAATTATTAGTTTACTAATGGTTTTAATAGTATATGTATTCTTTCAGGTATAAAATAATGCATACAATTCTCATTTTATGGTGGGGTCTAATGAATCTGAAAAGCGTTCGAAGCATGACGTGAGTTTGGGGTGAACAACCTTTCTAGCTGCACAAGAAAATAAAACACTGCTTGTTACTGGCAATCATGGGGCGCTCACAGCAACTATAATCGATTGAACCTCAGGGCTAAAATTGCCCTCAATGCTAGACTTAATATCATTAATTTAAACACACAGCGAATTTAAATCTACCAACATTGTTAAATCTAGCATCATCATCAAGATGACACCTTTCCCATCCGGTTGATTCTGTTCGTTTGGCTTTTGTTTCAGGTATACATAGGAAGTCACAGGATATATTCATCTAAACACAGGCAGCCTGGTACATATTCTCCCAGCATGCCTTGCCCTGACAGGCCCATACAAGGTCACCTAGTGGTGGAAATGACTTCAAGAAATGGAATAGTTTTCCGTGATATGCTTGCAGTAAAGTAAGCTATTCTGCTCACTATATTCCATCTTTAATCTGTGGATTCTCATAGAAAGTAAAAAAATAATCATGGTTTTAAGGTTGCTCAGGTTCACATTGATAGGTACAAAACTTAACTGTATGAATCATTGTTGTAAGGTTTCACAAGACTGCACTCAGTGACCTCAAATGGCTTCTGATTGGACCATCAATTGGAATGACCTTACTTTTATTGTTCCTCCATGGATATCCACTGACCAGCCCTCTACCAGTGTCCATCAAAACCAAAGACAGATAATCCAGATGTGTCGAATAATCACTGGAGTCCGAATCTCTTTTATTGAAACTTGAGTTTATCAAGTGTGTGGATTTTCAGAAAGATCTGCAGATTTTCTGCATATCACGAGCTTTCAGATCTTTAATCAATGGGAGAAGATCAAAAATATATGTTGTAGTATTATAAGCAAGTGGTCGATGGAGCATGGATTTGATTGATCATGGGCTACCATATATATATATACTGGGTTCACTGAAATTGATTCAATTTTCCTAAAATCATACAACAAAGTCATCAACATAAGTCCTTTGTGAACGTGTAATAACCTGGTCATTATATATGCACACAGAAAAGATAATTATCTGGTTTAAACTATGATCAATGGACATCTGGCAGGGCTAAAGTGGCAAGAGGAAGTGTGGATTGTAGTAAGATGGTGTGTTTCCGCTCGGTTCTTACAACCCCATCATCTTGGAGAATGACTTGGCAATTGATGATGCATGTAATTTATGACTGTATTGGTGAATGTATATATTGGTGAGTGATTTAATTCATCAGGGAGTATGTCTATCAGATAGTCTAAAGATGAGCACGCGAATGAATGATAACTCAATGACCATCATAGAATTTATTGATGGTATTTACCCCATTCAAGATGCGAATGCAGCTTGGTTCAATATAGCCAATGAATGATGACATTATATTTATTTACCAATTGTGTTTACAATCAATAAAACTCAAAATCAGAACCATGAGAAATTTTATATCTCCAGTACATGATATAATAATTGGTCGCGATGCAGGCAAGGCACTCGCCTCTGGTATTTTGATGATCTGATGCCACCTATGACACCTACAGCTCGGATGTGAGAGATCGAAAGTAGTAAATAGCGTGGAGCTGTCAGAGTCGAAGTTTCTTTCCCTAGTCGCGATGTTGCCGTCGATTAAATGCTTTTCATGATAGACTTATGAAATAGCTTAGTTGCACAAACTTTGACCTATGTACTTTCGATGTCAGATTAATCAAGACTTTTGACGCTGTATATTTACGTTGTAACTAACTAGACCTATACTAATCCACTCATCTGTTTTTTTGCACTACTATAACTCCCTACTAAAATGCCGTACGTATTTGTATCCACACAAACGAGGCTGGTGAGTTGTCGTTAGATCTATTTACACTGTAAATTACAATAGCTCTTTCGAACTAATTACGGGAAAGCTTTAGCCCTACAAGACGTCTGAGTAGATATTTGTATCACCGTTCGACCGGAGCTAGTGAAAGCTTAGGCAAGGCAACTCGCCCCTGATGTTTTGATGATCTGATGCCACCTACAGCTCGGATGTGAGAGATCGAAAGTAGTAAATAGCGCGGAGGGAAAGCTCCGGTCGAACGGTTATACTAGACGTCTTGACTCTTGTAGGGCTAAGTACGGGAGTGATGCATGCGACTCCTCGACAAGGTGATAAATGGAACCCGACGTTGGTCTGTTGGGCTACGTATAAGCCGCCCGTAGCCCAGTCCGGTCGGACTGTGATAACGACCTAATGTAGCTCTTGCGAAACAAAGTACGGGAGATGCTGCTGCTGCACTGTTGGGCTATGATAAGGTGATATACATTGATGATATATCAATACGAAGTTCACGTACTTGGTTCGCAGGAGCTATTGTTTGCCATGTACTGAATGTGAAATGTTGATGCTTTTTGTTGAGCTAACGTTGGGTACTAGTCTGCGTCCCAGACTCCAGGGGTTCCGCTACGAATCTCGTCCTAGACTTGTAAGAGCTGGGGAGGCAGCTTCATCTATGTGGTCTTGGTGATTTCACATTTTGTTACCATTAATGGGGGTATGCAAGTGGATTACAAAGATAACTTGTTCTTTCTAGTGGACGACACTTGACAAAATACAAACAAGTCTCTCTGTGACAGCTTTCATGACAACAGCAGAATGTAAGATTGAAGGCTCTGCATTAGGGTTCTGTCTCATGGTCCTGCCTAGGAATTCAGAGAGAGAGAGAGGTCCAAAATGAAATGTTTTAATATGGCTTAAGAGGCTGGGACATGCTGTGGCAAATTGCCATGTAAAGGAAAGAATTGATTGTGAAGTAGTCATGTAAACACTGAATAAATATGGTTGTGCCTGAGTCACATGCAGTTTTGCAAGCCTTGCTGTTCGCTGGATCAGCAGGAAGGGTTCACCAAAGAAAACATACTGCAACACTTCCTATTCATAAAGTTACTGCAATTTCATTTGTAATAATTCATGGGGCATTCCACGAATGTGACAGAGATATGTCGTTTTCTATATAAGTTTGTTGCTACTGCAGAATTGTTGAATGCAGAAGTTTTATGATATTCAATAATAATTAACATCTGTCCTACATGTTGTCCAGGGGTAACGTTTACCCGACTTGTCAGCTGTTTGTTTGACCTCCTGTTACGGCACCTTACTGGCGCTGGTTGTTCTTTGTCATATCTTAATCCCACCAACTCTGATTCTTTCTTTTATCTCATGGTCCTTGGTGTTGTATTGCACAGGAGGTTGGTCCCAGCACGGTAGGGGACGAGGGAAGTGACCCGCACTTAATGGCATTCCTGGGAGCTAAACTTGTGAAACAGCTTGGAAATAATTTGTAAGTACCGGATACTGCACCTGTAATTTAACGTGATTTATTAATACAAGTGAATGCACCTTATTATCTATTTGATAAGATTGCATTACCTTTTTAAAATCTATGTCTCTTTATCCTTTCTGCATGACATTCTGTTTAGTTTTTACACAGTTTGTCTTTGTTCACAAGATGCCTCATGACTACAATACTCCTACTAACCATAACCCCTCATATTATTTAAGTTTTTCAATGTCTTTTCCTCCTTTTGTTACTTTGGACTGACTAGAATTGGTTGAGGGTGTCTGTAGCTGTTGCACCTAGCTAAGTAGCACACCAGAGTATAAATGCTGTGTGTACCAGACCAGTTCTCTCGTTTCCTGGTTGCAGTAAGGAGTGGCGCTCAGAGTTGAACCCGAGGGAAATCCTTAACCGTCTGGAGACAAGAGGATACAGCCTCATCAGCACCACAGGTGTTGGCCAGACCTGCATCTTCACCCTGCATGCTCCATTAGATAGGACCGCTAGCTGTAACCACAGCAGCAGCAATATCATAAATGGAACTGTTGAAATGCCTGTTATCAATACCAACGACTGAAAGACACCTTTATTTTGTATACAACAGCAAGTGGTATTAACACAATGGATTATTAAATTTGTGCCTCTTGTGATATAGGAACCAATTTCAAGAGATAATCAGGATTTGTTTTAATGTAATCATATTTAAGATTGCTCACATGTTGCAATGATGAATTATGTAAAATGACTGCCATATGTCTGTCATAATTTGCCACAAGTATTGCATATTATTTTAGCCCAGCCAATATTAAACTGCGGTCACTAACCAAGTTGAGCGTTCTGTATACATTCCATTTGCTGATTTCTGAAATTATGATTGTTTATATTATGAATAAACTTTCAGAAAACCATCCAGAAGGGAATGCTTCATCGAATTATTTTGTATTTCTATATATATATATAATGTTTAAGTCTAAAGAAACTCAAATAAGGCAATTGATATTCGTGTCTGCTGAAACAGCCAGCATCATTGCTTGACACATGGAAGGGCTCAAGACTCAAGTAATGCATGGCTATTGTTGAGGGGTAATTATCCCAAATACTTTCAAATTGGGTCCACATCAAATGAGCTTTATAAGTTACATTACCCTGCCAGCAGACAATTGTCAATGTGTTATTTGGTAACTTTAAAAAAAGTGAGTTTTTCTAATAATGATTTAAGGGTTGTCATGTTCATTTGATTTACCTAAATAAATCGGACTCAACTTGACGCCAACCAACAAACAAGTCAGTTCTGATGTTCAGACATGACAATTTATTAACACAGTGATCATTGACATCAAAAGTGACCATTATTTACAAAGAGCTAGAGAGATAAATGCTGAGCTGACAAAACACCCACATCTCTGCTTTATGAACCACAAGTCACCACAACATTCAAATCATTCGATACACCAAATGTCATCTGTTTTCATTCAAGTGCCTTTTTCAAGTTATTGATTATAAATGCTAAATTCATGCATACTGATCTGTGACCCCAAAAAAATCCCAACATTACATGGAGAATATTTACAAAAAAAGCACCTTTTATCAATTTTTCAAACCCTGTTTTTTTGTGGGAGGGGAAGGGGTTAATTAAAACACATGAACATATGATTGGGTTAATCCATGACATGGAAATGAAACAAATAAGCACACATGAATTGAAAAGATATCCATAAAAGTGGAAGATTAAAATGTCTGATATACAAATCATGTGACAGTTTGCATAGAGAACGTCCAACTACACACCACATGCATCACAACAAAACCCTGAGGCAAAACATACCAGCAAAATACTATTGCACAATTATTTTTCTAAACTAACAGGAGGGGGAATAAATTAAAATCTGATTTGGGTGAAACATACTTAACAAAAATAGATACTTGGTAACTGAAAGGGAAGATTTCAGAATATTACTTGACACCAATAAATATTGACATTCAATTTTTTCACTCAGCTTCTTCAAAAATCTTTAAAATGTTATTGCATTTTTCTAGTTAGGAATTAAGAACATCAATGATTATTTACATTTTAAGCTCCACTAAAACAACAACAAACAATTTGAAATGAGATGCACAATCAACTGCTACAATGATCCAACAACACACTGGTCGACTATTGCTATATACATCAAATTGAGTTGAAAACCACTTATTTCCTGGATGCCAACAGAAACTTCATCTGCTAGATGTTTGAGGACATTTGATGTAGAGATGTCTATGAGTGAGGAAGCACTTGTTGCTTAGAGATGTTGAAAAAAGTTAAAGCCAATATTATGTGCAACATTTTTGATCCCATGTAATCTTGATCCAACGTTACATAAAATGAGAATCATTTAACAAAATGCAATACTTAATCAGATGGTTTTTTTACCAACAATAAAATCCCATGTAACTAACATGTAAGTAAAATTCTTTAAGTAGCACAAGTCAAAGGAGACATTTGAACTCAATAACCTACAACAATATGTTAACTTCATAATAAACACAGACAATAGAAACCAACATCAACTCCATCTTCACATAAGCACTCCAGGCAGAACTACAAAACGAAGTGCCCTTGTTAGGCCTCAAAATAAAAATCATACCCACTCAATTCTGAAACTAGAGATATGAAGCACGCCATGGTTCCTGCAGGTTACCATTGAATTGCTGAAGAAATCAATGCCCAGACTGTAATAAATATGATCTACTTAATCTAACCAAAAAAACCAATAATGTATGGTTTACAACAATCAAATATATGTTTAGTTTACAATGAACAAACTGTCAACATCCAGAAGTAAAATATACACAAAACAATGCTCATTGTTAAGGGTTTAAACCAAGCTCCTTCCTAGAAAGGAAACACCTTTTAAACATCTGAAGGTTATTAAAATATTATCATAAAAAATAATGTGTTCACACTTTTGTTTATATTCAAAGGGATTATTATGTAAAGACCCTGTGCTTTCTCCATATGCGAATGTGGATGAAATTGGTTGCCATGGAAACATGTTAATGAGATATATGCGCAGCATATATTGCGATTAAAACATTACAAGGAAGGGTTAAAAACTGTACCAACACGATATGAACCCTCCACATAATCTTAAACTTTGTACACACTACACTAGAGACGGCTTGCTCTGGCAGGGACAAGCCATTAAATGCAACACTTATGAACAGATAAGATCAAATCAAAGCTTATTCTTCGATACCCATTAGAAAGGTCAGGAGAAAGATGTCCCACAACTAAATACTTACCGGATATTAGAATCTGCAAACATAATCCTCAAAATTTGATCCAGCAAATTTCTGAAGGAATTACGCAGTCTGTCTATGACGATATGGATATAAATTTCAATGTGTCAGTTGAGATTCTCATAAATATTAGAAGCATGACTTCCTGTAATGAGATTATTAAGCGCTCTTAGAACTTGCAGCTTAATCTCTACGAGTACGTTTGCGAGGCAAGCTGTAATCGTAGTGTGACGCCACTTTGCTGTGTTTCAGATGCACCTGTGACTGTGCTGTCACCTGTAATTTGATGGCACTGGCGTTCAACTTGTCTGCCACAAGCAGTCGCTTTAAAGCTTTCATCTTTGCGCTGTGAAGGACCAATTTAGGAGGTGATGGCGCATTGGGGTTGGACCAATCGTTGGTAGGCTTGGATGCATGATAGAGCATCATATCGGCTGGACTGTCAGCTTTTAACATAGTATCCATGGTGAGTCCAGGGAATGGACTGGCCCGAGATTTGGTGCTGAGGAACGTTGTGTAATCCATTTTGCTTTCAGAGCTGACCCCGTTGGCAATTGATGTGACTGTGTTGGTAGTACTGGCAGGAGTAGCCGTGGTGAACGGTTCCCCACCATTCAGCAGGTACTCCGGGTTCAGAATGGCATCACCACAAGCATGGGCAAGGGCTGCCAGATTGGGATTTTGTGCCTCGGCCGTTTCCTCGCCGACTTTTGAAGCAAGTTCTTCTATGGTAGACTTTATTTGTTCTTCTTCAGGACTGGAATCCAATGGTAGTTTGGTTGCTGCTGCCGGGGATGCTGCGTGTGAAATAGAAGCTCGTCGCTTTGGGGTATTGTTATTTTGTGAAATCTCCTCACCTTCACTATCACTGTCCACCTCTCCCGCGGCCTCTACCACGCAATGTTCACGCGCAGTCACATCAAATTTAGAGAGAGAAAACACAAGATGCTTGGCCCAGGTGATGTGCAATACTGGAGTGTTGCTGCCCTCCTCCCATTGACAAATGCCGTCATAAAACTGGAGGAGGAGTGCGTACACCTCGGGGTCTAGCAGCAGGGCCCGGCCACTTTGTAAGCTCATGCCTTCACTGCATACCTTCACTATGTGTGGAATGTTCTCGTTTGCGATATCAAGGAATTCCTTGTAGATTTCCTCATCATCACGACTGTAATTGTACCTGAAATGAAGCCATGCCTAGACACGTCAAATATGGGGTCAAAGAGGTCACATCTAATGATGATGATACGTTGGATTGTAAAGTTGGATTGTTTACGGGCAATTCCCTACACTGCACCATTGCTTGTCAAGAAGCATTATCACCGCATTAGCGCTATTTCATTGATCTCAGAACTGTTTCATAAATCATACCCGAATCATGAAACATATGTCGACTTACTTTGCGATAACTGTAGCAGCCTGTGCCCAACTACACAGAGCATCACCATAGCGCAGTTTGCGGTAGTAATAGCCCCCAAGATAAGTGTATGGATACACATGCATGTTGCTGTAATACTTCTGGGCAGCATCTATGGCTTTCACGAAGAGGCGCACAGAGGAAAGTCGGTTTGGTGTTGGGCTAATCTCCTCGCAGTCACCAAGGTTACCCAGTCCCATTGGATACCTGTCAGCAAGCACCAGCATACTGCAATGAAGTGGAAGCAAGGGGCAGACAGAGACTGACAACACTTGGGAATGGAGCAGAGGTAAACAGATGAACTCAGAACAGGTAATTCATCGGCTATAAGCTCCATCAAATCAGTGACGAGGTAATTGAATCACTTACTTCTCTAAATGTCCCATGTCATAGAGGAGCCAGAGGAGGTCCTATCAGAACAATCAGCACAACAAGCGATGACAAATGAGGTCATTCAGAGGCTGGGTTTATTATGAACTACATTACTGATCTAATAGTGACAACCGTAGTCGCCAGAGAAAATATTGACAAATTCACAAAATCTTCCAACCATGTTTAGATTAGTTTCCTGAGATGAGAATGATATTCAAGTTTACTACCAACAAGGAAATTTACTGGAAAACCCCCCATCCCCCATCACAAGGTGATTGTCTGAACACACGCTAAGAAAGCAGCGTGGTTTTGATCAGGGCGTACCTGCTGTAGTGTTCCCATCTCGACACTGTCCATGGTGGCGTTGATGGCCGGGTTGATTGCGGACACCATCGCAGCCACCTCCATGGCTCGAGTACACACAACCGGATGGCCATTCAGATACAGCCATGACTGCTGCGACACTCCCTGGCCGATCGGCTGTCCGCGTTTGTCCTCATTCCCCTTTCCTGCAAGACATAATATACACACTTCCATGCATAATGATCTGCCAGAACAGCTTTTTCCTCTAGGGAACATTAGCGAAAGTCCAGATAGGAAAGAGAGTGAAAGAAACAAGGTTTCATTTTTCGTAGACATCAAAGTACGTTTGGAACAGGCGATTGTAATAATTGGACGGTGTGCCTCAACTACCATCAACCATCACCATTGTATTCCCTCTATTTATGATTGATTTTAAAAAATCCATAATTAAGTGTATTCTCAACAATTAAAAAGTAATTTTCAGAATGGGTTTAAAGGTGGAAATAGAAATGACGAAGCAATGGGTTCTGACCATGCCATGTGACTTCAGCTGTATTACTCCTGTCATGTCCAAACACTACCCAGGCATGATCCTCTGACAGTGCCAGATTCACATCAGAGTAGCCAAGAAGCTGGCAGCCTGCAACTACACCTAGGGCTAATCCGAAGCAGTCCAACTTGCTCCCTGTAACAGACAGATCATTACACCATGTTTTATCAATATACATACAAGTGTGTGCATGTGTGTGTGTGGATGCACGATACACACACAATACACACATATATATATATATATATATATATATATATATATATATATATATATGTATATATTTTATTCATATGTATTCATTCATATATGAATACATACATACACACAAACACACACACATATATATATACTGTTTGAATGCACAATTATCCTCCAAGAATACATAATTCAACTTCACTTGATTTCCTATAGTGCATTACATAGGAGTAGACTGGTTTACTGATAAATTAGTCATTTTATATGCAAATCTATTTCATGAAAAAAATTCACTTGGTGCCACAAAAAAAAAAGAAGCTTGTTAAATTTGCTGTTCCTATGTCCATAATCCTAGAAAGCTGGGGTTGGGGTAATGTTTCAATCTGTGTATCAGCGGAGAATAACAAGCTCTTGAAAAAATGTACCACTGAAGGCCACTCCCATACAATAAACAAGCCCGCGCTCATTAAGTCCGAGTAATGCCACCAGGTGCTCCATCAATTGTGCCAGGTTATTGTGGGATTCTAGGAAATGGACGTGTGACAAGGCCTAAAGATCGCCCACGTCCTTCAAGTTCGTGCAAAACATGTCATACTGCCAAACAACACCAGCCCACTCGATCGTTCCCTTCTCGTTTAGTGGGCAGCAAATCTAAATGGACAACCCCATGTATAAATATCCAATCAAAAGGAGTAAGTCCATTATCTGGTGACATAAAAGAAGTAATAACCATAAGAATATCACATATCTGACAGAAAGACAATTAGCGTAACACTAATGGGACTCTAGTAAAAGCGGACAGTTAATCAAAACACGAGGCCAGCAGATTCGTTGTCCATTCGCCATCACCCTTCACCCCTCTTCACCACGCTGACGTAGTAACGTCACCACGTACGTCAATCCGACGTAAGCTCCGCCCCCAGTAGCGTACTACGCAACTCGCCTTTCGTTAGCTTACACCGTCATATAAAACTTGCCTTCCCTGCCTCAGTGGGAATTTACGCTGCGCAATAGCCTTCTCATCGGGATATGTTAATTAGATGGGGAGTCCTCTTCCCCGGCGCCGGGCCCCAGATTTGTGCGAGAACATTCTTGGCACTTTGCCCGAACAATACACCACTCGATGTTTTGACAAATTCCGGTTAGAATCTTCAACCAGCGAATGTCATTTAAAAACTACCCCACCAGCTGATTAACCCATCCCTTCTGATTCATTTGTTCACCAAAAATCATCGCTTATGTGCGTCAAAAATTACCGTTTCAATGTTTTTGCCTAGCTTGTGTTCGGTACCTACCTGTGAGGAATGCGTAGAGAGTTTGTAAATGCGCCTTATCCTTGTAATAGCTTCGACAAAGAGAGTTCCAAATTACATCAGACACCTTCTTGATGAGGTCTCGACTCGCATGCTGATGATCGAAGCATGACAAATCCACGTTACTTTTGATGTGGGTTACAAATCGCTGATAGAGCGCTTCAACCGTTTTCAATTCGATTGCAGGGAAAATCGGTTTCCATGGACCGGTTTCCAAATCGCCCGCTGGTGTCCTATTCACGGTTAATGAGTTCTCAATACATCCCAAAATGATCGATAACAATGCCAGGTTCGGTTCGTCGTTATTTTCGAGGTGATCACGAAAGAATTCAACGACAGATTCGACGCTTTGTAGAGGAAAGCGGTGCTTGTCGCGCTCCCTGAACGCCGCCATGTTGAACTGATGACGTCAGAGTGTTGTGAGTGGGCAGGTGTTAGCGGTTGTTGAGTACACAATCGGCTCGTGGCTCGTAACAAGGCCGTTCGAAAATGGTCAGAAACTGCCGAACAAAATGAACCGAGGCAAAACTGTCGATTCCTGTCAGGTCGAGTCGTTTTAAGTGAATATGAAGACTCAAGCAAACACGAATGACAAAGCCAGCGAGACTGCCCTCTCACGTTTAAATCCGGACACAGTCAGTGACACATTCATGAATGAGTCAACTGCGCAGGCAGCGTAGCAACCGGCGACTCATCGTCTGCGATGAGCGTGGGAGCTGTGCTAAAGGGAGGGGAATTGGGGTGACTGCAGCTGGCGACTGGCGTGGAACGGCCCGCGAAGGCAGCTACACCAAGAAAGGATGAAAATTTTGGATGCCTGGATACTCGAGGATTACTCTTTCGCCTTGCGCACATTATTGAATTTTTTAAAATTCGTATTGTTCAGATGTCTTAGCATGAATGGATATTTTGAGGCTGAATGTAACCTGACCGCGTGGTTCAAATTGGCCCTCGAGGACTATTCATACGAGCAAACAATAATATGAACACGACAACTGGATAAACAATGAGTCATAATGATAATTGGAGATGGTCTGATGTGGCTGTATTGTTTGAGGCACCTGCCATGCTACAATATGAGAGACCATAACGAGTCTTTGTCACCTTGATATCAGATATATCATGTCTCGAGTAACTGTCATTTAAATATTGCAATTCGCTGTTTAAAGGCTTCCCTTTGATGTCTAGAGACTCTTGCACGGATTTATTATAAATCAAACAATGATGACCTTCAGGCATGTAGTGAATACTGATGCGAAATAAGAAACTGTGCGAGCACAATAGTTTGCTGTGAGAAATTAGAGTCAAATTACACATGTTTGATAAAAGGGCTTGTTTATTTAAGCCAAGACAATACAAACAACTGAGAGTAACTGGTTATATCACACATAGCAAAGGTTGGGTGGGGGGACTAACGACCACCCCAACATGAAAAAGATGTGCAGGGTGGGATAGATACATTGAAACCAAGTGTACAAAATGGCGTCGGAGAAGCAGTTGGAAGTGCTATTTGCCCCTCTCATCAAAATGAGTAATCAAAAAGTCATATGGACCACCCTCACCCGAAAAAGGTGTTCGTCCAACAGTGAAATATGAGTGGTAGCAGCAGAAGGTTGAGTTGTGATTTAACTAAGCAGAAGGGAACAAAGCAAACCATGCACATTATGAAATCTCGCTTCACCCGTATTTGAAACGTACGCATACTAGATTCGAATAGAAACATGTCATAAAAGAAAGCATAAGATATCAGAAACATCTGCACCAACCTCATTCGATTCGAAATGCACAGATAAATACCTACCTATTAAACGGGCAAAAATTATTCTAATGTACTAGTGTCCAAAATGAAAGTTATTGCAATATATCACTGGTCCAACGTCTGTTGAAATGCACACCTTGATAGATGTTAAACGTGTACCAATGAAAATACGCGCTCACTTAAAACAAGTAAATTCAGACTCATTGGTGTCCAATATAAGGTACATAAAAAACAGCACCAACCTCAGTTGAAATGCGTAGAAGGCTTATACACACTGAACTGGTTAAGAGGCATGCGTGCAAGGAAACCCTATTATTATAAAACTGAGATACAAACACTGAAACACAGCATATAAATAATGGACAGAGTCGAGATGCGAATGTTCTTTTTGAAACCAAAGGATTTCCAGTGACCCATTTAAATAATTTCCTCCTCGTAAAAGACCTTCAAAGCAGCAGTATGGCTGCTCCTGTGCCTTGATAGTTATGGCCAGATATATCAGTCCAAGATGAAGATCGATTCAAGATTAGCTGACAGGTATGGAATTTGGAAAAGAAAACAAAGGACACTTTGAAGACCCTCAAACTCAAAGGGGTTAGATATTTTTGATAATCTTGACTGAACTGAATATCAATAAGGATATGTTTCTTTTAAGGAAAAAGGGAAAATACTGGCGCACCTTTAAGGTGTTTGGACTTGGTAAAATTGAGACAATACAGTTGTCTGAATAGAATGTGCAACGTCTAGTTTAGATTTTGCAGTGATTTCCCCAAACAAGAAAAAAAGCGTAAAACCCAAGGAAAACATATGTGCAATGTATGAAAGAAGAACTAGTATTCTAGCAGGGTACCACTGAATATCTAAGCCTAGATTGATAACAAAATGTCAAAACAGTCTAAAGGATTTTGCATATTATTTGATGAGTGTTATAAGATATAAAATGTTGTCTATGAGATAGGGGAGATGACTAGTTCAAAAGTTGATATGAAAGTTGGAGATTTGTCGAGGGAGTCCTCCATGGGTGACCAGGAACTATAACGCCTATAGGCGATTAATGACTGCATCGTTTTAAAAATTGACAGGTGTGTGGCGAGCCAACCGAGTGGGCAGATCTGTGGCTGAAGCAATATTATACGGAGGCAAAAGTGTTTCCATTGAGACAGAATCTACTTGGATGCCATGTAGCACGACCACAGTAGATGGAACCACTATTATAACTGATGATATGGGCAGATTAGTGGACCTTAGCCAAGGCAAGAGAACTACAGGGGGGCTGCTGCATCTGGATCGGCAAATGAAGGAGGGTTTCCACTAGGTTTAGTGGATAGGGCTGCCGAGTCGCCAACAGCTGATAGCATTTGGGACCATTATTCTTGTATTGGTTGCACTTGAGCAGCCACATCACACTGCTGGGTTAGAGCTCCCGGTAAACGTTGGTTTGGGACACAGTCATCTTTATAGTTGGCTACGTGGTCCGGCAGATACTAGGCTAGTTAGGATAATAGGCTGGATAGAAGTCAGGCCACGTGAAACATAAGCTTACTGAAATAAATAGGCTACACAAAACATAAGCTTACTGAAATAAATAGGCTACACCAAAGTCACGCCACGTGAAACAAGCTCACGGAAATAAATAGGCTACACCAAAGTCAGGCCACGTGAAACATAAGCTTACTGAAATAAATAGGCTACACCAAAGTCAGGCCATGTGGAACAAGCTCACGGAAATAAATAGGCTATACCAAAGTCAGGCCACGTGAAACAAGCTTACGGAAATAATAGGTTACACCAAAGTCAGGCCACGTGAAACGCAAGTTTAGGGAAATAAATATGCAACACCGAAGTCAGGCGATGTGAAGCATAGGCTCACGGATATAAATAGGCCAGGCGGAAGTCAGGCCACCTGAAACACAAGCTCATGGTAATAAATAGGCTAGACTGAAGTCAAGCCACGTGAAAAATAAGCACGCGGAAATAGATAGGCTATACTGAAGTCAGGTCACGTGAAACATAGGCTCACGGAAACAAGTATCTAGACAGAAGTCAGGCCTCGTGTAACATAAGCTCACAGAAATAAATAGGCTAGACTTGGCGTCAGGCTTTGTGAAACACAAGCTTACGGAAATAAATAGGCTAAACAGAAATCAGGCCACCTGAAATACAAGCTCATGGAAATATATAGGCTATACTGAAGTCAGGCCACCTGAAACACATGCTCAACGAAATAAATAAGTCAGACTGAAGTAATTAACACCCGCCCGCCAGTCAATGACGGGTGATTTTATGGCCGGACACTTTTCTTTGAGTAAGGCCGCTCCAAGATAAGTCAGTCGACGTGTACGTATGGCGACTTCCCAATTGCAGCAGTATCAGTTCATTTAATACATGCACTCATAAAAGATTAGACATGGTTACTATTCGACTAACTGTAAATTGATCTGACGCGCTGATTTATAAGCCACATCGCTCATGCTCATTATTCATACTTTGATGACTTTATAGAACTCAGGGGTTAGGATCATGGTATATGAATTTGTTAAGTCCAATTGCAACATATCATATTAATTCACGTTAACGCGTAAATGCTCAACAACGCTAGCCTCAATCAAGCAAACACCTCTACCACCCCGCTGTTACTCACCTTTCCCTCTCTCTGTTCCCCCTCGCACACACGTGCACCTTTCAAAAGTTCATAAAATCGGTATTTCCTGTTTGCAGGAAGAGAAAGCTGACTTTGTTTCACTTTTCTAACACAGGCCGAGGATGAAATAATGAAAGTGCGTTTTGAACTTCCTTCACCTCTGTCGCATATATGAACAACATGATCACTCTAAGACCAGATCAGAAACCTGTTGCTATTGACGACGAGCTGTACCGCGCTTCTCTTCTTCTAAGAGCTAGCAAATTTCAGCTTAGCTCCGGTCGTAACTGTAACATGAATTTATATACGTCTTGTAGGGCTAATTTCAGCTCTGTTTTGCAGTGGGATGTGTGGTCATTTCTTACCGAATAGCATTTCGTTCTCAGTCAGTTACTCTCTTACTACAGAACACAACATCGCATGGTTATTTGTGTTCAGGGGTGTTTTATCTATCCTGAAACATTATGCATTTAACACGACGACTATTTTGGTCTCGAGGCTAAATTTCCCTCGATGTTAATATTGTGTGTAGCCTTGGCCTGATAACATTACTATTACCGTACTAGACGGTTAAAAAGTTATTAAGACTACCTGACTGTTTCCGATTATTAAAAGTTGAATTTGTGAAAAGGTGAAGCTGATGCTGTACTGAGAACACACAAAATCTACATATTGAGTCACATTGGCAATATTAAGGTCCATGTGCTCAACCACGCATGAAAATTTATTTTCTTCTCCATGCATGTTAATGATGGTAAATTGGCTTCACCAATACTGTGGCTTCACTAATGTTGTGGCTTCATCAATATTGGGGCTTCACCAATATTGTGGCTTCATAAATATTGTGGCTTCACCAGTGTTGTGGCTTCACCAGTGTTGTGGCTTCACCAATGTTGTGGCTTCACTTATGTATTATACCCGTTGAGATATATCAATCACTGGGGCTTAAAAAGACATTTTATGTCTAAATGTTATTGTTGTTAAAACCATCAGAATGACACAAATGACTGAAACAACGAGTATAATCTGTATTTGTTGTGTGTGAGTATGGCTCCACCAGTCTGGTTAAGTAGAGGTGTTATATCCGAGGTTCTGTTTACCCAGTATGACTGTGTAGCTCCACCTGGTCCTGATTGATGGTCCTGCAGCTATGATGTATGCACCTGTGTATAATGTCACATGGGTTTACACTTAATCTGCTTTGTATTTACCTCCTCTTCATCAGCCCACCCTGACACTGACCTGGGGTTCTTATCACCAGCCCAGTATGTCACTGACCTGGGGTTCTTATCACCAGCCCAGTATGTAACTGACCTGGGGTTCTTAAATTATCACCAGCCCACCCTGGCACTGACCTGGGGTTCTCATCACCAGCCTACCCTGGCACTGACCTGGGGTTCTAATCACCAGCCCAGTATGTCACTGACCTGGGGTTCTTATCACCAGCCCAGTATGTAACTGACCTGGGGTTCTTAATTTATCAACAGCCCAGTATGTAACTGACCTGGGGTTCTTAATTTATCACCAGCCCAGTGTGTAACTGACCTGGGGTTCTAATCACCAGCCCAGTATGTCAATGACCTGGGGTTCTTATCACCAGCCCAGTATGTAACTGACCTGGGGTTCTTCTAACATGGCGTTTGGACGGGTAGAATCTGTTAAGGACGGGTAACATCTCCTTGCCCGTCATCAGGACGGGTGGCCATCTTAGTTAATTTTCAGCCCTGCATAGGCTCGCGGATAACAATTAATAGCCTAGACTGAAGTCAGGCCACGTGATACGTAAACTCACGGAAATAAGTAGGCTAGACTGAAGTCAGGTGACGTGAAACATAGGCTAACGGAAATAATTTAACTACTTAAGTAGGCTAGCCTGGCTGCAATAACGGAACTAAAGGGCTGAACAAAATTTAACATGCATCCGTTTAACTATTGAGGTTAGTTAAACGGAGGCGCCCGAAAATGGACTAGGGTGAAGATCACAAAGAGATGACAGGGTAGTATTGTAAAGCAATGCACATCGCTACATCATGAATGAACACTTGGGAAATAGTGACAAGCGAGACACCGTTAACCCCAGATTAGCGACAGCAAAAACTTCCTCGTGGGATTTGGCGCAGGCCATATCGTGCTGATATCAAGCGGGAGGGGCAGGGGAGACTTTGGCTAGAATAGTATCATAGCACAAACGAGGAGAGAAAAAGAGACTGAACACAAATCGTTTTATCCGATGTCGATGACTGCAACTGCGGGGTTCAATGAAGAAACCATTTCCACCTTGTTGAGCATTTATTTTGGCAACGTGAAACCTGAAATATGCCATGAAAGAAAACCTCGTGGCCACAAACTACACCGGGCCTGCCTAGGTGACTGCGGTTGATGCGCTGAGTTGTTCAATGGGAGAGTATTTTGTTCATAAAAAGCAACTCTCGTGTTCTACGCGATATAGACCATTTATTGGCCAAGTCATTTTCTCCTGTCATGCCATCATTATGAAGCCATGTTTTTCGCTTATTTTCAGAGTTATGATTTTACTTAGGCAGAGATTCGTGTGAGCCCAATGTTCACCCTTTTCAATCTGATACAGCCTCATGGTGTGATGTTGAAACTTTTGAGATATTTCTATTAGACGCGCATTACATAACAGTTGCGCAGCTCTCTATTAACAGGTCGAGGATCCCCGCAGATTGACGTACGTCCCTTAAACGAAGGACGTACCTCGTTCAACGTACGCCGTCCTTCGATCGGCGGACGGTTGCAATATGCGCGGGGTCCCGAGAATAATCTAAATTACGAAGACTCGCTAACGTTTGCATTATCTCGGGTTCGTTTAAATAGATTCATGACATCATTGACTAAATTTAGCTCCCAGCAACGGACCGCCTAGCATCGTAGGGGTTCCCCAACAGCTGATTTCAGTCAAGTGCACTGCTGCGTCCTAACTCATCGCCGTGTTTGAAGCCGTTTATTGGACCCTAAAATACCATCTTACCTGTTAATAACAGTGTCTGGTAATAACTTACATTAAAATGAATTGTTTGACGAAGTTTTATTGAATTTTTATGTCCGCCTAGCTTAAAAACCGACTTTGAACAAATGAGAATGTCGAGTCAACACTGTCAGACGTCAATCGACGTACGCAGAGTCCCTCGATTCAAGTACGAATCAAATAAATGAACAACGTGCATTTTGGAAGTTTGTCTTGGTTACTACATATTCTTTGTTGATATTTTTATTTATTTATACATAATATTTACCCTCTCTCCTTGTAACTGCAAAGTGCCATCCAAAAACCCTTCTCAGTAAGTGATGCAATCCATGCATGTATTTGGATCAAAAACATTGAATTTTGCAAATTCTTATGCATGCTAAGATGAGCATGTTTGCATTTTCCCACATTTTGTAGAAAATGATCTTCAACCTGCATGCTTTTATTTCATTTACTGAATTCAGTTCAGTTCCTAATCTTCAATCAAACATTTTAAAGCGGAAGAAAGTGGGAGTATACATTTATAGATTTTTTGTATCCAACACAGAAATAACTTTCCACGTTTCTAAACATGATGGTTACATAACTTGAATCAAATGCTTTATATTGTTGTTGATGAAGTCAAAGTCAAATAAGGTGTGAGTTGAGTCAAGTAAAATAACATATATTTTCATAATTCACAGGAACCTAAATGGAAACATTTTGGAAGAGCATTTCAGTGTTGGTAGCATTTCTACTGGCTGCTAATATTATTCATAATTCCACAGGACTATTCTCCTTTGTGAATTTGGTAAACAAAAAACTAACAAGAAGCAAATACTGCATTGAGACTCTCATTTGTTAAACCAGACCTCGATTTAAGTACGCCATCGTCCTTCGTTTAACGTACGGCGACCTTTGCACCTCAGGTACACTTATAATTTCCATAATATCTGAAGTTGCGGACATACAATTTAATTAAAATTACTTAAAAAGACTAGAGGAATGAATATTTTATCGGGAGAAAAGAGAATTAATACCCTACTGTTTGATTAAAAGAAGATACGATGAAACAAAGACACGACAATCGGAAAAAGATCGCATGCGTTGACATACAGTCAGCTGATGGAGACTCCCAAAATGACGCGGGTAGGGAATTTAGCATTCTAAATATAGCTAAATGTGTCATGAACAGGGTCGCAATAACAGTTGACCAATCAAATATGCTGTAAGAAAAAATATGGGAGAGTTACTGAAGCACACTGTGAATGGCTGAACTGATCGTGTCCGACCGTCGATTGTAGTACGGCGTACGTTGATCAAGGTACGTCCTTCGTATAAGGGACGTACGTCAATCTGCGGTGATCCCCGACCTGATTAAAGCCTGCCTCTCTTGGTTTGGCCAGCCTGTCATGCGCGCGCAGTGCACTGCCTATTTATTTTCGGCTTCCAGGAATTCAATCGCCTTCTGAGCGTGTACCTCGTCAGTTGAGCTCCCTTCTGCGTTTTTGTTGGTTGTATCGCTCGCGTCACCATAAAAAGACAAATTTCTGTGAAAGCTCTACACTTAGTTACCATTAGCAACTAGCCCAACAGACCAACAGTCGATCGGGTACTCCCTTGTTGGGTAGCGCAAGCTCCACTTGGTTCAAAAGAGCTATTAGCAACACTCTGTGTTGTAACGCATCCACTCATTTTTTGTGGGCGCGTCTGACACCAGAAAAATTGATCCTAACAAAAGCGGACTTTTTTTCTTTGCACTCGCAGTGTCCATCTAATAAGATGAACGAGATATGCTGTCCCCAGTGTCAAGGTCATACATATATAATAAATTATCATACTTAACAGCTGTAAGCTGTTTTCATCACATCTATACATATATCTACAATCCTTATCCACCACCACCCGTGGTGTCAGTTCATATGATCATACCATCTCTGTTGAAATTGATGTTGAAATGACACAAGTAAAAAATGAGTGGAAATCTTTGATCTCAAAGAAATTAATACTCAAATAACAATAATTTAATATTCCTAGAATCCAATAGATGATAGCATTTAGCAATGTATCTTCTGGGTGGTCTTGTTTGCACCAGCAAGGCGATGGAAACTGGACAAACAATATGATTTTAAAATAAAGAGGACACAAAAATCACACAAGTCAATACCTGCTAGCACTGGCAAATATGATATGGAAAACTGTGAGAAGAATTAACAACATAAATAATTCTCAGACTACATTACCTGAAAAGAATTCAGTTTTTCTTCTGGTATGTCATGCGGTAGATTGTGTTAAAGCAAAGGTAGGTGGAAACCCCCATGATAGCAAATGTGATCCATGTTGGCGCACGGTCTAAAATTCCTCTCTTCTGCCATACCATCAGACCATCTTGCACCTTTAAGAACACACAGAGAGACAGGACAATGACAACATGAATTTAAGTGGGAGGCATGTCACAAAAAATGCCTTGTAAATCCCGTAGCATTCTTGACAATACAGAAGTCAAAGTTCACCAGAAACCAAGAGTTATAACATTACTTAATACTCACAGAGAAGGCTTTTTGTAGTGACATGACCTTCTTGTACCCAGACGAGGCAGGAACAGCTCCTTGAGCACGGCCAACAGGTTTTTCACCGACTACATTAACAGATTCTACAACTTCTACGGGACGTGTTTTACTACTGTCAAACTGAAACGTGGATGGTTCAGCCACAGCCGGCCCATTGAGTCCCTGCAGTAACATGCAAAAACAAAGGGGTTGTAAAACAAATATTCTATGTAATAGTGGGCAGCATGGAGCATAACTAACCTGTACCTGAATCTGTACCACAACCAACTATACTAACTCCAGGTGAGGTAGACAATAAAGACACACCAGGACATCTCTGTAATGTAATTGTTAGAGTCTCAGTCATAACATGGTGAACTCCGGTAATAACTACATTTGTCTGAGAATATTCAATAAAATTGTTATTATTCTCTAACATCCGTTGGGTTTTAATTGTGACCTGCATGACAGTCTTACATTATTTCTAGTTCATTTTTAAATTGATGCTTATCTAAAATACATGGAGTGTGAGTGGTCTATACTTCAGTGGCATGGCTACTATGCCAAAATACACTCATAGTGATGATGTAATTTGGAAGCCAATTTTCTTGCTTGGGTTACTTTATTCAATATGTTCAAGAACCATCAACTGCCAGCAATCTGTTCTCTCAGTAGTTCAAAGATTACATATTTGGGGCTGTGACCTTTAACACAATGTCACTGTCATTGATAACCTCTCCAATGTAAGGTTCCACCAGACTATATATTTCTGCATAAAAGAAATTGCTGAATGTGTTCTGATTGCTAAGGAAATGACCCTGACAGAAGTTAAGACAGCCATAAGGCAGATGAAGAGGGGAAAAGCAACAGGACCAAATGGGATCACGCTAGAAATGGTACTAGCCCTTGGAGAAAGAGGGATCATGTGGCTTCACAGAGTGTTGGCAGCAATATGGAGAGAGAAGCAAATCCCAGATGACTGGCTTGAATCACACTGGTTCCAATCTTCAAGAACAAAGGTAACATCCATGAATGCGGCAACTACAGAGTAATCAATCTTCTATCTCAAATAATGAAGTGCTTGGAAAGAATACTGGATGTCAGAATTTGGGAGATTGTGTAGCTGCGAGGAGCAGTTTAGGTTCAGGAAGGAAGGGAAAGATGGATATTCATAGACAGATGAAGCTATTCATCAAGATAGCTGCTGGTGCGACAGATGAGCCTAGAGAGAACATACAACAACATGGCACTAGAAATAGGTTTGATGTGAAGGTGGGATTACACCAGGGATGGTAATGGCTTTGTACCGAACTCTGAGAACGTGTTTTGGCACTAGAAATAGGTTTTATGTGAAGGTGGTATTACACCAGGGATCAGTACTGAGTCCTCTTATATTCATAGTACTGCTAGACTACATCAGCAAGCAGTGGACAGAGGGTTATCTATGCTGATGACATGAAGCTGAGCAGAGCGAAGACAGAGGAGATGTGGGTATCATGAGGTCGGACAGCCCTACAACTGGATGTCTGCATAGTTGGCCAACAACTGAAGCAAACCCCTGCGTTTGAGTACCTAGGCAGCTGGCTACACGAAAATGGAGAGATAGGAAGAGAGATGCACGCTAGACTTCAAGGGTCTGGAAACGCTTGGAGGAATGTGAATGGAATTGATCTATGATCGAAGAATTCCGATGAAGCTAAAGGCGCAGGTCTACAGGACAATGGTGCGACCAGTGGTGCTATGTGGAATGGAGACATGTGAAAGAAAAGAACGTTAAGAAGTTGAAAGTTGTAGAGATGCGCTGCCTGTGAGCCATCAGCAGTAACACGCCGAGATAGAATGAGAAACAAGGACACAAGAAGAGAGGTGAAGGTGGCGCAGCTGACGGTCAAGATGAGAGAGGGCAGATTGCGATGGTATGGTCAGGTGAAGCAAAGAGAAAAGGACGAGATGGTGCAGTGGGCATTGGAAAGAACAGTGGCAGGCAAGAGAACGGGAGGAAAGACGAGAAGGAATCAGTGAAAGAAACTAATGGAGAAATGCTAGTAGATACCCTGAAGGGCAACCCGGCCAACACCAAAGCTAGCTCGCATCACTTAGCCATCAGCTGAGTTCACTAATTCACAGGTGCAAGGTGATTGCTCTTATAGCATGATCATGAAAGATCAAGAGTACCCCAGAACAAGACCTAACTTCCATCACCCTTAAGTAAGGTACGGTATGCAAAACCAATAGTGGTGGCCTGGGCAACTTACAGACTTTTAGAGTTAATGGCATCAAGAGGCAAATCATTCCAGGCCAGACAAATTTGTTTGTTTTGGATGACTAGGACAGTCCTGGCATGCACCCACAGACAAGGTTCTTGGCAAGCGAACTATTGTTTCCCGAATTTTATAACATATGTATGTGTCATTTTGTCAATGATTATCAGCTGACAATACCTACCTTACAGGGGGAATATGTATTCAACAATACTGCCTTGACAATAAAAATAAATAACACTTCTGGATACCCGCAGCCACATGGTGAATGAAACTGCATGATAATTCCAAGATGGAGGTTGTCATGAACAAAGTTGTGATTCTCAAAGGTTTGTGTGACAACTGCTAAATAATAACAACACAGTGGACAACCAAAACAGTGCAGATCATCAGATATTCATCCCCATTCTCAATTCATATAACATTAATGTGAAGGGACGACCACTTGAAATATATCGCAGGATGGTATATATGTATATTACTGTCCGACCGGGGATAAACTATAACCAGCTTTGTCAACTTAAATGGTCTTAATATTACTTGTATGAAAAGTGTGCTTTAAACCATTCCCAGTGTGGTGGGGCATTTGGCCTTGTCCTGAGTAGGGGTGTGCCGCGGGACCTCGAAAACCCGTACCTGCCATACAAGGTGAAAATTGCAAAAAGCATAGCTGTTTTACAAGGTATTATACAAATGTATAACCTGTCGTACAAGGTGAAAATGGCAAAAAATATATCCTGTCATACAAGGTATTATGTAAATGAATCACCCGTCGCACGATGAGAAAATTTAGTATGCGGCTTGGATGCTTAATCATCATAAATCAGATATGTTGGTGCCTGCGACAAGAACGCCGTAGATTCTCGGCTCATCACTAAGGGACCCATTAAATGCATTTGCATTATCAACGATCGGTGAGAAATCCACAGACGAAATCTTGACATACTGAAATCAAATTTATTATTTAATCCGCTGTACAGATGGGAACAGAAAAACATAGCCACGAAGTCCAAAAAATACCCTATGGTACAGATTGCAGTTGGATAATTTACCCTGTCGTACAAGTCCGAGGCCCAACAAAACCTGTCGTACAAGCCGAGAGGCCGAAAAAACATACCCCGTCGCGCGGCACATGTACACTACCTCTATTACTCTATACACTTAAGCGCCCCCACCGGGAAACCACAATGTTGGCACAGTGTGTAAACGGCATATCGTAACGGACGATTGGATTTAATAGCGCAGACGCTGACATACGCGAAATTAATCTGTCCTGTAGGGGCTATTATCGCTCATAATGCACAATCGGCGGGTCCCAGTTACCTGTGGATAGTATGCGGATAATGGCGTTGACTGTGAAAGTCTGCCCGTGAAGGAGTTGAATTTGTAAAACATTTTATAAACTGGAAATTTATCACGATATTAACGAAATCTTCCTTCAATCAAACCGCAGTCGACCGACCTTGGCCACCTGAAGTTAATGCTTCAAGTAACAATCGTAAGATGGCGTTATACTCGTAGTCTGGTACGCGGCTTTGAACATGGGTCATATATCATGGGTACCGCGCTACCTGTATCATAGAGTACTTGCATTCGCTAGGTGGCGTTCGATTATTTACTCGCAAAGAGTCGTCGTTGCCAAGGTACGGCTATGACATACGGTGTTTTGGTAGGTCGACAAGATAGCAACCCCATACTGGCAGGATTCTAACATAATCACGACATAATACTCTTGATCTCAGAGACTTTAGACAACAAGACATCATAATATGTCGTACTTGCGGGATACTGATAATCGTTTGGAAAGCGGGTTGCCTTCAATAAGGCGTACTCAGGCATGGGAGTCAACCGTTCCCAATGGAGCCCGACGCATAGGCCTGGACACGGATCCATTGCTAGCGGGAACCGCTGAGAGGACTGTGCGGTATACATCCTACCATAATGAGCCTGCGCACTACCCACCTCGACCTCCATCTCCTGGACGCGACAGGAGGCAAACAATAGAGGTATTTATTTCAACACTGCTGTTTAATCATTAAACGATGATAATGACATTGTATGGGCTCAGAAAATAAGACATGACAGTCATCTCAAAATGGATCTTTGTGAATATATGCTGTCATATAAATCGTTGTATGCTTCTTTGTTGATACACATATATCATTTTAATGCCAACCAGAAAACTGTAAAACAACACATTCATATCACCTTTTCCGATCTAGTCACTTCCACTGTGATTCCATAATTCACCCCAAGGCGCCTGTCATGTGTGTGTGGGGGGTGGGGGGGGTATTTGTACACCTCTCTCTCACCACTTGGTGTCGTACCTCGGGATGTAAAAGATCTGATGTTATAATACTATAGAGGATGCTATGATATTTTGTGACCAGGTGAAAATGTCTTAGCTGGGATTCAAACCCAGGACCCTCTGCTGACCGTGCAGATGCTCTACCACTGAGCTTCTGAGACCTGTGTTCGATCCCAGCAGACACTTTCACCTGTATTGTTAAAAGCCTAACAACAAGTTCAGCAACATGCATTCAGTCATCTTAACCTGAGATGTGATTTTGCATATGTTAAAAGGCCATAACAGTAAGAAATACAATTGATGTTCATATATCACTCCCTTAAGACATGTTTCTAATTGTGACTTACTATTAATTATTTGGCACATGACTAACAAAAACATTATTTAACATTAGTACATTAATTGACTCCAAGGGATAACATTTATACAACAGGAAATAGTTTACAAAGTCCCTTTTAGGTATCTAGATATACTTACAGTTTAATATTGTCCAATTTAACACCTAAAACAAGTTTAAAAACATCAAATAAAGTGTGTATTCCTATACTGTAAGTGACATTCCTAAAATTGTGTGGACCTATAACATAGATGCCATGCAATCCAACAACAGACAAATGCATTAGATTTGATCAAGATAATTCATAATTTCCAGGCAAAAGATCAAATGAACTTCTACAGAGATGAAATTGCCAAAAAAGACAGGCTTATTGCTCAACTGACAAGGTAATGATAACTACCATATAGAGCATGTAATATGATAAATGTAATTGTGCGGCATCGTTTGGATTAATGCCTGTTACATGAATAATGTGATCATTTCCAGTATGCCAGATACTCCACGGACCAAATTTGCTGACACATCAAAGGTAGAACCCTTTAAAATAAAGTCTACACTCTTATAGAAGTCATAAATATGTTTAGTAACAAATATATATATAAGTATTGGTTCTGTATAACAGATTGATGAGTTCTACTCCTCCGAACGTCTCTCTGAATCTGCAGCTGCAAAAAGTGAAGCAGCCGCTTTGAAGGTCAGGGTTGATGGACTACAGTCACAGGTAAATATCACAGTACAATGCTGAGTTCCTCATCACTCAACCCACATATACAAAACAACTAAAAATTTATTTTAGGAATTCAAGTCATCTTTTATTTATGTTCTAGGTGCGTGAATTACATGTCCAGTTGGAAACACGTGAGGAAAAAATTCGTGAGCTGCGACTTCATGTGGAGACTGCCAGAGAGAATGAAGCCAAGCATGCAGCACTTGTACAGAGTCTGAGGGTCAAAGTCAGTGAATACGAGACACAATATGGGTCACTGGAGGGGGCAGCAAACCGAAGTGAACTTGCCATCAATACTCTTCAGTCAGAGAACAAAATGCACCAGGAGCGTGTTTTGGAACTTGAATCTCGCATAAGGTACCATGAATTATTATGCAACTTTATTTTATAATTCATTAGTGTATTAACAGTTTATGCAATCTACCGGGCAATTTTTGATATCTTCACATGGCCAGCTTATAAATAACCCTAATGTTTTGCCAATTCCATAATTTCTGTTAAATAAGGGTTAAAATTGAAACAACCATAGATGACATTTGCAGGTAAACACACTTATCTCATTAAACATAAAATGCTCATATAGGTCACTGACTGAGGAGAAACAAATGGCACAGGAAGACAAAATACGCATTGAACAACACCTCACCGAAGTCATCCGCAAAGTTGGCGGCTCTCTCCAGGTGGAGATCGACAACTACCACTCCTCAACTCACATTGAAAATCTCTACACCCGTGTAAGGAAATCTTCACTATTTAGTATTAACCACTGCCTGCATGTGTTGCCAACAAAATCTATTACTCTTAAGTTGAATATTCAATTTCATGTCTTTTATGTGTTTGCAGTTGAATGACATTCTGACTGAGAATGGAATGTTGAGAGGCAAGATCACATCAATGAAGGAATACATGCAAACAGCTGAAGTGGAACACAAGGCCAGTCGGGAAACTATTCTACGTCTGGTTGCTGAGGCAGAAAGAGAACAAAATTCAGTATCAAAATACTCACTGGAAATGGACCACCTTCGCCTGGTATCAGCCCCATATCCCCCTTTTTATATAAAGATAGAGGCTTGTCCTCACAATTTACACAAGTGCTGATTTTCATACAGAGAAATAACCACTGATACAGCCACATGGGACTGGCAAAGACAAATTGATAATAGCTGTAAACTTGCCCTCTATGTACAGGAGAAAGACAGAGCAGTTGCCAAATTCCATGACCAAGAAAGAGAGATCAACCTCCTTAAAGAACGCCTGGATGCCTCTCAGAGATCATGGGAGGCAACACGTCGCGAGCTGGAACAGAAAGAGGGTCGTTATGAGGGAATTGACATCCGTCTCAGAGACCATGAGCTGGCTGTGCGCAATGCTGAGGCAGCCTTTAAGTCATTCAAGCAGTCGTTGTCTGCTATTCTCTCTGACAGCCTCACTGCCGTAGAACCTTATGAAGAATGCATTCGGGAGCGTGTCACAAAGCTCGTTGGGACATTGAAGGACCAATCTGCTGTAAGAACCCGTAGCCAAAAGAAAAGCTCTAAATCTGACAAAACCTTGTTCATTTTGTGAGTTTTCTGCTAATTTAGGAATTGGTATTGTAATTGACTGTTCTTTTTACATGTCCACAGCATATAGATGGTTTGGAGAGAAAATTAACAGATTTGGCCAATCAACTTGATGCTCAGTGTTCATATGCAAAGGATGGCGAGCACAAGTCACGGCGACTGGAGGGAGAGTGCATCAATCTTGAAGAACGTCTCAGACGAGCAGAAAGTGAACTGGCAGCAGGGGAGGTTCTCAAGGATGGTCTGCGAGTGGATAAAGATAGAGTGAGAAATATTCTTTATGTAACCTTGGAGAATTGATAAAGATGGGACTATTAGGGACTATTTTCTTGGTGATTTAAAGTGTCCATGGGTAAGTCTGGGAAAATTTATAGGCTGCGATTAATTAAGGGGCTTTTGTGTGGCTATTGTTGATTGCTTTGAAAAAAATAGCATTCTCACAAACCTAATTAATTCGGCTGTTATTGTTGTGGTTTGCAGTACCTCCGATTCCTGGAGCGAATCAGTCGCGCCATGAACATGGATCCTATTACAACAGACATGGGTATAGATTGCCTGTCTGATGCCATCGTGGCTAGAGCTGAACAAATGCTGAGGCTAGAAAATGATGCCATGGTAGACCGTAAAACCCATGTATACAACCTCCAGCGCAAAGTCAAGGCTATGAAGGAACAGTTGGAAAGCAAGGACCTCCATTTGGACCTTCTGAGGAAAAAAGTTGCCACTATGGAGGAAAAGCTTGTTGGCAAATCTGAACTTGACCGGGAAAAAGATGAGGAATATGTAAAGAATCGCAAGTTGGTCAAGTTGGTGGAGAAATACAAGAGGGAATTGAATGAGGCCATGTTGGAGATACGCGATCTGAAGGCACAGTTGTTGGAGTCATCTGAAATCAGGGTGAGGCAAAAATACCCTGTATTGTATCAGTCACGGTTATCTGGTCTTAAACACATCTCTCGTTGTTGACCTCTAATATTTGAAGTCTTGTTACGTTACAAGCTAAGAGCAAGGGACATTTTATGACTTTTGACTTTGACAAATTTCAGATTATCATTTGGCTAATTACTGACTGGCTGGTATCAGACTCTGATATGGCCCTGAACTGTACACTGAGCTTCTATAAAATACCTAATTAATGTAATCTTATGAATGATATCCTTATATGCAGAACCGAACCTTACTGCAAGAAAGAGATCTGGAGTCCTTGGAAGTCAAAGTGGGTGAGTTGGAAAGAGTGAGAGAAAAGCAAGCGCATAAGATTGCTGGCCTCAATGACAAAGTCCATGTCACTGAAAGCAAATTGGGTGAGAAACGAGAAGTAACGAAGAACACGGTGAATGCTTTGACCAGTGAACTGAGGACTACCAAGATGGCTCTCGATGAAGTGACGAAACGAGAAAGACAGGTAGCTTCACCTTATTATATATAAATGTACAGCTCTAACACTCATGCTGTCTAAGAATCAGATGTCATGAATAGCACCATGCTGCTGTGAAGCAAGATGTAAAACATGAGATCAGTCTTAGGGGTCATTAAGTTGGGATCCAACTCCATCTGACAGCTCTGATCTAAAATGTTGTAAAGCAATCTGCATTGTCTCGTTTACATGGTTTGGCGACACCTTGATGGGAGCATTGGATTGTGGTGCTTCCCCAAAGGAAATTTTAATGTTGTATCAGATATTTGTTCCGACTTAATGAATGTGTCCTTGATCAATGTTTGCAGTTGCTGGACCTGCGCACCGTACTGGCTCGTATGTTGGGGCTGGACGTCAACACATTGGCTGTCCCTGACTATGAGATAATTTCTCGACTTGAAAAGCTCATATTGGCCAATCAAGGCAATATCTCCAATGCGATTGCCTTGGATACAGTTGTCATGGATATGGAGGATGGATTCAGAGCGGGGTATGAAGATGCTACCCATGCACTGAACACTACAAAAGCTTCCAGGATGATGGCTTCACAAGCGACACGCTCCAGAAGACGATCCAGGTCAGTCTCACCAACCAGAAAGCGGGACACGAGAGCGTACTGAAGATATAACGCATGAAGAAAAAAACCATGTTAGCCATGCTTATTTAGTAAATATATAAAGGCAAATTCTTCTTAGTCTCTGCAGGGATTCTGTGACTTACAGTTATTTTTGTATCAATGACATCTGTCATTGCCTTTTAAGTTCAAACTATTTTAACTTCATAGCTAGACCTACCATACCATTTATTTAATTGGAATTAATATCATCTGTAATGCATGAATGTGTTGTTAAATTTAATCAATTGTTTTAGAAAGCATAAGGGAATTACTGTTTGGGGTAGATAACAAATAAGTGCAATTTAATGTTTATTTTAAATTGCGATATTGTATGTCAGTGTATGGGGTGGTGGGCTGGCAAAGAACTCATGAGAAGAATAACTATGCCAGGTTTTGGTCATCATCTTGTGTATTGCATCCTATGGCCTTACATGATAAGTATAACGCTGTGATCAAATTCCACTGTATATGTAACCATTCATGTTCGCAAATGACAGTGAATGGCACCAAGCTGATTAGGCTCTTAATCAATGTCTAGTCAAATATAAACAGCTTCAATACACAATCAATGACAAATTATACTTTGGCATGCAGTGGAAACTTTTAATGATATTTTAGGTCATGACATGAGCTTATGGTAAAGAAACAATTTAACAGGATAAGCTATTGAAAGAGACTAATTGTCAAATACAGGCAACTTTACGTCACAGGAGGAGAGACTCCAGTTAATGTATATTGATGTTTGATATCCCTAAGTGTCAATGGTATCATTGCAATTATAAAGTGTCTGTTAATCATTGAGGTAGATTTATTTCAACATAAACCTTTAATAGCCTGGTGCTAGTTGTTGGTGCATATGGAGTATCGCTTTCTCTGTAGCGCTGTTGTTATACTAAAAAGAACCATGTGATAATAGTAATCACTATTTCCGTGCGTTGGTGTCAAGTACTACAACAGTTTAAAATGTGAAATCTTTGTCAACTCTATACTGCAGTGATATTGTGACAAATGTATGTAAGGTAGTAATGTTAATCTGGATTGTTGTTTTGAAGCTGTCAATCACACTATCAGCTGTCCCTTCATTGTTGCCAAAACCTATGTAGATTTTCTCTCACCAATAAGGATCAATGACCCTAAGGTCATCAGATAAATCTTACTTTCTACATTTCAGTAAAATATTGTTGTATTGTTCTTATTTATTCTCTTAATAAATCTTTTGTAAACTTCATCCATGTCTTGTCTATTGAACCACCTGAATGACAATTATAACAATCAACAATGTTTCTTATATTGACTCCTGATATATGCTCCCTCACAAACTCCTTCTTATAAATTATATATTGATTTTACGTAAGTGTGTGTTGTGGGGGTGGGGTATGAAAACCATGTTTACTGAAGTCCATACTGTAACAAATAACATACAATACCAAGCCATTTATTTTGAGCATTTGCATTATATATAAAATGTGGGTACCCAAAAAATATTCATCAAAGGTAATGCCACCTCATTTAAGCAGGTGTTTGGGTAACAATATAGTTGACTGTCCCTTGAGCACTACCTGAAAACAGGACATCATGCTTTAAGAACAGCTCAACATGTTCGTCGTTAATCAATAAGGGATTTGTGTTCTTCAAAAACGTTTCTTGTGATGTAATCTTTAGTGTATACAGGGCTCACAGTGATAGCACATTTGGGTGACTTCTCACATAGCATAAATACCACACTTATCATAGATCACCATAATTACTTTCCCACCCGTTGCTTTCTGTCTTCTTCGATGTAACATTCAAGATCAAATATCCCTCTCCGACCGTTGAGCTCTGCCAGTTGAGTTCGGGCTGTAACATTTTCTCCGACAAATACTGGAACACGACCATTATATGAAGTAATTTATACCAGGAGAGCCAGCATTTGCCAGAAGGACTAACATGTGCTCACCAGGGGCGGGATGTTGAACATTGTATGATATGAGAACAGAGCCAGGTCCGGGAAACCGATTCCCCATCACTCCTCCCACTAGTCTGCAAGTAGTGTAACACAAAACAAATATGATATTCTTCTATGAAATGGTTGGTGGCTGTCTTAAATATCCCAACTTCATTGAGAAAAACAACCAATAACTGAAACAGTTCTTACCCCAAGACTAGAATTCCATGAACTACAGGCTTTCCGAATCTTGTTGTCTTGGCGTATTCAGCATTGACGTGAATTGGGTTGTTGTCCAGGGTAACGTCAGCAAAAGATTGTACGTCCTCAGCAGTGAACGTCTTTGAAATAGAACCGCTATCACCAACTTGAATGGCATACGCACGGGAGTGTACTGCAAGACTTGAAGCGCCGCCACACTGACCTGTCGATGCCAAAGGCAACCTTCCAAAATGTGACAGTACACCTCTAAACATTTTGATTCTCAACACCGCTCCGATTATGAATAAACTACATTTGTTTCCAGCTGGTGACTTTGGTCATGAGCTGTCGATCGTAAGATCAAAGGGGTACAGAGAGAGCTGGTTATACAGAAGTGGAGAATTTTGAATATTCATGAGCTCTTTTTGCGCTGTCTGATAACATGTTATTCGTTATTGTAAATCATAATGCTCTTCTCCTTGTCTGAGGGTTTTGTGAGGAGTTTATTCGCTCCAGTGATGTTTATCGAGACAAATCAAGGCAAAGTTTGATAAATACAATTGAGTCGTTCATCTTCTGACTTGTGGTGTAGTGCTGCATATCCGGTGTATTTCCTGGATGGAGCTGGACAATTTAATGGTGTTTCCATTCGTACTAGATAATCCCATCCTCTGTCACGTCTGTGGTCACTCCATACCCTCGCTGCTTAGCCTCTTTGTCACTGTTGCTGGTTTCCATAATTTCGTACCAACCTCTATTGCATACTAACGAAGAAGAAGACGAGACCGACTTCAGCGGCCGACTCCGCTGGCTGGGACGCTCCGTGTTTAGGGGATATTCTGGGTTGGTCAATATGTGCTCGCACGAGATCAGACCACACTCCAGCGCAGTGGCTCAGACAGGCCTTATAGCATAGCGTATTCCATAAGGCACTTGCGGGGGAGTGTGGAGATCAGACCTTCTGGGACTACAACTCGATTCGTTATTTTAGACCCTCGAAAATGTTTCCATCAAGATCGAAAAGGATAGTGCCTGGGAAGTTTTTGCCACACCAGTATGACATGTTTATTTTGGTATTTAATTATTTTTAACGCTGCCTTTGTGTACTAAAAGTGACACTCGATGGTTACTATAGCTAGTTTCGAGGTGCTGGTCGAGCGATGGGTGAATGTGTTACGACTCAAGGTATCTGCCAGGCAAAAATTTTATTTTGAAGTTTTTCCTTAGATATATTTTATCTAAGGTGAGAAAAAAACCATTTACCTTATTTACATTAAAAAACATATCCAATGATTATTAAATACAACCTGGTCTTGTACTACCTAAATAATGCAAAAGAGAGATGCATATAGTCTCATTTGCCTCGTTTTATGTCATCCTCAACATCATAGAAAGTTGGTTTGGGCTGCTAGGCCATCCGTAGCTATGTAAGATGGAAGCTCTGCATTCGGAAGAGTTGACTAATGAATGTCCTCTTGAACTTGGTGGCTATAATGTCGGTAATATTGAAAGATGATTCTTCATTGTGCAGGGGGTTGAGAGGTGAGGAAGAAGGTGGGGGAGGTAGCGCAGAAATAGGAGAGAGAGAGAGAGAGAGAGAGAGAGAGAGAGAGAGAGAGAGAGAGAGAGAGAGAGAGAGAGAGAGAGACTTGTTAATATGTGTGAAATGTAGATTCCATTGCTTACTCAGAAATGGAGATTACTGCCCAGAAAACACAAAGCAGACTATTTCTGAAAGGTACATCTCTGGGGAGCTATTTTTTGATACTATGTGTTTTATGAAATCATTTACATATATCTAGCATAAGCAAATACAAACTAAAAGTCCAAAAATTATCCATGCAAATAATTTTTGCCATTGCCCTGATGTAATGCAGCCTCCAGATCTATGAAATCTACACAAATGGACACAAAGTAAAGATTAATTCACAACCTTAAATTCTTATCAAAACATAAGTGTATGAAATGATGTCAATAATTGGCATTCCTGGCAGGTTATCAACAAGTTTCAGCAGCCCTTCAAGTTCAGATAGCATTGAGGCCGAACATTATTGGTAATAATTGTTCCTCGCCACATTCACATTATAAGTCTGAACCGTAGTAATTTAATTCAATTTGTAGTTTATTATTTTCCACTACCCTCCTTGCAGCGACACAGAATGCATTGATTATGCAGATGAAGGGCTGGAGGAGCAGCTGGATGAGGTGCTTCATTTACCAGGCCCTTGACAAACAGCAGTGCAGCTGGGGACGATATGGAAGAAGTAGTTCCTGAACCACAGGCCAGGGTGGAAGATTTAGAAGTCTTATGTTCCAATCAAAGTATCGGAAGACATCAACATAAAACAACAAATGGTATTGTAAACGACTCGAGGGTTGCCCCCAAAGAAGACACCTGGTTGGTATGTACAAGCGATATTTATTTGACTATATTTGATGGTAATACGGAGTGGTATATTATTATTCGAGACTATAGAGTAGCACCCCTTTGCGGAACTAACTATTGGCGGGTAGCAGGCCTACTCGGTAGCTGGCACTTATAGACGACTGTGTGAGGAGCCATGAACTGGCCCCCCTCCTCTTCTTGCTGTCCTCTTCACTCCGTACAGGAGACTGGCTGGTGGTGGTGGTAACGATTGCCAATCGGTCTTTACTCCCGTGTAGGAGACTTGTGGGTGGTGGTGTCGCTTGGTTTCACTCCCGTGTAGGAGACTTCGGGTGATGCTTCGGCGGTCTGTGGGTCTTCACTTCCGTGAAGGAGGCTTGGAGCAGGACTGGAGGGCTCTCTCGGAGGCAAAGAGGAGTATAAGAAAGGCAGGTCACCTTTCCGTTCTGCGTCCCTTTTTATACGGATATCTCTGGCGCGGAGGCGATCTCCTGCGCATCAGCTTCTGCGCAGGCTGGGATTCGCCGGGATTGGAAATGACAGACAAGCAGTGAGAGTGTTTGTAGAAGTTGTTCTTGGGAAACGACTTTGTTGCTAATCTACCAACGGGGTATGGGAAAAGCCTGATATACCATTTGCTCCCAGATTTGCTGCTCCCCCTGCCCCACGATGGGAGTTCACATGTGTTATGGAAAAATAAAAAGACACACAGCCAAACTTGAACGGCTAATGTTAGAATAAGATTTGCCAAAATTTAATACTTGTGACTGCAGGGCCTTGGTTATATAACCTAAATAACTGCAGCGTATAAAGTAAAGAAAGTTAATAATCATAAACATCAAAATGCGGCCTCTGTGGACAGTATACACAGCTTTATTTCCCACAGAAGGGCTTACTTCCGAGCTTCCCCGATAAGCTCCATTCATGTTGATCATTCTTGTTTGTTTATGTTTGACGCGCGCTGCTTGTTATCGCCCTGTCAGAGGTTACAACCGGGTCAAATCGCAGGCGCTCCGTGAACTATTGCAGAGCACTCTCCATGGCAGACATGTTTGACGCAATGCTAACATAACATCTCTGCAATAGTTCACGGAACGCATGCGTCAAACATAAACAAACAAGAATGGTCAACATGAATGGAGCTTATCGGGGAAGCTCGGAAGTAAGCTGTGTTTACTGTCCACAAAGGCCGCATTTTGATGTCTTTGATTATGAACTTTCTTTACTTTATACGCTGCAGTTATTTCGGTTATAAAACCAAGGCCCTGCAGTCACAAGTATTAAATTTGGGCAAATCTTATTCTAACATTAGCAGTCTTAAGTTTTTTTGGTTGTGTGTCTTTTTATTTTTTCCATAAAACTCCCATCGGAGGGCTGGGGGGAGCAGCAAATCTGGGAGCAAATGGTATATCAGGCTTTTCCCATACCCCGTTGGTAGATAAGTTTCCAAAGAACAACTTCTCCAAACACTCTCGCTGCTTGTCTGTCATTTCCAATCCCGGCGTGTAACTTTCTATTGCTTTTTTCAGTCGATTTTCGTTAACAAATTCGTCTTCACATCTGACTGCCGCCATTTTTAGAAACGCTTGACGGCCATGAAACGTCCGCGGAACTACTTTTTTTCGATAAATGCCTCATAATGGGCCTATAAAAGGTTTTCCATAACAAAATGATTATTATTATTCTAATCACACACAACAGAAAATGTTTTTGTAATATTTAACAGATGACATTCCGTAATAATATTTCGTCGCGTAATGGCCCGAATTTGGCCCAAAGCGATCAGAGTATTGCAGAGGCGAATCCCAGCCTGCGCAGAAGCCGATGCGCAGGAGATCGATTGCAGAGGTGTTATGTTAGCATTGCGTCAAACATGTCTGCCATGGAGAGTGGCGCGGAGGCTGCCTGCCACAGGGCGAATACATTACGCAATAAGAAGGGGTGCTCAAAGTTCTACATTACTCTACAAATACTTAACATATCCGGGATCCAAGCATCCCTGCCCTGAATCCCTGGCCCAGATGGGCGAGTCTATTGATTGTGCCTATTAAGGCGCGGGGAGGGTCAGGATGTCCCTTTACCCTTTAAGAAGGAGATAACATGGCTCTCTGGCCTGTGTAATATCGGTCTTTAAATGATATACCTACACAAGATCGGGGTGAGGAAACCCGCTGAATCTGAGGAGACGAAGCCCCTCAGATTCCTACCGTATGTCTATTTTATTATATGTATGAAGAAATATGGCTATTGTATGTGAATTGTTTGTATATTAATGTTGTTGCTACAGCTTTTATTTACAATTTCAATGCAACATTTCAGTTGTTGGAAATAGACGAACCTAGATATAATATTTCAAAGCCTTAACATAAGCTATTGTTTATAAAATGTCTGTATGATTATCTGTATAACAGGCCTATTTTAAGGTTTCACTCGGTGGCTCAACCGTTGGCGAATCTGTGCGTCGCATCCTAAAGAGACTCGGCACAAATGGCTGATGGTCACTTTATAGTTTTAGGGGGAAGAAGGGGAAGCGGGCCTTCGTTGATCTGTCTATCTGCAGGATGATGATAAGTAATAGGCTTATTCTGACAATCTTTTTTTTATCACATTTCTTATTGTTACAAAATTTGAAAAAGGCAATTTTGTCATAAAAAATTGTTTGCTGCACCAGAAGCCTGTCAGAAGATCAGCAAAACAACGAAAGTTGCGGAGGTGGAAGTGGAGATATTGGAAAATCTAAAACATGCACCTAAGAGAAGAGATGGAATGAAGCATAATAAGCTTTGTTCTAGTATTTTTCGTTTATTCATAATTAATTAATTCGTTTAGTTTTATACAATCATAAGAAAAAAGAAGTAATATTTTAAATAATTATGTGTTTCAGGAATCAACATTGAAAAAAACGAATACACGGTGTTTACCACTCAGATTCGGAGAACGAATTATTTTCTTATTTGTGAATTTATTTCCTTTTTTAGTTAAATATAATACATAATGAACTCCATGTGTTGTTTTACAACAATATTATCAATAATAAAAGATATTTATGGTTTTGGTGGTACAAACTTGGCAGTAAAGTGAAACTGCAACGTAGAAATACCACGTGGCTACAAGGTATCTGGGACCATACACAATCACGTTATGACAACGTAGAAATATAACGTGACCACAACGACATGGCTACGTGGCAGCTACGTTGTGACAACGTAGATGTGTTAGCTGTGCATTGGTCTAATTGGGAATAGCAATTAAATAAAAACGGCATAGTAGTCATATTCTGCAGTAACTCTATATTTTATATCGTTTCAATATTAAAGATGATATCAAAATGAACCGAGGGGGCAACAACTTGCTAATCTGGGACTCCTGCAATTGCTAAGGCCGCTTGTAAGTCCAATTGTTAATTTTTACCGGGACGTTAATTTCAAACCAAATATGGCACAAGGTAGACGCTACCAGACATCCGAGGCTGAAAACGGGCGGAGGTTGAGCGATAACACCGCAAAAAAATTGAGTTTTTCTCATGCGTAGTTACTGGTCCAGGTCAATTGTAATGATGAATCTTTAGGGAAACATTGATAATGATGCTAATGATGATGAAAATGGCGATGAATATGAATATGATGCTACCATACCACAATAAGAAAATGCTAATGAAATTGATAATGTTGATAATGATGGTGATGCCCCGGAGCGCAAGGTACTTAGCGTCGATGGTGTCGCTTTAAATAACAATAAGGTGTGAATGAGGATGACGATTATGAAGGAGGATAATAAAGATGATCATGATAAGTAACATTAACTTGATGATGATTATAATGAGGAGGAGGATTATGGTCTGTTTGAATTAACTGATTAATACACTTGGTGAAACTCCCGGGGGGGGGGGGGGGGGCACTTGGCCTTATTCTGGATAGGGGTGTGCCACGGGACCTAAAAAATCCGTACCCGTCGTACAAGGTCAAAATGGCCAAAAAGCACACCCCAAGGTATTATGCGAATGTATAACCCGTCGTACACATTGAACCTGAAAAACATACCCCGTCGTACAAGTATGATGCCCAAAAACCCGTCGTACAAGTCTAGAGGCCCAAAAAACATACCCCGTCGCGCGGCACATATATACTACCTCTATACACTTAAGTGCCCCCCCCCCGGGGTGAAACTATGTAAACAAGTTCATTCATGGTGTTCTCCGTCATTGACCACACTCTACTTCTATGCCCTAGATGCGTAACAACAGCTTTGAACCTGAGGTTCTTACTTTTCATTTCAACTGGATAAAGATTGACCGTTAGGAATTTTGTACAAACAGATCCCTTATTAAATCATTTACTATTAATAGCAGTACGTAGTAGTAGATTAATTCACTTACAACAATAATTTATTGATATCCATTGACTACATACAAACATAATAAATGTAACATTTATTATACCCAAAATGATCAATACTGAAAGTCTTACTTTTGGCAAGTGTACAAATCACTGAATTAAGGGACCGGTACTTTTTTGCCATGATATCCCAAGCACTTCCGCACCATCAGCTGACAGGTGATGTATCTGTATATATCCCGTACACCATGTAATCCACCACATATTATAATGATTTTGCTTGGATAACGCCAACACCTGAATCACCCTGTATACTTGCTTTTGTGACCGCTGATATTATTGTGGCATGGCGACTAATTTGGTCGAACCAATATCAATTACTTGAGACTAATCAGAGGGTGATGCATTTATGGCGTCTATAATGACTAGTTGGAATCTTACACTTCCTGCCGTCACCCGTGAAGTTCCGGGACAGCTCCACGAACCCTGGGCTGATTACAAGGACCGGATTGGCACCTTGAGTGGAATGAAAACTAATTAATCAATAATTAATTAATTAATAGCAGCATCGCTGTATGTGCAAAAATATATGATATGCAACCCTGATAAATCATCTTTTTTTGTGAAATAATACAGGAAATAGGATGACAATAATGATGATCTCACCAACTATGCGGTTCCTGGTAATAATAATTGAACCAACTTTACATACTATTAGTATATGCGAAGATAAGTATACCTGTTTTAATTTGCATGTATGGCTATGGTTCTCTGGCTGCTCCATTTGCTAAGGCATGTTCACTCAGCTTATAGAAATTACAGCGACCACGAGAAGCTCACAACAACTGCTCACAGCTTGAATCGCGCGACATGCTTGAGGCAGACATGTTTTCGAGTCCAGAAGTGACATTTCAGATCAACTAAAATATGGGGGTTTTTTTCCTGGGTAATCACCAATCCATTAAAACCCAAAACAACGCTAAAAGCTTGCCACAGTCATAGTGTTGCATTCCGGACAACGACAAAAATTTAGGCTATGTGAGCATTGAGGCCAAATGAAGGAATTAAATTACAGGCAAGTGAATTGTGTGCACCAGTAATTTACAGTGTTTGTTGCCGCTACATGACAAAACCTTGGCATATTAGCAAGCATTGTCACAGGTTTGATAATCTGCATCAGTGAATATTTGTCGATGATCTATAGGTCACCAATTGCCCTATGACTATGCCTATTACATTATGTCTATTTCACTATGCCTATTGCATTACGCCTATTGCATTATGCCCATTGCATTATGCCTATTGCATTACGTATATGGTATTATGTCTATTGCATTATGTCTATTGCATTACGTATATGGTAATATGTCTATTGCATTACGCTTATTGTATATTGCATTTAGCCTTTTGCATTATGCCTATTGTATTATGTCTATTGTATTATACCTAATGTATAATACCTATTGAATTTAGCCTTTTGCATTATGCCTATTGTATTATGTCTATTGTATTATACCTAATGTATAATACCTATTGAATTTAGCATTTTGCATTATGCCTATTGTATTATGCCTACTGCATTATGTATATTGCATTATGCCTATGGTATTATGTCTATTACATTACGTATATTGCATTGTCTATTGTCATATCAAGAGGGATGTTTTTAAGGCTGAAACATGGACAATGCTAATCCGAACATTCCACCTCAAGTGCCGACGATACCACCATATTTATTCACAATGTCAAAAGTAACACTCATCAACTTAAAACAATTGTTCGACAGCAACAAACTAACAACACATCTTGGTAAAACCACCAAACAATCAATTACTAATAATTCTGAAAATATGTTTCAACAATATTTGTACCTAGATGGCACAACAATTCATAGAACATATTGCAAATACCTAGGGATCCTTGACCCACTGACTAAAAACATTCTTCATTCGTATCATCTCTCAAAATTATCAACATATTCTCAATTCTACTGTAGTTAGTTTTATATTCATATGCTATCAACCTCACAATATTTTGCCCTGTTTTTCATTAGTACTCTGTAGTTGCACTATAATTGTAATCAATACACTGTTTCTCTGCTGTAGTATTATAACTATTATAATTTGTAACTCATTCCTAGTATTACTTTTTCATTACCTGCTGCATCTACAATGTGATAATTCTTTTTTGCCTTGGGCAACCGCTCGATATGCGTTAGTCTTTCTTGTGCCCTGTTATGTGCGTTTTTGCCTCCTTCATTACCCTATTCATCGGTCATCTTCATCAATTATCAGGAGCGGCCTAGAGTATTTTAGTGTGCTCAAAACCTCACAACCTTACAATGAAATGGAGGCAAATCACCTTCTATACAGATTGATTGATGCTATTCAATTTCGCACCACATGCTATAATCGACCCCGGAGGGGGGGGGGGCACTCGACTTGTACGACGGGTTTTTGGGCCTCATACTTTTTCAGCTTCAATCTGTAAGACGGGTTATACATTCGCATAATACCTTGTACGACGGGGTATGCTTTTGGCCATTTTGATCTTGTACGACGGGTACGGGTTCTCGAGGTCCCGCGGCACACCCCTATCCAGAGTAAGGCCAAGTGCCCCCCCCCCCGGGTAATCGACGCACCGTGTACGAATATCGGTGAGGCCTTCGTACAAACATATTCTCTCATACAATACAATTCAAGCAACTTCCACGAACTTTAAAAGGTTACCTTATTACATTCCTGTCCTTTAAACACAGTGTGTCTCGCACTTCTCCTGATATAATAATGATCACAGCACAAACCAATGGCCTCTTCTTTCCTGCATCAGCTTTACGCAACTACTGCATCTAAAGGGGCTAAGCTCATGGCCCACTCTTCATGGACCAACAGCTGTCTCAACCATGGTAACTTTCTTTCTTTACTCAAGTTATGTCTTTCATTTTGTAATCTACCTCTCTATTCATACTGTACACGTCTGTAGGGCGTGCAACTCAAATGGCGGCGGATGTACATTCGGACAGCGTAATCAAAGCCCGTCATTTATCTTTCCTGGTAATCCCAAACACATACAAGAGTCAGCTTAGCTGCTAATCTCTCCAGGTAATCCTAAACACATACCGGTGTCAGCATTCGCTACTCCTCACGAATTCTAGCCAGTTCGGTCGGTCGGCGCAAGTAATTCCCTCTGTGTTCAGTATACACGTATCATTCATTATTCCAATTATTCTGTCAGCCCTCACTTGCCTTCTACTATTTGGCTGCCTTTCGAAATTCGTTATGTAATCGCTAGTTCTTGGCGCTTTTCAAGGGCATCTGTTATTGTATACTATTCATATTTAACGTCATACTATCATGTTACCTAATTATGACAGGGAGTATTAGACCCACGACCAACATAGATGGTATCTACCATGATGTCAAGATGTAAATGCAGCTAGTTCGAAAGAGTTAGGGAGTACAGCATTTTGCAAAATAAAGCAGTGTTCCTGGCTGCCCCAAGCAAAAAGGCACTTATATGTCATCCGCCTAAGTCGCCTTTACGTCTGGTTTCCAACATTCGGTGACAATGTTGCAAAATTTTCACCTTAACTCAAATAATTATGGTAATACCATATCCTAAGTTGAACTTACATGAATGACTTTCAAGATTACTGAATCATTTTTTAAGTAGCACACCACAAATAGATGTAAAAATGAGGTTCAAAGTGCAACAATTTAAACTTGTTATCCAGATAGTAACCATGGAAACAGTGGTGTATTCATGTTTATTGAAAAAGTTACAAATATTGTGCTATACATGTGCTGTATAAAAATTAAACTAAAAACCATCAATTAAATCTTGAAGAGAATACCTACTTTGGTTTGCTAGAGTTACATGTGTATTTTATCCATAAAATGGAACCTGAGCTTCTTCACATGAGATGAGAATATTGTAGTAATCTTAAATTATGCAAATTAGTCTAAACAGTTGTCATGCCTGGCCAAAATCTAATTCTATATCAACAGCCCCTAGGTGAAACCTATGTTGAATGTCATAAAGGCCTGGCTTGGCTGCAGAAGATTTCCATTGTTGATGTAACAAATCTCTTACAACAGAATCAGCTTACAGCAGCATGAGCATGAAAGAAAACACCAAAACAAGCCCCAAACTGGACAGGACACTTTCAGCAGCTGGAAACAAAATGGTAATCGATCAGAAATAATGACCAATAGAGAATTGGTAAATTTCACTTGAGTTAATCAAGAGGTTAATGGTGAAATTCCCAAATGAGCCTTTATAAATATTAGAGTTGCTTAAACTTACCACTAGCGGGGTAAATGCAATCGTCACTCTGCAGAGTTTCTATTGGGGAGTTGGTAAAACCATCAAAACCCAGATCCTCCTCAAGGTAATCGATTATTTCGTCCTTAATATCTTCGTAATCATCCATATCACGGACCAAAAGGAACAAACTGAACTTGTTAATATCTGTTACGACTGCATAGGTATATGCACCACCCTCCTTGGGACCCAGTCTGGTGACATAATCTGAAGTGCACACAAATATTTCATTGTTGTACATTACTGTGACCTCTTATCATAAACATTTACAATGACCTTTTGTGGATATGGTTGTATTTGTATATATAATTGATTTTGTTTATCTACATTAAGTGGCCATTGCCAGGCCAGCATAAAATACCTATATACTTACAACTGAATGTGCCAGGTACATTATCGAAGTCGACTTCGAGAACGCCAGCCACTGATGTAGCATAGGCTTCACCAGTCGTTATATCCACATCCCCAGTGGGAGTTGACTTCCTGAAGGAGTTTGTCACAGACACCGTTGTTGCATTGAGCTTCTCATCTGAATAGATCACATCCCTTTATTACATGAACGTATTACAATTCACACAAGGAGATAAAGCATACACATTTCTGGATACAAGCTTCTTTCAATATTTTACAACAGCAAAGATGAAATAAATTCAAAATCTTAAGTTCGACTCAAAATGTCTTGGTTCCAGATATACATTTAGAGAAAGTGAGACAAGCAAAAACATGCTTTAGGAGTTAATTAAGTAATACTTGACACTTCACAGATTGATCCCCGAGGTTAAAGTTACACATTGTTTGTTAAAAATATAGCACAGACAGGTGAATTGTTCACACCAGCAACTTACATTCTATGGTGACACAAGTACTGTCCGGTTGGGATTGACGCCTGGTGTTGTCGTTGGTCAAGGCCTACAAATAACAACACCAAACATGAACTACTGGTGCATGCAATGTTTCAGTTTGACTATTTTTTTATTATCAATCGCAAATGTTCATTGACCAGTTTCATGGATTTACTATTCTAATAATGCAAGTGAAGAACTACTGGGCAGAATACATAAAGCGATTGAAGAAATACTGTAGAAAACAATGCAAATAGTTGGTTATAACACGGTTTAAGTTTACCTGAAACCACAAGCCAGTGTATGCATCAAGGTCCAGAGAAGCTACTGGAACTGGAGCAACTGTAAAACCACAGACATTGGTTAGCTGAAGTTCACACAAATTTTCCATTCTATTAAGAATGTAATTGCCAACTCATTTAAAAGACATTCAGTTTGCCTGCATTTATTCTTATATTTGGACATGGTGAAAATTTAATGCTTCACGAGATATTGGAAAATGTTAGTGCTTTACTTACTGAAACTCTTGGGCCAGTCACAATCATTCCCCTGGTAGGTCGGAATGGGGGTGAACCCCTCTCCAGTGACAAAGGTAGCCACAGTAGCATCGTGTTGAGCAAGATAAGTAGCTGGGTCTCTGGCAATCACAAACAGGCTTTGTTCGTTGACATCAGTGATGATAGCATAAGAATACATGCCGTTCTCCACTGGTCCCAGCTTGATTACGTAATCTGCCAATAAAAACAGCTGGATTTGAATATCTCTGTAGAACTGCTAGAGTGAGAGATAAGGATAGTTGACATAATGTCATCACAACTGTAGTGAGACAAACAGCAGTCAAACAGACACCACTGACCAATAGGATGCATCGTTCAGGGAACATATCTAATATGCAATCATATACAAAATAGTAGGGTCTGTTAAAGTCATGGCCATTGTTAGGTAGAGAATGGGCAGCGTTACAATGGGGGCTGATTTAGAGACAGCAAGTGAATGAAAGTCATGTTTTAGGCGGTCTTGAAAAACACACGGATACATACATCGATATTAATGTATTTCATAAATAACCGTTCATCATTCTATACACGTATCTCCTTATACATCTATATTTGTATCCATTTTATCAAAACGTAGACATGGTCTTTCACTTACACGTAAAGGTTGGAGGAATGCCGTCAAACTTGACGTTGAGAACGCCCGTGGTGTCAGTGAGGGTGGCGTGTCCTGTGGTTCTGCTCATCGACCCCATGGGGCTTTGTTCACGGTACCGATTGTCCACGCTCAGGGTTGTGTCATTCAACAGACCATCTGAAAAGCATCATTTAAATGGCATCTGAACTCGGTTCTAACTATCATTCTATCACAGATTATATAAAAACATTTCTCGATGAAAACTTGATCAAGACCAACTTACACTGGACCGTCGCGCACGATCCATTGTTGGGTTGGGTTTGATCCAAAGAATACTGGTTGGCGTGCATCTGGGACAATTCAAATTCATGTCATGTCATTATGCGCTTCAAATGTTAAAAATCTAAATATCAACTATTAGGATGCATGTGTGGAAGACCTACCTGATACCAATTCCCCAAGTACAAACGGACAGAGAGACTTGGCACCGGCGTCGGTGCGGCTGCAAAACATTGGACATGATTATAATATGATGCTTGATTCGAACAAAATGTTAATAATAGTTAACACGAAACCAACGCAGAGATGGTGCAAAATGTCTCCAACGTCACCTACTCAAACACACATATACGTGCACACTTCCACACACATGAACGCACATGTACATCGTACACACATGCATACACATACATACTAAAGACAGACTGACACACACACACACACACAAACACCACCCACACAGACACACACACACACACATACATACATACATACATACATACATACATACATACATACATACATACATACATACATACATACATACATACATACATACATACATACAGACAGACAGACAGACAGACAGACAGACAGACAGACATAAACACATACACATGCACAAAATGTTTGTATCTTTTTCGTTAATTGGCAAAGACTGTAAAATGGCTTCCTTGCCACCAACTCGAGCCCAGGTCTTCTAGCCCCCTGGCTCTAGCCCCTCTTGATGCCACCCTACAGGGCAACAGCCCCTCCTATCTTATCTGCTTATCATTAATGGATACACAAGATCAAAGCTTTAGTACATTAGTGTATTAGTACCAACCAAAACCACCTGAGCCTCACAGATGCCGCGATAGGCTTTCAATCGTATATTTACATATGTCGATTAACTAGTCAAGTATAACGTAACCATGAGGGTCGGATTCGTCCTGGAAACACTTTACCGGAGGAAATGGCATTCTTCTCTCTTCCTGTAACTGACTTCAGGTGAAGTACGGTAACGATTATCCGGACGAAAGGACTTGGCCGAAGTGGGAAACGTTTATTTAGGGCTGGCAGGGTTTATTTAAGACACAAACAACTTCTTGATACTTTTCAGAAAGTGAAATTAACACGGTCAAATAGGTAATTAGAGCAACCCATCAATGAATACATCGCCTGTACACAAGGAGTCACTAACTGACTAAGCTTGGACCAGCTCATTCCTTCATCGGACAACCGAATTATTTATTCATCGGACAAACGAATAAGTGGCTACCGATCGTTTTTCCGTAATTGAAGGCCGTGACTAAATAAGCAGCGAACGAATGCAACATGGCCGAGGAAAGAAAGCGAGCCAAGTGGAGTCTTTTCAGGTCCAATACGTTCACTGTAGGCGATGTTGCCATCGATGTGCCTCATCTTTATTCATTTTGGCATGATTATTGATGCAGTAATAAAGCGACACCAGATCACAAGCGCGTACAGTGAGTCATAACGCATCCACGCGGCGAAAGGGATGAAAGCGGAAATATTTGAATTACCTGTTTACCGTCCTCGCCCCACCCCCTGACCTCAATCCTTATCCCCCTTACCTAATCTGAACGGGGCGATCCACAGCCGGGTTGGGGATGGGGGGGGGGGGGGGGGCTTAGCAAGTTTTTATCCCATAATATTCAATTCAACAGTCATTTTTACCCATTCTACTCCTTTCGCTCCTACACTTTAAGCATTCACTTGTAGAATCGCCGTCTCATTGAGACAGGTACTACTGACAGAGTACTACTGACTCCGGAACTAAATCGGTCCGAACCCGATTCGAAACAGGTCATTCTAAAAGGTTACGCAGAGTTCATGAGACACGCAGACCGGTTTATTTCTCTTAATTTATTCATTTTAGTCAATCTTTCCTTAACAATTCCGAAGAATTGGCATCGAATGCATTTGTTGGTACCAAAGCATTCAACAATTTTCTCATTGCATTACCCTGAAATTTGTCTCTCAATCCGTTGAGAAATCTACGATCAATCACAGTTTTCACATAGCATTACTGTACATTATCTGAATCCGAATGCATCCGGGATGTAGGCCTATTGGCCAGTTTAGAGGCTATACACAGCTCGGATGATCCCCTCTGTAATACGAAGCGGTAATCGGAACGCTTAGAGCAATTTCTGAACGAACCGAATCGTACGTACTAAATATAGATAACCAAGTTATCAGAGACGAAAAATGCAATTTAAAGGACTGGGGAATGTTGCATTCGACCACACACCTGTTATACAATCAGTTCGTTATTCAACACAGACTCACCTGTAACAAGCGCCACAAGCCCGGTTAGGAGAATTGCCTTCAACATGTTGCTGCTCTTCGCCGAATGTTGTCGTATCGAAAGCTCGAATGCTTACTGCTCCACTCGCCTGCAGATAGCGTATGTAAAAGCTCGCCGGTTCAAGGTGTTACGTAATATCTCAGCGCAGCCCATGGGGGCGATGCGGGCTTCAAAGGCTCAGGTACCCGGACAGCCAGGCGGTGAGGCTCGGTGGGGCGGGGTGGGATGGGGAGGGGCGTTTAGGACCCCGCACATGGGAATGACACGTGACCATAATTACACGAGCTCGGAGAACTGCCTGCACGATCGTGACCCACTTCTGTATGGCGAAGAAACCTGCGGGCGTTTTGACTACCAGGTGACCATGAATGGACATAGTAGGATGATAGGTCTGTGTAGGATGGTGGGATGTGTGGGATGAATGGACTGTATGAGAGAAAAGACTGTGCTGAGCGGAGGGACTGTGAAGATGAGGGGATTGTATAGGATGAATGGGTTGTGTTCGATAAAAGGACTAAGTTAGAGGAAAGGATGAGAAACTTGTGCAGGATGAGGGACTGTAGTGGATGAAGGCAATCAGCAGGATGAGATGATTGTGTAGCTTAAGAGGGTTGTGTAAATGAAGGGGTTTTGTATGTTGAACGGACTGAACGGGATAGACACTGGGATTGACGGTAGGTCGGAATGAAGCAGGATAAAGGAGCTAGCATGGAAAATGGGTTGTTCAGAATGTGGTGACTCCCAGACAAGGAATAGAGGTTTGCTAACCACACTTATCTATAATCAGTTGGAAAAATATAAATTCCCTTTCACTTCCGCCTTCTCATATTCGCGGATTTGTTCAGCTTACAGTGAATATTTGCCTAAGGCATCTCCCAACAAGACATCTTTCCAGTGCAGGTCACAGTTCGAATATGAGTGTGATCACGTGGGTCCTATAGATTTCTCCATAACAATTGATGACCGAAGAGCATTGAAAAGACCCGACCACAGTCCCATCAGCAGGATCCCCGTCTGCCAAGACTCGTTACCGCTTGACTGCTCAACCGTCGGGACTTGATTACCCCTCAGGTCATTTTACCTGGTGGTTCTCAAGCGAATAATGTATACATATACATGTTTAATCAGAGTGTGAGGATTTATCTCAGTGTGGAAACCAAACACATTGTCGAATATAACGGAATCCTAAAAGGTTCTATCTTGCGTCAGAAATGGTGATAACATATTGGGGATCATGATGATGTTACAAACAGCGTATGTCCCCACGCGTCAGGTTCATTATTGGGGAGGATAATTGTCGACGATATGTAACATTTGATCGATTTCATAAACAAATTTGGGACGGTTAGAATTTGCTCTGACGTCGATACGGCAGTTTGGGTACAGTTATCAAAATTCGTAAGATTATGATCTACAAGTCGTTCTGAATCTATCATGAGGATTATTTAACATGCAGGTCACGTTTCAACAGTTTGTATGCGGTTTATCATTCGGCTGAGCCAGCATGAAGGTGAAGAAATATGCAGTTAGAAATACCAATTACATCATCCATACATAAGGGCAATGAGAACATTTGAGTTTGACAAATGTTTAATTGTTTGAAGTCGTATTCTTTGTGCGTAAACGAAAATATTTTGAAAGCAGCAGAATGGGTAAAAATAACTGTCGAATTGAAACGAAAACATTTTGTATGAAGGACATATTTGGGAGAAAACAATTTGTTAGTACTTCATGAGAAGCAAATGTTTGGATGCGTCAGATTAATTTAGAAAGAAAGATCGCTAGGGTACTGTTGAACGATTATCATTTACTGATGGTTGCATATCCATTCATATATATATTAATGTTTACATTTTAAGAGTGTATATTTATTCTGCCCATGTGGTGTACCTTGTTCACAACCAAATGTGTTTGATATTTCGTGATATGCTTTTTGAACAAGCGAATGACTGCCATCATTTACCAGGCGAGTTCGAAAACCTCTCATGAAATGAAAATTTCCTGCTTTTTGAACAGCGAAATGCCATCATTTACCAGGCGAGTTCGAAAACCTCTCATGAAATGCTGTAGAAGTTGGTGTGGCAGGGGGAGGGAGTTGGCTAATCTATTGTTTGACTGAGAGGTTTTATTGATATCTGTATTATACCTACCCGCTGTAATAAAATATTTATTTAAATATCTTTCCCGTCAACTCCTGAGTTAGACCAATAATGGCGGTGTGGGCGGACGCCGACTTTCAGTACCTCGAAACTCCCTATAATGCCGATGGGAAAACACACTAGCAAGATACAATGCTAGTTAAGGTCCCCTAACCCTGTTTACATTTTAAAGATATTCAACTGCGCGCCAAGGTCTAGGCTGACGACATCCCTTGAAGTGGACCAGCATTCCAGTTTGGGATGCTCCAATCAGAAGCCATTCTCTCATTGGTCAGTGTCACATTTTCAGAAAATTCGGCGCCATATTCACAAGAACTGAAGTATATGCTCTTGCTTAACATGGAAATGACTCCAACAGAAGCCCTCGATTTCGCGCAACAGTCCCATGGCGTGGTATTGGACTTTCACAAGGATTGTGCACTCTGCTGCTTGATGGGTGGTGACGGTTTTGTGAATGTGCCTGCTGGGGCGGGGAAACATTGTTATCTACTGCTCACGATGCAATACTTGGAGTGGGTCAGGGTTCGACACCAATGGTTAACCGCTTGCCTGGTACAAGTGACTTGCCTAGTCAACTTGTCCAACTTGACCAGTAATTTTTGTGACCCGGGCACCCCGATTTGTGGTTTCACGGCACCCTTAATCCCACAGTCGGCGAGAGAAGCAGACACGCAGCTTGTCTCTTTAACTGACTGTATTATGTAGACATACTGTCTTGCAGATAAGCGATTACATCGCTTGTTTTGGTGTCAATTTGAACTTATAAGACGCCCCAAAATCTAGAAGACATTCTGTGTGTTCTCATTGGACGCAGACCACAACAATGTAGATGACGTCACAGAAAACCGAGGGGGCGTAACACAAATCTGTTTCAGAGTCGGACGCGCGCAACGAAGGTCAATCCGGGTCCCAACCATTGCGTTGATTGGTCAAGTATATCTTCGTCCTTCACATGTGAAGAGGACCATCTTTCAGTCATCATTCATCCTAGCCAGGACGGAGATGTCCTGGTTTTATCCTGTGTTGGCATTGAGGTTGGGAATCGCTGCATGTCTTGATTTCCTGGCTTCCCTTTTTGCAACTGCAGACACGATACTGTCAGCCTCATATGCCTCAGCTCCTTTAATGGTTTTGGAACGCCACACTTGTCTGTCCTGAGCTATTGTCTCCCAGCTTGTGTGGTTGATGGTTGAATGAAAGATGAGGTGCGCGTGAATTTGATTAAAGTGAGGGAGATTTGCGCAGAGTCAGTCTCACTCTCTCGTCTCTGCAAAACGTTTTTCAATGTCAAGAAATAATCAAGACGATCGAAGGTGCTGAAGAGGTGCAGGAGTTGCCAGAATGTAGACAGAATTTGTCTACAGACTGCCTTAGGGGCTCCACTCCGGATTTTCTGTTAGGGTTACTCCCTTAGCCTTTGGCTGAAGAACCTTATACCTGAAGCCACATGATTTTGACTGACTGTGATACCAAGAGGAACTAAGTACGAGGAACCATAGCTGTCAAGTGTACCGTGCTGTTTACAGCCGAGGCTGGTATGAACTCACAAGCACCCTAACGGAAACCTAACTAGCCCTAGTAACCATCACAGCCAGAGCACAGTTAAGGCGCTGGATGCCATCCCAGTATTCATGGACCTCATGTCCACGCCTGTCGCCGGATTGGTCACGTAGATTAACGAACATGTCTAATGAATACACGCCTGTCGCCGGATTGGTCACGTAGATTAACGAACATGTCTAATGAATATTCGGACGCATCAGTTTTAGACCTTGTCTTGTCGTAGACTCTAGGGAGAGAAGCGTAGCGGACCCCCTGGAGTCTGGGACGCACACTTAATACAATGATGGATTCAGAATTATTCCCCACCATTGTCCAGCGTGCATCGAGGTTTGAGACAGTATAGCGCTCTTACGCAACAGAACATGATTCCATGGCCGGGAGGACTCAACAGCTTAACGAGGCTATTCAGGTCTCATTTTTGCCAGTACCTCAGCTGTATGTGGACAATAACTCGTGACAACAGTCCGTGAGGTCCAAAGGTGCCCGGCCGGTGGTTGTAAACAATTTACTACTGATTAGGTAGAGTTAGAACTTTACTTAAACCTTTGTGCTAAAAATACACACACACACACACACACACACACACATATTATTATATATATATATATATATAGATATATATATATATATATATATATATATATATAGAGATATATATATATATATATATATATATATATATATATATATATCTATATATATATATATATATATATATATATATATATATATATATATATATATATCTATATATATATATATATATATATATATATTGATCAACTCCTGAAGAAATTTTGTTAGACTAATAGCGACCTGGACCAGTTACTACGCATAAACAACCTCACCATTCTCTAGGGTTGTGCTTTTTCAGGTTATGATTCACGTCCAGTCAAAAATAACAAAGCTGACATAACAAATCCCAATAAATTAGCAGGGGTAACCCATTGGAATTCACGATTTAACGAATATCATCACCTAGAGTTGATGAAGTTTTTGCCACAGTAGAATTTTTATGATTTTTTGTTGAAATGCACATTTCAGAGAAAATGCACGCGAATCGCGACGCAGCGTCTATGTGTCCCGCACATTGGCGGTATATCTCTGCGCAATGCGAACGGAATATTCATGACTCGGAACTGTCAACTACAATTCATTTCATACGAGTTATTCACTCTACAGGACGTCCGACCGGGGCTAACGAGTTATCAGCAATTCATACAACTAGCTCGATTTTGAAGACAAAAAAAGCATAATGTCGCTTTCAGAATAACTAGGGTTTTTAAAAACTTTTCCTTTTATTAAGAACCAATCCTTTTCTATTCTACAAATTCGCTCCTCGGGAACCATCCACCCGGAATGTTGTCCCCTGAGAATGCCCGATAGCCAAATTTGGCCGTGACTCCGCAGTGGACAATGGGTAGCAAAGTGGGGTTTGTGTGTGTGTGGGGGGGGGGGGGGGGGGGGGGTGTTGGCGGGCATTCAGTCCAAAAGGGCTGTTGTTGTCATCTCCAGCGCTCAAGCGTGTCTTCCGAACTCTCCCAGGTGACAAACAACTGTATTCATAAAACCAATAGACTCGGGGTGGTGGTGGTGAGGAGATCCCCAGAAAAGGGTAGGGTCACTGCGCCTCTAGTTCTAGAAGGTGTCCGGAGCAACCCTGACTGAGTAAAGTGTTTGAAAAATGGACCCATCCATGAAATGGATGTTTGATAAAATGGTAAACTGAATTGGAATAAAAATGAGCCTGATGAAATACATGATTTTGCGCGATTAATCAGATATGTAGTCGTTATGACTCCTATTTCTCCCTGTTACTTTGTAGCAGATGCATTCATGCGACACGAAGCGGCAAATAATAAGTGTCTATTGTGTCTGTGGTGTGGGGTGGGGAAGGAATGGTAGAGTGTGGGTCATCGAGCGCTGGAATTAGTAACTCCATGGTCGATCTAGTTCGAGGTACAACCAACGAAACGCATCTTCCACGCCAAAAATAGTATAAACATCCGTATATATAGATATAGATAGATAGATATAGATATAGAGAGAGAGAGAGAGAGAAGAGATAGAGAGAGAGAGATAGAGTATATATAGAGATATATAGAGAGAGAGATATATATAGAGAGAGATATAGATATATATAGAGAGATATAGATATATATATATATATATATATATAGATAGCGTATATATATATATATATATATATATATATATATATATATATATATATATATATATATATATATATCTCTCTATATATATACGGATGTTGATACTATTTTGGCGTATATATATATATATATATATATATATATATATATATATATATATATATATATATATATATATATATATATATATATATATATATATATATGCTTACGTTTCCAGACAACGTAGCCAGACGAAAACCTGCGTTGACAACGCGCCTTTTGAAAAGCTAACTAATGACGTCATAATGATTTTTATAGTCATACGGCCGCGTTATGACAGACCGCGTGTTTTCTAATCCTCTCTGATGTCGTTTTGGATTGAACCTAACTCAAAATAAGCTTGTTCGTCTGTCATCTTTAACTGATAATTACTTGTGCGTAAGTAAGCTGAGCCGTGGGATGAAGCCCCTTCACATAAGCTTGAAAGCGAGAGACACGAAGTATTTGACTCGCAGAGTCGCAGAAACAAGAAGAGACTGTTGGAACAGGAAACAGCCGTACCTTTTGTGAAACCAGGCTAGTGTCTGACATTAATGATGGGTTCAATGGACAAACTGCCATTTCTGTTAAGTTTATTATCCAGATATATATATATATATATATATATATATATATATAGAGATATATATATATATATATATATATATATATATATATATATATATATATATATATATATAGATATATATATATATATATATATATATATATATATCTATATATCTCTATATATATAGATTTAATATCTATATATCTCTCTATCTATATATATCTATATATCTCTATATATATATATATATATATATATATATATATATATATATATATATATGCTTACGTTTCCAGACAACGTAGCCAGACGAAAACCTGCGTTGACAACGCGCCTTTTGAAAAGCTAACTAATGACGTCATAATGATTTTTATAGTCATACGGCCGCGTTATGACAGACCGCGTGTTTTCTAATCCTCTCTGATATCGTTTTGGATTGAACCTAAACTCAAAATAAGCTTGTTCGTCTGTCATCTTTAACTGATAATTACTTGTGCAGGTAAGTAAGCTGAGCCGTGGGATGAAGCCCCTTCACATAAGCTTGAATGCGAGAGACACGAAGTATTTGACTCGCAGAGTCGCTGAAACAAGAAGAGACTGCTGGAACAGGAAACAGCCGTACCTTTTGTGAAACCAGGCTAGTGTCTGACATTAATGATGGGTTCAATGGACAAACTGCCATTTCTGTTAAGTTTATTATCCAGATATATATATATATATATATATATATATATATATATATATATATATATATATATATATATATATATATATATATATATATATATATATATATATATATATATATATATATATATATATATATATATATATATATATAGATATATATATATGCTTACGTTTCCAGACAACGTAGCCAGACGAAAACCTGCGTTGACAACGCGCCTTTTGAAAAGCTAACTAATGACGTCATAATGATTTTTATAGTCATACGGCCGCGTTATGACAGACCGCGTGTTTTCTAATCCTCTCTGATATCGTTTTGGATTGAACCTAACTCAAAATAAGCTTGTTCGTCTGTCATGTTTAACTGATAATTACTTGTGCAGGTAAGTAAGCTGAGCCGTGGGATGAAGCCCCTTCACATAAGCTTGAATGCGAGAGACACGAAGTATTTGACTCGCAGAGTCGCAGAAACAAGAAGAGACTGCTGGAACAGGAAACAGCCGTACCTTTTGTGAAACCAGGCTAGTGTCTGACATTAATGATGGGTTCAATGGACAAACTACTATTTTTGTTAAGTTTATTATCCAGATGGAGGAAGAACTGAGAGGACTTACTCTTGAAAAGACTGTCATGAAAGAAAAGCTGAAATCTTGTTTGTGTAATGAAGACACTTGCTGTGACGATGCAAGTCAAATTCTATACAGGTCATCCAACTACAAAGTGTTGAAGGTCATTATCAGCTTCATTTCCTCATTCGTATCTGTCAATTCTCAGAGTATATTATCTCCATTTCAACAAATGATACTTACATTAATAAAACTTAGGTTAAACCTTCCGTTTCAAAATTTGGCTTATCGATTTCATGTTTCAACATCAACTGTGTCTGGCATTTTTGCTTCTGTCATTGATATTCTGTTTGACAGGTTACAGCCTCTCATAAGATGGCCAGATAAAGACGAAATTGTAAAAATTATGCCAATTTCTTTCAGGCAAAATTTTGGGACTAAAGATGTTTGCAAAATACTGCTTTGAAATTTTCATGGATAGACCTTCCAATTTAGAAGCTCGAGCACAAACCTGGTCAAATTATACACACCATAATACAGTTAAGTTTCTTATTGGGATTACCCCACAAGGTGTTGTAAGTTTCATTTCAAAGGGATGGGGAGGAAAGGTTAGTTACATGTATTTGACAGAAAACGGTTTTGTTAAGCATATTTCTGAGGGTCCTGTTCTTCTAGACAATTTAGTTGCTAGAGACATGACTACAGTTGATAAAATGGTGTCTCTTTTTTGCTATTTGTCAAATCTACCCAAATCAGTGGTGTCTTTTGACTAATGAGTTAAAATGTTGAGGTGCTGAAATTAACGACAATAAGTGGAAGTGGATATGATTGACAGCTGATTTATTTGCGAGTTCTCTTCAACTATGTATGTTCAACATATTTAACGTAAATAATCTTGACTGCATGCATCTGCTTCCATAAGGATCTTGTATTTCATATATATATTAACTGGTACATACAAGCAGCATTACACACTGCGTATTTACTAACATTCAAACTATAACCATATGCAGCATACATATGGATAATGTGAACTTGTACAGACATAATTTGACATGAGGATTCCCAGATACGAACATCACCCCCACCAATACACAGATTATTTACATGGTGGACAGAACCAAGGGATTCGGCGAAAACACCAAATAGTTAACAATATCAGCGTAGCTTATTTCTGGAAATACGCTGGGTTCGGAACGGAGAGAACAATCTTTTATATCACAAAGATCGACACCATTGATTAAACTCATTTTCTGTGATAGTCCACCCGATCAGAGTCCGATAACCGTTCAAAATAGAATCGTACCCCTCGTCGACTAGAACTCGCCATTGCTACGCAGTAAGCTTGGCGACCGGATGTTCACACGTCAATGGGAAGCCTCTCTCTCTCTCTCTCTCTCTCTCTCTCTGTATATATATATATATATATATATATATATATATATATATATATATATATATATATATATATATATATATATATATATATATAGATATATATATATATATATATATATATATATATATATATATATATATACATATATATATATATGCATATATGTTTACATATGCATGTATATATAATAAGATATGTATATATATATATATATATATATATATATATATATATATATATATATATATATATATATATATATATATATATATATATATATATATATATATATATATACATATTGTAGTGATACCATGGTACATACCAACTTCCGGTTGTCGATGTTATTAAAACCTCGTGAAGTCTTTGTCAGCGTTTCATTACTATAATGACAACAAAAATATCATAACTTGGTTGCAGCAACGGATTGAAAGACGAAACCAGGGAAAACTGCACACTTGTTAAGTGATATTTCATAATGACTTAAATCATATAGCCAAAATAGCAGTATAATGTGAAATATCTGAACACCTTGTTATCAGGAAGGTGGACTAGCACACAAACTTGTGCTCAAGCCTGGCGTTCAACTCAGAGAAAGACGGATCGCTAAGAATATGCCTCGACCCACATAGGCTCAATGCAACAGAAGAAGAGCTCAACCTTGAGTTCGCCCATGCGAATGTGTTCAGCAAGCTTGACACAAAAGCTAGATACTGGGGCGACCACTTGGATGAGCAATCGCAGTTACTCACCATATTCCGCACACCATTTGGGCGCTTCTGCTGGAAACGCCTTCAATTTGGCCTAAACGTATCTCAAGACATAATCCAGAATGAAATGGATCAAATCACTGAAGCACTAAAAAGCGATGTGTGCACAACTGACGATATGATCGTGACTGGAAGAAACACTGCAGAGCATGACCAAAACCCAACAAAGCTCATGGCGCGTCATGCGAAAGAGGACTTTTTTTCAACAGTGCAAAATGTGATATAAAGAAAGAGAGTGTATCTTTCTTTGGAAACAACTACTCAAAATCAGGTATCAGGCCTGGCCCAGCAAAGGTTGAAGATGTACACAAGATGCCAACCCCAGAGAACAAAGAGGACCTCCAGAGATTCCTTGGTATGATGACATACATCACATGTTTCATACCATGCTTTGCACACAAATCACACACACTGAGAGGCTTACTCAAAAGTAAATCCCCTTGGACATTCGATCAAGACCATCAAAGCTGTTTTGAAGCCCTCAAAAAGGAGATCTACAGTGCTATAACCCCATGGAGCCTGTGCACCTTAAAGAGGACGCCTCCCAAAAAGGACTGAGAGCAGCACTCGTGCAACAGAAGGGACAAGTGGCATATGCCTCAAAAACCTGTGTGCCAATCCCGCTACAGCAACATCGAGGGTGAAATGTTAGCAATAGTCTTTGGCATCCAAAGGTACCACACATATCTACACGGCAGAAAATTCCCGGTTGTAACAGATCATAATCCACTAGTGACAATCTGCTCAAAACCACTTCACTCTGCACCACCAAAACTCCAGAGAATGTTGTTGAAAGTCCAAGGATATGGGTTCAAGCAACAATACAGGCGCAGAGAGGAAATGACACTGGCAGACACACAGAATCCCAAATCCACAAAATAATGGAGTAGACAGCATTGACTGCAGTACGTGTCTAAGACACGAGACTGAAGCAGACCCAGTGCTAAGCAGTCTCATAGCTGTAGTATATACAGGGTGGCCTGGACAAATCAATGAACTACCACCAAGCTTACGCCCACATGGGTCGTTCAGAGATGAGATAGTGATAGAAACAGGCGTAATATTCAAGGGGCGACAAATCCTGATCCCCAAACAGGATTTACAACACAGTTGCATCAAAGACACCAAAAACCCAAAGACTGGCACAGGTAAGTGCATATTGGGTTAACATCAACCGAGACATCGAAGTAACATGCAAAGCATGTGACGCATGTCAAGAGATACGGGCCAGCAACAGGAGGGAACCACTCATTCTCCACACACCACCTACACGGCCATGGCAAATGATTTCATCAAGATGTACCTAATCATAGCGGACAGGTTCACAAAATATCCACTCGTAGATCCCATGCCCACCCCAGTTAGCAGCCAGACATTTGCAGACAAGATAAAAGCCTATTGTGCCCTATTCGGAAGGCGTGATGGAATCTCAAATTACAAGAGGCCACAGTATACAGTATGCTTATACGGAACTGAGAAATAAATCACATCACAAGCTCACCAAACTTCCCACAGAGAAACGGATTCATCGAAAGACACATCAAGCCTTAGGTCAGTAAGGCAACGAAGACAAAGCAGGACATTCAACTGTGCCTACTAAACATGCGTGCAACACCCATTGAGCCAGGCACCCATTGAGCCAGGCATCCAATCACCCGGAAAATGTTTGGACGACCCTTGGTCACCTAGCCGCGCACGACGGTAATATAAATACATACCGTCGTGCCTGAAAGTATGTGGGTCGTGTGGCAATTGTTTTTATTTCGCGTCTCCGGGGCTTACCACCAAGTTGTGTACTTACGTAAATATATATGCCGACAAATGAGATGAATATCCGCTTATGCGTTAATAAACGTCGTGCACGGCTATTGGTCACCATGCTTCCACCATTAAGGAAAAGACAATCTGTTGGTGAAAGAAGACTAGGAGCCAAGAAGCTATGTGGTCAAAACAGTATAAGGAACCAACCTAAGGCGTAAACGATAACATCTGCGTGAGATGAGAAAAGTTGGCACGCCAACATAAAGATCCATAGCATTACACAACCCCCGACAGGATAACGCACCCCCCTCCAACCATCAACCACTGGTGAAGAAGCAGCCGAATTGTGCGCATACCAACAAGATATCGACATGACGCCACCTTATAATCAACCAAGAACATAATAATCCGTATTTGAGTGCTAGCCAGTGATCACTCAATCACGACTGCTCTATGACACAAATACCTATAATATCTCTCTCTCTCTCTTTCTCTCTCTCTCTCTCTCTCTCTCTCTCTCTCTCTCTCTCTCTCTCTCTATATATATATATATATATATATATATATATATATATATATATATATATATATATATATATATATATATATATATATATATATATATATATATATATATATCTATATATATATATATATTTATATATATATATATATATATATATATATATATATATATATATATATATAAACGATATATATATATGAACGAGATTGAAAAATTCCAAGGATGGGCATTATGACTTTGATGGCTTCTGTGAAACATTCATTATGATTACGTTATTCAGTGACAGTTTCATGTGATCACAATGGCTTCACATGCCGCTTGCTTGGACGAGGAAGTCGGACATTGAGCGCCTTCCTTCTAGCTTATTTTACCATTTCACGGCAGTAAATGTATTTAGGCTGAAAATGACGTCCAACTACCCTACCGTGTTACAAATTTTATATATAGGCAATATAGAAACCAATGAACGAGCTCCTTTTCATGCGGCATACCATTCAAATAAGATCACTTTCCCTAAAACCATCTTTGGAAATGTAAATGGATACACTCAATCACTGTGATTTATCAGTCTTTTGGTGAAAAATGTGTGTTTCTGCGTGTTGTGGTCACTACTTTTCGACCCATTATATTTTCCCTCCACTCTCTTAGCACAACGTGGACGTGTCATTTCAAATGATGTCCTGCGGTGCGATCCATTATCCATATATATAGACGTATGTCTGCGTTACTGCTCCAAAGCAAATCACGCTTGACATCAACCGCGCTAAAGCTTCTGATTACCTTGGAGTCATTGAGCTTATGCCCGAAAATTTTAAATCTTCAGTTCCTGGGTTTCCAGTGCGCAACCATTAGAAGTAACAATACCAGATGCGGCGCTTTCCCGTCATGGTCTTAGTACTTTGTCACAAATATATGGAGGTTCTGAGCCTTAATTGGACTTACAAAACCAATTAGCAACAATTGTGTGTTGTAGAAAGATAACGGAATGACTCATGAAAGAACCGCTGACAATTGGATGGCAGTTGAAACACCACACAATTACTATTCTGTCGGTGTTATCTACGCTACAAGTTTTACAGTTTCAAGTATCCTTTATGAAAGTTCAAGAGACAATTTCTTGAGGTATTTCACAGAACTAGCAGTACTTTCTATAATATAAGCTGTGTGGGGGAACGTGTTTGTACCAAATGGGCAATCATCGTCTTCCATCTGTTCATCCCTTCGCAGTTAAAAACACTACTTTTGAGAAAGATGATTAAAATCGCACTGAATCACGGAAATTTTCACCTGCGCAGACGTAGAAAAAAAATTCAACAGTGTTTTTAAGAGGCAAAACCACGCATGCTTCGCCATATTTGCATGCGCGTGTTTGAACTAAAGCTTTTAAACTACCGCTGGGTTTGAATTACACTATGAACCGATTCAAGGATCAATAATTTTTTTGCGCGCGAGTCTTCGGCAGGCTTCATTGATGTCACGCTTGATTAACAGAATTGTGTCAAAGAGCTCATTTGAAATTCCACGATATAAATATTCAAATTGTACTGAGGATCAAACCGTAGGTACCATTACCCGAATTTCATATTGCAAAACCACAAATATGACCACTTTTAAACGCTAATGCGGAGCTTGAGTCGAGCAAGAAGTGTATTCGGTGGGGTTACGCTGCGTAATGTGATCGCTCAAAAATGTAGTCAGCACACAACGCCCTGGGTTGTTTGATTCAATCCTCGCTCTCTTCATACACAATCACAGATAACAGTTGATATGAATAACATCGGCCTAATCTATAACGCGCAGTAAATTGAAGTGGATAATTATTATATTGTAATTGTACCCATACTTCGGCAATATGTTTATGTAATATAATGTTAAAATTGGCGAGTAACCCCACCATAACGAGCCACAGAAATGGTGGGGTCGTCGGGTTCAGATTACAAGTCGTCTGGCGCAGGTGGGTGTGTGTGGAGCGGGTGCCGCTTGATGTCGCTACCTGTGTCACCTGTAGTTGGCCAATCAGCCATGTTGGCCATCTGAACTCGGGCGATACTTTTCGATATTAGGACTTACTTTAGAGGATTATTGCTTTGACAGCCTGGAAAAGTGAGTATTGTCGTGTTTGAAGTGCATATGATGAACGTTTTTTTTTCCTCGTGGCTGGAAGAAGATTAAATAGGTTAAGTATTGGAGTCTGTATGAGTAAATGGGTGTGGAGGCGAAGTTGTGTTTCTCAAGCGGGTCGCGGGTTCTCCTGGAGTCGGGCCCGCTCTTGGTTCAGAGTTTCGTTTTGCCGTGTGTCCGATGAATGTGCAGTTTTGTGTTGCTGTGACATGGGAATCGCTCATGGATATGAACACGAGTGTGTGTGACTGGGAAGGGGATGACGATGTAAGGTTCGAGGAAATGTAGCGTATTGATTGTAAGTAGGATTTCGTTCAGTTATTTCATTTGGTCACTGCGTTAGGTTCTTTCGAGTGCCACACTACTTAGGGAATGTTATCAACACGAATTCACGACAGTCAAGTATATTATACAATATTATTGAGTCTCATTCTATAATGTCATTGGGACAATGTGCATTGGTGCCACAGTTATGGCCGGGCAATGATAGTGTGGGATGAGGGTCAAGTTATTTACCACCTGGGGATAGCCGTGTAGCTCTTTATGGTCTCCTTTCTGTTCTGTTTTACATCAACCTGCACCTTCCTTTCAACATCATGCAACCCCCAAACTCTTACTGACTCAATGAATTGCTTGCTCACTCGCTTGCTCGCTCACTCACTCACTCACTCACTCACTCACTCACTCACTCACTCACTCACTCACTCACTCACTCACTCACTCACTCACTCACTCACTCACTCACTCACTCACTCACTCACTCACTCACTCACTCACTCACTCACTCACTCACTCACTCACTCACCCATTGACTAAATGACTTGCTAAGTGATTCGCTGACTCGCCGACTGGCTGACTCATTGACCAGGTCACTAGCATGGCCACTCATTTACTCACTTGTTTTCCTTCTCTCCCCCCACCCAGTCTCACTTCTCCAACTCGGTCTCCCCCTTTGGAGCATGTGCCCATTCTGTTGACAACATCCATCTGCGTGTTGTGACCCACAAGCCACTGGTTGATTGAGGTGTGTATCACAAGTACTCCCTCATTTATTAGCATATGAACACTAAACAGAACTCATCAGTGAGTTGGTTAGAAATGAGAGCAGACATGAACTTAGGCACGAGTTGACATGCTGTCATTTTATGGGTCATCTCCGCGTCTGATGGTGTATGATGTTTATAATGAGGGAAGGAAATACTTGTCACCAGTTCTGACAGGATTAGTGTGGGCCATAATGGATGAGTGAACTTTATGAGGGGAGTTTAAGATGACATGGAATGCTTTTGGTGAAACACAGAACAGGTTCCTTCAAGGTCGGTACTTACAAGAGGCACCAACTTGCTGTTGCATCTTCAATGCTTTAAAACCACTCAAGCAGCCTTATGTAACGACAGCCAACCACATGCAGCCTTTTAATCGCAATCAACACGAACTGTAACTGTTGCCTACCACATACAACCTTAACACCATAGCTGCGCATCAACAGACACGCTTTCACGAATTCCCACAGTAACCGGCAGTAATTAGTCGCGTTGTTATCAGGCCATGTCAGTCTACGTTCGGTATGTGGCCTGTTTGTAGCTGCTATTGCTGGCTCGATGTGAGGACACGTCCTATGCCCTGGTGATAGCAAGTGTCTCTCTTCATCTCTTCAAACTTTTGTCCACTATATTCACTGTATCACCTCGGCCTTTGTGCAAACGCTAGCTTTTGTCCAGTAACAATGACCATCAGTTCATATTATGGCTTGACTATGAAAGTAGTTCTTGTGATATTCGCGGTTGCAGATATTGGTTTGTCAGTCGATTCCTTGTGCCGTTGATTAATAAGGTACAGGTTAAGCCTATGGAGGTGAGTGTTCGCGCCTACTTGAGCGCGTGCTGTGGGTTGATTCGCTTCCCGGGCGTATCGCATCGACGCCCCTCTCATAACAAATGTCTCGTCTTCACAGAATAACCCTGAATCACTGATTGGAAAAAAGGTTGACGTTTTCATGAATGAATTATTATGTTGCGCTTGGGTAGTTAATAAGCATGGATGAAATAGCGCAATATGAACTCGATGGACTATTTCAGACGGGAGATTCGCACTAGAGACTATTGTTATTGAGCTCATTTTACTCTTTGCTTCCACATAAATAAACCTCTTGGCGGATGTCAGCCTCCCGTTGCCTCTTTGCAGCACCCACTAACCAGAGGATGTTCCGCTTAGTCAGAGCCCGGCTCAACCCGACCACGTGTTGTTTAAACACACTTCTCCAACTTGTTAAAATTCAGTGGGAATGACAGGAGGTCTACCGAGGGTGGGTCGCCCTGTCACCGACTTCCTATCTGTCACGCCTCATTGCCTTCCTGTCCACACCAGGATCTTTAAGTCCTTACTAAGAATTGACTCGCTGTTGGTACTAACTCTTCAATGGCTAACACTACTTTAGAATTACTGTGGTAAGAATTGAATCCTAAAGTCGTTTTAGGGGCTTGAACATCCGGTCAGATTAGCCGAGCACTGGTGAACGTTAACTACAGTTTGGCGCGGAGAACCACGGAAAATATTTATAGTGAACTATATAGTGATGAATATATTGACATTTGGAGTGAGTGGTAAAGTATGATCACGTTTTCTACCAGACTCAATCTATCATTCAGCGCATGAACCATCAGTGGTCCTAAACACTTGATCTTCTGTACTCATTGAATAGGGTGCCCTGTGGAGAGATAAGATGACGGCTCTTTGTGTCTTATGATTTGTCATATGCAAGCACGGTTAGGAAAAGTAAATTGAAAAATATTCTTGCTGCTGTACGCGCGCGCATTGAACGCATGGTGAGTAAGCCCGTGTGTGGGTATTTCCAGCTCACAGCTGTTTAGCATGAGCCACCAATACATGGAAGTAGCTGTCTCGCTTCGCATCTGCTGGTTTGCTTGTAAGTCTTTCTTTGAGAAATACACGCATAAAAGGCCAGAATGCTAATACGCTGTGTCCACATCGACCGTGATCTTCTGAACTTACCCCCATGGCTCTGTAACCCTAGGCGTTTAAGTGACATAACAGGCATTGCTGGGGGTCTCCTTATTTGGCAATAACAATGGCGGTTTCGTTACGGGGTAATCTTGTTCGTCCGTTTCATTGTGATCACTGCCTCAGATCAATCGGCCTGGTAAGAATAGCATTCCTCGCGGGCCTAGCATTCCGACCTTCCCGGGTAGTGGTATCGTTCCGGAACCCCAAACAGACACGCCTCCATTTCCTCGAACGGGGCCAGCTGGGCTCCGTTTGTGGCGAGGGCGATAATCGTGCGCACTCATGTGAGTCATGACGTCATTGGTGATTGCAGGGTTTTCCATATAAGGACAATGATGATCTCACATTAACAAGGGGTGCTATCATAGGTGTTTTGAATGTGGTAAAGTTCATATCTATGACTCAAGTGGGGCGTTAAACTTAAAGCTGATGAAGGAAGCATGTATGACGTTCTGAATTTTGAATGAAGTATACGGTATGTTGTCAGAGACATTACATAAGTCTATAAACATTGATCTCCCAGCCATATTTGACCTGGTTTCTCTCCGGCGGATTGACCTGTACATTGTTCAAAGCTCTCCTCTCGTCTGTGGTTTATGCGAGCCTACTGAGCGTGCTTTGAATTGGGATTACAATACTGCATTAAGGCATCGGTATGTAATTTTGACGATATTTACTGTGACGTTAAACCCCAATATTACCATTACCTTTGACGATATTTACTAGGAATATTTGCTGGAGGTGTGAATCAATGAGCCAACTTGAAAACATCTGTTTATAGATAGAAAATGTCTGAGGGAAAATGACACGCTTATAGACATTCTGTGACGGTTGCTGACTTGGAATAGTTGCGCCTTTACGCGGTTATATACCTCACCGAGGGATAGTTTTACCTGCGCTGATCAAAGCGTTTAAGCAATCGTTAACTGGTCTGTGGTGCAATCGATCTGGCATAGTAATAGTACAATTGGTCTGTTTGCTGAATTTGGCTCGCTGCACAATACTAGCCGTGGTTCGGGCATAAACAGACTAAGTGGTGCTCGGAATCCGAGCCGGTGTTCCGTGCGCCGGCCGCTTTGATTGCTATATAACACCACATTGGCCGTCGCTTTGGAACTTGACAAGGGTCCGAGTGTTTTCTTTATTTTATTAGTTAATGTTGTAGCAGGGAAGGAAACGCGATGCCGATGGCAGCTTTGTTTTTGAGCAATCATCATCTGAAGTTCGTTCAATAGCATTCGATTTCTCTCAAATACGCCTCGTCGTGCGCAAGGAGCTGACTACGTCAAACCTTACAAATCTATACGCAAACGACTTGTAGATTCGTGTGTTCTCGTTCTGAACAACGGTTGCTCTCGCAACTGTCCACTACGGCTTTGTATGGTTGGCCCCTTGGGTGGCGGGATGGGGGCACTTGGCCTTGTCCCTGGTAGGGTTGTGCCGCGGGACCTCGAAAATCTGTACCCGTCGTACAAGGAAATAATGGCAAAAAGCATACCCCGTCGTACAAGGTATTATATAAATGTATAACTCGTCGTACAAGGTGAAAATGGCAGCAAAAAAAACCCGCCGTACGAGATATTATGTAAATAAATTACCCGTCGTACGATGTTAAAATGGGGTATTCGGCTTGGATGATGAATCATTAGAAATCAGATATGTTGGCGCCTGTGACAAGAATGTCATAGATTCTCGGTTCGTCACATGGAGTATTCATTGCATTTGCTTTGACTACGATCGGTGGGAAATCCCGGGAGGAAATATCGACATACTAAACATCATAAACATAAACCCGTTGAGCTGATGGGAAGAGAAAAACATAACCTGTCGTACAAATTGCCAGTGGAAAATACACCCCATCGTTCAAGCACGAGTCTCAACAAAAACTATCGTACAAGCTGAGAGGCCATAAAAACATACCCCCGTTGTGCGGCACATGTATGATACCTTTATACTCTTAAGTTCCCTACACCCCGGGGGTTCGCCGCAGCCAATGAGAGGCCAGGATTTGGTAGCTCGCGACTAAATCAGCCATATTTGCGCGCAAGTAATTTCAATGCTCTCATTCGCTGATTTAATTGACTGATTAAGTTGCGCGCAAGTAAGTATTTAGTTGCGCGCAAGCAATTACTAAGCTACGCGCAACAGTGGAAGGTTATGGCAGCCACGGCCAACCATACCTTTCGCTGGTGATATTTAAACTTGATGCGTGATCGAACAGAAGCAGACTACTGTGAACGTTACCGCGCGCGCCACGATCCTTGCTTTTATTTCATGCTCTTCATTTGAAAAGACACGCATCGCATTTTATGGTTTTATCTGGATTGTCCAGTATTTTTCTTTTTTTTCAAAACAAAATTTTGATTTCACAGCAGTGTATGTTATTCGGAATCGCGCACCTTCGTCACCTGGTGAAGGTGTATTATTATCGGGCTCAACTTGGGTATCTGAGCTCTGAGAGGCGGCATCCATGAAACGGCTTCCTGATTATTTGACTGGCCTTGCGTAATCTGGTCGTACTCCTCTATTCTGATATGGCTTAACAGCAAATAGCTAAAATACAGCTATCTGACATACTTAAACTACGTACGATACTGTATCACACCTTATCGATGCGCGAAGGCGGGGTTAACCTTTGTCGTCTGCTTTCACGTGCTTACGGTATATATCATGTGACATACAAGACCATCGCTTGGAAATAGGAAACACTATTGAAAATAACAAACAACGGATAAACTTTTCTGTGGTTAGTTGTTGTTGTATATGTTCAAGGCGAGTTGAGGTCACGAAACAGCTGCGGTGTTGTATTCAGTCAGGCTACATTAAAGGCCGTCCACATGAATTGAGCCAATACGCTTGCGATGTGACGCTCAGTCGACAACTCAAGAATTACCAAGTTTGTAAACAGTGTTCTCGCCTATATAAATCATAAATTCATAGACAGTCGAGCCTCGATGACTGTGACATATAAAAAGGCGATGCGTTAGCTAAAGGACGGGCTGAATGTTGAGCAATACACGAGAGATTGCCGACGTAGCTCGGTCAAAAGGTAAAACACTGGATTCCAGCACTTTCATTTGCATTCATGTCCGAGCCACTCCCTTGTATAAACGCCAATGTGTCAATTTATACCCATAACCTGACACCAGAGGAGTAACTGACACAACTTTATTCCCATCGACGAAGACCAACCCTAAGCTTTCTTGTCTTCACAACACATTCGTTAGTTTATTTACAAGACAGGACCATCGAGGAGCCTCGGCTGTTGTCCATGGTTCCAGCACGTGGCGGGCGATAAACCCGGACTGACCCCACGTGACTGGGCTTCGTCAGCAGAATAGAATATACCAGTGATTCTCGCACGCAGCGAAAGCAGTGGACATGTGAAAGAAAGACTGTGTGTTTTGGCAGTTGTGATTGTCGGTTTACCACAATTCATGTATCACCTGGTACTCATTTGTGATTTCATATTGGCTTGGGTCAGTTTAGTTCAGCGGATGACGTGCGATACCGACCAGATTTGCACTTTGTACCTCGGTCGTCGATCGATCTGTTGATCTGTGTCATAGGCTGAGGTATGTTGAACTTTTGGTAATGGATTAATGTACATTTATAAGCAAAGAGATGATGATCTTGGGAACCTACCTGTATCTGTGTTCTACATGTACTACATAATGTAGTGTACATGTCATGTTCAACAATTGTGCTGTCATTTAAAAAAGACTGATGCCTTGCCATCCAGAATGCTACTATCTGTCCAACAATGCTGCGATGCAACTGTCAAACAATGTTACTGTCAGTCCAACAATACTGCTGCCATGTCAACAATGCTGCTGTCAGACAATGTTACTGTCGGTCCAACAATGCTGTCATGTCAACAGTGCTACTCTCAGACAAACAATGTCACTGTCAGTCCAACAATGCAGCTGTCATGTCAATAGTACTGCTGTCAGACAAACAATGTTACTTCAGTCCAACAATGCTGTCATGTCAACAGTGGTACTGTCAGACAAACAATGTCAGTCCAACACTACAGCTGTCACTATGGCGCTCTCCAGTCATGCTCGTTGCGGCTGTCAGTCAAACAGTCATGTACTGGTGTCGTTGTATCTTGTGGCTGTCGGTCTTATATTCATGGTTGGTAGCCTTTTGGCGTGAACTGTCTCACCCTGACCTATGTTTTCCATATATAAGGCGAATAAAGCCGTTCTATAGTGCGCTGAGTAGATGGCTTTCAGATTCGACATCATTTACAAGTTATCAGAATGACAGTACAAGCTGCTTGGCGTTATGTGCTATGATAGCCCTGCAGGACGTCTTATTGATGTATATATGTCTGACGGGGGATGTTGCTATGATTAATGATGGCTTTGATGACCTGCTATGGTGAGTATGATACCCTCTTCTAGCACCGGTATGCGCTCTCGCTCATGGCTGCTATATAATCAGTCGATATAGGTGTACACGTCCCTAACACCATCATTATTATACTGCCTTCAAATGATTGATTTCACACCTGGCCGCTTAGATCAATATACCGGACGTTGCATTTAGCCGTCTCCATAGTAGTTATTGAAGGGACTGCCATAACATCTGGCGGGTGTTTAGCGATGCCTTATTCGTTTGATAATGAGCCACAGTATGATTTATAGACTGTACCCGTCCATCGCAGCCATCCCATCCCGCACTTCACTTCGCCTCATCCGATTATGCTTCTCTGAGGCTGATCCACTTTCCACGTGCATGAATTTCTTGATTGTTTTTTTGTGAATGATTTAATTTGCATTGCACGTCGCGTCGTATTTAAAATTTGAGATTGCTGTTTCGTGACATTGACAGTCAGAATCTCCTCAATGCAGACGTGTTCCTGCCAGGACCCCGTTCTAATACCGTCGCTTTATTTGCGGGGAAGATGCACAATAAACGGACGCTCACTGGTTTGTTTAACATGGGATCTGCCTGAACTGTAATCGATTCACTGAGCAGTGTTCATCAAATCAATTAGGATATGCCCACTGTATAGCTAAGTCTGTGGGACACCAGCCGCTCGACACAGGGCCCGTGTAATCCGCATTTCGTGTGCTGGGAAAATTATGTCGACCTATTACGACAGGTGGTCGGGATCGGTTATTTATCTTCCGGGAACCCCAGCTGTATCTGCCTTTCTAATTGCATCAATAATGATTATGCTTCACCATCTCCGATTGGCCCGTTTTGGAAGGGAAGATATATACACACCTCAGTCACAGTTCCAGGTCAATGTCAGTTCGCCTCTGCTCTGAACCAGGTGTACACATCTCTCATTAGTTAATCACCTCACCTGTGTTTAGTGCACCCTGGTACAACGCTTCCTTAGCCCCGCCTGTAGCGTATGGTGGGCGCTGAATTGTGTATTGTGAATGGTGACAGGATACTCACACGGCCAGTGACGCCCATTAGCCAACGCTTAATGATCATGTGATATACTCATTGACATCTGCACGGCTTCATTGCTCCATGGCCTCGCTGGTATGGTATAAATATAGCAGTGTCTAGGTATGTCTGTGACAGTGTTTGGGTATGGCTGTGACAATGTTTAGGTATGGCTGTGACAGTGTTTAGGTATGGATGTGACAGTGTGTAGGTATGGCTTTGGCAGTGTTTAGAAATGGCTGTGACAGTGTTTAGGTATGGCTGTGACAGTGTTTAGGTATGGCTGTGACAGTGTTAAGAGATGGTAGGACAGTCTTTAGGCATGGCTGTGACAGTCTTTAGGCGTGCCTGTGACAATCTCTTAGCTTGCCACAGAGAGTCTGACAGTTCATCTAACAATCCGGATGCCTTCAGTTATTTCTCATAGTTTTGCTATGTAGCACTCAGTGATATATATATGCTGGTGAGACATGAGTTAACTCACAGTCTACAGCCGTTATAGAGGCAGAACCGACCAATCAATAGGCTTTGATCAAAACTCCACCTTTATGACAGGTATTGTTAAACTCACATGTAATGATCTAACAAGTACTGTCTAATACAGCCTGACATGCTTTGTGATGTATCTGTTGTGCAAAGCTAATGTTTACCAAGAACCAGGTGGACCTTCATTGCTGTGTGCTTTCTGTTGCAGGACCATAAGCACGTTTCTCTATGGTAGAGAGGCTGATAAGCACCGCATGTATGTCAGTGTAGACTGAGGAGAGATAGAGTCAGAATGGCGTCTAGGTATTCACCGGGCCGATACGAGTCCCATGTACAGGTATGCATCATGCATGATGGTAAAGTACGTGCTTAAAGCAAAAATAGTACACACATACCACATGCATACACACACATACACACACACAGATATATATATATATATATATATATATATATATATATATATATATATATATATATATATATATATATATATATATGTTTATATATAGTCATACAAAGAATGTACAATTGCAATTTTTAAAAATTATATTAGATAATGATATTGTGAATAAATTAACAATGCAACTGTTCAACTTCTGGTGCAGTCACATCACAATTTAAAATATGATGATGTAATGCAGGTGAAAGGGAATGAGAAAAATAAGGAGCAACTCTTATATTCTGTTTTTGTGACTTGGTGCAGGATGGGGCCAAAGAGTTTGAGAAGGGACGAATTCAGGTTCTGCAGCAAGAGAGAATCTATATCCAAAAGAAGACTTTTACAAAATGGTGCAACTCCTTCCTGGAGAAGGTAAGAATATCAGTTCATACATACTGCCCTTAAAATGAAAATTTATTCTTACAATAATTGGGAAATATTTGGAATAGAAGGTAGGTTGACCTACATTCATTGTGCATCAATATTTAGAAATTTCCCATATTGTGCTTCAGTATTAAGTTACAATATTTCCATACAAACTTAAATAAATGCTTAAGATTGTCAAGGAATGAACGAATACTTACCAAATTTGAGACCAGCCCATCTGTGAGTTATCGCTGCTGGCAAGTTTGTATTAGCTTCCAACTCTTCTCCAGCGTGCCTGGTGCATTAACTTCACTGCCTGTCATCTGTGTGTGTTTGTAGGCACATATGCAGGTCAATGACCTGTTCACTGACCTGGCTGATGGCAAGCATCTGATGAAGCTGCTGGAGATCATTTCTGGAGAAAGTGCAGGGCGGCCGAACAAGGGCATAATGAGGGTACAGAAGATGGAGAACGTCAGCCGATGTCTTCAGTTCCTGGCCACCAAAGTATGTGTGTTGAGCTGATGTTTTAGCTTATGTATAGCACTCTTGTAAGAGGTTAATGATATGTTTGACAAAGCTAGATGCCACCGGCTATTAGTGAGCTAAGTTAGATATCGGTTGGATAGAAAATCGTACCTAGAGTCCCAGAAGTACATCAAAACGCTCGGAAATCTGACAATACTCCGAGCGCTTGTGTCTCAATGTCTGATATGTAGGAGAAACGAATTACACCCCCCCCAACCGCTTCCAGTCAGGGCTATGCTGTAAGCTACGTAAAGTCATCCTCATGCATGAATATATCTACGCGTTGATGCTGATGTGTCTTGGCCTCTTACAATGATAAAGTGTGGACTGGGTTCATTTGTCATCACGCGATGAACAACAAATACAATCTCATCATGTTCCTGTTCGAATGACATGTTGAACATGATCATTTGATCAGTACACCGGCTGCCATTTGACAGGCAATGAGAGAGCGAGAGTTAGAATGATTGAGGTTTGATGAAAAACTCACCCGGATACCCTTAATGGAAACCTGCCCTGTGTATTTCCTCTAGTCGATAACGGACTAATTGATCATGTGTGGGAGAGCCTTGCAGCTGTTTTGCTCTGATACAAGCCCTGGTTCTGTCTGATAGCATGTGAACAAGGGCAAAAAGCTGATAGCCGCGGGGGCTTTTGTGTTCGGGCCAACCCATATTTGTAACGAAGCCTTTTCCGAGAACAGATACCAGGGAGCGAGCGACGCGCTTGACAGGTGTTGAGTTAGAACGCGTGTCATGTTGGTCTTGTCTCAAAGCAGTGCAACAGATTTGTGCTGACCATTTTTGTGGTTGAACAATTATGTGGATACTGCCAAAAGCTCAGAAATATCTGCAGGTTGTGAGGGTCAAAGGTCATCCGTCTTTCACCCCATGTAGTCGAGGCTGTGGAAACGTCTGCTACGTCGAGGTTGGAGGGTGCTTGGTTGTCTGGTTATGTTGTAAGTGAGGCTGTTAACAATCATGAGTCATTATAAGGACCTCCACTTGACAAGGAACTCTCTGGCGTACTAGAGTCAGGTGTTGTAGGACATGGAGCACTTACCTCCCCACTCGCACCAATCACCTCTATCTCATGCACCCTCATCCCACCCCTAGTCACATCTGCTGTTCGCGCCAACTCGGTGAGAGGGAAGGTAGTTTTGTTGTGGGGTTATAAAACAGAACGTGGACCCTTCATGTTGGCTGTTGTAGATGTTGTGTGAGTCATGAAGTAGTTGCAGGCTGTAATGAAGTAGCCTGTGGGTGTGGTGGTTGGGATGGAGTGCGGCTCTATACCGTGTCGCCACAACTTATGATTGCTTCTACGCTGATTGGTTCCAGATAACATGCAATTACCTCAAGTGGTTGTCGAGTGTTTGTCTGGTAGCTTTTTTCCCAGCAATGTTATATATGATCACATATATAGTGTCGGGGAGTGCGGGGTGGTTTTTCAGAATCAATGCCATATGTCACTGCGAACAACTCATGAATGAGTAAACAGAACTTATTTAAACCCGTGGCTTAAACAGAGTAAAGCCATTTGGCGGATTATACAAAGGCGAGTGGTTTTAAAACTTGAGCGTAGCAATTGATTTCGGATGGTGTCGTTTACCATGACAATCACTGTTCACTGAGCAAGCATCTACCATGTATCACAATGCATCTGTAAGAAGAATATTGTACAGCTTTGTAGGCGAGTTTGTAGTAATCAGTAGGGTGCCTGGTTTAGACATAGATCATCTATTTACCACTAAATGTTATTGTGCGTAAATATCAATACGCTGAGAAGAATTGCCCCATCCCGCCTGTTGTTGTGAATTCGGTGTTAAGATAGCCTTGATCCGCCCAATTACAACGATAGCCGTCTGTAATTGCTGTTCCAGGCCTACATTTGCCACTGTTGTCACGCGCCTACCATAACTTGTCAATACCGGGGTTGGTGGCAAGTTCTGTTATTGAAATTCATGAGGTCAGTTACTTCTCTTAGATAGGTAATGTTGGCCACGACCAGCGAACAAGTACCTGTCTGAGCGTGGCGGAGGAGGTATGGTGGTGGTGGACCCATGTTTGTGGTCATCGAGGTATCTGTACGCAGCGCGGCCCTATGATTAATCAATGCTTCTCCATCGATCATAATGCCGCACTGGAATGTGAATACCAATCACCCTAAGCGGCTCGTTGATCGTCTGGGTTTTTTGATAGCAATGCAATGAAAAGTTCCTGTCAATTAAGTACTCCACCCTTGAAATGTTGTACATTGCACATTTCTATCATTCATTACCAGCCTAAAGAAAACCTTTTTGTATGATCATACATAGTATGAGAAAATTATTTACAATATTTCCCTAAGTTAATGATGAGAAAATTATGTTTGTATTTTTAACCTCTGAATGTTTTTGTCAAGTAACCCACTATTGCTGTGGTAACAGGTCCAGTTTGAGAACATCGGTGCTGAGGACATAGTGGATGGAAACCCGCGACTGACACTGGGTCTCATCTGGACCATCATCCTACGCTTCCAGATCCAGGACATCGTGATCGAACTGGTCAGTCATGTAGTGTTGTCTGTGGTGTGATGTCAGTGATGTCACTTAGTCTGTGGTGTGGTGTCAGTGATGTCACTGTGTGTAGTGTGGTGTCAGTGATGACACCTAGTCTGTGGTGTGGTGTCAGTGATGTCACTGTGTGTGTAGTGTGGTGTCAGTGATAACACCTAATCTGTGGTGTGGTGGCGTAATTGAAGTCAACCATTGTGTTATCAATAGTTTGACCACATCACAACTTGACACTGATATGTAATGTATCAGTGTTTGCCAGTTTTATAGTTTAAGTCGCAATATGCCATGCTATACCTGTAGCACTGTCTACTTACCTGCTACCCACTCAACAGTATTCACCTGGTATGTAAGGGTTAAGTCCAGAGCCATTTGACCAAGATTCCTGGCATGTCGAATGCACTTAATTTAAAATCAAGTGATTGTATATTGTCCTTTGTTCCCCACCCACCACTTGCATATCTGCACTTAACCAAACTTAGTTACGCCATTCACCAAATAGCTTGAATGTACAAAAATACTTGATCCAGACAAGAACTTATTTCAAACAGTCCTTGGTATCATTCGAGATTTCTTGTTCGTCTGCTAGAGTAAACACATATGCTGACAATTGTTCTATCATATGAAAGGCCCTTTCGTGAGACCTGGCTTGTTAGGTTACGGGTCTTATAACGTTGGTATGTCGACGGTCAATTCTCCTCTCAATTTTCATCATAACGGGCATTTATTGACGAACTACGGGTAGTTTGGTGGGGACATTCCGTAGTTTTCTGCTAAGTACGCTGCTCGTCTGACATTCAGGTACATAAGAGTGTATGGTGCAATGGTTGATGGGCTGTCGTCAACATATGTTATACACCACAGGTCACATGTGTCCCATTGTTCACGCCAGTTCTCATGTTGCTAAGTTCCTTTAAATGGATTTCTGTCAATGTCTGCCACTAAAGTAAAGTATTCTTACTACCGTGGGACATCATCAATTGCTTCAGATAAAATGATTCCCCAACAATGCTCAGTTCACCAAGGTTAGTTCAACAGAATTAAAGACGTCTACCCTTTTCCTGTAGTCTTTTAGATCTCTGGCACGCCATGGCGGAGAGTAACATTCCATGCATTTCTTTTAATACTGCCAACAAGGTGTGTCGGTGTAAACAGGTCGTGATCCATGTGTGTGGCATTGAAATATCGGTTCATTTTATATCATTTATAAACAGACGACACATTATTTGGTTACCTTAGGCGGGAACAAGCCTTACCACGTGTCTCTGCAAACATGGAAACACATCACCCTGTGATTCTTTCTGTGTTTCGCAAACAATCCACTTCTTTGTCTTAAAAAAGATCAGTTATTTTGATCACACAAAAATGATAAGCTGTAAATTTCACGGCTCATAAGCATTCTGAATTCTCTGGGTTTTTTTTTAACACGACATTTTTTACCCTGCAACCATTTTGTGGATAGACCCTATGTTGACTTAGCGCATTCCTAGACAACCCCTCGAGCGGTTAACAGATAAGGCACGGTTGCCAGGCGCAAGCACGTCTCGCTGATATGGATCCCACTAGCGTGGAACACGACCACTACAACGGTACAAGGCGTCGTGAGCCTTACAAAGCCTGCTTTATCGTCCCCTTGTCGACGCTCTGTATGGAATGCGGGCACCAACAACATCATAACATTTACGCGCTAAGGTTAATACATAAACAGGTCTTTATATGTACAGCCCTTCGCATAATGCATTATGTATTCAAACTTAATGTACGTTTCGAGGAGTATGTTGGTGCTAGGTAAACGCCGCCGTGGTCCTGTTTGCATCAGCATACACATGACCCCTTCACAAGGTCGTTATGAATTCAAACAGTCAATACGTTCACATAGGAATTTAGTTCAAATATCTCAATACAAGTGATGGAAAATGTTAGCCTGTTAATATTAGGTTTCCCCTTGCCATGCTCCTAGAGCTAGAAAGCAACTACAAAGTCATATGTTCAAAAATGTCAGTTCACTTTGAAAGCTTCCATTACCTACCATCATGTGACCATATGAGGGCATATATTGGTATATTAAGTTATCATTCACCTGTTAACGGCCATTACTAACCTTGACGTTGCATCGTGTGTGTGTGTGTGTAGGATGAGGAAGATGAGAGCAGTGAAAAAAAATCTGCCAAAGACGCTCTACTGCTCTGGTGTCAACGCAAAACAGCAGGGTATGCAGTTCATTCTGACATAACGTCCCTTTCTCTGGCACAAACTCTCTGTGCGCTATGATCATGTCCAACATAACGTTATGATTACGCCATGTCACGATTTGTTAGCTGTTTATTCGGTCACATGTGGTATGGTATATGTTCCAGTTTGTCATCAATATTCCACTGGTCACCAAATGTTTTGGTAGCCTTCTTGATCAATCATCTCCCTTGTGTTCCCTATGCAGATATGAGGGTGTGAAGATTGATAACTTCAGTACAAGTTGGAAGAATGGCCTGGGATTCAATGCTCTCATCCATGCACATCGCCCTGATCTCATTAACTTTCGAAAACTTGAACCTAAGGATCATATCCCCAACCTTAACAATGCCTTTAATGTGGCTGAAAACAAGCTGGGTATCGCCCGGTTACTTGATGCTGAAGGTAAGAGGTTTCTGAAATGCGCAATCACGATGTATGATAACGATGGGTTTGTCTACACTTGACACGTCACAGACAGTTGTTGTGTATGTATTGTGGATCTATCCAATGTTGCCTCTTACACTAGGCCTGTGTTCAGAGTAGGGCCACCCTTAGTCACTCATAACATCCATGCATTTTAACCGTGGCATACTTCATCAATTCATCCCTACTTATGTGTGTTTAGATGTGGATGTGCCCAGACCTGATGACAAATCCATCATGACTTACGTAGCAGCCTATTACCATTATTTTGCTAAGATGAAGTCAGAGCAAACTGGAACCAAAAGAATTGCCAAGGTTTGATGGACAAGACAAATTACTGCCCACAGAACTCGCAGATACCTCCTTCTTCTAGTAAGTCGAGTCAGAGAGGACATTATGTGTGTGTGTGTTACAGGTGCTCGACAGCCTCATTGATGCTAACCAGATGGAGCAGGATTACGAGACCTTAACCAGCCAGCTCCTCGAGTGGATCAGACTTAAAACAGAGTTCCTGAACAGCAGGAACTTCCCCAACAGTCTAGAAGGAATTCAACAAGAAATGACTCGATTTACCAACTTCAGAACTACGGAAAAACCCCCAAAGTGAGTGATAACCTACACTGTGACTTGTATAGTTATATAATCATGCCACGTTTATCTTTCAATCATTGGCTTAAACATTTTATAATACCCTGCCTTACAGGTACAGAGAGAGGGGTAATCTGGAGGCTGATTTCTTCAATCTGCAAACCAAACTGAAGTCACGTGGGAGACGTATGTATATACCTCCAGAGGGCAAGATGATACGTGATATTGAGACATCTTGGAACGGACTGGAAAGGGCAGAGCACGATCGTGAGCTGGCCCTGAGGGAGGAGCTCATTAGGTGAGTGACACTTAAGCAAGTATCGGGTGATAACGTAAATATCCTGGTGGTACCTTTCCTATAGCCAGTCGTGATTGATCTTGAGCTGGTTTGATGTAATCTGACTGTAGTGGTTGCTTTTTTGGTTTGGTGATGATCTATTATGTGATTAATGGTGTAATTAATGGCTAGCCATTATGAATTCCTCTGCCAATGCATATTTGCACCCATATCCATCATCATATGAAAATAGATTCTATTTCTATTTAATCCTCGGTTGATGTATTCTTCCCCCTCTCTCTTTTCAGACAAGAAAGATTGGAACAACTGGCAGAGAAGTTTGAACGAAAGGTACTATCATTGACTTAATCCAGTGAAGTTAATTTCAGTCGTTCCATTTCCATGTTATTTATGATGATGCTTGCGGTTTTCAGGCTGCGTTACGAGACTCCTGGCTGACAGATATGACAGTGGTCCTGACTGATCAAACGTTTGGTAACAACACGTCTCAAGTGGAGGCTGCTCTGAAGAAACACGAGGCTATCAGTGCTGACATAGTCTCCAGGGTACCCCTCTTACTTCACCCTTTTCTCCCATATTAAACTGCTCTCTGTTTCCTTTTGTTATATATGGTGCCTTTTGACTCGGATGTTTTGTCTAAATTTGTCTCCAAAATTTATTTCTTAATCAAGTGTGTTGACATCTCTGTTTGCAGAAAGACAGATTTGTGGCTTTCAGCAACATGGCCATGGAACTCACCATGGAAAATTACCATGGGAGGGAATCAATCAAGAAAAGGTACGTATATTTTCACCTGATATATACTCTTCCTCATTCAACTATTAGCTTGAATCCTTGAGTACTCATACTGGTGGAGGGTTTGCAAAATGTATCCATGTTCACTGGCATTTTTCACTATCCATTGTTGTGAATTGAAATATTGATTTACATGTGTTTTTAATCATCACAACATGAAGGCCTAATTTGTATTTCCAATGGTTAAGTGATGGAAGAAGCTGTAGAGTTGTGTAATATGGGGTTATCTCACTTGGTACCTGTTGTGTATCCAGAGAGGAACAGATTCTTGCCAAGTGGCAAGCACTCATTGACCTGCTCGACAAGAAGAAGCGAGCGCTGAATGGATTCAATGAGCTCCTCTCTATGTTCAGGGACATAGAAGCAATCAACATTGAAATGAAGGACATGGAGGTATGCCTTCAAGTTTAATATTTGATATTGACTTAAATATTGTTCAACTGCTGATTAATCAATATCACTTGGCTTCACTTAATTGTATAGATGAATACCACCATTAACTAGATATTGTTTTGAATATCATGGAAATATAAAGCATTAACAGTAAGCTATGGATAGATTGATACTCCTACAGATTCTGATTGAGAATCTTTTCCTGTTTGACATCACTGGAACTGTTGCTGATCCTCTTTCAATCGTGTAACAGCCCAGCCTGCGATCGGAGGATGTAGGGAAACACCTCATTGGTGTGGAGGACCTCCTTCAGAAACACAACCTGTTGGAGGCACAGGTAAATGCTATAGGGGGACGTGTGAGGAACCTCAACAAACGAGGACAGCCCTACATGAAGTCACTCCATCCAGAGAGTCAGCTCCTCACCAAGCGCCTTGAGGTCCTCAATAAGGCCTACGATAGGTAACATCTCAACAGCCATGTCTTTGGCTGAACTTTGAGCCGCCCTCAGAATAATTATCTGGATATCAGTGATGTGCTTGACTATGTCCTGAACATGGCATTTGTCTGTATTATCAACATGTTCTTTCTTCTCTGTTTTCTCCTCTTCTCGTAAACTTATATCAATTGAAGCCCTGTATCTTTTATACACAGTTGAGCCCCAAGCTCTTTCTTCTCTGGCTGGTTATCACTGGGTATCATGTCTTATGTCTTATGTCATCATTGACAGTGCATGACTTGTTTCTCCACCTCTCCTTTATAATTATGATCGTGGGATGTCTGCAGCGTGCATGAGCAGTGTGCAGAGAGGAAGGCTGCGCTGGAGCAATCACATCTATTCTTCCAGTTCCTACAGGACAGCGAGGAGGAAGAGGCGTGGCTTGTCGAGAAAATCCGCCTCATGAAAGCTACAGACGTTGGCAAGGACCTCACATCTTGTAACCAGCTCCTCAAGAGGCATGAGGTATGTCTGAGGTTGACTTCTGTATGAGGTACTGCATGTCAGTCTGCCCTATCTCATGGCTTCTTGTCTATATGCAGTTATCTCATTGATGTCGAGGCAGCATTCAACAAGAATAGATTGCCTGTATTTATTTGTAATAGATAGCAAATATGAGTTGACTAGATGGACCGTTAACTGTGTGTCAGTGAGTAGTTAACTGGATGGACTGGGTACTATTGAGATCGAGGGTCAGTGAGTATCACTGTGGTTAAGCCCTGTGTTCTCTGTGTGTGTATCTACGTATGTTGATGTTGTGACAGGCCCAGGAGAGAGAGATCGAGGCCCGCTACCCTCGCTGCAACCAGGCTGTCATGCAGGTAGGCAAGCAGCTGATGAAAAAGAAGCACTTTTCCTCACCTGACATCAGCAACAGGATCACGAGTGTGGAAGACAAGTGGAAGAGGTTACGGGATCTGGCAGCCAAGAGACGTACCCGGCTAGAAGACGCAGCCGAATCTCATCAGGTCAGGGCTGTCAGTTTTGTGTTGTTTTGGGGGTCATGCCACTTAAAAAAGGAGATAATATTTAATGTCATAGTCCAGGTTATGGCAAACTGAGTGTCAATCTATTAACAGTACTGGGTTGATGTTGGGGAAACATCATGTTGCTATCTGCTCAATGTTGCAGTATTACGCTGATGCCAATGAAGCGGAGTCGTGGATCAGAGAACGCATGCCTCTCGTCTGTAGTGAGGACGTAGGCAAGGATCAAGCCTCGGCTCAGGTACGTCATCATGGAGCAGGTGTAATCAGGCTTTACTTAACCATGGATCCATTCGCATTCATTCTGTGGCTTCATGTAATCATTGATGTAAGTATATACAGTAACAGTACTCAGTACGGGTTGTAACAGAACTTACTCCAGCGCCATCAGCGTTTAGCCGGTGAGATCTCATCCTTCAAGACGGACCTCCAGCGTCTTGACAAGTTGGCCACACTCATGACTAAGGCTGCTAGTGTTCACAATGTAAGCATCAAAGTATCATCCCTGTGTGTATTTCCAAAACCACATCACAAGTTGCCAATGATGCTTAACATAAATATTACAGGTCACTTACAGGCTAGGTTCATTTACAGCCCTTTGTGTTTTCCGGGGTGGCAGGGTGTTGAATTATGACACTGATGATATTTGTGATTCAGTTGACACCAGAGACGGCAGGGGGGCGTATCAACGTACCTGGTACCCAGGAGGTGGAGAGCGAGGACGAGGAGGAGGAAGAGGAGGAGGAATATGAGGTGGAGGTCCCGTATGAGTATGAGGTGGAGGAAGTTCAAGAGAAAGATGAGGTGAAGGAGCAAATGGTGGAGAAGAGGGTGCCTCAGGTGAAAGCCATGTTCCCCTACAACGGTCAGGGCATGGCCATGGACAAGGGAGAGGTGGGTTCTGGAACTTAACCTGCCTATCATTTTCACCACGTTTGTTTTTCTTTTGCTTAGCTATGAATTCATCCCCATCATGATTTGAGAGTCTTTTTGATCCATTGTGTCTTGTGGTATTTCTTATCTTCGACTTTGTTTGCTGTTTGGAATATCAGGCACTCATTCCCTTTCATGTTCCTTAGTACATTTATACACTAGTGTTGGAGAGAGTTGTAGCTGATACAATACTAGAGAGGAAGTGTGAAGATGAATTGTACACATTGCACCGCTGACCTGGTTATACCCTTCATATAGAGTGTAAACAACACGGACTGATACATCAGGTCCATTTACTGTTACAAAAACAGAAAGTAAAACCTTCATGAATGAGCTACACATTATAGATAGATTTACAGGACTTTTGCACTATTACTACACTTGAGAATGACATTTAGGATTATGTCAAACTTTACAAGAAGCAATTGGTTATTTCCAATAACGGTTCATAACATTTCGCTTTTTGGCAATAACCAGTCAATTGGCAAGCTCCGGATGCTTGTGGCGAGTAAAGTACATTATGATTATGCACATTATGATGACAGTTATCAACTTTTCCACAGGTCATAACGGGTTAGGGTCAGCTAGTCCACTCAGTTGCAGTTACATAATATGTGTACATGCTCAGCAACTTTTTTTCTGACATCTTAGTCGTGACAAATGTATTCTCTCCATTTGGAGGCAACTTTTTTTTCTGACATCTTAGTCGTGACAAATGTATTCTCTCCTTATAAACTAATCTATTTATATTTATATGAATGTTTAACAATTTGATATCTATGATATCGAATAGCAGTTAGCTTACTATCACATAACTGAAGACATGTTGGTAAGGCCACAAATTCCCAGCCAAAACTTCCAGCGCTTAAATTATTGTTCGGTCTCACAATTATCAAAATGCTAATGAGCATAAGCACCCCACATGACATTCACAGTGAAGAAGATCAGGATTAGAAGTAGGTTTTGCCCTATAAATACAGATTTCAATTAATGAGATAAAAGATATTGAATCCAAAGCACCATTTATGATCAGTATCAACAAAATCTCTGCTGTCATCTTGTCCATTTTATTCTTGTCCACTACAATTCAAAAAAAATATTCAAACACTTTAAACAGACGCTGATGTAAAATTTTGTTTCTACCTACTCTGCATTCAACCGATTCAAATTGAGCTGACAACGACTGTTACAGTATATCTATGCGGCCGCCATGATAGTCACCTACACTCATCGCTGTAATGGTGATGCACTATCCAATTGTTGATAGCTTCTTGTTCATAATATCTCATAAATGCATTGTAAAATCACATAATGCATTGTCACCAACCATGCTGATAATGGGCAAAGAATTTAAAGAATGTGCGGTTATAAGTTGTCTTGGGTACAAGTTGGTCTGGGTACGAGTTGACCCGATTCCGGCCGTAAGGAATCTGGATAACTGATGAGTCTTACAAATCTTGTATGTTGATATCGCCACTCCTGCGCGGTGCCTCTGTTGTGAAGCCAGAATCATTGTGAAAGTATTTGCAAGGAAGCCATTTTAAAAGTCTGCGATATGACTGGCGAAAATCCGAGCGAAATATGCCATAAATGAGAGGGTTCAAAATACTGGAGGTAAACTGGCAAAAAGAGGCTGTTAGATTGACGTATGGCGGGACAAGAGCTTTGGTAGTGACGACTTTGAGGAGCTTAGTTATGCAGAAGGGTGTCATGCAAAAGAAGAAGCAGGCAACAACTATAAATAAACTGGTTATCATTTTCATCGTTCGTTTGGCTTCGCCAGAGCTCATGTTGTTATCAGGGTGCCGGACCGTGCATTGCGCGATGCGTTTCTGGGACCGCTTTGCTTCTCGTAAGATGTGAATGTAAGAGAAAACCATTAGAAATCCTGGCAGGGCGAAGTTAATGATAAAAGCCACTATGACGTAGATCATTGTGTGCTCGAGCTGCCAGTCAATGGCACAGATCACTTCCCAGTAGTCGTAATCAATCCACTTCTGCTGAACAGGTGCAGCTGCAAATACAAACCCCTGGGTCCATACATAGATACACACGGCAATGACCCTAGGCCGAGTTACAATGCTCTCATACTCGTATGTGTGAACGACAGCGCAATAGCGATCAAGACTTATCGAAGATAGCGTGGTCATGGAAACGATTATGAAGCAGTAATTGGCACCACACACAAAACGACACCAGATTGGGTGGACGTAATTGACGTCCGTGACTAGAGTCACGAATGACGTGATCATTACTGTCATGGCCGTCAGCAAGTCCGTCAGACTCAGATTGATTATGAAGATATTGGAAACTTGACTGTTGAGGGTGGACGAGGCTCTAATAGCGGCGATGACGAGGATGTTGCCGACGACGGATACGATTATCAAGCTGAGGAGAATGGGGGCGAGGAAGGCTATTTCTTGTTGCGTGCGCGTCGGGGCGAAAGATGACGACGCGTTGCTTGCTGTCGTGACGTCATCCATCACCTGAAAGCACACAGGCACACCACGAGTCGCGTACGCATAAAGAACAGTGGCTAATGAGTTCTTGGGTTATGTAACCACATGTTCACTCGTCAAAAAGGGCCTACCATCAAGTCCACTTTCCATCTATTTTTGATACCAGCTCAGTTACACGGGGGTTAACAGCAAAACGCTGACATACATTAATAGCGTTTTAATGCATAATCATTATCGTCCTGACTGATGGGGCGTTGTTCTCAGTTATATATCTACTTGGTGTGCAACATTTACTGACATGAGTCGGTCAATCTTCAGAGCTATTCAAACATAACAGAAAGTTCAATCCCTCCGCTTCAGTCGATAGCCATTAGGGAGTGCCCATAGTTTCCATCCACTTCAACCACACGTGCCGACCCTATACCTGTATACTGTGTGGTCATTGTGTCGCGTCAAGACCACGACTTCAGTCTACGTCAAAGCCCTCACAATAACTGGTGCAATCGACGTTCAACTCGACGCTCGAAAAAAAAATCGAGATTCGAGCGCCCGAGGACGTTAGATGTCCTGCTCATCCGTTGATAGTTCCGTTGTTTTGTTTTCTCAATTTGTCGTTTTTGTTTACATACAGTTACTCTCTGGTTCAAAACACCTGCAACAGCCAAGTTTTAAATGGCTTCGCGTGACTCTCATTCAATTCGCAACAGGGAGCATGTGGTGAACGCTTCAAGAACACCGCACCAAGCTGCTGCGTTCTGAGCTATTGTGAATAAACACTACGCATATGTGCTGGTTGGTTAAGCATTCTGCCTACGAAAAAAGCGCACAAATACGGTAAAAACTGAGATTAAAGGAAGTTCCATAGAGAGCTTTCTTTTGTAGACTAACGCATGCGCAGATCAGACATGATGATTTGCAGAAGGAAGTTGATTTCCTATCGCTATTCAATATTCATAATCACCTATGCATTAAAATTCCATTAGTTGAAATTTAACCATGTTGGAGACTTTCAATTGTACATAGGTTGTAGTTGTTCCTCTAGTATGAACGCTCTTTTGCCAATGTGCTCAATCATCAAATCGACCGTGTCTCACAGTGAAGGCGCTGTTACATAATGTAGATTTCATCTTATCTTCACTGATGAAAGTTGTGGCCATCATTTGACCGACAAGCAGGAAGTTTGATTATTTACCATGAAATCCTTTTCGTTTGCTGTTGTTTTTCCTCCGGTTGTTCGTTCGGTCGAGCCTGGTTCCGTCGACTCAGCTTACGTGGTGAATGGAAGACACAAACGTCGGTGTAGGGCCGAAAGAGGATAAATATATTTTACTCTTCTAGATATCTTGACTTTATTATTGATCAAAGTGGCCGAAAGAGATAGTGCTTAATGAGGGGGGAGATGTTTTCTGGTTGATGGTGGGTGATATAGATCTCCCGTGAGCGTGTGCTCATTCCCTTATATTGCGGTACCTTTGGAGGCTGCACCCATTAGCGAATGATATTAGCTGTGAGGTTTCATGTCAATCAATTTGGATTGAGGTAAAACCACGGCGCAAGATGTGGGGAAGCTGGCGAATTATAAATCGCCGACCGTTAGGGATAACATGAGAGTGGCCTTTGTGGTATTTATCAAAGAGTCTTGTCTCCATTCAAGATATGCATCTCATTTTAAGAATCCTCAAAAAGTCCCTTCCGGTCGCCCCATGCTAATTTGAATGTCCTCTGTCATGTATAAAAATAAGAACCCTTCCACTCTCATCTCACTTGCCACAGCAGCAGCGTCCTTAGTTTCTCACTGTTTCTTTGCACTGTGCCACAGCAGCCAGTTTTCTCCACGTCTGGTGTTCGCAGCAATGACCCTAATGAGATAAGTTGGGGTTAATGAATAACTGACGGCTCAGAAGCTCTAAAAGGATCAAATAGAGTAAAACTGTTTACGACACGACAGTGCTGGGGTTTTCAACATTAGCCTCAGACAACGACATGGAAAGAAATGAACGTCTCGTGACGTCGTCGTCAATCTAACACGGGTGTGTCCGCCAGGTTGGGTGTCTGACCGAGACATCGATGTCAAGGTCAACTACACATCTAATACCATCAGACGACCTCAACCCCTGATATCAGACTGGGATCTCATGATTTAATCCGGATGCAAGACCACTAGTCTACGGTCCAACAAAACAAGACCACTAAACTACGGTCCATCAAAACAACCCTTTGGCAGATCGATTTTATCTTTGTACATAAGTAATCCGGGCTCTGTTGTCCAGTATTGAAAACCCTAAATCCCGGAAGCGGACGCGGCTTCTCTCATTATAAGTGTTCCGTTTCCTCTTCCTATCCCCTCGGCGTCTGTGACCATAATGGGGTTTTAATCCCTCACTCTAGTCAAGTCTCCCTTGGCTGCGGGCCCTGTTTATCTTATGCTTTGAATTCTAGGTTTTCCTGTTGCGATGCTCCTTCGTCTGCTGCACTGTTACTCGCTGCTTGTTGTTGCTGAGTGGGGACTAGCCAGAGTAGAGTTGATTATTGGTTTTATTGAGGTTTTTGACAATGAAGCTTTCCTGGGTTCTCGGTCAGAATCGCGTCTCTGGACTAGAAGAATCTCTTCTAAATGATGTGAGCGATGGCAGGTTATAATAGTGCCCCGTGAGTTGGATTTCCCAGAGGCATTTGACCAACCTATGCTGTTGGACCACGGCCTCTGGCCTAACGAGCCCGCATGGGGCAGTGGACTCTTTAGCCATTAACCGATGGGATAGCGCAGGCCATATCGCGCAGATAATTAATGGGAGAGGCAGGGGGAACTTCAGCTAGAATAGTATTATAAAATTTACATGTTAATGATATTCAATACTCGCGCCAGTCGAGGGCGAGAAGCGTAGCGGAACCCCTGGAGTCTGGGACGCAGACTTCCCTCTCTTGGAGCTGTGTACGCTATACGATGCACCCCATGTAAACAATGGGTTAGTGTCGTTGGGGCGATGGCGGAAGCTTTCATCATAGCGCCCATCCCCAGTAGCTTGTCGAACACCCGCCCTGTCATCAGTTGCATGGGAAATAAACGAGATCGAAGCTGGGCCGTTTTAGCGTCACATTTCTCTACACAGATACCTTATACAATTCTCCACATTATAGCTTATACACTAGTGTGGTGATTTACGGCCGTAACCGAACCCCACATGGCTAATTGTGGAATTGGTTAAGATAGGCAGCAAAATTTCCCTCCAGCTTGCTTGAGAACCTCGATGATGGGCTGGTTCCAATGCATTGTGGACATACATATGTAGTCGCTGTTTTGTACAATTGAATGAATAATAACGTTTTATTCTTCAGAGCTGCATTCACTTGAAAGCATTCCAAAATCCCAACCAATGATGGCTTCAGACGAGGATCATATTGATACTAATTAAGGCATGGGCAGCTGCTCGTCGCTGGCAACAGGGTTTAGCATTGGCCCGGCAGTTTCTTTTTGCAAACAGAAACCCCGGTGCATAGAGGTTAGCTGCCAATGCTAACCCCGGTAGTCATGGCGCCCATAAGGCTAGCCGATATACGCTTCCTTTCTCAGACCTCAATTATGTTATACGAGAGAAAGGCATTTCTGCTAAGGATTTTTTTTTATTATATACGACAATCGCAAATGGTGTTCAGATGGCATCGTGTCAACAACACATGGACGGCATCTTATATGGATGCTTTACGCGACTTGAGTATCCCCATTCCACGACACGGGGGCATGGGGTCATACAACTCGAACGATTACCCCTTCAACGGCTCGACAAGTTCCAAAAACATCACTAGCCCGGCCGGGCCAGTGGGCAGCCAAAAATCCTGGCCCGAATAAACATTCATAATTTTTTTTAAAGCAACTCCAGAAAATCAGATGCAGGTTACTTTATTTAGATATAACCACAGAGCTACCAATCAGCTGGTAACTTTAAACAATAATAATTGCAGTTATATTACACGGTGTTTAGTAGCCCTACAAGTCTGAGTAGATATTTATATTACCGTTCGACCGGAGCTATGTGGTCGGTGAACCTCAGCGTTGGCCTCCACCCGCTTGAACTCACAGGGATTTGCATAGGCCTGCCGGCCGCTATCTTCTATGTATACATAAACCCATATACATATAATAAAATAGACATACGGTAGGAATCTGAGGGGCTTCGTCTCCTCAGATTCAGCGGGTTTCCTCACCCCGATCTTGTGTAGGTATAGCATTTAAAGACCGATATTACACAGGCCAGAGAGCCATGTTATCTCCTTCTTAAAGGGAAAAGTGACATCCTGACCCTCCCCGCACCTTAATAGGCACAGTCAATAGACTCGCCCATCTGGGCCAGGGATTCAGGGCAGGGATGCTTGGATGCCGGATATGTTAAGTATACATAGAAGATAGCGGCCGGCAGGCCAATGCAAATCCCTGTGCTTGAACTCCTCTTCCCAGTGAGCTAGGATGATCGTACTTCAGACACCCCCTAATGGCTACAGTCGGCTGCTTCCGTTACTTCGGCATGTTATTCGATCACTGAGACGGAGTGAAACTCGGCAGCAGATACGCCGTTTTTATATTGAGCTCAGTTCATCGTTTACACAAGCGCAAGGTTGACAGTTGACGCCCGAACAAGCCATCGTCATAGCTAAAGACGAGGTAGCCGAGTACGGAGCGTGACGACGATCACCAGGGCGCACAGTTTATCCGCCTCGCAAGGCTCGAATGAGGTGTCTCTTACACCCAGCTAACAGCGCCGACTGGGTGTAATCAATTTGTATTTCCAATGTTTAATCTTTTGGTGGCAATTACGAGTGACTGTCTGGTTTATACTAAAAGCAAAAAGCGCTAACAATGCGTAAATAGCGATATCTAGCGTTAATGGTCGCGCGCTGACCACTGATTGGCTGTACCTTACAAATTTCATTTATTATTCACGAAGCTGGGCGCAGACGCCTGACTGCCGCTTGCTGCAGCCAACCTCAAATCGGCGGCAATGTAAAATATCCCGCGTGGCGAAATGCGCTGAGCAGGAAATCCACTGGTCGGAACGGCTGTGTTACTGGCCCGGGGCAAAAAGCATACCCCGTCGTACAAGGTTTTATACAAATGGATAACCCGTCGTACAAGGTGAAAATCGCAAAAAAGCATGCCCGTCGTACAAGGTATTATACAATTGTATAAAAAAAATTGCAAAAAAACATAGCCCCCCGTATACATAACCCACATAAGGTATTACAAGGTATTATGTAAATGAAGAACCCGTCGTACGACGTGAAAATGGGGTATGCGGCTTGGATGCTTAATCAACATAAATCAGATATGTTGGCGCCTATGACAAGAATGCCGTAGATGTTCGGCGCGTCACTAATGGTGGACCCATTCATTGCATTTGCATTATCAACGATCGGTGGGAAATCCCGGGAGGAAATCTCGACATATTGAAAAAAATATATATTATTCAACCCGTTGTACAGATGGGAGGAGAAAAACTTACCCCGTCGTACAACTAGAAGCCCTATACTCACTCGCTCACTCACAAAATCTACCCCGTCGTACAGATTGCAGTTGGAAAATATACCCCGTCGTACAAGTCCGGGGCCCCACAAAACCCGTCGTACAAGCCGAGAGGCCGTAAAAACATACCCCGTCGCGCTGTATATGTACACTACCTCCATACAGTGACCCCCCACCACCCCTGGGTTGTGTATATTCAGTTGTTATAAGGTTTGAAGTTGAGCTTGAAGCGACCCTTAACCCGAATAGTTCATTTATCTTCCTATCTTGTTGTGATGATCATATAAATACCACTTTGTTTCAATGTGGAGTAAAGCTTTTCCACCCGTGATTAAATCCGTTTTATTAATTTTCGACAAGAAACACTAAGATGACCAATTGACACTATACTCACTGTGGTGCTGGCCGAGAATGAGTTCTATCGAGTCCAGTACTCCCTACTCAGCCACTGGACTCCACGTACCATCCGACGTCAAACGCTCTTCTTGACAACAACACAGTGCTCGTCCATTTCCTTATCATATTCAACTAAACTTCTTTGGGTTATGAGGTCCTTATAAGATATATAGCGGAGATCATCATCAGCAGCAGCAGCAGCTAGCTGTGACTGCCTCCCTAATGTTAGGTGCTGGAGTTGTATTCGGCCGGGGTTGTCAAGCAGCCGTGATTAGACCGCTGGTTATCAAGTTTATATCCGGTGAGACACATAACCAACGTAGCCCTTCTCCATGTCGACCAATCGGCGGCCATCATATTGACTTGGTAACGACCACGGTCATGACGAGTCTGGGCGGAGGAGGGGTGGAACTTTAACACGCCATTGTGGAGTACGAACCTGAGGTGTGATGGTATATTTATGACCAGCAAGCTTAGGGCGCTATTGTTATGGGGAAAATGAATCGAGCGCCATCTATCGGCGTGCCGTGTTCTAAAACGTCATCTCGTCATACAGAACAGTCTGTCTAATCATCATACAGAACAGTCTGTGTCACACAGAACAGTCTGTCTCATCATACAGAACAGTCTGTCTCATCATCATACAGAACAGTCTGTCTCATCATACAGAACAGTCTGTCTCATCATACAGAACAGTCTGTCTCGTCATACAGAACAGTCTGTCTAATCATACAGAACAGTATTTCTCATACAGAACAGTCTGTCTCATCATACAGATCAGTCTGTCTCGTCTTACTAGAAAATCTGTCTGTCATGTCGGACAGTCTGTAAAATGTGTGCCACAAAGGTTGACAAAGATTTGTTTAGCGGAAATCACGCTAATATCCACCAAGAATGGCCATGTCTCACATGCACTCGATCATGCAATATCTCTCAGAGGAAAATTAGTGTAGTCACGTGCTTATGGGAGTGTACTATGAATGGCTATTCTGGCATGTTCTTTCTGAGTTTTGGAACCTCAAATGGTTCAGAACAAGGCTCGTGCTGTTTTGATCCCGGTTTGAGTCACATATGTCGAAGAATGGTCACTTTTTTTATATTCTGGTTTTGTTTTGTGCCCTGCCAGGTTCTAATCGTGCTACAGAAGACGAACGCTGATTGGTGGAGCGTGAGACGAGCCAGCGGACAGGAGGGATACGTCCCTGCTAACTATGTCAAAGACACGGATCCCAAAGTCATTCAGAAGGCCGTTAAAAAAACAGTCAAGGTCCCGGTGAAGGTCAAGGTCACGAAAACGGATTACCGTATGGAAACCCGAAGAGGAAGGTGAAGAAGAAACCGAAAGGCAAAGGATCGAAAGTACGACGGACGCCTTCACGTAAGCTCCGGTTTGTTTGATTCGGACGAAATCTCCGTGTACAGAGGTGGTTAATGAGTCCAATCATTTGACTTTGTTCTCCCGGGTCGCATTCCTACGCCACTCTATTAATTGACTTATGTATGCGGTCATCTTCATTCTTCTTGGTGTCATTAAGTGACGTTTTCGGTTCGTGTGGTGTGGTTTTATATATATATATATATATATATATGTGTGTTTGGGTTGAAGCAGTGCTTCTCTGATGCAATGTGTCATTTTCCGGTCACGAGGATATCATTAGCTTGGCCTGAGAAACTTATTTCCTTTTAACAACGTGGATACACCATCTGTTGTTTCCTTCATTAATTTGACCGTTATAATAAGGGCCTTCACATTCTCGGGTTTCCGTCGCGGCCGCCAGGCGGCGATACTGACTTCCCCTTGAAATAGGGGCATGTTATTCCACAAACACAAACGCAGTACACGAAGCGGAACGTAGAGATTTAAGCTATGGTGAATATTCGTCGTTTTATGTTTGATATTGGTGTTATTTTGGAGAAATTGTCTAGGAATATCGTTCTATAGACTAGATAGACCGCGCGGAAGCAACCATGCCCAGGTTTACTTGCGCCGTAGTGGACTGTAAGGCCGATGTTCGCAAGGAAACGAAAAAACACCCGTAGTTTTCGTCAGTTGTATTACTGACATGACAAGTATATAGACTGTGTAATTGCAATTGCCAGACATCAAAATAATCAAGGCGACAAGCCGTGCAACATGTCTCTTCATCAGGCGGTAATGCTGGATTAGACTTTGCATTGGTATTGAAGTCCGCCACTTCAAACATCATGGCCAGAACATGTTTGCAACTACCATCATCTCTGCAAAGAAATTTGAGAAAATAAATAAACTTTTTATCTCTCTTCCACCAAACGACAACACCACATAAAACAAAACACAAAGTTAATATTGTACCACCAAGTCTTCATAGATATTTATGCATATTAATGAGATGTGTGTCATATCTGTATTCAACTTTCTTAAGTTAAATATCCTAATTATATAAATTAAGAATAACCCTGTGCACTCACATTCAGCAGACTCTATGGTACAGTGTATGGTTGCCAGACTGGGACAGCTCCCTAACACATTTCCCCCTCAGATAATACCTACAATGATTCAGGGATTTATATTCAACTGCATGTTTGTGTCTGTTGAGGACCTCCATTTCATCAAATGAATAAGACAGTAAGCCTCAGTAAGCTTACAGCTATAGAAACACGCAACAAGAATGCGCTTAACAACGCAGGAACTCGAAACAGGAACTGGTAAAGCGCGAACCAAGTTTTGACAGCTTGACAGGCAGAGAAACATTCCCCCAGTTCCGGTAAAAATCGCTGTGCGCGACGGTGGCCCTCCTAGCGGCTGCGACGGAAACCCGAGAATGTGAAGGCCCCTATTCAACGCCTATTATTTCCAATATGAATTTAAACATGGTTGGCACAGCATCTGTAATTTCCCCATCTATTTAAACTTGTTACAGCACCCTCTTGTTTCCTGCTACACCATCCGTTCTTTCTCTTATTTATCAGAGCGTCGTAATTAAATGACTGGTTTCAAATAAGCCAACCCATTGACTAAATTCCTCGCTTGTGGAGGGGCTTGGCATTAATGATACTGCTCGTCAATGTCGTGTACGACTTGGGCGAGGTTGTGTGACTGGCGAGGTTGTATGACTTGGGCGAGGTTGTGTGACTGGCGAGGTTGTATGACTTGGGCGAGGTTGTGTGACTGGCGAGGTTGTACAACTTAGACGAGGTTATGTGACTGCAAGGTTGTTCGACTTAGACAGGGTTGTGTGACTTGTACAAGTTATCGGCGTCTCGTACAACCGACGTAGACAGCAACCAACTTCCAACACAAACGAATGCCATGTGTATATTCGTGTTCCCGATGTGTGCAGTTCGTTCGCAGGCCAACCTTCACTTCGACAAGGAGAACGTCGAACATAGACAAGCTTCTCTCAACAGCGACTACAAATTACTGTGCACCAACTCGCAGGTAAGTCAAGACTCCGGTGAAGGAGTGTGGGTCGTGGTCGATGTATGATTGGGGAGGGCTACACAAACGTCCGCGCCAGACTTACTCTCTGGTGTAGAATAAGAGGTTGGAGAAGTTCAATGGGTCGACGATTCCTACGGTCATTCTGTTCATCTCTGTTTCTTTGCGCGGTGGGTCGACGGAGATTGTGTATTATCATTACAAGGGTGGTTAAAGAGACTGTTCAGACACATATAAGGCAATCAGGGTCATGTTTCCTTATTACATTACTACGATTAACGCAGACGTGTAAGTAAGACATCTTCTAATTTTGTGCCGCCGATTTACATGATGGAAGTTATGTTGATAAGTTTTTAAAAATCATTATTTGACTGGAAATGCTCATGATATACTGTGGAGATCTTTCATTCAGTTATGTCGTTCCATCGATAACGGTGCCTCCCTAAAACCATGAACCACGAATGTTAGCTGTAAATCATAACGCGCTCTGAATTACATCGCTAACGGTGTATTCTTCCGCTTTAGTTACGATGATGTAAATTTCATGAATCGCTCACTCATTAATGTGGGCATAATTGTGCACACATTAGGGACAAGGGGGAAGGATAATGTCCGTTCAAAATGGCGACTGTCGAAGCAAGGATCTTTTTTCTGAGACCACAGCGCCGGATAGCGGAAAGTCTGAAAATGTAACATTTTTGGTTTCCAAGGGCTGTTACCAAGCAGCTTGCTAGGCAACCACTTTCCTTATATGGGGCTGAACAGTCTCTTTAAGGTATAGTTAAAGGAGTATCGTGTAAAATAGGGTTGTCCCTCTTAGCACATTGTACCATGGACAGGCAAGTTACCTCGCCCCTGATGACTGACGGTCTGATACCCCATATCACCGTACCGTCGAGTAGCGATTCCTACGGTCATTCTGTTGTGTCGTTGGAAACATGAATCCCGTCTTTTAATAAAGCCGCACCCCTCTCAGTTTCAACTCTGTTTAGCTTCGTGGCAGGGCGCGCGATTTAAAATGACATGTTGCCATGGTGCCCGCGATTGAAACGGATGAGATAGATAGATAGAGAGATGAGGGAGAGCTCATACAGCAGATCTTTTTCTCTTACTATAGCAGATAGATAGCTTAGAGATGGAGAGATACTAAAGGGGATGGATATTGTTCTAAGATGCCCGCTTTTCATGATGCGCTCTTCACTTCGCGACAGAACTCGCTGGGCAGGTTGACTCGGCCTTATGTCCGCTTCACCAGGTGCAGCATTCATCACACCGAGTGATGAGATAGTTGAGATGACGCTCCCTCCTAATTGGTCTCTCAGGTGGTTTTGGGGAGGGGGGGTGGAGGGGGTTGTATGCGTGCGGTTGGATATAGTGGATGGGTTCTGGAGAAGGTTCGGGTGGCGGTCACATCGTGCTCATCAAAGAGTACGAGTAGCTGACATGCTGGGAAGCTGATTAAAATGTGATATTGTAGCAGCTGCTCGTCTCTGACTCTAGCATTCACAGGGTGCCAACTCCCACGGAGAAACATGGAGAGTGATATATGTGATAGATAGAGAGATGTGAGAGGGAGAGATATATAGAGATATGTGAGAGGGTGATGAGAGGGAGAGATAGATAAATAGAGAGATGAGAGGGAGAGATAGATAGAGAGATGAGAGGGAGGGAGAGATGAGATGAGATGGAGAGATGAGATAGAGAAATGAGAGAAAGATGATAGAAAGAGAGCAGACCAGCCACTCCCCATCAACTACTGCCATCCATCAAACCCTACCCCACTTCACCCCCACCCCACCCTACCCATTGATTGTCTCTCCCACCTTCAGAGGGTTCAAGTGGACTTTCATATCTGGTTGTGAGTTCATGATGAGAGGGCCTCATATGTGGAGTTGACTAGGGATACTGATAGTCCCTGATGACAAGAGCTGGACTTGACTGATGACAAGAGAGAGTTTAGTTTCCCTTGCTCCATTTGACTGTTGCTGACTTCTTCCTGCAGGAAGCGTAAAATCATACAAGGTTTCACTGACAACTTATTTGACTTCTTACCTTACCGGGAAACCATTAAAATGACAACCTTTATGTAACAAGTGAGGTCCATCCTCTGTGTCATCTCATTATTCATGCTCCCATGACAACTACTGTGGTGTTATATAACTATTGCCTGCTAATGATCTGCTAATCAGTGATTGATGGTAAATTATAAGACCGGCCCTCTCTTGTGTTTCCTCACTCTGGCGCTCTATTCACCTTCCTCACACCCCATTGTTTGTCTCATCCCACCTGTCGCTGGGTTAAGGACTTTCATATCTGTTGTTGTTCTTGTGTGATAATGGCCTGCTAATGATGAGGATGTTGACTTGACAGGGGCGCAAAGAGAAGCTCAATGCAGCTATCCAGTACTTCCGCTTCTGTACAGATTGTGACAACTTTGAGAGCTGGATGAAGGAAAAGGTGGGTGTGTGAGTCATATGAAGTGTTAGTGCACTGCTTGTGATGCAAGCACCGTGATAACTCCCATGAATTTAGCATTGTAATCATAGATCCCAGAACACTGGCACATGCTGATAACACACATTGCCTGGTGATTGAGCTCATCATATTGGCACTGCCCATATATTAAATTATTCTGAAAAGACATGCTTGATATCTGGAATCTGTCTTGATTTGAGATATGATGCCACCACTGTGTGTTTCTAATGATTATTTGCGTAGACGCCTTTTTTCTGTTTGCCATTCCATTTGAGGTGTGTGACCGGTAAGAATGTGTGATCATAGTCCCTCGTCTTTACAGGAAGTAGCTTTGCAGACCAAGGAATCATTATCTCTCAACATGGAAGCCATGAAACGCAAATACGAGGTAACACTCTCCACGCGCTGCACTCACAGGCAGCCGCCTTCCCCTCAACTTCACATCAATTGTGCAGACATGCCATAGCTTGGTCAATTATTTGGCATTAAATTCCATATCAACCCGTGATTCCAATACAATCTTTGTTCGTGATGCCATGTGATGTCGACTGGGTTGCAGACCTTTTTGACGGATCTAGCGGCTCACGCTCATGTCATGGACAACATCAACAAATTAGCCACGTCGATGGTCGATGCTCGTCACAACAAGACGCGCGATATCAAGAAGCGTCAGAAGGAAGTCAACGACAGGTGGGCAGACTTCCTGTTCTGCTCTGATCATTATTTTTCTCGACTCGTTCTCCTTGGATTGAACCTCACCTGGATGTGCTTTACAGGTGGAATAATCTCCATCGACTCAAGATGAACCGCGAAAACACACTGGCCGGAGCCTCCAGGTAATCTTCACATTTTTCTTGTAGAATTCAACCACTAGTGCTACATGATATGATGTAGATACTGATGGCACTTCAACATGAGTTGAAGTGATGCCTTTTCATTCAGTAAATTCACATTAAATTATATACCCTGACATCTCGTTATTGACTTGGGATAAGAAGACTCGGAGATGGAAAATTATTGAAATAAAACCTTAATTAGTTCTAATGTTAATTACGTTTGGTGCGTATTGGTGGAGTAAGGTTAACTGGTGTGGCATGTTGCCATGATGTTCTGTACCAGTACACTACTCCTGTGTGGCATGTTGCCATGATGCTCTGTACTAGTACACTACTCCTGTGTGGCATGTTGCCATGATGTTCTATACGAGTACACTACTCCTGTGTGCCTGCAGCATCGAGCTCTTCCAGAACATGTGTGATGAACTCAAAGACTGGATCAGTGAGAAGAATGCCAGTCTCAACATCGATGACCTCGGCAAAGATCTACACACGGTCCAAGCCCTTCAGCGCAAACACCAGGTACTAATCTGCAGCTTCCAAACACAAAACTTTCCCGTACACTTGTTGCTTTGTTTTCCTATGAGTAGCATCAAGTGTAGTTATAGTTCAGATTGTTGCAATTGTTTAACCTCTTCACATGACTGAGAATGTTAATATTTTACTCAGCCATAAATATTTCACTTCACTAACATCAACTGAGATGACCGGGAGCCATAGATTGCAAGGAATCAACCTAAAATACCAACTAACTGATTGCTCTGCTCATGTGTGTAGAACCTGGAGCTGGAGTTAGAACCTCTACAAGAGAAGGTTAACAAGATGAACCTCCTTGCTGACTCGTGAGTAACCGGCTCATCATGAACATTTCGGACCTGTCGCTTTATTAAATGGTCCTGTCTGACTTCTGAATGCCTAGTTTCTTTAATGTCCTCTCCACCATCATTTTGTCAGATGTTCCAACATAATAAGTTTCAAACATGAAGAAACTATTAGCAAAAAAGTTTCAAAATTTATGAAATATCAAGATCATTCTATATGGTGGACTCTGCAGGTGTGATTGCAGTTGTGAAAATGGTGTAAACTAACCATGTATACTAACATACATTCATGTAATGCACAAAAAATGAATATATTAAAATGTATACAAAAACATTTTTTGAGTATTTGTAGTGATTATGAATGACTATAAAATGGATTTGTCATGATAGTACAAGGTGTATGTTGTCATGACAGCGTGCGTCAGTCTTACCCGGATGAGAAGGGGTATGTAGACCAGAGAGAGAAGGACATTATGGACGCGTGGAAGGCACTGCAGGTCAGTTATAGTATGCCGGTTCTTTAACAGGACATGGTCTTATAGTCCCTCGATTGACTGGTGGCCTTTTTGCCAGTGATTGGTGTCAGTAATTGGATAGTAGAGTTTTAATGATTATCTGGATGAATTATACCTTGAGGTTATAGCCTGTTGTGGGTGTCCGATGATGGACTTGTGTAGCTGTTTTTGTTTGTCAGGATCGTGCCAAGGAACGTAGGAAGCAGCTGGAGGATGCAGAGGAGCAGCATCGCTTCCGACAGGAGGCCAAAGATTTGGTAGGTCACATAATGTCGATGACAGGATCATTGTCACGATGTGATGCCATCTACGCTTCCATCAATTGCTTCCTGGCATAAACCTGTGATGAAACAGGATTGTAATATGTTAACTGTTTGGCTGTGAATATCTTTGAATGGATGATGTTTGATGTGACATATTTTACTGTGAATTAATTAAGATAGATTTTGTAGTGGTTACCCGGCTTTGTATGAATTTGACGTCTACCATGGTCTGCCTGCATCGTGTTCATTAGGAGGGTATGTACAGCGAGATCGACAACGCGCTGAAGGAAAAGGAGATTCCTCGTGATGTGGCAAGTGCCGAGGATCTCCTCAAGAAACACCAGGACCTGCTCGATGACATCAATGCCACACGCGACAAGTAAGGGCTTTGAGTAGGGCTTAAGGCTGTGAAAGCAGTCCCAGAAACACTACTACGATGAGCTTACCCTCTTTTGAAGCTTGAAATGTGGCGTATATAAATCTTGACATCAAGTTATATTCATGTCATTGAGAGATGTTATGTAAGCCTGCATCAAATGTGATATGCTTTTGCGTTTAGATATGACAAAGTGATGGCAATCGGCCGAGATATCCTGAAGAAAAACCCAAATGCAGAAGGCGTGCGTGAGAAACTCCAGCAGCTCGAGAAGCAAAAGAAGGATCTCGATGAGCTCTGGAAGCGCAAGCAAAAGGAGCTGCAAGATGCCAAGGATCTGCAGGTTACTGTCAATGACCCAATCTGGCTGGCAGTTGCTGCTGAGAATAAGTTGGGATGGATTTATACAAAAATAAATTGTTCATATGAATTCGTTGGATGTTTTTAGGCATTCCTTAAAGAAGCTGATCAGATTGATTCCATCACTGCAAGTCATGAAGCATTCCTGGATTTTGATGATGTTGGCGTAAGTTGTATATTCACACATAAGTTTTCCGTGTTTAGTTCCTGATGTAACTAGTCCGTTTGCCGCGTTCTTGTTGCCTGCAGCCTCCAGTAGCTTCATTGTTCTGTATCCTTGTGTAATTGGTGACTAACCATCGACGTGTCTGCCGTACCAGAACACTGTTGATGGTGCTGATGCTCTGAGCAAACGTCATGAAGACCTTGAGAATAAACTGGCTGCCATGGATGAAAGATCCGCGCTCTCGATGAGCTGGCAGACAGACTCATCGCCGAGGGCCACCCTGATGCCAAACTGTAAGTCATTAATTATGAATGCTTCTTTTGTGTTTATCTTTCATTTCTGTTCAGTAGAGCTTATCATATACCATTGCATCTGTCTATCCGTTCCTCTGTTCGTGAACCTTGATGGCAGGTTATGTTATCAAGCAAGCTAGCTGCCTCACATCATAGATGGATGCCTTCTAAAATCAATATCTTTTGCAAACTAAAAATCATCTCGGCCTGATCTTTCTTTGACCCCAAGTTTTAATAAACATCTGATAAAAAAGCCCGTTAACCCATTTGGGGAATTAAAACTGCTGTGTCTGAGCAATCAGAACACCTACAGTAATGTAAATCTCGCAGAAATATAAAGTAAAGAATGTTATAAATACACTTGCTAACACCTTTTGACTTAGAAGTGAGGTTATCAGTGTCTTATACCTTATCAGGCCTGTATGACTTTGCCCCCCCTCCCTATTATTGACAAATTTCCTGTACAATGTAAATCCATTGGCTATTTCTGTGCAGTCTGAAGATCTATTGTAATTTCTTATAAGCTAAATTAAAATACCCTAGATTGGTGAGGTTATCCATGACCTTAACAGAATTCCCAAGGTCACCCTAAAATAAGGAATAGCCGGTGCATTTTGGTGGCATATTTTGTGGAATGTTCTATTATGGGATGTTATACAAGGTATGACCCACACATCCTTGGATGTGGTTCTATTACAAGGTCAAGGTCACTGGGACATCATTTGAGGGTTCTATGATCTGTGAAATTGTGCCATTGAATTCAATGTATGGTTAACCTATATGCCTTATGATCAAGTCTCCACATTATGTTTACTTGAAAATCTTGTCAAAAGCAGCAGGGCTTTAAGGCCTATTGGCCACTCTTTACAGTTCAGTACTTTAAGCAATATAGTCATTGTATCAGCAGTGTGGTATTGTAGTTGAATTTTTCAACAATGCCTCAGTCTCTTCATTTTGCCTATGCTTTAATGATTGGGTTTGTTTTATCATGGATTACCAGTATTGATGAACGGAGGAAAGCAGCCAAAGCTAGACGAGATAAAGTGCGTGAGAAATGCAACGAGCGACGTCAACAGCTGATGGCCTCCCAAGCTTTCCAGGAATTCAAACGTGATGCTGAAGAGGTAAACTGATATAAATTCCATCTAACCATGAAATATAATATTCCTAATAATTAATTCCTAATTATTTTCCTAATACCATCTGTTTCTGCGGATAAAAGATTTTGTATAGGAATCTGAGTGAGACAAATTTACTTGAAATATGTAATATAACCTTGGCAAAGTGGGATCGTTACCCTGCATGTGTCATGTCAGCTGTCAGACTGGATCCAAGAGAAGACAGCAACGGCTCAAGACGAGTCCTGGAGAGATATGGCCAATTTGATTGCAAAACTCAAGAAACATCAGGCTTTTGAAGCTGAACTGAAAACCAACAAGGATCGACTTCATCTTCTCAATGAGGTATATACATCTGTTATACTGGCTATCAATTCCGCTGACATTTATAATTAATATAAGCAGGCAACGAGAGTATTGACTAATGCATGGCCTGGAACGTTTTTGGTGGTTCGTGTAATTACAGTGAAAGAAAGATATCTGAGTGTGAACCAACTTGCCAGCTGAAAGTTTTATGATATATGCTACCTAGCCCTACAAGACGTCTGAGTATTACCGTTTGACCGGAGCTATTTGCTACCCTGTGTCAGCCTCTTGCGTTATTATTAAATATGTTGGATCCATTTAAGTTATCTGTTTGGGATTCCATCCCTGCTGTGTGTCATAGATAGGAGAAGGCATGATTCAGGAAAAGCACTGTGAATCTCCGGAGGTACGTACAATCCTCAATAACCTCAACAACGACTGGGACAACCTCTACGCTAAGGCTCTCGACAAGGGAGACAAGTTGAGACAAGCCGCTCAGCAGGACCTCTTCAACCAGGCCCTGGCTGATGCCAATGCCAAGCTGGCTGAGGTAGAGAGGACGCTCGCCTCCGATGACGTGGGCAGTGACTTGCGTGGGGTGAGGGACCTGCTTAAGAAACACAAGGTGAGTTGAGTGATAAATGCGTGGACTCGATGGACAAATGTCTGTCGTTATGATGTGAATAACGTTATGACACAGTGCACGTTATGATTAATGGTGATGTGTGTTCATCAGATGCTGGAGAATGAAATGGCAGTGAATGCAGAAAATTTGCGGAGCATTGTGGAGCAAGGTCACCAGATGGCTAAAGCCGGCCACTTTGACTCGGCTACCATCCTGCAGGCTGTCCAAGACTTTGACAAGCGGTAGATATCAATTCAGAATGTCTTTGGCTGATATACATGTGACACAATCCTTTGATGAACTTGTTTTTAACAAAGGATATTTATGTTGGTGTAGGTTTAATGCATTGAAGGACCCTATGGCTCAACGCAAGAAGAAATTGGAGGACTCGCTCAAATGGCAGCAGTTTAATTTTGATGCTGACAGTGAGTTGAACTGGATCCAGGAGCATCTGCCGGCTGCTACATCAGCTGATTACGGCAAGAACTTAGTGGATGCTCAGAACCTCCATGCCAAACAGAAGGTGAGTTTTAGTGGTGATAGAACCTGTTCTTAATGAGAGTCAATGTATAGCCCATAATGAAGGTCATGACACGATGAGGGTCTTGGTAGGAGACCCTAATGAAGGTCATGACAGAATGAGGGTCTTGGATGGAGCCCCTGATGAAGGTCATGACGCAATGAGGGTCTTGGATGGAGCCCATAATGAAAGTCCTGAAAGCCTGAGTAATAATAAGACTCAGGATTGAGCCTGTAATGGGAGTTGGGTCTGAGCTCCTAATGACACAGCCCCTAATTAGTCTGTAATGAGATTTGGGATATAGCCCCAAAAAATGTACATAAAGCTCATCATGAGAGTGGATAATAAGAGTATTTATGGAGTTTTAAATACCTGTTTAGTGAGAGAATCATTCTTTAGAGCAGCTCACCTATCATACAAGGCTTATTATGCTAAACAGGAGCTCGAGCTGTGTTGGGGATATTAGTTAGTGATAAGCATTTTGCAAGGACAGACAAGGCTTTTATCTGATGCTATCTACAAGAATCACTTCAGTTAAAATATACATATTTATATATATGAATTAATGTGCTCTCATTTGATATTGCTGTTGTAGAAATTGGCACAGGAAATCAATGGCCATGAATCTCAGATTGAACGGCTCATGAGCAATGGATCAGGACTCATCAAAGCCAGACACTTTGCCGGGGACAAGATCAAAGAGAAGATGAAAGACGTTGAGGATTCGTGGGACAACCTCCTGGATGCATCGAGAGCCCGTTCAGCTGGTCTAGGAGGCTCGGTCAACAGACAGAAAGTATGTAGTATGAGTATATACAAGAGCACCTCATGAAAATACATTGATTCGTATTTGGTAAATGTTTGCAAAAAGAATCAGTTAATCATGTGGTGTTTATGGTTAGGAACACTGATAGAACTGATTGATGACTGAGATAAGGTAGATGGAACAGACAACCAGTCCTATGTTATGCCAGTCTACGTACTCATGTGTTGCATACGAAGGTGTGTGTTTGTGTTTCAGTATTTGTTGGCTGCATCTGATGCTGAGGGCCTGATGAAGGAGAAACTGCAGCTTGTGTCTAGTACTGACTACGGTCGCGATGAGAATGCTTCCGACAAACTCCTCACTAAGCACAAGGTCTGGCACCCTCTCTATCCTTTTAATTTGTTTCAAGCTTTTATCTCGGACAATTCGCCATGATTATTGGATTCAGATTTTATAAGAGATTGTAGGTAATTCACGTCAAAAGGATCAATCAATGTTTAATTTTGAATAAGCTTCTTAGCTTCATTTTGATTAGTTATTTTCCCATCTGTAGTCATTATATAACTCATTTGTGTTGGTGTTCCTTTGCACCCTATGCTTGCCTAACTGTTTCGTCACAGAAAGGATAATTCAAGTTTCTTGATGTTGCTAAATAGGCGTCATGATGTGTGACAGTGATGATTGTTTGTGTCTTGCAGGCTTTGGAGACGGAGCTGCATGCTTATGAAGGCATGGTAGACAAACTGAACAAGGACTCGAAAGATCTCATTAAGTCTGATCCCTCGTGTGCCAAGGATGTCATGGCCAAGCAGGTACAAATCTGTCAGCTGAAATATCATTTGATCAATTCTAATTCATATGCTAATTATTCAGTGAATTTTTTTAGTTAAAGTGAATTTGGCTGATTCATTGGAAAACAACTGTTAAGTTTGTAATGCACAATTTTGCTAGACCCTGACATTTTTTCAACCCAAGTTATGATGTTGTTTCACAGTATTCTTCATATTTCATGATATATTTGAGAATTGACCCTATTCTCTGACCTTGTACAGTGGATGCAAGATGTCTTGTCAAAGCAACTACTAACTGCTACTGAGATTAACCTTTGATCAATATCTCTCACTTCTTCCAGTAGAAAGTAACGTGCCTTTCAGGTGTGGAGTGGAGTGGAGTTGATTTATGGCTATTATTGTGTAAGCTTTAATGATGATGTTTGTGCTGACCTTGCAGAATGCGTTGGAGCGATTGCTGGACCAGCTGAAGAAGAAGAGCGCTGACCGAGCCATGCATCTCATGGCCGCCAAAAACTTCCACCAGTATATGAGGGACAGTTCTGAGGTGGATGCCTGGATAGCCGAGCAATATCAGACGGCCTGCTCTGATGAATATGGCCAAGACTTTGAGCATCTGCAGGTAATGAAAACCACGTTAAATCCATGTTTTTTTTATATAATCTTTAAGGTTTTTTTATATATAATCTTTAAGGTTTTTTTATATCGGCAGTTTTGTGAGAACTAAAATCAATATGTGACAAAGCTGTTGTTTAAGATAATTTTCATGAATTTTGTTCATGTCATGGTATTTGTCAACCATATTTTATGCTCTGTTCAATGAGTGCCAATGCGTGCATGAAGACCGCGGATGTTGAATGTGTGTCACTGTGTCCATGTAGTCTGTGAAGAAGAAGTTTGAGGAGTTCCGCTTGGGTGTGGAAGCTGGGCAGGATCGCTTTAAGCGGGTGGATGCCATGGCAACCCAGCTAATTGATGATCAGAATCCAAACTCACCTGTGATCATTGAGAGGCAGGAGCATCTCAGGTGAGTGGCTGTATGATTGTCCAAGGTCTTGTGGCTGGGCAAGGACAGTAATCTTTTGTCCCATTACCTTAAGAAAAGTGTAGATTGTGACAATGTTTGAGAAATGTTTCCTATAAGAATGCCTCATGACTCCCTCCTGCCCCCAGAACATTTGATGACAGACTTAACTCTACATTTACACCATTTGATGCTGGAAGCCCTTCCTGTATCCAGTGGCACTAATCTATCATACCCCCACCACTTTTCTTTCCTCTTACCTCCGCCTTTGTCGACTTGCAACTGTTGGTGATTTTCAGAGATGCGTGGAACCAGCTTATAGAGCAGATTGAAGCTCGTAGACAGCGCCTCTTTGGTGCGGAGGAGATTCACCGGTTTAACCGTGACGTAGAGGAGGCCATGTCCAGGATCCAGGAGAAATACATGCAGATTCCCGAGGACCTGGGACGTGATGCCCGCGCGGCGCAGACCTATCTCAAGAAACACGAAGGCTTCGAGAATGAATTAGTGGCACTTGAAGCTCAGGTAACTGATTTTGTATTTGTGGAGAAATGGGATATTTCTATCGCTTGACAGGTCATCTAGTGATTCATAGATTTCAGCTGTGGGACCTCACTGCATGCTTGAAAACATACTTTATCGTATTAATGCAAAGTGGAGATATAATGATTTTTTTGTGGGCAAATCCGTCCTCATTTGGCATGCAGACGGGTTATCCTTCATGCCTGATAGCTTAGACAGCACCAGGGTAGTAACCAAACAATGATTTCCTCCCACAGTTACAAGTGTTGGTGGATGACTCGGCACGACTTCAGCAAGAGTATCCTGGTGGTAACGCAGACCAGATTGCCTCACAGCAAGCCATGGTTATAGAAAACTGGACTATCTTACAAGAGAAAGCCGCTCAGAGGCAGGTGGACCTGCAGGCTGCGCTCGACCACTTCCGCTTCCTGGCTGATGTAAGGGAAGCTGCTTCATTCTTGTGGCATTTGGCAGTACCTCTTTTTAGTTTGTTATGTCATGATCAAAGTGTATGTTGGAATTGGCCTTAAAGTACCACAGATCTTTATTTTAACAAAACAATATTTGAAGCCCATTTAATGTGACAACCATGATATCCCTATAAGAACTATACAGATTCCCAGAGTCATTGTCCCTTTAAGAGCCTCGGAGATCATAGAGCGAGTTGATTATTTGATGTTTGAAGTTAGAAGCTCAGTGTTTCTGTATTTGTGAGTGTCTTTATATGACCTGATGGCTGCCTGACCTGTCGCTGTATACTCTTATTACATTTGGCAGGCGCGTGACTTGACCCAGTGGTCAGAAGCCATGCAGGCCGAGATGCTGAGTGAAGATTCCACCCTCAATGATGTCTTCAGTGTCGATGCTCTACGCAAACGTCACATGGAGATCAAATTAGAGCTGGACGCTCGCGAGGAAACGTTTGCTTCGGTGGTCGAGACAGGAAACCTGATGGTGGAAGCTGGACATTTTGCTAGCGCTGATGTGAGACAATGGGTTTTTTTTACTGGGATATATACAAAACAAAGTATTTCTCATCACCTGAATGATGGCATGACAACACGTTATTGATGCCAGCATTGTGATGTGTTGTAGATCGAGCAGCGAGTGGCTGACTTGTTGGAGGAGCGCGAGAAGCTTCACCGCACGTGGACGGAGCGGCTCTCTTCCCTCAACCAGTACTACGACCAGCAGGCCTTCCTGAGAGACGCTGCCCATCTCAACACCCTCAGTACCTCACAGGAGGTAATCAGCAGGAGTCGACTTAAACCGCAGATTGAGTTCACAAATCCTGTGTCTGACATGCTATATTTACTTAATCTAATTGTGTTCTCTCTTCACCATAGTTGTGATTAACCATCATATTAGATAACTTCAGCATTCTGACGCCTATTGAAAACTCCCAACCAATAGTTTCAAGCCTCTTATACTATGATGTGATATCACAGCTCCCGTCCAACATTATTCCATAACATGCTCTGGGATATTGTTCTTGTCATTTCATGACTGACCTGTCGTGATCTCATATGAGTGTTATTGAATCGATTTGTAGGCATACCTGAAAGGCACTGACCTAGGGTCAACCACTGACCAGGTGGAAGCCCTCATCAAGAGGCATGATGCCTTCGAAAATCTACTCGTCTCTCAGGAACCAAAGGTCAGCTGGTGCAAATTGACCCGGGTGACATTGTGAACTTAATACAAAGGTTAATCAATACAGAGGGGTGTAAGTTAAGCAAGGCTTGGGTTTGTAAAGGGTTTGGTGGAACTAAAAGGCGTTTTCCAATCCATGCAACCATTCAATTGTATCATTCTCATGTAAGTTCGGTCTACTGTAATTCATTAGTTGTAATGTAATGGTTTTCATGTGTCAGCTGGAGAGTCTAAAAGCCTACAGCAAGAAACTGAAAGATGAGGATCATTTTGATAAAGACAGCTTGGACAATATGCGACAAAGTGTGGAACAGAGGTAAAGCTTACATGCTCTTCTCTCTTTGCCTCGTATGCTACTAAGGAAATGCCTTCACATGCCTCTGTTTGATCCCATCGGCTCGGTCAACCATATTGTGTGTGTGTGTGTACCAGGCGTGGACAGGTCAAACAGATGAGTGGAGCTCGTAAAGAGAAGCTGGCCGACTCCCTGCTTTACGCCCAATTCAACCGAGATGCTGCTGAGGTGGGAACGGCTTAATGACAAATATTTATATGAGGCAAAAACTTGTTTTTTGTTCTGCTGTCCTTAAATTCGTTCTTAATATACTTGCTGGTGTTGACAGGCTGAAGGCTGGATGGAGGACAAACTGAAGACCGCTCATGAAGAGGGTCGAGGTCCTGTCAAAGACCTGCATGATAAAATGAGGAAACTCAAGAAACACCAGGCTTTCCAGGCTGAGATTGTGGCCAACACAGACAACATCAAGTCCATTCGCCTCGTACGTTTGCAAGTCTTGATCTCTACGATGTTACTTGCCAGGAACATACACAAGAATATTGATAGCATTAACCTTAGATATAGAGTTGTGTATTAGAACCTCAGGGGCAGAATTGTGATACTTGTTACTAATCAGAGAACATGGTTTGATCGTCTGCAGTGACTTTACTAAGGCCTGGCTTAATATATTATTGGTAAGCCTTAGAGGCAGGGCTGATGATGATGGTTATAATTGCTGATTTTTTAATGGAGTTGGCAAAGTAATTTGTGAACACTACTAGTCTTAATTCTCCTCTTGCATGGGGCCTACTGCTCACTCACGTGGCAGGATGGTGCGGGATCATATGGAGGTTAGAAGCCAGCCCTACTGAATGTTGCGTTGATTATGACTTGCCGCTACAGAAAGGAGAGGAGCTCATTGAGAAGGAGCACGACGCCAAACGAGAGATACAGCAGCGAGTCAACAACCTGGTACAGAGCTGGAACGAGCTTCTCCAAGCTGCAGAGGAGAGAGGCAAGGGTTTGGAGGAGGCCAAAGATATCCTGGCCTTCATGGACGAACTGGATACAGTACGCACATGGATCCGAGAGAAAGTCAGTGGTTTTGTGTCGTCTCTATATAATCATTGTGAGAAAAATGGGAAAGTGCAGCATCATTGTTTGTTCAAACTGAGACTGAGAGAGGGAGTAAGTGATAGTACGTTTTCTGATAATTACAGGAACTGGTAACGGTTCTTGCGTGACCACTTTAATAGATATGGCGCGATATGTTGTCACGTGTGTGTCTGTAGCCTAAACTACAACCAAACTTGTGATTTTGATCGGTGCATAAGTTGGTAACGTTTGTCTTGTGTTGATGGATTGTGAATTATGTGAAAACAGGAAATGCTGGTTGCTGCCGGCGACATGGGCAAGGACTATGAGCACTGTCTGGAGCTGCAGAAGAAAGTCAACGACGTGGAAGCCGTAAGTTGCCTCGATCAATTCACGGCCACATTGCAGCTCTGGGGTAATGGATACTCTTACATGTTATTTGAAGATATCATTCAATGGAGTTATAGTCTGGTCTGGGCTTAACCATCGTAAGGTTTCAGAAGGGGACAATTAGATGTGGCATACATAGTAGGAGAGGGTTATTGATCTGGAGACTGTCTGTTTTGATCAGGGAGTGACAGTAGATGAACCACGGATGAAAGCCATTAACAAGTTGGCTGATAAGCTGATAACACAAGGCCGCACTGATACAGACTCCATCCGTGATAAGAAGGAGGATCTCAATCAAAAGTAAGAGGATTACTTACTTCTATGTTAGATTTATTCCACTCGGTCAGATAAAAAAAACTCCTTTCTGCTCTACATACGCAAGTATAACCCAATTAATTTTGCTAGTCTACTACTAGGCAATTATTGCAAGTAAATAGTTTGTTGGGGTGTTTTGATTCACTGTCATCTATTTGACCATAGGTGGGTTAAGATCCAGGGGGCGTTGTCAGAGCACAAGCAGCGGTTGGCAGCAGCCCTGGAGGTGCACTCGTTCAACCGTGACGTGGATGATATCAACGACAGAATCAACGAGAAGGTACTGTGAATCACAGGACGATTAAAATATTGATTTTATTGGTTGATTGGCATTCAGTTCTACTTGTTCATTTCTGTTTGTGCTGGTAACCATGACACCCATTTTTAAATTATAATGAGGTATGGCTGCTTCTATTTTTGATTTTGTAGTTTTTGTTGTTTTACCTGAAGCTAAGCAACACTGACATTTGGGAGAAAAACATTTCGCTCAAATTTCAGTTAATATTTTTAACCTGCCGTATAATTAATTGATTGCATACTTGAACTCATTATTGCATCGAATCCATGATGGGACATAACGTATAGTCTTTGTGGGACGTTTATTGCTCTCATTATGACTCTGTGGGGGGGTCTCCTTGCAGTGTGCTCGGCAACCAGAGTCAATCAAGGTCAGATTGCAATGTATGTGTGCATTTGTTGCATAATAGCCTGCACCAAGCCCCTCTAGCATTGTCACCAACTCCCCCCACCCCAAGTTGTCAACTGAGTATTGCCACCAGAAGACAGTCCTTCATTCCCCACGGTGTGTGATGTGTGTTGCACACAGAGCTGTTGTGATGGCTCATGCATGAAATGTATGCATTAACATTGCCAGAATTACAACGCAATGCTGTAATGATTGTCTGGTCATCTACATGGACATAAGGCAGGGTCTATTACCAGTCTACAAAATATTGTGTATTGGTTTAAGGAAGTGGGGGAATTCTCTGTTGGTCCTGTTTTGTTTGATACCACACCTCAGCTATCCTTTAATTAAGGACATTCAGAACTATGTTATTAATTAAGCATGCAGAGATGATAAGTTGATACCTGAGTCCACTACTGTGGTAGCTCTCACCTGTGAATGCTATACATGTCCTTATAGTCACCTGTATCTTGCCTTGCATGGAGTTCTGCCTATTCTGTTGAAGTGTGCTCCTTTGTCGACTCCCTTGTCCCCGGGTATTCGAATTGGTGACAACTTCCCCCGCCTCAGTAGAGGTGTCTCTCAGGACTCCTCCGACCCAGCTCACACAAGGCCGAGTCTGGTTTGTACAACATGTGTACAGACAATAGATCTAAGTTTGGTCTACTCTTCCTTCTGGTAGTTGGTCCCATATGTACAAGATCAAATGTAGCTTAAAGGCCTATTTTAGTCTAAGTTGTTCAATATTCTGTGAATATTTCCTCTGGATGCATCATGTTTTGGGCAATTATTCCTTATAATGTGTTTCATGCATGGTAGACATGTTTGTAGGTTTTGTACATTATGCATTTTCCTATTTAGTATTCTGTTGCACTGTTTAGTTTCTTAGATGCTACCTTTACTGAATACAGCTTCAGAAGAAAACAAATTGATTGTGTATTTACCACTTTGTAGTTGGTAAATGCAAAATGAGTCACCTTATTACTTGAGTTGTGACATGCCATGCTCCATATTGAGTGTGCTGAGACATGCCATGCTCCATATTGAGTGTGCTGAGTCATGCCATGCTCCATATTGAGTGTGCTGAGTCATGCCATGCTCCATATTGAGTGTGCTGAGTCATGCCATGCTCCATATTGAGTGTGCTGAGTCATGCCATGCTCCATATTGAGTGTGCTGAGTCATGCCATGCTGAGTCATGCCATGCTCCATATTGAGTGTGCTGAGTCATGCCATGCTCCATATTGAGTGTGCTGAGTCATGCCATGCTCCATATTGAGTGTGCTGAGTCATGCCATGCTCCATATTGAGTGTGCTGAGTCATGCCATGCTCCATATTGAGTGTGCTGAGTCATGCCATGCTCCATATTGAGTGTGCTGAGTCATGCCATGCTCCATATTGAGTGTGCTGAGTCATGCCATGCTCCATATTGAGTGTGCTGAGTCATGCCATGCTCCATATTGAGTGTGCCATTCCTTTCATCTAAGTAATACAGTTGAGTATCCCTTATCGGGAATCCCCGGGGCTGAGCGAATTGTGGATTCCTGAATTTCCCCGGTTTTGAAATGCCTTTCTACACACCCATTTATCATGCATTGTGGAAGTTTGGAGAAGTACAACTGCGTGTAAATCATAACGGTGCGGTTTTCCAAACAAACACCCGCCTTGTCAACATCGTAAATATTGACGCGGCGATATGAATCGGATTATTTTATTCAAGAAAAGGGAGTGTTAACAGTCGCAAGCATACCTCAATGTTCTTTCAGAATGGGGAATCTAATGAAACGGTCAAAATCTCATTTATTTTGTCATAGCTGCACACATGCTTGAACACAGGCTATAGACAATGTCAGCTGAGAATACGAGCCGAGGTCCAGTCACTCTCCACTGTTTGAACCGGAGGCGTGCGGTTTAATTTAAGAGACCGCCATTGTTGGTTGAGGAGGTGCAATTAATTTAAGAACCTTGATAACAGCCCCACCACAAACCTCTTGCAGCGGAAGTAACTGTCTTTTGTTTATCGGGACTTGTGCTTGTTGGCGCATCACCTGAAATCTTCCCATTGGAAATTCCCACTGTGGTGTCATACTGGTGCCCAAAAAATTCGGTTTTCAGAGATTTTCGGATTTCGGAATTCCAGATAAGAGATACTCAACTGTAGTTAAATATGGAATAAGTGTAATGCACTGTATTTTCAACACCACCATAAGCTCTATAGAATAGTTTCAGTCGTTCAATGTTTTAAAGGTTGGGTTCTATACTTTATTCTTCATTCATTTCTTGTCACTGTATAACCTTTGGCATGTATAACTGCTTGAATCACCTGGCATCAAATTCTTCATACACGTGTTATTCAATTAAAGTAAATCTTGCCCTTATTTTGTTGGTGAACATGTGCATTCTGTTCACCCTGTCACTGTATAACATGTCCTCCTCAGACACATTGGTCCCTTGACCTCATGGACACTGTATTACACGGTAACCACTAACAAAGACACTGTACGGTCCCTACACTATGGTCCCTTCCTCAGACACTGTATTACACGGTCCCTAACAAAGACACTGTATAACATGGTCCCTTCCTCAGACACTGTATTACACGGTCCCTAACAAAGACACTGTATAACATGGTCCCTTCCTCAGACACTGTATTACACGGTCCCTAACAAAGAACTGTATAACAAGACACTGTATTAACATGGTCCCTTCCTCAGACACTGTATTACACGGTCCCTAACAAAGACACTGTATAACATGGTCCCTTCCTCAGACACTGTATTACACGGTCCCTAACAAAGACACTGTATAACATGGTCCCTTCCTCAGACACTGTATTACACGGTCCCTAACAATGACACTGTATAACATGGTCCCTTCCTCAGACACTGTATTACACGGTCCCTAACAAAGACACTGTATAACATGGTCCCTTCCTCAGACACTGTATTACACGGTCCCTAACAAAGACACTGTATAACATGGTCCCTTCCTCAGACACTGTATTACACGGTCCCTAACAAAGACACTGTATAACATGGTCCCTTCCTCAGACACTGTATTACACGGTCCCTAACAAAGACACTGTATAACATGGTCCCTTCCTCAGACACTGTATTACACGGTCCCTAACAATGACACTGTATAACATGGTCCCTTCCTCAGACACTGTATTACACGGTCCCTAACAAAGACACTGTATAACATGGTCCCTTCCTCAGACACTGTATTACACGGTCCCTAACAATGACACTGTATAACATGGTCCCTTCCTCAGACACTGTATTACACGGTCCCTAACAAAGACACTGTATAACATGGTCCTTTAAGCAGACATTTAAACGCCCGGTCCTTTACACAGACTCTGTGGTAACATGTTTCATGGTCACTATATGTGAGGTGTGTGGAATGCAGGCCAAGGCAATGTCTGTGGAGGACTATGGTCGAGACCTGCCTGGAGTACAGGCACTGCAGAGGAAACAGGAGGAGGTGGAGCGAGACATGACTGCTCTGCATCAGCAGCTCCAGGTACAGCTCTCCCTTGGCTAATCACTACTTAATCACCTGCATCAGGTGTGATGTGTTGCTTTGTACCACGAGCTCATTCTTCCCCCTCTTCACATTACTGAACCAAACAGAACCTTTATTTGCGTTTTAATTTTTAGAAATTCATTGCAACAATCAAATTGAGCTAATAGCCAATTCTTGTTTGGTTGAACATGGGAATTCAATTGAGTTTATGGTGAAAACCTTGTGTGTTGCAGCGAGAGGAAGCCGAGTGTGGCAGCCTCTGCAGGAAGTACCCCGACCTGGGAAAGGAGATCCGCAGCAAGATGCAGGAGGCTCAGGAGAACTGGGAGCGACTGGAGGACCTCGCTCAAGCGCGTAAGATCCGTCTCGAGGATGCCTACCAGCTCCACAAGTTCCTCACAGAAGCCAGAGAACATGTAAGTCGGATGTCGTGTGTGTTGTTGGTGCGTTTGAGCTTGCAATGCATTAGTCATGTATTGTAGATGGCTGACCATTTGTTATCATCAGCCTCATCAATTATCCTCAGATGTTGCAAGGGGCACTCATAACTCCCTGAATTGTCCAGTTTGGATCTGTGGTGTATGCGGGGAGTTTATTAGACATGAGACCAAGGGGACTAGGTTGATAGTTGCATGTGTATTGTGTCCAAGTTGGTATCTGTGTGTGTATTGTGTCCAGGTTGGATGGTGTGTGTGTATTGTATCTGTGTGTGTATTGTGTCCAGGTTGGATGGTGTGTGTGTATTGTATCTGTGTGTGTATTGTGTCCAGGTTGGATGGTGTGTGTGTGTATTGTATCTATGTGTGTGTGTATTGTGTCCATTGTATGGATGTGTGTATTGTGTGTGGTGTGTATTGTATCTATCTGTGTGTGTATTGTGTCCAGGTTGGATGGTGTGTGTGTATATTGTATCTGTGTGTGTATTGTGTCCAGGTTGGATGGTGTGTGTGTGTATTGTATATGTGTGTGTATTGTGTCCAGGTTGCATGGTGTGACAACTTGGTGTCCATTATGAAGTCTGCTGGCCTCGCCAAAGATGTCCTTGAAGCAGAGCAGCTTATAGAACTCAACCAGGAGAGGAAGGTACGTTATGATGTGATCATGTTTTGAAGAGTTGTGTTATGGGTAAAGTGTTTGACAATTGGGTTGAAGTAAGCCACGTCATGGGAGGGCTGAGTATTTCACATTTCCTTACATGAATATAAATAAAAGCTTGGGTTGATATAGAGATATGATCTACGGAAGCTACTCCGGCAACCTTGAGTGGCATTTTCATATTGTCCCTAACCCACCACCAGCACTACCACCACACTCAGTCATTCCATGTTGAACGCTGGGTCATTTCATTTGATTTTTTGTTGATCCAGGCTGAGATCGACGGGAGATACCCTCACTTCCTGTCTCTCAACGATCACGGAGATCGGCTGGTGCAGCAGCATCACTTCGCTACAGAACAGATCAACACAACGCTGACACAGCTCGATCACACCTGGGCCCTGCTCAACGAGACTTGGGAGGAACGCAAACAGCTGCTAACTCAGTGCTATGACCTACAGGTGAACATCTCTCATCTCATGAACAAATCTACTTGATATTCATAGCCTCTTCCTAAAAACTTATTTTGACACAGTATGGTGATTTACTTAAATCAACTTGGTGGTCTCTCTCTAACAGCTAATTGTGTTGATGTCAATTTCAACATTTATGAAAAAGTCTTGATGCAACTGTTGCCCTGATCACTACCAGGTGTGTTATTGTAGTGTGCGTGTGTGTCAGGTGTATGAGGAGTATGCTGAGCAAGCAGACACCTGGCTCTCCAGTAAGGAGGCTTTCCTGGCTAACGATGATGTCGGGGTGAGTTGATCCATAATTAAAGCCCCTGATAATTTGATCGGTTGTATCGTTTTACTAGTAACCTGATGTGGTTCATGGATTGGTGCTAAGTTGGTCTGACCATCCTCACTTATCACCATTCTCCCCCCCCCCCTTGTTTAATATTGCCACGAACAGACTTATCCTTGTCTCGTGTGTCTCCATCTCTCTGCAATCTTGCGATGATTGTATGCTTGTGTAGAACTCGCTGTCGAGTGTGGAGGTGCTCATCAAGAAACACGATGCATTTGAGAAGACGCTGAAAGCTCAAGAGGAGAAGATCACAACTCTGGAGCAGCTCGCTCAGGCACTCCTCGCACAGACGCACTATGCCCAGCAACAGGTCATTATCACTCCATCAAGCATTGTACATTGGGATTGATCCACCTGTTATTTGTTGTCTCACCCTGTAACTGATTAACCTGTGATACAGGTAGAGACCAGGTGTGCTGGAGTCTTGGCCCGTCATGAGAAGCTCAAAGAGATGACCAAATTTCGAACAGAGAGACTCCATGACTCGCGCACCTACCAGCAATTCCTGCGCAGCGTTTACGAGGTGATGGGCTGGGTTGCCGAGAAGATGCAGGTGGCTAGCGATGAATCCTACCAAGACCCCACCAACCTGGGGGGTAAGATCCAGAAGCATCAGGCATTTGAGGCTGAGCTGACCACCAATAAGCAGCGCGTGGAGGCTGTGCATGCTGTGAGTTGGGCTGGACTGGTCATTCAATGAATTCATATTGGTTCACCAATGATTTTGTAGTGCTCAGTATGTTCTTGGGTTAAAATGGTATAACATTGAAGAACTCTCAGATCTGTGTTCCACATGGGTGCCTGCTGTGGCACCTGTCATGAACAGGTAGCATGTAGTCATCGCTGTGTATGTGTTGTGTACAGGAGGGGGAAGGTCTGATAAACGAGGGGCATTATGAACGCGCCGACATCGGTGAGAAGCTGCTGAGTTTGTTATCTCGCTGGGAGGCGCTGGAGGCAGCCAGCAGTGAGAAGAACATTCGGCTGACCGAGGCGTATGAGGTAGGGTTGCGATCTGATTCCTCTTCATCTGTCAACTCACTGTTACCCCATAGACAACTTGAAACAGCAGCCAAGGTTGTGGCACTGCCACATGATTCAGTTAAAACCACAACAACTGCATTTGCAACCATCATCATTGCTGCTTATAAAAACCATCTGCTTTATGATATACCCTGCCATGGTAACCACATCTGTTTATGACACAGTTGACTGGGTACAATAGAGGGTAGTGTTTGTGACATGATTTGTGTGAGGCTGAGTGAGGACTTGTGTGTACCAGGCCCTACTGTACAAACGGGAGTGTGATGAGATAGATTCATGGATGGATGAGGTCGAGGTACAACTTGCCTCAGAGGACCACGGCCGTGACATCACCACTGTCAACTCGCTCCTCAAGAAACACCAGGTCGGTGGGCCCTGTTTGTTCTAGAAGGAGACGTAACAATGTGATATGAAAGCTGCATTTTGTTGTGACTGTTGTTGTGACTGTTGTTGTGACTGTTGTTGTGACTTGTTGAAGTTACTGGAGGAAGACATAGGTAAACAGCAGGAGAAAGTGGAGGAGCTTCAGGCAACTGGGGCTGAGTTCAAATCCAAGAAGAACTTCATGGCTGAAGAGCTGAAGGAACGAGGCAAGCTGCTGGCTGAGAGGTAGGTCATGGCTGCTATGAATCTGATCATCCTCTTTGATGGATGAGGTTCTATCTTTTAACCTTGTCCACTGTACCACTGTATAATATATATATAATATATATATATATATATATATATATATATATATATATGATATATATATATATATATATATATATATATATATATATATATATATATATATATATATATATATATATATATATATATATATATATATATATATATATATATATATATATATATATATATATATGTATATATATATATAAATTGTGTGTAAGTGTGATAAACCACAGTTGGTGTGGTGGCTTCCATCATGTTGTGTGGTTTCAATTAGGTTGTGGGGTTTCCATTAGGTTGTGTGGTTTCATTTGGGTTCATTTAATGTGTGGTTTCCATTAGGTACGGCACCTTGGCAGAACCATGTCAGATTCGCCGTGACAACCTGGAAGATGCTCTTCTCCTCTTCCAATACAACAGAGATGTCCAGGATGAGTTGCTATGGATACAAGAGAAGCTGCCTAGTGCAACATCAGAAGACTTGGGTACTAGTCTCACAGCCGTACAGAATCTGCAGAAAAAACACCAGGTAAGGTCTTCTTTTCTATTCCATACAATGAGCTGTCGAAACACTGATGTTAGAGAGGTAGGTTAGACCTATGGTGTGTAATAATACTGGCGAATATACAGGTCACTTACAGTACATGGTGTCAATAGGGTTAGTGTAAAGATATAATTATATACATTTATTTGACAACTCTCCTCAACTTGTGACTGGCAATGTGACACATCTATCTGCTCTGTTTTGAAAAAAGAAGATCCTGCTTCCACTTAATGGTCCCTGTCGAGACGTGACGAATCAATGTATGGATCGCTGCCATTTGCCGTCCCCAAGCTATATGTATAGATGTTTGTGTTTGGGTGTTACAGGCATTGGATTCTGAAATCACATCTCACGAGCCTCTGGTGGAAGGGGTGGCCAACACATGTCATCATATGATAGAGAAGAACCACTACGCTGCCACCGATGCTCAAGAGAGCTTGGACAACCTTCAAGCCCAACTCACCGACCTCAAACATAAAGCCGCCATACGCAAGGACAAGCTGAAGGAGGCACATGACTCACAAATGGTGACTAGCTTCTCCTCTTATTGATCGCTTTTCCCTAAATGGTGAAAGACACTAAAATGGTTCATCAAAGGCTTATTTTAGGCACCTGGGCCATGATTGTGTATCATGTGCGTAAAATAATATATAATTCATTGTTCGTGAATGAAAATAAGTTTAAAAAGGGTATTCCCTTTGTTGATGTAGTTCCTGTGTCGTGATTCTTTTCTATTCCTTTTTGTGGTGTATTAACCTGCTGTATTTTCTTTCTGTTGTCAGTTTTACTCAGAAGTTGCGGAAGCTGAGGCATGGATCAATGAGAAAAAGCCTCTTCTGGCCAACTTGGACAACGGCAAAGATGAGGATTCCGCCCAGGTACACAAGTTGTTCATGTTATCACTGGCTCTACGTCTCATGATGTTATCTACCATGTCTCGTTTGCTAACCCTGATACCAGATTGATTCGTATAAAACTGATGCATTGAAAGCAGTTAATGTAGGGACGGGTATGAGGATTCTCCTTGGGGTCTCTCTATGTAGCCCTGGATTCCTTAAAAGCCACAGTAAGTGATGTCAACCATCAAGTGGGTGACTCCTGTGTTTTCCAGGCACTCATTAAGAAATTGGACTCTCTTGAACTGGACGTAGACAACTTCAATAACAACATTGGTGAGCTGGCCGCTCTGAGTCAAGGTCTCATACGGAAAGGTCACTTTGACAGCAAACACATCCAGCAACAGCAGGTGTGTAGCGTAACTCACCCACCTGATGTTATTGCATTATGTGAGGTTGAATCTTCCTTATTCATCCTAATCTCTTTGACCTTTGACCTTTGTTTGCTTTGATTCCAGACCAGTGTTGAGCAGCAGTACCGGGAGTTGCAGGACCTCGCTGCCCAGCGCAGGAAGAGCCTCACTGACAACCTTGCCCTCCTCCAGTTCCTCCACGAGGCAGACGAGGTGGCTGTGTGGATCAAAGAGCAGGAGAATCTGGCAGCATCCGAGGACTACGGCACCGACCTCGAACATATCCAGGTCAGTGAGTGAAGGAGCATGTCATATGAAAGTATGGAGCATTGTCACGTAAATGTCAGGACATGTCATGTGAATGTCAGGAGTTGTCATGTGAATGTCAGGACAAGTCATGTGAATGTTAGGACATGTCATGTGAATGACAGGACATGTCATTTGAATGACAGGACATATCATATGAATGTCAGGAGATATCATGTGAATGTCAGGAGATATCATGTGAATGTTGGAATATTGCCATGAGCTGACAGTCTCATTTGATCTTGATTCTTAGTTTGTCTCATTGTGGGTCATTCCTTGAAGCAGCTGTTTGGTTGTGTAGGTAATAATTGCTGGTTTTGTTGATTTTTAACTGATAATTGTATAGGACATTATTTGTTTAGCAAACCACACTCTCTGTGATTGCTGTGTTATTGGTGGGGGTCAGGTCAAGTTGGGAGCTGTTCAGATAATACTGCTACTCCACAAACCTTATCCGTTGATGGATTGTGCTGACCAACAATGGCTTCTGTTTCCAGATTCTCCAGCGTAAGTTTGATGATTTTGTGAAAGGCCTGTACGCCAGTGAAGAGCGTGTGAGTCACATCAACTCGTTGGAGGTGAAGCTGGTGTCAAGTGAACACAACAATGTGACCTCAATCAAACAGCGCTGCCAGGAAATCAACCACATGTGGACCGAGGTGAAGGAGATCGCTCAGGGCAGACAAGAGGTAGCTACACCAGGCATCAGCATCAATGACTGTCACAATATCTACTGAAATTGATCATTAAGACTGTTCGCATTTAACCATATTTAATTAACCTCGGCTCCATTTATTGGGTTCTGGCATTAGATATATGTTAGAGCTGATGTAATTGACTCATTTGATGTGTCAGTCGTTGAAAGGAGCCAAGAAGGTTCACCGGTTTGTGAGAGATGCTGACGATGCTATAGACTGGACCCAGGAGAAGGACATGCAGGTGTCTTCTGACGATTACGGTCACGATCTTGAGAGTGTACAGGCCTTGCTTGTCAAACACACAGGGCTAGAGGTAAGCACAACCACAATTCTCTCCTTCTGCTCAGTTTGACGATTAGGTTATTTCAAAGTGATATCAAAGAGTTTATAGCTACGCTAAGAAGGCTCACTCAGACATGATGTGTGGTAATAGTGAAAATGAGTGAAATAAACGCCAGTCTCGGGGCCCAGCGTTGATGATTGGTGGAGGCAAACAGGCCTCCGTATTAATCAGCGAATTCACATGGTTTTAAGAGACACTGACAAAATAACATGCAGCTCACAGGGTGCGTCTTCACATATTTTCTCAGGCAGAGGTGTGAATGAGTGCTCTAAGCGATAACCATGAACTCAACTGATATTAGATTCCAGTGAGCATTATGATCACATGTGATGTGTTCCCTGTTGAGCATTATGATAACACATGATGTGTTCCCGGTAAGCTTGATAACGCTTGCTCTGTCCCGGTAACCATTATGATAACACATTATGTATCCCCGGTAAGCATTATGATAACACATGCTGTGTTCCCGGTAAGCATTTTGATAACACATGCTGTGCTCCCCTGCGTTGTGTCTGGCAGCAAGACATGGCTGCCATCAATAAGCAGGTGGAGACCATCACAATAACAGCCCAGGAGCTGCTCCAACAGTTCCCCGACGCCCTCGAGCACATCCAGGGTAAACATGAGGAGATGATTGCTGCCTGGGACCTCCTTGTCCAGCACGCTCACACCCGCAAACAGAACCTCACCAGCGCCTGTAACCTCCAGATGTACTTCAACGATTACCGGGAGCTACAGTAAGTTGTGGTCCCCTGTCGAGTTGCTCCAGCTCAATGGCTTGTGGCTTTTTCTCATGACCAGTTGGTTTTCGCAGTTGTAAGAGTGAAAGCACCCAGCCCCAGTTCATCAATCTAATGCCGAACTGTATCCCCTGTTTTGATCATCTCATGCTCAATCTTTACGTTAGATGTCCTTGGTACATCATATCTGTTTGGAGGTTAATTAGGATCTAAAGTTGTAAGACTAAATGATATACAAGACCTATTGTAGCTCTTGGCAAGTTGTGTCTTATCATCAACTGTTGTGATCCAGGGCTTGGTGTAATGAGATGAATGCCAGAATCACGTCTGATGAGCTAGCCAGGGATGTCACCGGTGCTGAAGCTCTTGTTCTACGTCACAAGGAAAACAAAGCTGAAATCGACGCACGCCAGAAAGACTTCACCAGATTTACGCACACAGGAGAAGACTTGATTTCTAAAGGTCACTTCCTCTCAGACGAGGTGAGATGTGATGAATGTTGCCTGGGTTATTAACTCAGATTATCTGTGGATTAAAGTCGACCATTCAATGGCTTCATTGTGGTTGTAGATTCAGGAGAAGATTGACCACTTGACCAAGAGTCTGGACAACTTACTTGATACCTGGGAGAAAAGACGTGTTCTTTACGATCAGAATCTTGATCTACAAGTGAGTGCTTCCTCGAAAAATGCTTTTGAAACTGTAATATTTCTTTATCTTCCATCCATGACTGCTCAACTCCAACTTTTTCTTTATCGATGTTTATTTATCAGTATCACGGGGGACTTGTTAGTTAAATTGATTTGTCTCAATGAACCATCCCCTGTTTATGGATATAGCAGAATGATTGGGATGTGTAATTGATGCTGTGGGGTTGAAATGATAACCACCGTGTGATTGCAGCAACTTAAACGGGACATGGAACAGCTTGAGGCGTGGATGAGTGGCAGAAATCTGTCCTCAATGATTCTACACTCGGTGACTCCATAGACGCCGTCGAGGAACTCCTGCGTAAACACGCTGACTTCGAGAAAACTGTGCTTGCTCAAGAAGATCGCTTTAACGCTATCAAGCGTAGCACACTGGTAGGTTCTCTGCCATAATATCTTGGCGAGCCTCTATAGTTCAGTGAAATGCGTTGAAGTTTGCCCTGTGGATGCAGTCAATGATCGCAGTACTGATAAACCATGGTTGTCCTCGTCAGTCAAACATGACATGTTATGTGATAGATGTTCGTAACATGGCATTTGATTTGATTGACAGTTGGAGAAGGCCTTCGAGGATCAGAAGAAACAAGAAGACGTGCGTCGTCAAGAGCAAGTGAAGCAGAGAGACAAGGATCGTCTTGCTGAGAAGAAGAAACGCGAGCAGGAACGCATTCTAGAGGTCTGTTCACATCCATAGCCGTTATTCTTTGACCTGTTTCGTGTGTTATCTGCTTTCTTAGCAAAAATGGTGGATTACAATTGGTAGGCTTTGCGAGGTTTTATAACTTTGAAATTTATGAAATCTTCTGCTCCTCCTGTAGTGAATTGCTGATGTGGGGGCGGTTTATGTTAGCCGTGTCAGTTGTTGTGCTACCATCTTGTTAAATGCCTCCTGTCTTACCATGACCCATGTGCCTCTGACCTGGAAGCCTTTAACCTTGACTTTCTGTCTCTCTTCACCAGAATGAACTCTTTTTCAGGCGTATGGCGATATGCATGATCGTTCTTACTCTTGGGTATCTCGCCTTTTGACTTTCCTTATGCTTGGCTTCGACTTGCTCACTAGCTGTGTGTTCATAGTGATTGTGTTCCGAGTTACGTTTCTGGTGACATTTTTTGTGTCAGTTATTGGAAGATGTACGAGATTTGTGTAAGGTTACTGCGTGACAAGTTTGTGGTGACTCACATGCTGTAGCTTAATGCTGACCAAATGGGCTCCTAACACAGCAAGCGGGAACTCACTTTTCAAACCTTGATTTATCTTCAACGCCCTGTTCTTCATCTAGTGTTGTTTGAATTGGTTTCTTTTTTATCACGTGACAAACTAGTATAATATTGTCAATGCAAAGTTATTTCATCCCCAGTGTTTTGCTGAATCTAGCTGTCGGCTTCCATTCCCAACAGTATGAATATATTATTTTGTTTGGGTAACATTTTTAGAATAGGATCTCGCAAGTTTGTTTGTGTGAAACAGTTTTTTGGTTTTCCTCATAACATGTTTTTTTCTTGAATGCTTGTTCTATTTTGCAATCAGTACACCTGAAGGCTTGTTCTATGTTGCAATCAGTACACCTGAAGGTTTGTTCTCTGTTGTAATAAACAAACCTGAAGGCTTGTTCTCTGTTGTAATCAACACACCTGAAGGATTGTTCTCTGTTGTAATCAACACACCTGAAGGCTTGTTCTCTGTTGTAATCAACACACCTGAAGGCTTGTTCTGTATTGTAATCAACACACCTGAAGGCTTGTTCTCTGTTGTAATCAACACACCTGGTCTTGTCAAACTGAGTTTTATAAAATTTGTTTCTTATTCTAAAATTACCTATTGTTACAAGGTATGAGTAAATTTTCTAGAAGTTTAATTCATGTATGTTGACTTGTTTATGATGGTACCATAGTTTCATGTACAGTCAATACCACAGACATGTCCTGCCAACTGAGTATGTATATTTGTGTCATCCCTGTGACATGGTGTGTCCCTTGTAACGTTTACTCGTTGCTGTAACAGGAGCGACGGCGGGAGGAGGAGGATAGGAAGACACAGGAGATGCTACAGAAACGTAGGAGGGAGATTGAGGAAGCTGAGCAGCAGCAGAGCCCCAGAGCGCCAGCTGTACAGCCTAATGACAGGTAGGCTACTTCATCCTCGACTACACCTGTTGAACTCAATGATTGTCATTGTTTGAGCAGTTTCACCATCGGTATCTGGATCATTGTTTTTCTCTGTTCTTGTTCATTGGAAAAATAGTTAGATTTGTGTCATGATGGGTCGATCACTGCTTGTTTTCTTGGTCAGTATATCGGTGACATCCCCCAAGTCACCTCCACCTCTACAGCTCGGCACCCCAGCTCCGTCACCACGCGTCCCAAGCTCCAGACCAGAGGACAGTGAAGTGGAAGACAAATTTCTCCCTCCCCCACTCTCCTCACCACCCCTCAGACCATACCCTGATACGCCCACATCCCCAAAAGCTGCATCCCCCACACCAGTGGACTCTCCCAAAGGTCTCACAGCTGATCCATGGGGGGATCCAGCCTCTCACGCCAAGAAAGTGTCTCGATCCGACTCGCAGAAGAAAGAGAAACGACAGAGAACGCTGAGCATCAAAACGCAGCGGAAACATACCCCCAGCTTCAAAGAGAAGTACAGAGCACCAGGCGAGCTACCCCCAGCGGAGATGGAGGGCTTGTTAGAGAGGAAACAGGAGTTACAGAGTGGAGGAAAGAAAGCCACGATCCGGTCGTGGAAACTCTTCCACACTGTGCTGTGCGGCCAGCTTCTGTGTTTCTTCAAGGACAAGCAAGGTATGTGATGTGGATTTACTGAGCAGCTATATCAGTTTGTATCATAAGGTCAGACATTTGATAATGTGTTTAACTTAAGAACTTTACATTGGTCATGGAGATAAGTTCTTCGTATGATTTTAGTGGGATATGCATTGCTTTACTTTGAGGTGCATCTTTAAAAGCAACATTTCTAAGGAACTTATCCATCAAAAGAGTTTGTATGTATACTGTTATTGTGGTACAGCGTTTGTTGAGAACACAGCCTCCGCTCCGCCACTAGCTCTCCACAACGCTGTCTGTGAGACGGCCACCGACTACACAAAGAAGAAAAACGTTCTGCGCCTACACTTAGCAGATGGTGCAGAGTATCTGTTCATGGCTAACAGCCAGACGGAGATGACTGAATGGCTCACCAAGATCCAGTTTCATGCAGGTAGGAGCGGTGAAGCAGCCATATTGCTTGGCTTTGTGCATGGATGTTTATTGAGAAGATAACAATTAGTGACTAGCTCCCTCTAGTGGGCTCGGTTCTCTCCATCAGTAAACGCGTTAATGATTGCACCCTATTGTCTTTATATGATAATACTGATCTAGAATAATCCGGATATTGACCCCAGACCGTTCATATGTAGACCACTCTAGCCTAGTGGCATAGTATGGTTAAGGTAGCTGTGTGCATGTCAACTTCCCTTACCAATGTAATGTTATTGTCAAGACATCTCTGTCAACACTAGGCATGCATTTCCAACCACAAATGCTTAATGCTAAATTTTCCAATTCCAATGTTGTACAAAGCATGAGGCTCCGTTGAGCAATGCTAGATTGTCATAAACTCGGCATTGATTTGATGCATGACTGATCATTAACCTTCCCCCGTCTGGGCATTTGTTATAGGGAGCGAGGAGGAATGTAAGTGGATCTCGTCAGTCATTGTTGACTAAGACAAGGCGTCTCCTTTATTCTCTCGGCTTGTCATATCTCTCGCTTTGAGTGTGGGTCTAACTTGGCCGTAGCTTGGTACCACTAATGTGTCTGTGTGCTGGGTACATGTATGTTGTGTATGTGTGGTGTATGTGTGGTGTATGTGTGGTGTATGTGTGGTGCTGTAGTGCATGGATGGTGTTGTGATGTATATATGGTGGTAATGTGGTGTGTGTGTTGTATACATGGTGATGTGTTGTGATGCGATTTATTTCCTGGGGTTTTTTTTTATATAAATATGGTTTTTTTTTATGTGACATTTTCTTGTCCCAATATCTGCTGGGTTTATTGCAAAACTGTTTGATCACCACCCCAGACATTATGTCAAAGCAAAGGTTCTGAATCTTACATAATTTGAATTTACTAATATGAAGGGGTGGGGGAAACAAGTGCATAACTTTGTGATGAATGGAAATATGTTTACAACTTACACAGACAATTATTGCTATGGTCTTTGGTTATCTAAGTGGATGGGACAAGAGAAAGTGCTCACTGTAGTTGTTGTATCTAGAACTTTTTATCGGTTTGTACATAAGCAAGTAGAGTTGTGTTGCACTCGGAGTGATTTGGTGTATCCGGTTTTGTCCTGGAATACAGTACATGGCCTAAGATGTGAATGCTCGGTGAATGAGCATCTAACTAAGTGACTGCATCAAATAATTCTAACGCCACAGCACTGGAAATGATAGATGTTGTCTTGGCACTTGAATGAATTCACCTGCATATGATCCTGGAGGATGATGTGAGATATTATGATCTGAATCATGTCAGCTCAATACAAGTGGCGTTTGTTTAGTTAATGTCTGGTGGGGTTTATAATTGGTGATGGATTTATAAGGCTTCCATAAGGGTTCATACAGAGCGGCTTAAGTTAGCTAGGTGTTATCAAATGGTGTGTGTTCTGTTAAACAGTTCATATGAGTAGATTCAATGATGTGTGCATTGTGGATTTGTCATTCTTCTGGTGTACTGCATGCTGTAGATGAGAGACCATGTCCTGCCTTTTAACTGTAGATTGTAGCTACAACCGAGTAACTCACACTGCCTCTGTACAACATTCTAACAATGACAACACACTACATATCATTGAACAACAACTCCTAAAGTGAGCTATAACTTTTACACCAAGCTATATATATTGTGGCAGATATTGATATTAGTATTTATTAGAAAATGCTTCTCAATCAAAGCCTAATTTCCCAGGTCCCATAGCCATAGTAAAAAAAATGTTTCTATCATAGACATAAGTCAATAGCTACTGTGTGTCAATGCCAAACTCAATTAATTATCTGTTTTTATTTTTTTTCAGTTTTGCTTTTGATTCATTCATTTTTATTTACATGACAAATCATTTTGTATGCATGACATATTCTGTGGGAAGTGGAATATTGTCATGTAGATGATATTTAGTGCCCGTTTCCATTTTTCCCTTTCTTGTTTTTTATTTAAATGTAACAGCATAGTTGTCAGCAATTATGCTTGATGCTAAGCTTGACAGGTACAGTGTGTGGGGCAATGGCCATTAAAAAAACGCCTACTTTCCTGTCTGACATTAGATTCAGCACTTCAAGGATCTCATAAAGATTGTGGTATAGAAGCAGTTCTTCTTTAACTATTCCTGATGTGTGTGCTTCCAATGCTTGTTGGATGTGATACTAAGGCTGTTAGGGCCAAGAATGGGATTTTGCTTCCCTATAAGTGTTGAATCTTTACAGTTGTATCAACAAGAATGCAGTTGTCCTCTTGAGTGTCCACAGCTAAAGCCTATTCCCTTTGTGTTATCTGTTCCAGTTCTGCCTCCCTCTCAGCAGCTCATGAATTATGACCCTGATGTGGCAGTTCGTCTGCCAAGCCCCACCCACAGTGCCTCTAGCCATGCTTCTGCGCCAGACCCGGTGTCACCGGTCCTAGCCCAGCATGCTCCGCCTCCCCAGTTCTCAGCTGCCCCATCAAGCCCGGCCTCTAGCCATGACTCCGATCGCGTGTCACACTCACCCCCAGCTGTACCACCCCCCATTCCAGCCTCCCATCCCAGACAGGACCCCATCAGTGAGGAGCCCCAACAGTCACCACGCTCCAGCGAACCCGAAGAGAAGACCTCCCCACGGGATCATCCCATCAAGGTTGAGGAGAGACAGAGTCCCAGAGGATCTGAGAAGAGACATAAAGGCCGCAAAACTTCAATCACTAGCACAGGTTCCTCTCATTCAAGCTCAAAGGATACTTCTCATTCGTCCCACGGCCATCGTGAAGGTGAGCTGACACCTGATGCCCTGTCACTCTAAACCTGTTTCTATGTTGAACATATTTATTGGATGTCATCATTTGCAAATTATTGTATTGGTTGCCTCTGTTGCGTTGTCATGACAACTCATTGCACCAGCCTAACCCTCTGCATCCCGGTGATGGTTCCTAACCACGCGTACAATGCAACTAGTGTCCCATTATCAACGGCTTTAAAACAACATCAGAATTTCTGGTGTATTCTACTGCTCTTTGGCAGCGTCTTGATTTGTAAGACCTCAGGCACTCTGAAACCCATTTAAACCATCACTCTAGGCCTGATATGCCCCTCAAATACAACAAGTATTTGTTATAGGTCGTATCATCTGCAAGAGGAGCCGTGATTTGAGGCACTCATTATTTATTATAGCCCTGTCCATGACTTTATTAGTTGCATTGTATGACAACCCATTGGCGATGGTTAAGTTGACACTATGGCTACTATATATGAATGGCTTGCTTTGTATGGTTGAACAGATCTGGTTGCCCCTCCCCTTCCCTTCACCATCCCCCCTCCCACTTCCTCCCCCGCCATACCGCACCAATCATCAACAGGTGGCGCTGCCGATGCTACAGACAGCAGTGGTGATGAAGAGGACTGGGCCTCACATGATCACCATAGTTACACAGCCTCCGTACCCCATCAAGACACTGTGGTTTCGGGTTCGTTACTATGGCATGTCACTGCATGGGTTACAGATGTGTGTCACCTGTCCCCACACTCAGCCAGCACATTCCCTCATTCACCACGCATGTCATGTCATAGAATCAATGGTTAGGTCAATTTCTGATTTTCATATGGATTAAAATTTTATACAAACTCACCACACTTTGGATTATCAAAAGCAAAAACTGTTGGTAAAGAATGTTCACTATGTTCTACTTGAAACATACTAGTTTACAACTTGGAAGGCAGTTGATAGCAGGTTATTTGAGATGAACTGGAGAATGATACTAGAACATGTTTGCATTATACTGTTTATAAAATCTGAATCTTGGTGTACAAATCCTAACTGGGCTCCAATGAGGGAATCTGCTGGCTTTTGTGGTTTCTATGGCAACCTCCCCATCAATGCTGTAAGCTGCTTGCATCAAGTGTTTGGATAATCAGTAAAGACTAATCAAGAAAATAATGCTTCAAGATTTTAAAATGATTTCTAACAATGATATAAGGAAGGTAATGAATATATGCTATTATGCAAATGATCAATGTGTAGTATATGTGTTATATTTTAAGTCGAATCAGCGATCCCAAATTCCGCTGTTTACCCTTGTGTTTACCTATGACTACCAGAGCATAATGTTTGTACAAACTTAATTACCAATATGTGGGTCCCATCTTTTCGTACGAACCGCAAGATGATAGGAGATCAACAGTGTATTAGGTCTATGTGCTAGACTAAGACTTGAGATATGATATGGCTGTTTAATTTCAATTGCAGACGAGAACAGAAATGTACCACCTCCACAACTAGACAGACCGCCAAGCTACAGGTCTCAGCCTGTTCCTACACCTCGAGTGAGTATCATATAGAGTTTGTCTCCTTACTCCTGTCTGATATGTAAACACTGACACAGGGTTAACTAATAGACACATTTGTAGCAGTTATTCCAAAGAAAAAATCACGCTCCGATCAAAGACTGATTTTTTTCTGGGTTGTTTGGTGCAATGTTTTTGTAATGATAAAGCCCCCATGACAAACGTATGTAGAGGATCAATTGAGACATGCATGTTATGTATACAGAAGGTGGAGACTACCCCCAGCAGACACACCATGGCTCCTTCTGACCTACGCCAGACTCCGTACCACAACGGAGAAGGTCACCGATATGACCAGCCACCCAGTGGAGCCACAGTCAACCCTGGCGCTCAGACACTGCCCCCTGGCACAGCACCGCCTACCTATGACTTGTCGCGCTCGGGCAGCCTCGATCGCAGCGCTCAGGCGTCCATGAAGGGCGATAAGTCGGACAAAAAGAGACACTCCATGTTCAGCGGACTATTTAAAAAGAAGAAAGACAAAGAAAAGTAGTCCTTGTCCTCACACGATTTGTATGTTTAAGTCTTCTTTATTTTCCTTTTATTAGAGTGGTAGACTCCATTAAGATGATGTTAGGTTGTATTCTGTTGTTGTTGTTCTTAAGATCACCTAAGACGTTGTTAAAGACTCTGCTCCTGTGGTTGCTACCGCCCTTGACCCTGTGATACTGTCACAATGCTTCTTCCAGTGATAAGGCTATGGGATCCATGATCACTATATAGCATGTGGATAATAATGGGGGCCAATGTGATAAAGTGTCTTACAACATTCCTATCCCTCAGTTGAAACTAAAGCTCTTCAAATCAACCAGCTCCTTAAACATTGTGAGCAGACACAAGCTTGTGTTCACCAAGAATGATTCTGTAACCCGTGAACTTTGTTAAGCAAGTTTTTGTTTCTTCCTCACTTATATTCAACATATCATGCACTACTGCAATACAACAGCAGTGGCTTCCTGAAAAGTGGTCATCTTTTGTAGATTTTTTTTCAGCATTGTGATATAAATGCTTGCTTATTTCTCCCTATCTGTGATGGTTAACAGTGGCTACACACCTTGTAAGCAGTTATCAAGTTTACGTAGGTCAAATTATCATGTCTTAAGGTGGCCAGCTCTTTATCATATATTATGCAGTTTGTCTAATTTTGATAAGTAATGTATAAAAGTATGACTTATGGATAATCTGCTACGTTCATGGTTTGTGAAACATCGTGGGTGTTGATGTATGACTAATATATTTTCCATAAAATAGATGATACTTTCATGTATGTGATGCATTCTTACCTACACTAGTAACCAGTGTCCTCTATTGTTGTACTTTTGATTTGAATATTAATATTTTACAGTATATTTTGTTATGTATTAAATTTGGAAATCTAAGCAATTATCATTGCCTTTTTTTTACTCCAATAAAAAAGATTGCAACAGATTTGTAATTTTTTGTGCATTTTCACTTATAGGTTTAGTGTCGCAGGGCATTCATGGGGGCACTTATTAAGAATAACATTATACATAGTTATTTTTAATTAAATTCTGTAAAATAAAATGGAAGCTCATTTTGTCTGCTGCCAGCCTTTTCATCTCTGTAATATTCTTGCAGATATTCAAGAAAGTTGAGTGGGACAACTAGTTAGAAATGCTACCTGGTTGGTTGTAATGATCATTTGTTTGCTGTTTGAAGTGATAAAAGAGGTCATTTAACAGATGATGACAAACCAGCCATACATAAAAAAAATACATTTTTAAGGTGTTTGTGCAAGCAAGACAAAAAATGGCTCGTACCAACCTCAATGCATTTACGTAATTATTGCACTTAAAAACACCTTTCAGCATGCCATTTGTCTTGTTCTTATAATACCTTTCTTTGTTATTATTATCTAGTTTTAAATTGATACTAGACAATTAGGAGGTGGGGTGGGGGGCTCATGAGAAACCAATTGTGTGAATGGGACCTGCCAACTGGATGATAATTATAACGCACTACCGTATGGTTCATACTGGCTTGAAGGACAAACGAAAACGGTTTCTTTAATAAGGTCAAATTTTATTCCATGATAAATTATTCCTCAACAAACAGTATATTTGATTTCCTAAAAGCATAGATCTTAGTTCCTCATTGGTAGATTAGAATTCTAATCATGAATTAATTTGACATTTATCTTCCACCTCCGATGAGAGACTGGCAGATGATGAAGATGCTCCTAAATCCTCTCCCCCATTTCCTTTTCCTTGTGCCTTTGGTTTGCCCTTTCCTTTGGATCCATTTCCCTTGTCCTGGTCACAAATTAAACATGGCGAGTAATATGAGACTTATAACCATTATTGAGGAGCTCACCTTACCACCCCTCCCACCTCCCATTATTTTCATTGATCTAGACTTAGATAAATACTGACAGTAATAAATAAAGGTGCTATAATTCAATGAGATGATTTAAAATGGACCTGTTTGGCTGGACTTTCTAACGAGATGGTAACAGGTCCGTCATTCTGGATGTGGACCTGCATCATTGCCCCAAATGAGCCCTCTGAAGAACACGAGTCAATCAAAGTCAGTAACAAAGCATTCTTTAGAGATAATAATAATAAAAACAATATGAATTTTACACAGATCTAAATGTGCTATTGTTTGCAATGATGACCCTTTCCGTGAGATCAAACCTTTGATTCTGTCAGGAACGTAAGCAGCCCCCATTTGTTTGATGAATTCCTTGTAGAAGGCTTCTGACTGCTCGGCGCCCATGGACAGGTGGTAGTCGGGTTTATTGCCCTTCATCGTGGCATATAGGGTGAACTGACAAATGAACATCTTTATCAAATAATTGCTAAAACACAAGTAGAGAGATTTCTTCACAAAGAATGACAGAAGCAGGTGTGTCACGTGGCTTGTATCATCCCAGGTTACACAATAACAGAAGGAAATCATTCATCAGCTGTGGCCTCCTAGGTACCATTAGCCAAACAACATGACTGACACAAGGTGCAGTCTAAGATGGCAACCACGTACCTGACTGACACACAAGCGGTGGTCTTAGATGGCAACCACACACCTGACTGACACAAGGTGTGGTCGTAGATGGCAACCACACACCTGACTGACACAAGGTGTGGTCGTAGATGGCAACCACACACCTGACTGACACAAGGTGTGGTCGTAGATGGCAACCACACACCTGACTGACACAAGGTGTGGTCTTAGATGGCAACCACCACCTGACACACCTGACTGGCCACAAGGTGTAGATGGCAACCACACACCTGACTGCCACAAGGTGTGGTCTTAGATGGCAACCACATACCTGACTGACACACAAGCGGTGGTCTTAGATGGCAACCACGTACCTGACTGACACACAAGCGGTGGTCTTAGATGGCAACTACGTACCTGGCAACCACACACCTGGACTGACACAAGGTGTGGTCATAGATGGCAACCACACACCTGACTGACACAAGGTGTGGTCGTAGATGGCAACCACACACCTGACTGCCACAAGGTGTGGTCTTAGATGGCAACCACGTACCTGACTGACACACAAGCGGTGGTCTTAGATGGCAACCACATACCTGACTGACACAAGGTGTGGTCTTAGATGGCAACCACACACCTGACTGACACAAGGTGTGGTCGTAGATGGCAACCACACACCTGACTGACACAAGGTGTGGTCTTAGATGGCAACCACGTACCTGACTGACACAAGGTGTGGTCGTAGATGGCAACCACACACCTGACTGACACAAGGTGTGGTCGTAGATGGCAACCTGACACACAACGACTGACTGACACAAGGTGTGGTCGTAGATGGCAACCACACACCTACTGATTGCAACGACATACCTGACTGACACAAGGTGTGGTCTTAGATGGCAACCACGTACCTGACTGACACAGAGAATCTCGTAATCCTTGTCCATGACACTCTTAGTCCAGCGCTTATCATTCTCATCTTCAAACACCCTCAAGTTGAGAATCTTCCGAATTCTGTTCACGTTCAACGAAAAAGATCATTTTTTGCAGGATTTGATCACAAACATTTACAAACATTTGAAGATGTGTGATACGTACAGGTAATCCATGTCTTGCTTTGTGTCATCGCGTGAAATGCCAACCAAGACGCAGATGCCTTTTCCTACGGAACTGATAAGCTCATCACCAACTGCACACACAATGAGAACAGAGCATATTTGTGCCACAGTCCATTCATCAGTATCCCAGGCTACTTCAAGAAGATCACCAACCAAATGCTGTTGCATCAGACACAACAATCTTTGAAATGAAACCTTGCCTCAGCTTTGTTTTAATATTCCCCCTGCATTCCATACTGCACAGCATAAATTATATCAACTGGTATGTGAATTGCAGATCACCTCAGCAGACTAGCATGATAATGAACTGGTAAACAGAGACCATAGTGATAATGCCATTATTTATTCTTTAGATAAATAGATTTGGTCTATTGATGCTGTCTGTATATGTTTCTGTCAAAACAAGTGATGGTAAGATAACAGGTGATATTTAACATGATGAGGCTATTTCTTATTTGAAAACAAATATGTAATTTGTTAGGTACTTCCTTCAAGTAAGTCTTTAATAGCTGAACTTAATGGAAGTTGCTACCAGAATCCAAACCATTGAATTACCACTTTTCTGTAGGGCTAGGCTTTTATTTGTGGTTACACAGATACATTACAACTAGTGACTAGTTGTAATGTATCTGTGTAACCACAAATAAAAGTCTAGCCCTACAGAACGTCTACATCAATGATATAATGAATTGAAACACGTGGGGCTAAAGAAAGCCCTGTTATCAATGGCATAACTAGGCAAGTCACTGGCCCCTGGTGTTTTGATGATCTGATGCCACCTAAGGCTACAGCACAGATATGAGAGATCAATAGTAGTAAATAGCGGGACGCTGTCAGAGCCAGGCACAACATGCAGAAACTGGATTGAGTGCACAGCTCTCATTCATTTTAAAATGGACAGAGTGATAATTTACTAGAATGAGTTCATGCACATATGCCTCATACAAAGCTTATAATCAGCTACTAGTAAAATCGGCTGTTTCTGATCGACATAAATGTTAATCTGACAAGCACACAGTGCCAAGTTAGCCTCGCACGACGGTAATATAAATATATACCAATATAAGACGTCGTGCACGGCTAAGTGCCAAGTGTATCAGTGCATGTGATCATAAATAATAAACACTGATACAAATCACATACGAGATTTCTTTCCATAAACATTTCACCTGTTTAGCCGCACACGACGGTAAAATAAAGTCAATAAGACGTCGTGCACGGCTACACCTGTTAGTGAAAACACTGCACCTACAGTAGACCTACAATTGGCCTTTATCAGTTTATTCCTGCGGCAGAAAGTCAATGATAGTGTAGGTATGGTAACCGGGCAATACATGCAGATGAATGATCATGGAGGTAACGACTACTATTAGTACTAACATGTTCCCTATTATCAACTTTGCAAGTAATCACGAAGTATGGGTTAAACATAGAGGTAAAACGGTACCGATACCTGTGACACTAGCTTTCATGACTCGTTGGACAATTGCCCTCATTCTGGCTTCAGATGTAAGAGAAGTAAGATAAACAACAACAAGACGTGAGAACGTTCAAGTGAAATTATAAACGAAACTGAATATGCCGTAGTGTATTCCGAACTGACTTGATCAGCACTTTCGTTTTCACAAGCGCGTTTTTCAAAGTGCAACAAGTTCGTATTCAACTGAGAGAAACAACATATATACCCTTAGTCTTTGTCTACAGTGTGCAATGGTTGAAGATTTCATTAAGTTTGATTTGTCTCAAACTGATTAAATAGTGGATCGAATATTTATTTAGTGTTCCAACCGGTTCAACTTTGAGTGAAAAGCTAGGCAAAGACACTTCTTCGCCTCTGACTCGAGTCCGACAGCTTGCCCTGCGGCTGCGTGGATCTATTTCATTATGACGTAGACGACCTTGTAGGGCTAACAGCGTACGCGCTGTTTACTACTTTCGACCTCTCATGTCCCTATTTGGGATATCAGATATTCTAGTCAACAATATGGGGCGATGTAACTTGCCCAGTTAAATAGCTTCCCCGGAAATTCGACACTATGCGTACGCAATTCGTTTTATATTTATTCTTTTGTGTGTAAAGGAAACAATGGATGCTCAGTGAAATATCAACTTAAGTTTTAGATATACAGTGACCATTGCTGTGAGCTAACATGGCTACACAGAATTCAAATCCAAATTATAGTCACAACAGTCAAGGCCCCAATCGAGGTAACTGGAGAAGAGGTCAGAGTGCAGGCGGCTGGCGTGGTCAAGGTCAAGGTAGCTGGCGAGGTCAGAGAGGAGGGTCATGGCGAGGTCAGAGGGGTAGAGGTGGCTACAACAATAGGTTCAACAGAGGCAGAGGTTTGTGTGATTCATTCTGTTCTTTATTGATTTGTTCCTATGCATTAAGAGTATTTTGCCATCATTATCACTAGCATGAATAGGTTTAATATTGCAATAACAAACAAACAGCATTGGCTGCAATACAACAGGACCAGATAGCATCACTGTTGAGTTTATAATTAAATAATTTCATATTAACACAGTTAGCCTCTCCCCATTTTTTTTAGGTGTGTGGCAGAACCGTGGACAGTCTAGTCAATCGCAGACACCGCGACGTAACCCAACACCTCATCAAGTTACCCATGCACCATCTCCATACAGAGGATGGCAATTGTATTTTCCTCGTGATGGTATGTGTACTACCCATACTGGTGACTGGCTGTGTGTTTCAGTACATGCATCAGACTATATATTCTTGGCAGTACTTCTTACAGGGATGCAGACCAATATTTTCAGTATATGGTGTTAAAGCAACACTCAACATTATGCATTGCCTACAAAGGCATGTTAAATCAACAATCTTTTACAAGTGATATTGCTTAGAGATATATATTCATTGTCTGTTTCAGTTTACTCTGCCAGTTCTCCTGTTGTATCACGGGTTAAGATGTTTGAGAAGTACTTCACCAAGTGGAAATCTGTTTTCCCAGTTGTAAGTGTTGGGGTGTGAGGTACTTCCAGGATCAGTACTGTTTGTATGCTATGTAGTTGATCTTAGCTTGCCTGCAATCATAAATGCTGTCAATGTGTACACTATAATCAACCTGGTTTGTATATTGTTTCGACAGAATGAGATTGGACAACTTGGTAAATTCACTGTTGACTTCAAACAACTCTCAGAAGATCCAAGTGAGTGGTGCCTGCTGACTGTTTTCCACTCTTTTTGAAAGCTTGTGTCTCTGGTGTTTATTCTCTCTGATGATGGTCTTGCAGTCATCAGTGAGGGAATGTCTGGGTTGGCCACCGACTTGAAGCAATCACCGGAGACAATCATTAGCTGCATGGGATTAGCCATGCATCAGGTGAGATACTGAGTCTGACTAGTTGTAAGAAGTAGACTGCCACAGCATTCTAACGAGTGTTCAATTGGACGAGATGACTTCTTTATTTAGTTTCTTTATGGCTCATTGACCATTTGCTAGGTCCAGCCATCACTGCATGATGTTGACTCTGTCAATCTTCTTCAGATGTTGTTCTGTGCAGGTTTACCTGATCAATCATTCATCACTACCAATATTTTTCTAACATGTTTGCAGGTGGCTAGTTCCGCCTCAGAACACCGTGAAGACGAAGATGATATATTTGCTTCATTATGTTCCCCTAACTTGACTCCACCCAACACACACAAGGGACCCATTCTGCCTAAAATCCACTGTCAAATCACGAATTATCTCCCTATCACTGTTCTGGCAAACTTGAAGGCCAGTTATTATGGTGGGGCTTTGTATGTATGAATTTATGATTTTGACTGGGATGAGAGTCACTCTGGAAATGTATTGTTTCATAATCTGTTGCTTTCAGGGAAGTTTATATCTATCAAGGGAACTGTTGTGCGTGTCGGTAACGTCAAGCCACTGTGTACACGCATGGCGTTTGACTGTGCAACATGCGGAACTCTCCAGGTATTCTCCTTTGATCTGAGCTGGTGCTGTGGTTATATACAGCTGTTAAATGTACTAGATGGTTGAAATACTTTGACGGGGCATTGATGCTACACATGAGAGACCAATCCTATTGGGTTTTATATATATATATATATATATATATATATATATATATATATATATATATATATATATATATATATATATATATATATATATATATATATATATATATATATATATATATATATATATATACATACATATATGTACATATATATGTGTACATATATGTATATATATATATATATATATGTATGTATATATATGTATATACACACATAAATATATATATGTGTGTATTATGTGTGTTAATATATTGATTATTATGTTATATGCTTTAGTGAATGATAATGTGTTATTATTATGTTTATGGTTTCAGTGTGTTGATCTGCCTGATGGAAAATATACATTACCATCGTCTGTGAGTTGCCTACCTTTATCCCCTCATATGCTTTGTTCTCAGTCAATTTGTGATGCATGAGTTACTTGGCAGTATTGTTTTATACACTATAGCAACACCCCATGTCTGAGTGTGTTTCCCCATTTCACTCAAGTGACAATCATTTCATGTTCTACACCGCATCATGTGATTGGTTAGACCCGTGGTAATGTGAGGACCGTGGTATAGACTCTCAATGATGTCCTGTTCCAGTGTACTGGAGACAATTGCCAAGCCCGCACATTCAAGCCGCTGCGAAGCCATGCCCTGACGGAAACCATAGACTGGCAAACAATTAGGTAGGGTAACAATGTCTTCTGGCGCAAGGCCCTTTCTAAGCTACAGTGTAATCAATTCTGCTTTGTGGTGAGATCTTTGGTGGAAGTGGAGATAATTACCTGGGAAGTTGAGAACTGCAGCATGTGACTCAATGGTGCAATGCATGTATGTTTACTTGGAGAGTATGTCATTTTTATGTCTTATGTGATTTCTTTGTCCTATCAGAATCCAGGAAATCATTGTTGATAACAGAGAGTCTGGTCGTATTCCCAGAACTGTTGACTGCGAGCTCACAAACCATCTTGGCAAGTGGCAAACATTGTGCATTTATGGTTAAACTTGTTTCTTTAAAGAGTTTCATGCAAGAATATTTATTCATGATAATTAAAAAACGTTCCAGTGGATTCTGCTGTTCCTGGAGATGTTGTGACCTTGTCAGGGATTGTCAAGGTCATGAGTGCAGATGAAGGTCAGCCCTTTAGATTTTGTTGAATATCTTTTTGTATTCAAATAAAAGTTAGTCATTTTGTAAATGTTCCTCTCCGAATCCCAAGCCCCTTTACGTTTCACATCATGATGTATCATTTCATGCACCAACTTAAATGGTAAGAATGAATTTCATTCCATCAGTACTGTGTCCATGTTAATTTTCAGGCAGCAGAAATCGTCAGAAAGACAAGTGTATGTTCCTTCTCTATTTATTGGCCAATTCGCTGACCAACACCAAAGGAAGTCGTGGTGGGCGGGGGAGGTGGGACGAGGGATTGGGGGAGAAAGGCGATGCCTCCCACGAGTTCTCCCTCAAGGAGCTCTATGCTATCGAGGAGATCCACAGCCAGACAGCGCTTTTCAGACTTATAGTGGGGTGCGTTGTTTTACATTGACTCTGTGGGGCCTGCATGCTAGCCAGTGTGGGCAACAGGTAAACATTGCTGTGGCGAGTTGTGACAACTGCTCGCCGCCATCTCCTTAGTGCCATGACCTGTATGTTAATTGTCAGCCATGTGTTTACTTTTGTTTGCTTCACCCTCTTAAATTTTTAGTTGTCAATTTTCTTTGTTTTGATAAGAATCAATACTTCTGGTGTGTGTGGTGGGGGGGGGGGGGTGTAGTTCAATGTTTGATACCTCTTCTCTATGTACCATGTATGTTTTTTTCATAGGTCTATGTGTCCTAACATCTGTGGACATGAGGTGAGATGAAATTGATTTTAACAGGTCTCCTGTTTATCAATGAGAATACGATTCCATTGCATTCTACGTATAAAGCATTGCTGACGACGTGGTCGTAATTCAATCTTGTCACAGATGGTGAAAGCTGGTCTAACTCTGGGTTTATTTGGCGGAAGTCAGAAATACGCAAATGATTCTGTGAGTGGGTCATTTATATGTGACCATAATTCTATCAAAGGTCATCTGTACATCTATTGCCACTGGCAAACCGATATTGCTTTCCATCATGCCACATGAGTTTGGCTAGAATAGAATATTAATTATTGTTATCATTAATATTGAAAAAAGCATCGAGTTACAAACTCCTCATAATAGTGTTTTTCACATAAAAACAATAAAATATCATTTGCTATCTTTCAGCTCTTAGTTCAGTTCTGTACGTATTGCTATACCCTGTATTCTACTAACCCTACCTGACCAATGTGTGTGTTGTTGTAGGAACACATTCCTGTGAGAGGAGACCCTCATATTCTGGTGGTGGGCGACCCAGGCCTTGGCAAGAGCCAGGTAGGTCTGCAGACAATGTCAAGTCGCTGTCTTTGTTATGTGTAGATGATTCACACATGGTATGACATGATCATTCCACAGTGCTATAATCACGTCTTGGTTTGCTGATTGTGGGTACAATTCAAATCTTTAGCAGTCTAAGAATACCAAAGATGTGTGTTTATAAGGCAAAAGATATGTATTTTCCTGACCTGAGTCCTTCCCATGCTCATGCCTGCTTGTTACAGATGCTAAAGTCTGTGGCCAACATCGCCCCGAGGAGTGTGTATATCTGCGGTAATACAACCACCACTTCGGGTCTCACTGTGAGTCAGCTGGTATATCACACACTGATAATCAGGTCTTGTTGTAAGCTTTATCAGCTCACTCTTAACGAGTTGACTGCAGTAAGTAGCTGCAAACCTTATCAACACTGCTTCCATATATGGTTGTTGCCTCCTGTATTTAGGGAATGTTTAAATCATACCAAATACATTCAAAGAATGGTCGTTGCATCATCTGACAAGATAGCACAAGTATGCATGACAATGTTGAACTATTTGTTCCACAATGTTAATACACTATGGAAATAACCCCAGACCAATTAATCAGTTTCACAACCTAAGATACGAAAGAAGTAACCAAGGTTGAGGTCCTATAAGGTACAGCAGAGGGTAGCAAGAGTTACTTAACAGTTGTAAGCTGACCTCCACCAAAAGGAGCCACCTTGAGAAATGGCACTATCTATAGTTGTTCAGGTTCTACAAGTAGCTAGCAACTGGGCTACTACTACTTATGATGAGATGATTATTTTGGAAACAATATACAACCTAGCTAGCCACCAGATCACTCCATAATTTAGCAAGCCACCTCCACAACTAGGTGTGGATTTGTAATATTGAAAGAAGAAAGATTTAGCATGACAAGTGGACACCCACATTTGCTAGTCCCTAGTCTACACTTATCCAGTTGGATCATAGCAGGAAGGTTTATTTCCTATATAGCCATTAGGCAACAACTAGGTGTCGATTTGTAGTATGTTAATAATTCACTTTGGCGCCTCATATTTATTGTTAAGCATGAGAAGTTGAAATAGAATAGTATTTGTACATTCTTAAACCACTGCAGTGCTGGTTACAAATATTTAGGTGTCAGTTACCCTTAATTTATGTAACAAAATTTCACCCACCAGTGACTAAATTTCCTTAGTTTCATTCACCTCTAAAAAGTTCTTTCATGAACCATTCTCAAGTTTAAGAAGCAATGCATTATTTCATGTACTCGTCTAAAAGATATTGATATTTGTATCTGAGGATTATTCTATCAACTCTTGCGGTTATTATCTTGAGTGCGTGTGTTGGGAAGTGAGCGTAATGTCAAGCATCGAGTGGCATCTATGTGGAAAGTGAGCGTAATGTCAAGCATCGAGTGGCATCTATGTGAAAAGTGAGCGTAATGTCAAGCATCGAGTGGCATCTATGTGTGAAGGTGACGTTGTGTAAGGAAGGGAAAGGAGGCGGGGACTATGCCCTGGAGGCGGGGGCTCTGGTCCTGGCCGATCAAGGCTGCTGTTGTATTGATGAGTTTGACAAGATGTCCAGTCAGCACCAAGCCCTACTGGAAGCTATGGTCAGTTTCATCATGTGTAGGAAGGCTGCTGAGATGGAAGCTACATCTCACTCACTAACTAGTTTTTTTGGGATGTGATTCAGAAACATTGATTCTGGTTGTTATTGACAGTATCTATGTAAGCATTTTGCCGATACAGTCTACATATCTGGCACCAAATCTCCATCCTTAACCAACCATCACTTGTCCCTCAGTGCTTACTTCTCTGTATTTGTTTTTAATATGTCCTCTAAGCTATGTTAGTAATGTCAATATTTCACAGGAGCAACAGTGTATCAGCATTGCGAAGGCTGGCATTGTCTGCAGGTCAGTGGTTCTGTTCCTAAATCATCGCATGGTCTACAGTAGTTTAAAACATATCATCAATTTGGCTTCTGGGTGTGATCAGTGATCACACCAAATGAGTGGATGTTCTATGATGTGTTGTGTATGTTCTATGATGTGTTGTGCATGTTCTATGTGTGTTGTGTGCTAGTTTACCAGCTCGTACCTCCGTGTTTGCCGCTGCTAACCCCACCGGAGGCCATTATAACAAAGCCAAGACTGTCTCAGAAAACCTCAAGTAATGTCTCTACAAACCCTGACCGTTTCAATCATGGGACCGTTACGTTTTTATTCTTTCCCTTCTTTTTTGCTGCTGAAGATTCAGTCCCACATGTTTTAACACCGTCAGTTCACGTCAGTTTTGACCTCTTTAGTTACTGCCTCTTCACTTATTTTGTTCTCATAGGAATAAGCCCCACCCTATTTCCAACTTAGTTACAAACTGTGGATTATTTGTTGTTGCAGGATGGGTAGCGCCCTCTTGTCTCGTTTTGACCTCGTCTTCATCCTGATCGATAAACCCGATGATCAGCTTGATTTGCTCCTCTCTGAACACGTCATGTCCCTCCACACCAACAAGAAAAGGTCAGATAAGAGGCACACCATCTCATCAACATGACATGTTATATACAATCAAATACAGACTTATCTATATTCCCTGGTGCTAAGCTGATAACTGTTGCTGGTTGTTGTGTATGCGTGCACGGACTGAAGGCCTGCGGGTAACGTGCCTTCGGCAGCTAATTCAATGGTGAGAATATGCTTCACCAGCTGGATTTGTCTAAACACAAAGTTAATAGTTCTTCATTCTATTCATTGTTGATGAAGTCCAGAAGTAACGCTTCCCCTGTGTAACACTATTAATAAAGTCTATTATTCATGTATTGCCTTGTTCAGACTACCAAGGAGGCAGAGGCTAAGAGGATGTTGGAGGCTGAACGACCTCTGTCTGAGCGCCTCAAAGTGCCTCCTGGACAAGTGCTGGACCTCATTCCTCCTCAGCTGCTCAGGAAGGTAAACAATAAAATGCCTCTGGTGCTTTTATTTTCAGATCTGCATTTCTAAGCTAATGGACTTGACTGTAGATATAAGAGTATTAATTTTCAGATGTTCACCAGTTTATGTTTGACTCGACTTCATCAACGCCTCCATTCACATTCTACTTGGCATTATATGCAACGGTGACCAAATTTCTATTTGTTCTGCACTTCAGTATATCTCTTATGCAAGGAAATATGTTCAACCTAAAGTTACTGCAGAGGCAGCCAGCGTTTTACAGGTAGGTAATCTACCTTAACCATCATCACCATCAATATCCCACTACTATTCTGCACTCACCTGTGTTCTTGGTCCTTCTTTTTCTCAACAGGAGTTCTACCTCAGCTTGCGTCAGCAGCTCCACACACAGGACACTACCCCGATTACAACGAGACAACTTGAGTCTTTGATCCGGCTATCAGAGGTACGAGTGACCAGCTTATCAATACTATCATACTATTGTTTGTCTGGATACATTACAATGATGTTGTTTAGTAGAGATGAACTTCAGTAGTTTGTGTATGTGAACTCGTGCCTTTGCTTCTGGGATGTTGAGTGAGTGGAGAAGTGCCCGTGTTGTGGGGATGTTGAGTGACTGGAAAAGTGCCCGTGTTGTGGGGATGTTGAGTGGCTGGAGAAGTGCCCGTGTTGTGGTGATGTTGAGTGGCTGGAGAAGTGCCCGTGTTGTGGGGATGTTGAGTGGCTGGAGAAGTGCCCGTGTTGTGGGGATGTTGAGTGACCATCCCAGGGTGAAAACGTTGGAAAAGTGCCCGTCAGTGGCTGGAGAATGCTGGATGAAGGCGATGTTGAGCTCATGTTGTGGGGATGTTGAGTGCTCCCAGGGACGTTGTTACTGGGAAGAGAGGTGGAGTTACGGGAGGAGGTGACTAAGGAGGATGCTATGGAGGTGGTGGAGATCATGAAGTTCAGGTGAGAATCTCTTATATGTCTAGTAACACGTCCATGGACAAACATGCATATGTATGTGCACACACATGTACACAATCTATTCTGTACCACAGTCATATGAGCGATTCTACAGATGAACCCTTTACAAATCATTATCCTTCACGTTGTTTTTGTGTGTGGGGTGAGGCTGGTTGTTTGATCATCTGGTCGCCTCCCTGTTGATATTTGTCAAGGTCCCTATCAGCATGATGGATGAGTTGTTTCTGTTTCAGCTTGATGGATGAGTTGTTTCTGTTTCAGCATGATGGATGAGTTGTTTCTGTTTCAGCATGATAAGATAAGAGATAAGATAAGATCATTTATTAGCCCGATTCAGGAATTTGCTTTACAGTCTACAAACAAACACTGACATATGGTTACATACGAGACATTATACATAGACGCAGTGCAGGCTAATTAGACATTATTAAAAACATGAATCGAGTATGGCACAAAACTATGTTGATATCGTTTTGTGCGGCATGAGATGGCTCTCAGCCTCTTGTTTGATCTCATGGTTGTATATGAGCTATTCAGAGGGTGATCAGCGTTAGACATTATGCTTTCCACTTTTCTAACTACATAGTTTACATACAACATATCAATACTACAAATATCTTGACTCATCAACTTAGCAGCTTTTCTGCTAATTCTGTTTAAAATATATTGGTTGCCTTTACTTGTACCAGACCACCAGGTGATAAAATTGCAAGTTACAACACTTTGAACAATGGCTTTGTAGAAAAGTTGAAGAATAATATTATTAACACCGAACGATTTCAAAAGACATAGGAAATATAGACGTTGTCGGCATTTACTGTAGACCTTATCTATATTCAGAGACCATGACAGTTGGTCGTCAATGATGGTGCCTAGATATTTATAGGAGTGAACAATCTCAGCTTCTGACCCTTCGATGTTTAGTTGCTTATGGCATCTTTGATTTTTTCTGAAATCGAAAACTAGTTCTTTGGTTTTTTTGACATTTAGAAGTAGATTATGTACAGATTGAAGTAGATTGTGTTTCAGCTTGATGGATGAATTGTTTCTGTTTCAGCTTGATGGATGTTGTTTCTGTTTCAGCATGATGGATGTTGTTTCTGTTTCAGCATGATGGATGCGTTGTTTGTTTCTGTTTCAGCTTGATGGATTTTGTTTCTGTTTCAGCTTGATGGATGTTGTTTCTGTTTCAGCATGATGGATGTGTTGTTTCTGTTTCAGCATGATGGATGTGTTGTTTCTGTTTCAGCATGATGGATGTGTTGACAGACAACTTTGGCTTTGTCCATTTCCAAAGGTCACAGCATGGATCAGGGATGAGCAATCACTCTAAGGTCAGTAGAGGACAATGCCAATAACAGCAGGCTTTCTTCTTATGCGTTTTTGTGTACTTAATGTATTCAATGACATATTGTTGGGTGTATTACTTGATTTAATGTGATGTCATTGAAGTGTATTTCCTCATTGGAACAGACTTGTTTCCTGCTGGCTGATATTAATCAAGTGATCGATGAATTGTGCTATTGGATGTGTGTCCAGGCCAAGAAATTTATCGCTGTGCTACAGAAAGTGTCTCAGCAGACTTGTAATGCACTATTCACTGTTCAGGAAATGAGGCAACTGGCTACTGTGAGCTTCTTACACCATCCTTTGATTATCCTTCACCTGCATCCTTATTTTTATATTCATATATTGTATTTGGGAATCACCCTATTTCTTGTTGAAGCTTCTTGTTTACATTCTAACCAAACAGCAATCACTTGATGTTTGTATGCGACTCGTGCCATATGTTTCTAGGACAGTCATCTTCAAGTGCCTGACTTTGAGAATTTTGTTTCTTCACTAAATAACCAAGGCTACCTTATCAAGAAAGGTCCCAGAGTCTACCAAGTTCATATAGCTGTTTGATAATGGCAACCCAGAAAAAATCTTGACTGCATGTGCTGTGAAGTTGCAAAAGATTTATTTCCCGTTTGTTGTGTAATATATGATAAATTTTGTTCCAGTAAATGGTACGTTTTACAAGGTTTGGATGATATAATAAAACCTTAATTTTATGTTCACATTTTGTTTTTCATAATGAATGTGGTAAGCTTCCATAAAGTTAGACATGCATTATATTGTCCTGATTATTGTATCAACAATTTTTTGCAAAGGTGTAAAACATGACAAACAAAATACAAATTAGTGGTAGAATCAATATCCAGTCACCGTGTCATAAAATGTTCCACTTGCCAGTCTTCCTGTACGCGGTTAGACACTTGTGGGCACGCCTTCTGATGTAGGAATCTGGGTCACGATTAAACAACTCCAAAGCCTCCGCAACATCTAGCTCCATGTGTGTGGGTGATCCATCGCACAACGTATGCAGAACCTGTTCCCGTACATTTTTATCATTATCATCTACCATTTCAAGAACTCGCTTCCAAAAGTCTGGAATGTCAATCTTGACTCTGCATGGACACATTTCCTTGAGGGCTTTCTGACGGACTTGGGGACTTTCATGCTTTGTGAGATCTATGATGGTGTCAATGTCGGAGGTCTTCTTGCACAGATTCAATGCCTCACGGGTAGACAATTGACTCATTCTGCATACAAATACAAACCAATAATAAGAAATCGATGGAGGAAAATAGAATAGGAATCAAAAATCCACCTGTATGTACTATATTCAAGCAATCATGCAATCAGCTCAAATCAAATGTGAGTTTACCTGAGTTTGTATGACTCCACTGTTCAATCAATTGAAGACCAGCGTGTATCAGACCAGACTGAAGAAAACTTCTCGTCGTCCCAGCTTAGTATGAATATGAGTGAGATTCTGGTCTCATGGTTGAATTGCATCGCTTTTATAGAGGTTGTTTCGCTTTCGTATCGATGGTGCAATTCTGCTACACCTCCCCCCACTGGTCTTGCGATTGAACGAAGTTGTGCAAGCTAAACAGATGCACGTGCAATTGTTATGGTTGGGGGAGCATGTTTTCGTTATTATTTGATTACCTCACTTAAACCTGTAAAACATAGATAACGATTAAAGATAACATGTATATGATAATAAGGAGAAGTATTTAGAAATCTGGTAGGGAAATAATAAAATTTCCTTTTGAACTGTGGAATGGTTTAGAAAAGGCCAAATATTTCAAAACTATGGAAGGCTCCCTATCGAAACAACCTTCACCTTCCATTTAGTGAATTCACTTCTGTTTTGACAGATTGAAATGTTAATTTTATTAGCTTAACCATTGGCTTAACCCAATGATTCACGGGATACATTCTGACACACGCAAATTACAACTAAATGTTGTTATTTAGTTAAATCTCAATTCAACAATATTGTCTGCAGAAATGGATAAACTAAGTGTCATATCGGGAGCGTTGTTTTTTGCGGCGGACATGTTTGCCATTGCCAGTCTCTCTATGCCAAATTGGATCGTATCGAACGTTGGAGGTAATGCCATAGTTACAACAGTTGGATAGTTAGGTCCGTTGAACTAGACTTAAACCGAACTAAAATATGCAGGCGAAACGACACTTTAACTTTAGAGTTTAACAGTTCATAGGAATCGCCCTCCCTCCCCCCCCCCCCCCCCCCCACCACACACACAAACATATGGTATACATGTGCTTTGATATCCCATGGAGCACGGACATGAGAGATAGAAAGCTGTAAACAGTGCGGACGCTGTCAGAGGCCAGGCATTTTGATGACCTGGGTTCAATGGTTTCCAACGTTAGCCTCATATCTGTAGATAAGCCGCAAAGATGAAGCTGTCTACAAAATGTTGACTTCTTACTCTTAGTGTCTCGATTACATAGGACATTGTCATTTGAAATGTTCCTTATTCAATGAACGGTATAGAATAAAATCTAACAAGCTGAAAATTGCCCTTTGGCTTGTTCATGCAGATCAGTGTTGATTTATATCCTAGTGCTAACTATGGGCGAATCATAAACAGCTTAAAAACTGCCAGTTTTGAAACAGTTATAAATACATTTGATTGATTGTGTGTCAAAATCCTATTTCACTTAACCACTGCTTCACACATTGAGCAATACTCTGATGCAGGTAATGTCAATAGGCAGGGATATCATCCTAGCCTTGATTCTTACTGGGGCATGGTGGTGTGTAAAACAAATTGTGACAACAATATTGAATGATAAGAATAAAGCAAGAACTGATTGTGTTTCAGGGTATTTCACTCATAATGTATACGAATCGATGATTATTTGCTGACAGGGCTAACAAACATTGGTCTGTTAAGGACATGTTTGACCATCTATGGCCGTCAGACACAGTGCATTACTCCTGATGAGCTCCGACCAGAATGGGTGCTCACTTTCCTCTGTATCATAGGTGGAATTATCTGTGTGTCGATCACCATAGTCCTGCTGGTCCTCTCATACAAACGTTATGCCATCATGAAGTATGCTCGCTGGCTGGGATTCGTCGCAAGTATGTTTTTCTTGTAATCCATTTATCACATGCAGTTTTAATTTATAATGCAGTAAAATTAAGCGTTGAATTAATCCAAAGCATAGTAGGCCATCACATAGTCAAGTTGTCACCTCATTAGTAAACTTTTGTGTTTGTGAGATGAAAATTTCCATACTATGAATTCTAAAAACATATTGGTTTATCGTACCAATCGATAATGGATGTGTATTAGATTGTTGGACCTATGCTGATCTTGACACACCCCGCTTGTTTCAGTGATAATGTTCTGCCTGGCAGCCGTTATCTTCCCTATCGGGTTTGACATGGAGCAGATCGGGGGCCAACCTTATCAGCTGCCAAGCACATTCAATGTTGGAATCTCATACATTTTCTTTGTGTTGGCTCTGTGGATTACTGTTATATCCGAACTGTTTGCTGGCAAAGTTTGCCTGCCACACTTTTAGTGACTTTTGCTGTCCTATGTGGGAAGGTATTTTCACTTGGCCATGGATTTGGGCTATTAATTGCACAAGCACCAAGACCCTGGACTGTATATACAGCTGCACTCAGTTACAGTTGAATTGAGAGGAACCCAACTCTAGATAGGACATGGAAGGCCCTGCTTGTATTGTTCAATCCAATAAGCAGCCAAGAGAAATCAGTGGATTTTTGCAAATTCCTTGGGTGAATTGACTTTGGTGGTGCACCAAAAATAGGTGATGAAGGTGGCATGAAAACATTGATGTTTGTGGTGTTAATTATTGTTGACAGGAAAATAATGAAATCCTGGATCTAATATTAACATCCAAGTACTTATGCATGGACTGTATATCTATTACATCGTCTAAATGAGGTATGTCTTTACAAACATCAATTTCATTTTCTCAGTGTTAAAATAAATATCTGTATGAAAAAAGTACTGAAAAATTTGCTTGTTTCCACATAGGACAGGGTTGACCTGGGGGGGGGGGGGGTGTGCAGTCCTTCTATACATATAACTCTATGAGCAATTCTTTTTATATATGTTTATATATTAACCAGCATGAATATATACAACATACAGGTCTAAGAATAAGATTGTAATTTCTCACTAAGCATTTGAAAAAACACTTTTCCAATATAAATTTAGTATCCTTTTGGGTAGTACATCTTTTAATGATTTCACAATTGTCAATACAGAATGTTTGGGCCCAAAGCTTGGCCAGACATCTCCAATGAGCAGGAGCTATCAGGTATAATTTTCAGCCATTAATTATGACACCAGGTGCCAGCATCTGCATGTTCTAAGTCATCCTTAACCAGACAGCCTTCTGGCCAACACAAGCCCATTACTAGTCATACATTAAGCCCTCATGATACTCAAGCACAGGAACATTCCACCAGGAAATGCTATAGAGATCACACCTGGCCAAACAAATGCAGATTTGTTTTCCACATTTCAAGGTGGATTACCCATAGCATATTTCTAGGTTAATATGAGCATAATATTTTACTAATAAATATATGTTAAAAACAAATACATATGTTAGAACAGATGCAAGCCACATTTATACAGACCACTCATTGGATCCCATCAAAGGGTGACCTTTACAAACAGTCATCATACTGCCAAATGAGCAGGAATGTTGCCATGAAAAGGATACACATCTGAGTATAGCAATAGCAAGGAATCCCTGATGAATTCACAAAAACAATCGTATTTAGTTGGTAGTGAAAAATTGTATACCATATATTATTGTATACCGTATATTAATGCTTTCTAAAGCTAGCCATGAGGAAATATATCATGACTGGTCTTGAAACATTGATTATTGACAAATGTAATGATCTCAATAAGATTGAATGGAGGCCTAAGAGACCTGCAAATTAGTCGGAACAGTATAGAATTGTTATGAATCAATTTGAATAACAAGAAACAAGGAAGATTTGCTGCACAATATTGGTATGATTATGATTGTATAACATGCAAATTGACTTCGCCTATACACTTACACACAATTTACCATACATACCAATGGTATCCAAATGTAAATTATTTAAATGCAGAAATGATCTTATTGTAGTGGAAAATGGAAATGAAAGTAAACTAGACGGAGTAAACACAACCTCTGTTTGGTTCTGCCCCAGACATCACCCACTGTGATCAACGAAAAGAACTCTCTTCAACACGCTAGACACACACTTCTGGTTTTGTGTGGACCCTCCCCGCTGTGAGGTACAATGCTGGGCTTTATTTTCACAATATTAGCATTAGTTTCGTAAGTATCATTCACAGATTCTTTACCCTAAAGATAAACAGCCAATGGTAGCCTATTTCCCCCCCCCCCCCCCAACATCCCTCCCAGACACACTGTAACGCAGTCATGCATTTACATTATCTCCATAAATAAATGCATACATCTTCCCTGAAGTCACTGAGGTGGACTGCAGGGAAGATAACATATTCAAACAAGCAACTTAACCTCATCAAATACAGGTACAACTCATGCGTTCTTTATCACAAACAAAGTAAAAGTCTGCGCAACCTGCAGCCCTTTAACACAACAAAAGAGAATTTAAATCATTCCATGTGAAATTCAGACAGATCTCTATTGCACGATATTAAATATGGCCGTTCATTATGAACTAGGATTCTAGGATCATCACCTAGCTGGCCACATCTTACAGATTATGTACAACTATATTAGAAAAAGTCACAGATAAGTGGATGGATTAAAAGATGATAAATGGTTTCAGAAGCTATACATATGCTAATCACCAGCATTACAGCTTTCTAACACAGCAACCAGTAATTACATCAGCAAACAGATTCACTGGTATAAATAGGCTTAGAAGCAGACCACCTGGAGTTACAACTTGAACTTGTACGATGACGGGTCGCTACAGATAACATCTAGTGGCAGGATACGGTTGATTGGTAGGCAGAATGTGGTCCCCAGGGCCGTGCTTCCAGAGCCTGGTGTAGATCAGATCTGTTCACCAAATGTAGACACTAGCATGCACAATCGGATTTTTTCTGTGTGGTGTGTTGTCGGTTGAGTCGGCGTAATGAAGCATCTCCATACTGGATCCCTGATCCCATTCTCTCGGGATCCAGTTCACCTGCATAAATAAAACTCACCATCAGAATGTGACCTTGAATGTAAGAAAAAAAAACATGTTCTACTTGCTCTATAGTTTTATGTGAAGGATGATTGGAGCAGGATATATGTGTCTGTTAACATAGCCGACCTGATTCTATCTTGGTGAGGATACAGCGGGCACACTTGAGGAAGGTCTCCTCTACATTCTCACCAGTCAGGGCGCTTGTCTCAAGAAACATCAACTCTGAAACCACATACATTTCTTCAACATCAATAATTTAAAATATGTAAACAGCACCAAGCCATAGGGATTCAACAGATGTCGACATCGCCAACACAACAACAAGCTGAGCATTCATCCTCTGAGAAAGATAATACCATACATGTTCATTGGCTCACCGTTTTCCTGTGCAAACCGACTGGCTTCGAGAAATGTGACTTCCCGCTCCGCCTCTAGGTCTTTCTTGTTGCCAACGAGAATGATGACAATGTTGGGACTGGCCAGCGTCCTGGCATCAGTCAGCCAGTTGGTCAAGGCATTGTACGTCTCACGACTGTAAAGGATGACAGGGTGATATTTATTATGTTATACAAATATATTATTATCTTTCTGGTGGCGATGGATGAATTTTTATCAAGATGCAGATGCTGTGATTTAGTGATATATTGGATTGATGAAGTAAGTTTATATTCTTTCAAATGTCAGTGATCATATGGAGACGGTATATTGATGACAGAGGTGATGATGATGTGATGATGATGATGATGATGATGAAGACAATAATAATGATCACCATGAAGAATATTATCATGATGAAGACAAAAGCAAAACGGAAGATGATCCTTACAATCTGTAGAATGACATACCTGGTGATGTCATAGACGAGCAGGGCGCCAGCAGCCCCGCGGTAGTAGCTCCTCGTCACCGACCTGCTCACATACATAGGGTGATGACAACCACACAGCTGTGAACGCACGGCAAAAGGTGTGACGATATTTAACGATATTGAAATGTTACAATCTTAGAAGATAGACAACAAAGCAAACATGATTTACAGAAGGCAGCCATTGTTTTGTTTGTGATGGAGCTGACCACTTATCATTGACTCATGCCACCACCTACCTGAACCTCTCCTGACCAGCTGTGTCCCAGATCTGCAGTTTCACCGATTTACCGCCAACGTTTACAACCTTACTACCAAACTCAACCCCGATTGTGTGGTTAGAATCCTGTTTGACTGCAACATATTTGAAACAAAAATCACTTTTACGGCTTCAGTCATAAATTAAGATTGCATAAAGTACATCGCTGAAACAGGAAAGATAAGAAGGGAGAAATGACACTCACATTTGTTTTCTATGAACTGGTGAAGTATACATGACTTTCCTGTCCCAGCACTCCCAATAACCAGAAACTTGAAGAGGAAATCTAGTTTTGGAAAAATCAAAAACAAAACCTTTGGCTAAAATGATGCAGCAACTACTGAATGGGATGCCCCAATCAGACACTGTGTTTCTGGGGGTTCTTTCAGTCACAGTCTCTTATTGGCCAATGTAACATTTCCCAACGATTTGTCGCCATTTCGGTTTTTATCCACTTTGCAGCGGATTAAAGTATCTTTTCATTAGAACTGAAGTATGTGCTAATACCACAGCCATGGAAATGACTCAATAAGATGCTAACAATCACTACAACGTGCTGCTTGACATGTCACAACTGCCCCATGAATGTTCCGACTGGGGCCGAAAACAAACATGCACGCTGACCCAAATCATGATGGCCGTCTCTAAAGCGAGTCAGATCATTGCCATTCTTCAAGCAACTAGGATGCCCCATGCTAAGCAGTCTACAACATTTTGCATGGGCTTAGCATTAGAGTCAACAGGGCCACATAGGGCTAGTCCAAGCAGACCGTTGTATCATGTTTGTTTTGAGGTGTTTTGGCTGCTTACATGTTACATCGGGGAGAGTTAGCTCTAGTGTCTTGCTCCCCAGCTAGCCAAGAGCCAAATACCTAATCAACAGATCCAAATTAAAGCCCAAGATTGACACTAGAGAGCTAATCAGATGACACTGACAAGTTAAAGGCGTGAAAGGGACTGAGTAGTAGCACGTCACCACACTCCCCTACACACTTTATATAAGTGGAGCCAGCCCCAACCCAGGATTTATCAGGCCACAAACTGGATTTTCGGATCTTTGATGCCCACCTGCTCCCTCAGCCCCAGTTCCCCTGAGAGAATACCCAACTGGTTTGGGAAGCCTGGACAGTGTATGGTCTGGCTGTTTTTGGTAGGCCCAAGCAGACCAGAGCCCTGACTGCTTGGAAGTGGGAATCAGGCTACTGGTAATGTCCTCACAGCATGACGTCAAATGTTATGAGTCACCATACTCGCTACAGCATACCACAAAGTGGTGACCTCAGCAAAATTACAACACTCATATTTTGTAACATGCACATTCTACTTATGTAGCACAGAGTTGTCACATGCATAGTGTCTCTCTGTATGACATTGCCAGGCTCAAAAGTTGCTGAATTCACTGTTCGTTTGTAGTGTGTAAGGAAAGGGGCTGCGCCAAGACAATGTTTCTGTTCAATGCTGGATTGGAGCCTACCCTGCCAATCAGGTGAACAAATGGCTGGGGAATCCTCTCTACACCCTTCATCAGAGGCTAGCACTGCAGCCTCAAATCCCATATACAGCATCTTGCTACTACAGCACATAGCAACTTCATGCACGAGTAGGAATATACGGTCCAGTAACTTATCTGGGGCAAAGTTAATCCCCACAGGTGAACACAGGCAAGCTTGCCTCGACCAAAGGCCTCAAGGTATCCTCTGTCAAATTTTGGAGTGCCTCCCTTAAGGCAATGATAGCCATGCCTGGGATGCATTGCAATTCCATTTCTGGCGTAAAATTAATTGTGACATGTGACAAAAGAGATACACAACATGACTGAAGGATACTATGAAGTCTGTGCTCAGGGTAACACACAAAATAGTCGGCACTTATTCATGAAATAAACAACTGCCTACCAATGCACTAATACCCTGACAAGTAAACAAATGAGCAAAGGAATGGCACAACACAACCACACATGACAGGTAACTAAAATAAAGATAATTTGGATAAGAATCGCCTGGTGTCATGAAATCTAAAACAAGTAACAACAAAATTTTAAAAACAAAACTTTAGTTGACAAGGAGTCAGGGCCGAAAACGTAGTTAAAAATGTCAGGCAAATGGACTCGATTGCTGCATGAGGAGGCTTGACATGGCCTTATATACTATATACAACACATTTAGTGGTCATATTCGTCATTTGGGAGAGAACAACTTGATCACATCCTGTTTTTCAACATGCGTACATGATTGGGGTGATGACCTGTCAGTGCGTCGACTGTTTGCCATTGCCATTGGCACTTTGCACTGTTCGCAGTGTTGCATTGGACGACAGGAACTGAGGAAAAGGCAAGTCTAGTGAATGATCGTATCGAACCAGGTCAATGTGATTAACGAAGTTATAAATGTGAAATAATAGGGTTTTCACAAAAATCACTCGATTCTTAAAAATATACCGTATGTTTCCGACATATCTGAACGTCACTGGATTATTTCTCCGTTTGACAAGAACGAAAACAAATATGGCTCCGAGGTTCACGCGGAAAATATTTACCTCGTTGAAGTATTTCCAAATTCACTCGCTAGGCCTATTTCAAACCATAGTCCACATAATTTTAGCGCATCCTAAATTCGGTTCTCATATCTTCAAGATAGATTGCATTATACAAAGTTGTTTTTCGATCGATACGCTGTAAAAAGTACCAAGGAGAATTGCCTTTCAACAGTTTTCCAAATTAATACTATGCTTTTGCTTCGAAGATAATCAGGCACATTTCCCTGTAAAAACTATTATATTTACTTATGTTAAGGTAAATTAGAACTGAATAAAACGTTGATTCTTGCTAAATCAAGACCATAAGCCCTTTTGATGCGTCATCGGATTAATTCGAGTGAAAAAAAAAACTAAAAAAGTTTTGACTCGGTGACTACGATTCGGATGTATATAAAACTTACATGGTTATTTACAGGCATAGAAAAAAAATTAAGGCGTCAAAAGTCCTTATCTTGTACAACAATGTTGGAGCCAGTCTGGATATTTTCTTACCTTTTTGAGGGTACAACGTGCTGTCGGATGGGATTATGACGACATCACTTCGTAGTGTTATTGCTAGCAATCTTTCTGTAATGTAATACTTAACGAGATTACTGGGATCGAAAGCATTGATCTCATGAACCGTATGTTGATCATATTAAAAGAATGTATGGATCAGTGGACAGTGGCTCTCTTCCCTGGTATTTTGATGATCTGATGCCACCTTACAGGGCGTATATAAGAGACCGAGAGTAGTTTATTTTGCTTATAGCGAACATATGACAGATAAATCTAGACGGTGAGATATATGTTATTAAAATTACGGTAATCAGCGGTGTCATCTCCGATCTTTAACCGAGTGCTTTTATCAGGCTCGCCTCGCTCGGCATCTTGGACAAGAAGTTCATAGAGGCGTGCGGGTGAACACTACGGTGTCATTTCTTTTGGCATTTTAAGCAGGTACTATTGATCATAATATCTCATCAATGTAACAATTTGTTTACGATATAACGAAAGGGAACACTATTTAGTGTTACCCATCAAATTATCGCTCATATTTGTTTGGTGCAGTTGTGGTGACGATTCACTTAGTGAACGAAGTTGGTAAACAGGTCAACAGGTCAGTTAACCTTGTCAGGTACAACTATGGACTACTAGTAGTACTACGCCTGCACGCGGGTAGCCATATCAACTTATTTTAAACACTGCACATTAAAATCCGGGTTTGGATACTGAGCCGACCACTTGTTCTTGATCATGCTGATGTTACACATTGTTGTTTGTTGATTCGATGATAAGGACCTTATCAAGGTCCTTATTAAGGAATGAGAATGTTGCGGTCTCAATCTTTTACGATACGTCCGCGCAGGACTCGTCTCAATCCAACCTTAGATATACATTTCTGATGTGTGAAATTTGTCACATGATCAGATCAGGGTATGTCATGGAATAAGATGTCATCAATTTATATGTTGAGTATGATCAGTTACTGCAGGCCCTGTTTACATGTTAATGATATTCAATACTGCATGCAAGCGCTCTGCTAATACAAAACCCTGGGGGGGGCACTTAAGTGTATAGAGGTAGTATATATGTGCCGCGCGACGGGGTATGTTTTGTCGGCCTCTCGACTTGTACGATGGGTTTTTGGGCCTCATACTTGTACAACGGGGTATGTTTTTCAGCCTCAATCTGTACGGCGGGTTATACATTCGCATAATACCTTGTACGACGGGGTATGCTTTTGGCCATTTTGACCATGTACGACGGGTACGGGTTTTCGAGGTCCCGCAGCACACCCCTATCCAGAATAAGGCCAAGTGCCCCCCCCCCCCCACCGCCCCCGGGTACAAACATTGTTTTGATCTATACTTTCTACTGGCACAAAGAGGGTTTTGCCTATTGTCATAAATGTACTAAGTCTTTAGTAAACTTGGATAGAAAATAATTTGCTTATCAGACTAGAGCAGTTATATCATATTTGTTGATAAGGTTACAAGGTCAATAGATATGGAGATCTGATAAGATAGAGCACATAGATTCATGTTTGTGATATAATGCAAATGAGTCTTCCCTATAGCATAGGTAATACAAGATAACTGTAGCACTATGCTGCGTCACCACATAGATTTCAACCTCCATCCCATTCAACTTCATACCCACTCCAGCACAACCGATTTCATTTTCCAAAGATAAGTGTTTTTCTTGCGAGTTGTTATGCATCATCAAATTTGCACATGTGCACACATGTGACTAAGAAACTTTTGTTTCTGCAAACTGAATAACTAAAATTCATGTTTACACTTTGTTTAAGGCCTTTTTATGTCAGGCCGTTATTCAAAGCTGTAGCGCGAGAAGGCGCATACCTTTTAAAGTCTCAGGAAATTGAGACAGCAGGTGTTCGTCAGCCTATCACTTCCTGAAGCGCGCTTAACGTCTGCACCTGGTCTGGTCATATGCACAGCTGCTGCCATGTCTCAGTCAGTATAGCATATAGAGCTATTTACTCTTGTGCACATCAGTATTAGTGACTTTCAATGGCTCTTTCACACATTTTTTTCTGTAGCATTCTCGTCGTGTCTGGGAAGCAATGTCTCGATATTTAGGATAAATTTCAAATCAGCTTGGCTATTTGGAGAATTACTGGGGCTATAACATGGATGATTCATAAGTTTGCAGTATTTTAAAAGATCAGTTGCTAGTCATCTAAAGTCCTTATCTTAAATAGAAATGCTGTAGGAACCATTTCTTTTTAGGTTCAATATTGCATTTTGTAGTATCACTTGGTAGCCCAATATTTAAATGTTTGGGTCATGTTTTTGGTCCAAAAGACAAATACATCAGTACACACATCACATCTCAGCGTATTCTGTTTGGCTGAGCCAACATAAGCATAAGCTTACTCATTCGCCCTATGTTATTTTGTTATAGAATCATCTGTCAAATTATACATATAAATGCACTTTGCATGTAGGTTTTTTTGCTATGGCTCTTGAAAAAAAATCTTGGCAGATGAAAATGTCTTGGCAGGTGGATTTTATTAACTCCTTGTGGCCCTTTATGGTAGTTTTGGCCCGTGTGTATATATATGGCCAATGATATATCATTGATGAGGTTAGGACAAATAAACTTTGCTTTGGGCTCCTAAAATTCTATATGCGGTAACCCAAGTTGATGCTTTGCGCCATCAAATATCTCTGTTTCAAGTGATGCACTCTTATCACCCAAGCAATAAAACCATATTGATGTATCAATGTGAATCATAATGAGTGCCAGGCATTATGATCAATACAAACTTCATTCACCTACATTCAAACTCCACATTACAACAATACCCTATTTGGTTAGATCAGGTAAGAAGGGCAATGTTAGTTGTGTTGATGTCACCCTTGATCTGTGGCATCAGTCGTAACAGGTTCAGATAGCTTATCAAGATATACTGATGCTATCTGCAAGTCAACAGGGTCTTAAGGTTGAATATTATCCTGGATAGGCTATGTTGTAACTTGTGGCATGGTGTCACCCTGTACTGAGGATCAAGAGACGCTGTTCATTGGATGTGGTACCTGGTGTGTAAGAAACTTTGTCAGAATTGATATTCATCCATCTATATATACAGGCTCTGAATGTTTTTGTTTGAGTTTTAAACTGGTACTCTTGCACCCATGTAAATTTATCCACAAGCAATTACCAAAAGTTCCACAAATACACTTTTGTATATACGACTATATAAAGGAGTTGCATTTGTACTATGCTCTTCGAACAGTGTGGGTTGGATGTCTATAAACACAGTAACAAGATGGTTAATATAAATGCTATGTTAGGGTACCATGTGGACTTCAGGGAGTATTCATATATTATGGCCCCCATTTTTTTTATTTGAATTTTGTGTTACAATAGTCAATATAGTATTTTGAGTAACAATCATACAAAAATGGTCACTACCATGCTGTATTTCTGTTTCAGGGCTTGCCGTAATTCAAGATGAGTGTAGCTCAGTACAAGGAGTTCTTCCAGCAGAATGTTGGGCTGGTTGCCACAGCAGCTGCTGTTGCAGCCACATCCACTTTCTACTGGCTCACACGGACAAGATTCACCCCCTTACCTTGTCCAATTAGCCTCGACAAACAGTCGGTGGAAATATCAGTAAGTGATTCAACTCGGAGCATTACATTGAAATTAACACAAGCATTTGTACACCAGCTCAAGTCAATTTAAAAAAAGGAAGCATTTATGTTTTCTTCTTTTTCCTTGATTAAGGTGCTGGATGGTTTCTTGAGCTCTTGTCATAAATTTGTTTAATTTGAGAATGTTGGTTTTGCAATCCTTTAAGCCCGGAGTGAGATCATCTGCACTGCACCCAGATGGCAAGTTGGTTAAGCATTTTTATGAGGATGCTAGAACAACATACGAAGCCTTCACAAGAGGAATGCGCGTATCTGGTGAGATTTCTGTAGCCTAACAAGAAATCAGTCATTTTTCTTGTAAATAGCAAAATTAAATATAATTAAAAAAAAATCTGATGGGAATCGTTTTGGGCACCATCTATTTTTCTGGCAAACAGAAGTTTTATTCGCCATTCATCCTTCAAATGGATTGCTTTTGATCTTATTTCAATGTATATTTTCTACAGATAGTGGGCCATGCTTGGGAACTTGCACTGGACCTAACTTGACGTATGAATGGCAGTCCTACCAATCGGTCAGTAATACATCTTGAAAGAAGCGTAAACACATACGTGTATTCTGATGCTGGCCACAAAGGTGTTCTGGTTCTACTGGGTCTCATTTTGCTGTTGTTAAGCGTTCTCTGTATTGTTGTGATGTTTATCGCTTGCTATAAGGCATGTTGTTATCTGTAACTGTCTAGGTCCATGACCAGGCACAGCAGTTTGGCTCTGCGTTGGTCAGTAAAGGCCTGCCACCTGGCTCCTCCACATTTGTTGGTATTTACGCTGCAAACAGACCAGAGGTGAGTGTTGTTGTGAGATGTGATGGGGTTATGACTGAGTATTGTTGTTGTTATGTTGTCTTATGGATTGTGATGTCTGCCTGGTGAACTATGAAGAACTTGAAATAGGATTTGTTTACCTGGGTTCATCATGGTGTTAACACAAAAAAATGTGCCGGGTGAATTGTTGTATTGTTAACAGAATACTGTGTTTATCTGTGGAACAGGGTTATATTGCTCAAACTTGTGTACAACAGTGGGTTGTATAAGTCAAACTTGTGTACAACAGTGGGTTGTATAAGTCAAACTTGTGTACAACAGTGGGTTGTATAAGTCAAACTTGTGGGGGGGGATGTGTGTTATACATGAGCAACTTTTGTGTGTGCACAACAGTGGGTAGTTATGTCACAACTTGTGTGTGTGTGACACTGACAGTGGGTAGTTATGTCACAACTTGTGTGTGTGTGACACTGACAGTGGGTAGTTATGTCACAACTTGTGTGTGTGTGACACTGACAGTGGGTTGTTATGTCACAACTTGTGTGTGTGTGACACTGACAGTGGGTCGTATCTGACTTGGGATGTGCTATGTTCAGCATGGTCGACGTCCCTCTCTATGACACCCTAGGTTCTGAGGCCTGCACCTACATTATCAACCAAAGTAAGTGTACAACTGAATTATAAACCCATGTGGTACTTGTGCATGAATATTCATGATCTGTAGCTATTGATGGTGGTGATGGCTATTGATGTCTGATAACCTGGGTATGTTTTGGGGAATCTGGTTCTGTGATTCTGAGACATCCTGTATGTAGTCGATGACATCTCCTCATTCATAACCTCGCTAGAACTGAAGTGATGTTCAATGAAATGATGCTGGAGTTTGCCTGCAGCCTCCATGTCAGTGGTGGTTTGCGACCAGACGAGTAAGGCCGAGTCCATGCTGAAGTTAGTTGGCTCCACACCCAGTCTCAAGCTCATTGTTGTCACTGGCGACATCCCGGCTGAGTTGCAGAAACTGGCTCAGGAAAACAAGGTGGAAGTCATCAGCTTCACGGCATTGCTGGTCAGTTATCTACTTGTGTTGTCGTTTCTTCTATCTCGTCATATATTGTGGTATGAAGCTGGATGGATTGGATGATGGAAGGTGGCTGGTTCTAGTGCAGGTGTGTAGCTATGTGTAGTGGGCACTGTGTTGGTCCTAGTGCATGGCATTCAAAACATGAACCATTTTACCTTTTGATGTATATTTTTGTATCTGTGTAAGTTTCACTGCACACTGCAGAAGTAGCATTTAGAAAAAGGTCTCCTGGCAATTAATGATATATCTTCAAAATCATTTACTTTGCTTTTTAGCATTATGTCACAGGTTTCAAATTGGCTTTGTTTGTTGAGCTCCAAAATATTCTTCATGACGAACAGTTCAATCAAAATTTCAATGGTCAACTGACTGGTCGATCCAGAATCTCTTCAAACACCACTAGCTTCCCACACTCACGGCGTCCTTATATGTAAACTCGATCCAAAGAACATTCAAGATGTATCTACATATTGACACATTCACCGTAATGACCCGTCGAGTGTCGTTTTACTTGGTTTGTTACACAGCGCTTATCATGGACCTTTGTCCAGGCTTCCTTTTGTTCATCAGTCTGTACTTACACTTTGGTGGCACGGTTTCTAGCCTTATTTTGTTGATGGCCACGTGCAAACCATGAATCAGTCCCTCATGGCCTTTGACCACTGAGTTTATCAATAAAAACTTCTTGAAAAAACAATTTTTGTCAAGGCCTTTTTGTTTTATATAGTGATAAAATATAAGAGTGAATAAGTATATTCCCCCGGCCAGTGATCAGGATAACATTGCTGCAACCCAAAACAATCTATTCCAAGGATGCGTCTTGTGAATGATATAGATATTAGGATGTTACTTCCTTCTAGATTCGCCTTGTTCAGATATGACAGACAACATTTCTATGATATAGTGCTGGGATATTGCATTGCAGGATGTTATTCAGTGGTTCTAATGTTTTATCAGATCCCTGAAAAACAATAAGCTGTCGATTGCACTCTGTCCTGACAATGTGTGTCTGTTGAAAAAGATGAGATGAAAACAACTTGTGATGAATTACAGGAACTGATTTGACATGTTATTATTTGTGTTTCTGGGTCTGGAAGATGTTTGGATTGTCTGCTGTGTTTTGTGTTTTGAACCTCGTGTATGTGTATGCTACAGGGGTGTTTGATTTCTATCTCTGCCAGATGATACATGTTCTGATGCAGGGGGCCTTGTGGTCGATGGCATTCATTATTCTTCACCAATACTGCCTATGTATTGACCACTTATCTAGGCCACTCAGTCTCCTGAGGTTGATACATTGCTTAATAACCCTATTCTTTGTGTGATTGTGTCCAGGCGTTAGGCAAGACTAAGCTGTGTGATCCCCAGGTATGTGTTCTCATTATCCTACTCTCAATGGCAACAAAACAACTACTTAACTCTGTACATGGGAAGAGATTGAGAGCCGTGACCTTTATGATTGAGAGCCGTGACCTTTATGATTGCAGCCCCCCGCACCTGATGACCTGGCTACCATCTGCTACACGAGTGGTACCACAGGTGTGATTCATACTTTTCTGCGCTTCTATTCTATACAATATTCATGCAGCTTATTTTTTCCCTAAATATGGAAACTAATTTACATGTGATCTATGAGGGTTGATTTGAATCATCTACATTTTTTATTTTCTTGTTTGACCAGTGTCTAACAATTTGCCCCATTTATCACAGTTTGTTTTCCAGTAAAACTTGCATCGATTTTCTACCTGTATGCATGCAGTATGGTACAATTGCCTGTATGCTGGCCTGGGTTTTTTTCATTGCATTTCAATATTTAGTTCTTGCTTTTGCTTTAACACGACCTTCACCTTTAACCCTCCAGGCGACCCTAAGGGTGTGATGCTCTCTCACACATCACTCATCAGTGATGGAGCTGCAGTGCTGGCCTTGCTGGGGGCCACTGTAAGTGGTAGTGTGTCTGCCTAGCCACTAATTGGCTTTGACACGAGAACATGATATCTGCTTTGCTCATTTTGCATCAAGCAATTTGATGTAATTTTTAATCATTGTATTGATTGATGTCGCATTGTAATCATGCCATCTTGGTCTTGGTCTTGACATCAATTCTAGCCCAGCTTTAGAAATTGTGATAAGTGTCCCAGCTACCTGGATGTCTCTGAACAGCCATCACATTCATTAACTAATTAGGAAATCCTGCCCTGAAAAGCCTTGCCCCAAACACCTGCAGCTAATCAACTTGCACCAATCAAGTTGCATTTCTCACCTCCTGCCCTACTCACCTGTGATTGATATGTTGCACTCTTTCATTGGTGATTGGTTCCCTTGCAGGGATGCCAAAAGGTGTCATGTTGACCCACAAGTCACTGATAGCTAACTGTGCTTCTGTCATTGATGTCTGCCCCGGATTAGTGAGTCTACTTTACCATATTTCAACTCTCCCTGTGAATGGCTTTGCGGAACCGATTTTACCATACTGTTCAGCCACCCCACCTGATATAGCCTCTAGTCTTAAATGATAAGAATGTTAAGCTGTCGATCAAAACCAGGGTGTAAATTACTTTTTGATTGATTCACCTGTGACAGGCAACAGGTGCTATCCTTGTTAAAAATCAACAGCTGTTTACTCTTCACATATCATTTTGGTTATAACATGAAATGTCATGGCAAAGTATTTCAGTATAAGGATCATTGAGTTGTGTGGATTAAGAGGCTAGGGTGACCGGTCATTTATTGACTGTATGTGAACATCGTCACCACCACTACCATCAGCGTGGCTTTGATCCAGTACTTGGCAGGGGGGGTTACATTTGCTTCACAAGCCGCTGCTGGGCTATATTTCAGTTAAAGCAGCATATTACGCATGGTAGATAGCTTACATATTTATGTTTTATGTGTGGTTTCAATTGAGTTAATGCTGTGAGATTGTGGTTACTTTACAGCAAGACCTCTCCCCAGATGACGTCCACATCTCCTATCTGCCACTAGCTCACATGTTTGAAAGACTGGTCCATGTAAGTTGAACATCCAATGCAAATCAATTTGTTTACATCTAAACCAATCAGAAATGTGTCATTTTATATCTGTTTTAATTTTGACCTGAATTCCCTGTCCTCTGATCAGTTGGATAGATTGACGTGCCTCTTGCATTATGCAAACAAATTAGATATGCTGAATATGCTATCTTAAAGAAAATGCCTAGAAGCTACGATAATTTTTAGAGGTATTTGTTTCCTCGGTTGCTTTCCCTTGCTAAGTGAGAGTCATGACTGTGACTGTTCCTTGTCAGCCATTGCTCTGTCTGGTGCCCGCGAGATATCCATCCTATATCTGTGTGTGCAGTTGATGATGGTGCAGCACGGCTGTCAGATTGGTTTCTCTCGAGGTGATGTCAAATTGCTAATGGAGGATCTACAGGCTCTCAAACCCACCATCTTCCCAACTGTACCTCGTCTACTCAACCGCATCTACGACAAGGTCAGTTAAGTGCACATGATGCACCGTCTAACTCACGGCTCCTATTGGCAGTTGGTGGCAATATCATTCTTCCATCTTTGGTTTTGGTTTAACTTTCAGGCAAATGCTAGCTGTATGAATTTCCCGTATTTTTTTGTTAATATCAACCTATATTTTTAGAAGCACGGGTTAACCTGTGTTGGCAACATGCTCCTGTCTGATGTGTTGACCTGTTTATCTGCTGTAGGTTCTCATGGGTGTATCTGGAAGCCAAGTCAAGTCTTTCCTGTTTAATCTTGCATTGAGACAGAAAATGGCTCTGCTGAGACAGTAAGCTACAGCCATTATCCAAGCCAAACCCTCTCTTACAAGCCTCGCCCATGCTTTCAGGCTACACCCATGCTTTCATGACCCACCCAATCTCTCAAGCCACACCCACTCACAAAAGCCACATCCACACACAAGCCACACCCACTCTCAGCAGCCACACTCATCACATTTGTCATCAGTAGAAATTAGTTCTCTTGGCCCCCTGGCAACCTGGGCCCCATATTTCCAAAATCTAAGGGCCAAGCTCTTGTGTGGCTTCTGTAGCAAGTGCATGTTGTTTCCTCAGAGGCATCTACACCAAGGAGAGCATATGGGATCGTCTTGTGTTCCATAAAGTCCAGAAGTTACTGGGTGGCCGTTTGCGTCTCTGTATTGTGGGATCGGCTCCTCTGGCTGCCAACGTCCTCGACTTCACTCGATGTGCTTTTGGTTGTATGGTATGTAATTGTTTTATTCTAATCTGTAATCAATAAAATTTGACAAATACAACTGATCTGATCATTTTGGTGTAGGTCATTGGCAGCTTCTGTTAATTGATAATTAATGGTGGCATTATTCAGTTGCAAGTCTAGTTGTAGGTGAATTACTGAATATTAGAGCTCCTGAGACACTTCCTATCGGTGAAGCTCTGTTGTTCTTCATCAGCCGTCTCATGCTGTATGTCTGTGTTTGTGACAGGTGTTTGAGGGATATGGTCAAACGGAAGCCACAGCCGGTATCACATTCACGCTACCATCAGAGGGCACTGCAGGTCAGTCATATGTTATAATGATGTTACTTAATCCAAAAAAGTGTGGTCAGAGTTTGGAATATGGAATTGAATATTGTATGCTATGGAGTCCCATTTGTTAGCCATCATTTCATTTGTAGGGATTTTCTCGATGCGTAATTTTGAATATTGAATTACACTGGATATCGTAGTCAAGACGGCTTGTTGATCACGGATGGTTAAGTTATGTAAAATTCAGTTTAGGATTTGTTAAGTGTTACGGCCATGTGTCAACAGGCCATGTGGGCCCCCCTCTGCCCTGCTGCCATGTCAAGCTTGTTGATGTCCCAGAGATGGACTACTTCGCTAAAGATGGCAAAGGCGAGGTTAGTTCAGTTGGAGTCCTTAAGGCTATCTGTAGCCTGTAGTTCAAATGTGTAAGCGTTTTATCTGTCATCTCATGGGAAGCAGTGATCACAATCTTCAACGTGTTCAACTAGGTTAAAACACCATGTTCTCATTCCGCTGTGTTTGTTGTTTAAAGGTTTTCCGAATATACAATTGTTATTCATGATTTGTGATGTCAAATCATAATCCCTCATTGAGCTTTCTTCAGACACTGCTGTCTTACCTGTGATTGCAGGTGTGTGCCCGGGGCCACAACCTGATGGTAGGGTACTACAAGGATGAAGCCAAGACAAAGGAGACAATTGATTCGGACGGATGGCTTCACACAGGAGATGTGGGCATGTGGCTGCCGGTACGAACAGATATGTCATATTTATACCGATTATGATGTTTCATTTGGATCATTCCCATACATCATGACTTTCGCTTTTTGGATGTCAATTTCACTTCAGTCATCTCATACTCCAACTAAATGTTTAATTATTTTTGAGTTATTGGCTTTTTGAATTCATTAATTACATTGGAATCACAGTCGTTTAGTGTTGATTAATTGGCTTTCTTTCTGTTTCTCTGCGTCTCTCAGAATGGAACTCTCAAGATCATTGATAGGAGGAAACACATATTCAAACTGGCTCAGGTCAATTTCTCTTTCATCACTTTTGAAAATGCGTTTTTCAGCAATTCCATTTGTTTCTATGATAAAATGACTCGTTCTGTCTCTTTCTTGGAATTGGGAGCACCATATTATCTATAATAGTTTGATATCAATAACTTGAAAACAGACTTTTACAAAAATACGCAAATATAGATGACAGTAGATATTTGATGTTCGCTTTGCAGGTCTATATTGCTCAATTAAGGCTCGATGACAAACCTTTAATGTGATGTTGTGTTCCCTGATGCCCTGCTGTACAGCTGGATGCAGAGAGTTTGTATGTTAAGCTGTACAGCCTGGGCTCAATATAAACCTGAGGCTACGAGGCATTGAGTCGCTAGTGGACCTCGGTGTGCGATGAACCTCAGACAGACAGCTTTCACCTGAAATAGGACTGAAATAAATCTGAAAAGCATGGGGTTATTTCCATCTGAAATCAAATTATTATACTGCAATGTTCCGTTTCAGGGAGAATATCTTGCCCCCGAGAAGATCGAGGGTTTGTACACTCGAAGCTCGCTGGTGGCTCAAGCGTTTGTGGATGGAGATAGTCTTCAGGTATATTTAACCAGCATCATGATGCTATCAGCAATTGTTAACACAGAAATAATCAAATGGTGACATTGATTAAATGCTGAACTCAATTGATAAAAGGTTGTGCTGTTCTGAATAAGTCACTTAGACTTATTTTTTCTTGGCAATCCTCATCTACTTCATGTGATACCCAATCCACGGAGATTTATATGATATGGATGGATGATGTGCTGTAGACCTTTGCTGTTGGCGTGATGGTACCTGATCCTGAAGTGTTACCCCAGTGGGCATCCAAGAATGGCATTTCTGGTTCTTATGCTGAGCTATGCAAGAACAAGGTCACTGTTATTTTGGTTTTCATATCATGACAGTATCTATATTGTTGGAGTCCATTTCAGCCAGCAGAGAATTAAAGTTGTATTTTGACATCAAGAAGTAATATATATTTTTTATGCAATAAAGGGTACAACTTGCTATGATGTCAAGTCCACATAGTGGAAAGATTTAATTTTATTGATTGTATTTTCGACATGCTGTGGTATTCAGGCTGTAAAGAAAGCTATATTAGAAAGCATTACAGCTGAGGGCAAGAAGGCTGGACTCAAAGGTTTTGAACAGGTATGTCCTTCTGCCTTGACTTGTAATGTTCACAGCTGTGATTACACTAGCTGTGGTGTTTGTTCAATTTGTTGTTAAACAAAAGAGTATCCAGAAAGAATGGCAGTTTCATTAGTGATGCTTTGTTTCTGTCATTATGTTTGTTGGGGTCTCATGGCCACTTCCTGTCTGTGTCTTCATGCAATATTCTTACCTTGTCATCCAGAAGACATGTTATATGGTTGCGTTTTAGGTGAAGGACATATATTTGTTCCCTGAGCTCTTCTCCGTGGAAAATGGCCTCCTGACCCCAACATTCAAGTCCAAACGGCCGTCCCTGAGGAAATTATTTGCCAGTCATATCAGTGCTATGTATGACCAGGTCAATGGATCATAATTGCTGCAACCGCAACATTCCACCTCCCTTGTTGATGGTTACGCACACAATATATTCATTGTTTTTACCAATAGCTTGTGAAAGAATCCATATGAGGAAGTTGGGCTTTGATAACTTAGAATTAATATGCAATATATACTTTCCATTAATTTTTTTATCAATGTTGGACATCACATTTACTCCAATTGTTGTTTTTTTAAAGTGAAATGTTTAACCTTGGTTGTTTGATTAATTCAATATTGTTATTTGCAATGTGGTTTATTTATATTTTGGCACTTAACATCTTGTGATAACCATTCTTGCCAGTCAGTTTTGTTGTAACCAAATGATGCCAAACCATGCGTACATGTGTTAATCTGAGGAATTAAAAGGTACTGTGATAGAGCTTGAATTTTATCAAATAGCCAAAATATGAGGGTTTTTATATGCTTAATTTATGGCAGCTTGCACAAGGTGTAATCCGACTACGTTTCAATGATTTAATAGCAAGCTCTTTCTAATCCACATCTGTAATTTGTCTGCTCAGCATGAACAAGATATTCTGGCAAACACAACTTCAGGTTTGGATTGGCATCAAAATAGGACTTCATCAAAATCTTAAATGTCTGGCTTTCAGTAGCTTCTGCTTTCTCTTGCATGGTGATTTTGACTGTATTTCCCATAACATATATCATTGTTCAGTGTGCCTTAAATCTTGCAATGGATGAAATTTGCTTATTGTGGTTTGCATCAGTTTCACTCCATAATGTTGTACGGTTTTCCATTATCTGGTTACTATTCTTGTCAAGATGTACATTGTTTTGTACTGTAAGTCTCAAATGTTACATACCTCATCTTTGCTGGTGCAAAATCTCACCTGGCCTTAGTATCCTCTTTGTTTTTATTCAGTTTACACCATGCATAATACTACTTTTGTGCTTTATTTCTGTACACTTTAGCTTATTTTAGCTAACCTAACATAGGGACCATATATTTGTGTACTTGTATTGTTAATAACATATCACGAGTTACTCCTTTCCGGTGGATTTCCTGTACCATCCCCATTCCTTCTTGACGTTTCATTCTACAATTAAGTGTTTTTATACAAGAAATAAAATTATATTAATAGTATATTTTCATCCTTAACTAAATATATTGAACACTGTTGTATCACTGATTGGAATAGTAAGATGACATTTATTTTGTTAATTTTATGCATACAGAAATGAAATGTATCTCCATGGAATACGAGGCCTTGAATTCAGCAATAGCAATACAAATAAATGAAGAGAATTAACCATTATTCTAGAAATTGGAGTTGTTGACCTTCTAGTTTCATTCTTGTTTATTTGTATATGTATGGTCTTGTGTCTACAAATTACCATTACACAAATAAACTAACACATCAGAAATATAGTTAAAACATAGAAGAAAGAGTAAAAGCATATCCAAGACAATGCATGCTTTACTTATCATAGAACACTAAACAGGTGTTTACAACACATGCACATTTTTGTGGTGTTAGAGAAAACCCTTTGCATACAAAATTAAATGTGAATTAGAATAAATTGTTGATAAGTATCAACATTGAAATGACAGTAAATTTGATTCGGTAAAGGTTAAATCAAAAATTATAAAACAACTGATTCTGTCCCATATAAAAAAATTATCCTGGGAAAAATGTGTCTCTAAAGTATACAAAAATAGTCTTATTTATTGGACATTACACAACACAGGACCTATAATCTATGTTTTAGCAGCAAGCAGTCTGTCCATATTGGGTTGCCTGTTTGGATTAAACCTTGCAGAAAGACTTCTACTATAAATCTCCTCGCCATACCCTAAGAAGCGTCTGCGGTATTCTGTATCCCATGCCTGCGTTTCCCTGTTCATTTGAGCATCAAAATCATCGTACAAGGTTTTCTTTTGTCTCCCATTTAAATGAGCCGATTTGGTTTTTTCTTCCAAAAGATCTGTTTGTAGTTTCCGTCTTTGCATGGCACGGATGGCAGAGGGGTGGATCTGAAAATTGATTGACACTTATTAAGTAATAAATGGATTACAAACAGGCATCTTGAATTACAAAAATATACCTAATCAAAATTGCTAAGGACTCTTACCTCTGCAGATGCTCTGATATTGTGTGTCTTCTTTGTGGCAACCAGTAATTCCTTGTCCTGAGATCCATAAGTCACAAATGGTGATTTGGCAATTACTGGTTCCTTTTGTGATTTTTTCACAAGTCTACCTTGTTGTGTTTGCTGATGCATCCCTCCAGTATGCTTCACTTTTGTCCCTTGAACAAATCAAAATAATTGTAATCTATAATTGTTATCAGAAATAGAGATAGATTGTATGTAGTTTGTAAAACATTCTTTTGGTTATATAAAATACCTTTAGATTTTGAAATCTCTCGAGGTGACACAGGTAAATCAAGTTTGAGGGATTCTGGACCTAGACTTTTGGTCCCTTGAGGTTTTTGAGATTTTGCAACCACAGCTTGGCCTCCTCCAGTACTGACTTTGATTCCAGGTGATTTGTCTTTTTTCTCTTGGTATGCTTTAACGAATAGTTCATGTTTATGTTTATGAGTGGGCACGCTCTGTGGTCTGCAATCAGTGGTACAGGCGATATCGCTACTGCTGGAACTTTCAAGGTCTGGATCATCCCAAGTAAACACATCTACATTGTGGTTATGTTCCGCGATTCGCCTCAACAGGCGATAGTCTAAACAATCTTCATAGTTTCGAGTAAAGCACTGAAACTTAGAATCTTTAAAGGATCGTCTGTATTCACTGGTACTTGGTCTTTTATCTTGTACCATGCTGACAGTGAACAAAAGGCCTGGAACTTCGTGCAACTGAGACAAGACTCCAAAGTTCTGCTGCGCTCGAAACTTGAAGTCAAGTTTCCACCTGTCAACAAAACAAACCAGCGGCAAAATCAAAACAAAATGATCGTTCAAATGTATTCGGGGCAATCTGAAATGAAAGACGAAAGTTACAGGTTCAAAAGTAAACACTATCAGGCAATGGGTTTCAAAGATCGATACCTGATTGTCAGCAACAACTTTTTCTTCTTTAATGACGTGTATAAACGCCATAGTACTACGAATATCGGAGGTCGAGCAGTTTGGTCGCCATAGTTGTTTGGTCACGTGACATTACAAGCTTCACCTAGCCGGTCATAATTCGATAACTTCTAATGATGCGCGATCCTTTCGCATCCCAAGTCTCTACAGTTCCTGATCATTACGCTAGACCAAGATGGTCTGGCAGAGATACCCCAGATGCACTATACTAAAATCAGAACTCGCTTCTACCAAAATGGAAAAAAAAAAACCCCCACTATTTAAAATAGATCTGACAGGTACATGTCTTGCCTTGTGTCATCTGCACGGATGAGCAATGTCTTTGTGATATAAGTATCTGAAATGATATAAATTATCTAAATACGCATCAGTTGTGTTGGAAAAACCCAAGAAGGTTTGGATGACATGATAAATGTCGCAGGAGGTCAAAGCCAGGTCAAAATTGACAGCAACCTCAGTGAGTCGACATTGGCTCTTTAGAACCAAGTGGAGCTTGCGCTCCCTCAAGGCAGTATAGTACATATATATGTATATAAATAATATATATATATATATATATATATATATATATATATATATATATATATATAATATATATATATATATATATATATATATATATATATATATATATATATATATATATATATATATATATATATATATATATATATATATATATATATATATATATGTATATATATTGAGTATATATATCTATATATATGCGTATGGCGTAAATATGTGTGTAATTGAGTATGTATATGAATATATGCGTTTGGCGTATGTATGTATACATATGAATATATATATATGCATGTATGCACGCATATATCTGTATAAATACATATATACATGTATGCACGCATATAGCTGTATATATACATATATACATGTATACAATTATATCTATATATATATACAACTATACGTATATACATATCTGTATATATATATATATTTATATATTAATATTTAAATTGTTACTGTGTGTTACGATGAATAAAATCAAGGAGTTACATAGCTAATGGGTTATAACTCCTTGATAAAACGCATATATATATATATATATATATATATATATATATATATATATATATATATTTATATACATATATATATATATATATATATATTTATATATATATATATATATATTTTTATATATATATATATATATATATATATATATATATATATATATATATATGTGTGTGTGTGTGTGTGTGTGTGTGTGTGTGTGTGTGTGTGTGTGTGTGTGTGTAAATGTATGTATATATATATATATATATATATATATATATGTTAAATTGTCAGTGTGCGTTGCGACGAATACAACGCATGAGCTTGTTGAAATCATGGACTAACGCTGAATTAAATAAGAACGAGGGATATGGCTGAAGGTACCGATGCGGACTGGACTTTGGTGCGAAATGTTGTATACATGTTATCCATGAACAGATTTACTGAGTCGTACATAAGTACCTTAATAAACAAACAACCTCACTCACAGGCTCCCCCCGCGTCGTGTTAATTTACCCTCAACGCAGCTTTTCGTTCGCCACGTAGTATGCGCCACTGGTTCAATGTTTGGTTGTGATGCTTGTTCTTACACAAAATCAACCGCATCAGAATACCTCGTTGTTGTCAATATGGCTACTCTCGGCTTGGAGACGAGGAAATTAGAAGGAGAATTTTATCACAGAAGAGTTGATAGATCTCCTGAAAAAGAAACGTTTTACAATTTACCACAAGAAGACCGCGCCCTTGTGAGTCAGTTGAGACAAGCCGTTTCTGGAGCCAAGTCAAAGGTTACAAAACTGCACGACGAATTGGATGAAAAGTGAGCTTAGTTTCAGTTACGAGCAAGATGAATTAGGTTCATGTCAAAACATTTTCATCTGCAAACGGTGACCATTCACGTTTATCGATATATATACATCCATCTGCCTATATTCTTAAAATAAATTCAATCTCACCTACACTAAAAAACACTATGACATTCACTGGATTCACTGTGCTACAGAAGAAGTTTTATTGTGAAATGACTTGATGAGTTGATAACAGGGACTTTACTTTCCATGTACCTACTCATACTTACTCAGTTATAGGGATTTTGTGTTGTAACTTGATAATGTTTTGATTTCGAGATGATACATTATCGTATACTATTTAATGTATTCAAATCATTCCCACGACACTTATTTAGTAACCATTCAAGCTTTACATCTTGTGGAAACGTCAGACAAAAAAATATCTGTGTTGATGGGTTTGTCCTTCCTAACATAGGGTCATTTGTTTTATTTCCATTCCAACTTACTTGTGTCAAACAACAAGATAGCCCTTAATGACAGATTATTGTGGAAGGGCTAGGGGTAGTTATTTCTGTTTTTCTTATCCACCAGAGACAGAAATATTGACCACGAGGCTTCTCTGCGGAAGGTTGCTGAGGAGAGATTAGAGAAACTGGTGGATATGTACGGGGATCCAGCAGTGAATGCTGAGCTTCACGAGCGACTTCCCAGAGCCGCCCAGAGCAATAACAGACCAGTGTGGATGGAGCAGAATTCACAGGGCAATCCTATGTGAGTGATATAAGTTGTCTTGTCAGATGACGACTATGTATAATTCAATTCATTTTGGTGTGCATGTGTTCTTGCATGTGTGTGTATGTGCATTCCTGGCACCAGTCTCTAAATTGACTGCCGGGTCCACAGGTACTGTAATATGTCTTGTGCAAGAGACACCCGTATATCAGAGGTATCCCACTTTGGTATTGAAATTTGGGCCGTAATTTAGTTTTTATAGAAAATTGCATGGTATATTACCCAGTCCTACCCTCCTAACACAAGTCTCAATGTTAACTGCCCTACCCTCCTAACACAAGTCTCAATGTTGACTGCCCTACCCTCCTAACACAAGTCTCAATGTTGACTGCCCTACCTCCTAACACAAGTCTCAATGTTGACTGCCCTACCTACCCTCCTAAACACAAGTCTCAAATGTTGACTGTCCTACCCTCCTAACACAAGTCTCAATGTTGACTGTCCTAACACCCTCCTACCCTCCACAAGTCTCAATGTTGACTGCCCTACTGCCCCTCCTAACACAAGTCTCAATGTTGACTGTCCTACCCTCCTAACACCATTCTTAATGTTGCCCTACCCTCCTAACACAAGCGATACCCTCCTAACACAAGTCTAATGTTGTCTGTGATACTAACACAAGTCTCAATGTTGACTGCCCTACCCTCCTAACACAAGTCTCAATGTTGACTGCCCTACCCTCCTAACACAAGTCTCAATGTTGACTGTCCTACCCTCCTAACACAAGTCTCAATGTTGACTGCCCTACCCTCCTAACACAAGTCTCAATGTTGACTGCCCTACCCTCCTAACACAAGTCTCAATGTTGACTGTCCTACCCTCCTAACACAAGTCTTAATGTTGTCTGTGATACCTTCCTAACACAAGTCTCAATGTTGACTGTCCTATGCTTCTAACACTCAATGTCTCAATGTTGACTGCCCCGGTTCCCAAATACGAGCATCATAATGTCCTTCCCTACCTCACACCCAAATGGAAGTCTATGTCGACCGCCTTATGCTGTTTACTTCTTCACTATCTGTCCAATATTGACAGCATGAGGCTCCTTTCTCTTATGACATATCATGTTTTCCGGGGTTTCTTGTTGGTGGACTTCATCAACAGAAGCTTGTGTCAAACGGAGGAGCGCCGAGTGCGAGAGGTTATAGCAACTAAATCCGATAGCGTTTGAAAATCATAATGTCACTGTTAATATATCGCAACGCAAAATGTTGCCTGACAAAAGAAAAGTCATAACGCGTCACGTTATGCGGACAAATGAAGAACCGCTGGATATTCGTTATCATAACGGTACCCGGTGGCATTGTTTCTTTCATGATCCGATTATTTACTGTGGATATAGTGATGTTGCCGAACCGCAAACCAAGCAAGTGGAACAATTATTGATTCGCACAATAACCTGTCATTTGTGTTGCAATGCCATGCCATTTTTAAGTATAAAGTACTAGGCAACCGAGAGGCTGTGTTTGTTTTATGATGATATGTTTATTGCATATTTCATATTTCGTAATCAATCAACTTCTCAGGTGTGCATTATGTTGCTTGTCCAATTTGCTTGACTCATTTGATGTCAGTGTGCGGTGAGCACCTCGTGTCAGGGTCATCTTCAGCATATAGATATTGACCTATATGTAGGTTCATCTTCTAATGAGTTTATGATGTGAGAGAGATGAAGCTCAGCTCACGTTAGGTGATTGCCCTGAACTCTCTGATGGGATTATCTGCCTGCTATGCTTGGGACAGTGATATGCTGGAATCCGTGCCTGTGTCAATACCCAGCAGCGAGGCTGGTGGGGGGTGTGTGTAGCAGGAGGGACGGGGACATCTTGAGGCTTCCCACACTGACGCCATCTAGCCGCTCTCCCGTCACTCACCTACACCTCACGCTATCTGTATGCTAATTAACCTCATTACTGAATACAGGCCATGACACCGCTGGTGACTGTCACCAAGGTTACTCATCTGTCTTCATCATAGGATGCGGCTGATGATGATGATGATGATGATGATGATGATGATGATGATGATAATATTTAAGGTGGTGTAGTCGTAGATAATTTGATTTGTTCCTTTTGATGTGTTAGGAATGAGGATAAGTAGGTCAGCAAAATGAGTGAGGTTATACGAGGGAAAGTACCCGTTAGTTAGTATGATGGTGTGTTTCTGTTAGTGAAATAAATGCTGTAACTCTTGTTTTGATCGCATCATGAGAATAAATGTGTAATGTGTAATTGTTGCAACAGGAGAGAAACTGAGGGCAACCCAAGTCAGCCAACGCTGTCCAATACTGGTAAGCACGTTCTGGGCAAACGTTTGCTTTAGATAACTTACGATTAAGGCAATGCTTTTTGTGTAGTCACTTTATCTATTTCTGGGTTTATCTGAGTCACGTTTCTTTTGAGACACTGGGTTTATTTGAGACACTGGGTTTTTTGAGTCAAAGTTTATTTCATTGACTGGGTTTATTTGAGTCACTGGGTTTATCTGAGTCACTGGATTTATTTGAGTCACTGGGTTTATTTGAGTCACTTAGTCATATTTTGCAATCGTGTTCTTTGGGATCGCCTTGGTTAATATCGCAGCCCGAGTTCCTTATTGTGATAGCGGTTTCAGTTGGACGATTGACTGACACGCCTACGCATCGTCCGCGACAAGTCCCGCGAGATCTCGTCCTAACCCTGATGATGTAACCCACAGTGTTCCAATCAAACCACACCTGTATATTCACCTGTGCTGTTATAATTACGAACACGGGGTTCTTTGTTATCATCACCGCGACTCACTCCCCCTCCCAGCTACACAAGCAACCCACACTGCACACGGCGACAGCTACAATACGAGATCGATACTGGTCAATTTGAGCTGTGTGTCATGGTGCAGTAGGCTTTTCATCGGGTCACGCGCCTCATACGTACCACCGCAGTGGAAGTTGCCATGACGCGCACGGTGGATGCAATGGGCTCCCTGCTCTAGTTACATAGCCCACTGGCGCCCCCTGTCAATTCTCATTATTGTGAAACCGACATGAAGCAGACGACAACCCCGGCTTAGCCTCGTTTTCATCTCCCGCGTCCCCCTTTTTACGGAGTTTATGGGTCTTTTTGGGCTGCAATTGCGATCATCTTGTGAATGTCTGTGGGTTGTTTAGAGGAGGAGTAGGAGATGAGATTAAGCTATTAGCGCGTATTATGTCTGCTGGAATGAGCTTTATGCCTCCCTCAGGTGTTTCGAGAAATTGTCGCTAGCCTTTTATGGTTCTCTCAGAATTAATGACCTAGATATCTTTAATAAACTGCTCCCCCATCCCGACTCTATCGTCGCCATCCCAACTGGTCGTTGATTGTCAGCCAAGTGTGCATCGTTATGTCTGGCGTTTGATTGCAGAAGATGCTGGCGTCACCATGGAGATTGAGAGATCGCCAGCTTCAGCGACCGATCCGCGTCCGGGCTTCTCACATCACCTCCCATACCCCCCTCTCCCCCATCCCCATTATAACTTGCCTCCGTATCTCCCTACAGTCTACCCTATACCTCATCCGGTCAGCATCCCCATCGCCTACATCCCAACAGCATCACAGCCCTCCACCACCGCTCCCACCAGTACCATAGCCAACCCTCATGCTCCCGATCCGTTAATTTCTGCTGTGGCCAGCACTAACCCATCCACCAGCATCACCGCAAGTCCTGGTGATGCTGGCGACAGGAAGACGACGGTAGCGGAACTGGAAGTCGAGCGAGCACGTTATGTCAGCGCTGGCCTGGAACAACAACGACAGATCAGCGCCTTGTTGTCTGAACTGGACGCCGTCAGACAACTCAACCACAAGGTATGACGCGATTTAGCAGCACCACCAATGGCTAAATCGTTAAATATTGTACTGAACATCAGTTCATCAGTATAACATGTGTATATTTGTTATTGTCGAACTGTTGAGTTAGGTTTTTAAGCAGCTATACTTATGCATCTTGGCAGTTGGACATTATGGAGGCAGTCATTCTGTTTCATGCAATCCTACGATTACCTATGCCATTGTGTTGACCTCTAGCTACAGACCGAGCTTGACGAGAAATCCCGAGAGTTGACCTCTCTCCGACTGACCCATGACCTCAGTGAGCAGAAAAACAAGGCTGAGTTTGCTGACCAGCTTGCAAGTGGGCCTTCTTATAATAATATCGCTGAAATGACATATTTGATAATTTATGATTGTTAAGCCAGTTGAGCAGGCGTTAATTCTATGACCTTGAACATTGTGTGGTCAGGCTTGGTGGAGGAGATATACCGCGCACAGCAGGCGCGAGACCAGGCAGTTCTCGCGAGACTTCACACAGCCAATCAGGAGCGAGATGAGGCGTTGACGCGACTCAATATCCGACAGAGCACGATTGCTTCGTCTGTATTTCTCTCCATCACGCTTGATTTATCTGATAACATCAGCTGATGATGTGGTCTATCAATCTTATCCCTTCAAGGTCCATTTGTGTCCTATGTTATTTAATAGCCTGAATAGCTAGTGGGCATCAGCGCATCATTTAGTTTGGTCAAATATAGATATATAAATAATCATATGAAATTCTATATTTCTGTTTTGAAACAGTACTCGTATACTACAGACGTGATAGCCAGGCATTGAGCTGGTTTCATTCGGGGAGCAGGGTGCTATTGTTGTATATATGTGATTGGTCGGGTCAATAAGACGCTATCTTCTCTGGACTTCTTTCAGGTCTGCCAGTGACTACCCCGAGTTGGGATCAGAGGTGAGATCTTCGTGTGGAATCCTGATTTAATAAGCCGCTCATACTTAATAACGCTGTCACAGCGACCGACTGACATGCCATTACAAACAGCTCTTACAGCCCCGCCGTGGGTTTTTTTTTTACGAGCTGACGTCGTGTTCTGCTTGACAGCTTTAGAGGTTTCAGGTGTAAAGGAAATCGCTCTGATTTCACGCAGCTTTGACGAACATTCCCTCTGGCACACCGACATAAATAAGTTCAACAAAACCCGGTCGTTGAGGCGGGTAATACGTCTTTGGTTATGGCAATCTGTTTTCTGTAAAGCTCGTCTTCATGTGAGGAGAGGTGGGTGTGTGGGTTGGTAAGAGGCGCGAATAGGCGAGAGATGTTTGTCATTTTGAACGCTAAAACAAAAGGTTCTATACCATATGATCTGTTTGCTCACATCGATGTCTGACTTGAACTCAATGGATTCTTCTGTTCTCAAATGGTTGCCGTACGGTGGCAAATTTCTTAAACAGATTCAAAGTCAGGTGTTGAGTGATAGATCGTCTACCTACACCAATCGCCCCCACCCCCACCGGCGTCCACCCGACCCCCCACGAACTCGTCTACCTGTCCATATTCCATCCTCTTCATATTGAACCTTCACCTGAATCAACCCGCCAGACAGCAGTCGTCATCTTTCCTCGTATTACTGGTATTCGTCTCTGGCGACTCGCTCCTGTCATCGCCTTTTATCTCCTGTTCGCTGACAACCTATGGCTAACCAGTACAATACTCGAACGAGCGTCCCTGGTTCCTGGTTATTTTCATTAGCTGGTTTGACCATTGTAGGGAACTTCACTGGGATGGAATCGTCACCTTGGTCACTCTCCGGTCTGTAAGGATGGTCAATTTCGCACGCATTTTATATATAGTATTTAATCGCAAATCGGAGTTAACAAAAACGGAAAGCTATTTCTGAATACAATTCCTGATCTGCCGATAAAATGTTAGCTGGATTGGGTACGGGTATATATGGGACAATTCTGTCCGACCAATTCAAATTACATTCCCCACTTTGGCATTAAATTGTCTCCAGGGAATGACATAAATGCCATATATGGTCATGAGAAAGTTGCAAGGCGCTGTTGCCGTGTTTAGTGGACGACGAAGACTGGATTGGATGCTGACTCTCGAGTGACGAGTGCGGTTGTCTTCCGTTTATCGCTTGTTTGAAGAACGTTAAGTCGCCACCGGGAGGATATTAAAAGTCATAAAACAGTATTGCCGCCGTTTCTTCCCGCAGAAACATCCTCCTTGTTCACGTCCGCTCACAGATGTCGTCTGCTTCCTGTCACCATGGCAACCGATCCTACGTCCATTTGCATGCTAGGAGCGACCTTGACATCTAATTAACCACATGATATTAACGATTGCATCATATTCCAATTTTATTACAAAAAATATTTATGTTCTGGACGATTCCCCCCCCCCCCCCCGCCCAAATGAACTTTTTATATTGTTGAATTTCAGTTTCTTCAAAATTCACCGCGTAATCCCAACTCTATATAATAATTTTAATTTTAACTTGTTTGCAAAAAAAGTAAGTTACGTGCAATTTTCGACTGTTTTCGTGGCAGTTAATTTGAGTTAACTCTGCTACTGTTCCTACAATGGAGTCGTCTTTCGGTATATTTCATGGGTAGTCGGCTGATTTCCATGACGATGCTATCAAACAAAAAGAGAGGTTACTTACTCCCAGATTAGGAATTTAATAGCCTGACGATACTTGGATTGTGTAATTCACCAAGTCCTCGTTGTGTGCGACCTTTATTATGTCCATTCTGGTACCTGTTATACGTTACGGATCTCGACGGTCGGCGTAAAGGAAATCTAAGTTAGGTGTCCGAGCCACTTGTGCGCCGATGAGAATGAGATCGCGGTTGAGTGGCGTCGACTCGCTGGACCAGAAGGAAGCGCTCCTGTGGCTATGAAATGAGTGGTGGTGAGACAGGCAACAGATCGCTCGACAGCTTGCCTCTTGTATCAGATGAATGGCCAGCCAGGATTAACCTCACGGATCAGGAACACGTAGAGATCCCGGATCAAGTCACAATGGCTTGAGGGCACTGAGCAGAGAACGTGTCGCGAAGAAGTGGAGGGGCTTAGCGGTCACTGGAGGGCTGGCTGGGGCTGTGTAGGGCCCGTGTGTAGGGCCCGTATGCGGGGCTTGTACGGGACAAGCTGCCCATAACCTCTCGTGTCTCCGCCATCGAAATCTGATTAACGATGTTTGACAGTTTTAACCATGAATGCCTTGATTAAGTGCGGACTGAAACTGTAGGAGTGGGGGGTATGTGTGTGTGTGTTGGGGTGGGGGGTAGGGGTAGGTGAAAGATGAGTACAAGACTGCGTTTGTGATGGGCCGTTTATTTCCCTCTCCCTCTCCCTATCCGCCTTGTAACCATCTCGCTGATCGTGTTCCACGCCTCTCCCTGCCCCAGCCCCGCTCCCGTCCTAACCACAACTATAAAACACATCCTCATTTTAATTTACGCGCCTCTCATCCCACCCTCCCCCTCCCCCCGTGCTAGTTGATTGTGAGCTCCGTCGCTGTACCCTGGGGCCAACCAATCAAACACTGGCAAATATTTGTCCATTTTCAACTTGAATTGGCTGCTCTTGATGTAGCAGGGAGACTGCGAGCGGGTGTCATTCTTCATCCCACGCCATACAGCTTGTCATCAGCTCATCACATTCATGGAGACAATCGTCTGAATCTCATCTCGCCCATTCCACCCCCGCTACAAAAGCCACATGGACGGACTCTGACGCTCATTCAGATCGGAAGCCCGCCGATACATTCCAATGAATATTTGATATGGAGACGGCGTGAGATCGGAGGTCCATGAGAGGTTCCCAGTGGTCCTCTCCCCTAGGTCCAAATACATACCTCCACCCCCAGTGATGCCCTTCGTCTCTCGGAAAGGCTGTATTGTGTAGGACTGGGGGGTCACTTTCCTTATACAGCTGCCCTGACCCTAGACGAGGTTCAGCTTGAACAATCATCCCGCTTAGCTCTCCCATTCAGCTCTATACCCCCTCCATATCGCCCTGTAATACCTCAGACCTGACCTGATTGTGGGGCTTATAATGAAGTGAGAGAGTTGTGTTCTGTGACCTGACCACTCCAACACGCACCTGCTCGGTGGGATTTTAAACGTCACTCGTTCATTGGTCCGTTAACAGGCGACCACACAGCTGGTTGGTCAGATAAACGGCTTTATATTCTCTTCTATTGGCCGATCTCGACAATTCACACCATCACCTGTATGGTGACTAACTGTATTCCTCGATTCATCCACTTGATATCACGTGGGTGACATCATCGCGAGTTCATGTCGGTGAACTTGTGTTGACCTATCAGTTGATGCAATGGCACTGGACTGTATATAACAGAGTGTTAGTGATTAAGTATGTGACCTTCATCGTGACATTGCCTTTTAACTTGATGTTGACGTTGGTTGTAACTCCAATAGGGCCATGACGATGATATTGATGATGTTGTCGATATTTGACCTAGATGCTTAACCTTGTTGGTGACCTTGATATCTGACCTGGACCATTTAGATTCGTGACCTTAAAGCCTAAACTCGGCGATGACATTGCATGTGACATTGAAACCTGATCTATTTATGGGAACCTGGTCATCACCTTTTGACTGTGACCTTGTTGAAAATTCTGATACATGACATAGATGATGCCATGCTATCCAGTGTAAGTGACCTTGACACTGTATGTTACAGAGTATAAGTGACTTGATGCGCAGTCTTGAGGAGGCGGATTCTGTGGAGGACATCAGCCGAGAGGGGCGCCACCTGATGGGAGCTCTAAGTAACGCCAGACATCGTCAGTGGGATACCTGTAATGAAGAGATGAAGGTCGTGTTGGAGGAGAGAGACAACGCTCTCGTCAAGGTACCCAAACATCCTCTAAAACATCTCTACCTACCTGCAATCTACACACAATGTGCAATAAGTTACCTACCCAATGCATGGTCTCAAGTATTCTTTCTCTTTTCCCAACCATTTTGGAAATTCAGTGTAGGTTTGTGAAGCATGCATTCAGTCTTGCTTCTGAGTATGACCTTATAGCAAATTATCAGTAAATATTTGGGAAGATGTTTTCTGTCTTACCTTAGGTAGAATTTCAATACAATTGCTTGTGATTTAGGCCCCCCTTTCACTATGACCTTGTGTTTTAACATTTCCGTGGTCCTTTTACATACCTTTCCTTTAGCCCGTTTGGTAATTATGTCAAGTTGTCATTTATTGAACTATTCATGATCTTTTCTATAGCCCTTTGCCTTAGTGATATTCCCATGGCCATCAGTAATTTTTTCCTGTTAATATCGGTTTTGACCCTCTTGTCACCTACCCCCGACCACCTCCCTGTAGCTGCTTCTTCACCTGAACACAAACAATACTACTACTTTTTATTATTGAATACAAACACGAGCCCCAACCACAGACACCTGTTACCTGCCAATCAAGTGCATAGATCAATCGTTATATGATCACAGATATTCAATTGTCATTCACACTTGACGTAGACATGTTCAATATGAATGTCTCGCCCTACCCCCTTTCTCCTAAACGCTCGTCTGTCTCCCCCCCCATCCCCGCCCCCGTATGCCTAGCCCCGTCCCCTGATTGTACTGAATGGTCAGCGACTTGTGTAGACGATGTCCAAGTTAATCTTGGCAGGGTAGCTCGGGGTAAAGTCGTTTTAAGTGAGCGATGGGGGTCCATCCCTGGAGGGGGCTTAACTGCCCTGCAAGCCTGACCGAGTCTCCTCATCTGCGACATCGCGGCGCGTATTGCTTTGTTGACCAACTGTAAAAGGACCAGTCCTTTTTTGTGGAGAGGCTCAATGGGGATGAGGGTGGGCTGTAGCCCAGGGGAAGGTGTTATTAACCTCCACCCGGAGTAAGAAATTATCAGGGGAAGAAGAAACGGGAGTTGGCAGGGATGTTCTCAAAAAGCTAAAACGGGGTTGTACTGGCCGTGAACAGACCAGGCGGGTCAGTACGGCCTGTCTCTGACACTTGCCCTCGCCTTGATCATATTGGTACTGCGATAACACTTGGTAACGGTGAACAAATTGAGCTCTCCCTCGTCGTGTACACAGTAATAAAACTAGACATGTTTGTACGCTCTTAATCTCAATATTATCCCATTGCTAGAGAACCCTTCTAGTCGTGTTTGAGGAGAAAACGTATTTCAGGCCGGTTGTCATCCCTTAACGCCAGTGTTAGCCTCTTAGAGCCTCGTGAGAGAAGCGAGGGTCAACTCCTCAGCCACCGTACCTGATTTTTGACTTGGGGAATGGGGCAAATATTTGAGGTTTGTTGAAGGGAGGACTGGAAGTGGGTAGTGAGAGAAAGAGAGGGGGGAGGTTGGATGGATTTAAAGAGGGAGTTTGTTGTGTGTGGGACCAGTGTGGACGACTGGAGCGTGAGGTGGACGGTTTGGAGAGGGAGAAGAGACGCGAAGATGCGCAGCACAGACAGACTGCTCTCCTACGTGTGAGTACACCCCATCCTCATCCTACGTCGACTACGACTCTGTGGAGTATATTCACTCGTTTGTCAGTGTCGCCATCGCGATGTATCGTGGTGAGGTGCCTCTCGGAATACACATCATGTCCATTTAAATGTCGGAGTAGACAAATATCCAGCCACTCATATCCTTGCCATGTGGGTTTGTTGTTTTCACCATGGGATTTTAATTGGCTCATGACGTCACTTTCGGAAGAGCATCCAATCGGAGCAAGGTTTACAGAACAAGGAAATTGTATTGATGGCTGCCGAGATGGAAGAATGGCTGGATGTGTGTGTGTGTATTGGGATTCTCTATGGATTACTGCTTTTTCATGTTTCATACTTCAATAGGAGCTGACGTGAGGCGTTGGGGTTCCTCCGTCATATCCAGGAACCCGTGGCTACGTCACGTGACGCTGCTTAACGTTTCTATCAAGCGTCTGTTAGGCCTGTAGTCGCTAGGTTGTCCAGCTCGGCAGTGATGTTGTGTGGACGACTGAAAACTACTCATTTATCATCGTCATCATCATCATCATTCACCTGTCATTGTCTTGTTGGCCTACGATGCTGACAGGATCGCTGTCATTCTCCGTAGCGTGGATGGTCGTCCTTACCTGTAAAGTGAAGCTAGCTGGCCGACGTAGCGCCGGGCTCGCCACGGAGAAGGTATCCTTGTGCAATCATGGTTAACATTGATTGCATTCTACCTGAGATTTGGGTTGGGCTTGATTGACTTCATGTCTGGTGTTGATACACCTTGCCGCCAACCCCGATAGCAGGCTTGGATATCGATGCCAGTAGCATCTGCATGTTGTATGTTTATAACAAGATCCAATATTTCACCACCAGGAAATATGATGCCCATAGTGCTGGTGTGCTCGGGAAGTTAGCACCTAGATTCGGACCATTGTTATTTATATTACATATACCCCGCCGATCATCACCCGGAAACCTATCGTGGGGATCCGAGCCATCACGCTGATACTCAGCACACGGCTGGATGCATGCCTTGAGTTGGAAGTGACCCGTCATAGGTCGAGAGGACCCCCCAGCCGACTTCCACCCTCAGACTCGGTGGGGTGGGTTATCACGGCCACGGGTACTGCCATAAACCACGCCACATCTCACTTCTCAAATACGCTGACAACTTACACTTAGTCAAGTTAAATGATTTCATATATTTTATTCTTTAAAGAAGCATGCGATCATTAAGTGGTTGGTTAACTCGGTATGGACGCGTTGACAGACGCCATGACGGATGTCGTCTGTCGTAGATCAGCCGTGGTCGCGCTTGACTGGTCAGCGACACTCCACTCGCTAGGGGGCCTTAGCGGCGGGACAGATGGCTGCCGACTACGATGCTTGATTTGTGTGGCTTACTCTATGAGCTGGAAAATTTTAATTAGAGGCTCTTGTATGAAGATGAGCCAAACGACTGCACTTGACTCTCCGTCGGAGATAACTTGCGGGTGATGAATGCTAAAGACCCCCAAGGAGACTTATTAATAAAACGTATTCTCTGTTTTTGTCCCGTGAAATTGCGTTAATTGCATGTGATAAGCAGTTTGGGCAGATGGGAGTTTTAAGTTTTAGATCTCCAGGGCTGTCATAAATAAAACCCTAAAAATGCACTCTAGATTATTCTGAGAATTATTATCTGGTCGTGTTTTGCACCTAGGGGACTGTGTGGATGGGGTGAAATGTTACTTTTATGGAGCTGTGCGTCTGGGAGAGGGCAGCACTTGTTGCATTTGATGGTGCTTGACGGGGTCGTCGGGTACGCGTTTATTGCACCACATATTCGCGAGATGGCAGCACTGCTGCACATACAAAATTACTTAAAAGCGCCACCATTTCAAAAAAAGGAAAATCCCACGTTCTCATTTCTGCTTCCTTTTAAGATGACATTTTGAAACATTAATGTATAATCGTATGGGTTTAATTGGCCTTAAAGTTTGCTCGATAGTCGAATTATTTTTGCTCGATTGTTGAATCATTTTTGTGGTAAACTTGGTTACATGATCTACACGTTGTGTGGTTTTTAAGTAACTTCATAAAGAGCGCCAACGCTTGAACGAATGGCCGTCCGAGTTAAACATTCTGGTGGGGAGCGGGCGGAACGAGAAGAGGGAGGCGTCCGGGGGGTGGGGGGGGGGGGGGGACTGAAATCTACACCTGTAATTGACATTGGATCTACTGATCAAGACATTTCTGTTTTGACAATAGCCGCATTGTATAAAGGTGATTGTCCTGGAATTGACGACCTCTCATTATCTGGGTGGATGTCAAGTTGTAACCAGATAGCACCTCACGACTGGCGCTTCAAACTAATCATATTTGCTCCCAGTTTGTTCCAAGAAACAGCGCGGTATATCAGCACTACCAAAATGGAACTGTCGACTTGACTTCGATCCGCACAGACTTATTTCCCAGGTTTGATTTTACACCGGATGTACTGGCTGAAATAGGTGACCTCATAATTGCGGTTCCAATGAGGGTTTTTCCTTCTGGAACGTGAGGATTTAAATCGCGTCAACTCGTGGCTTAGTACATAAAGGCTGTGGAGGCCAACTGAATAGAACCAACTGTTTGTGGACCTCATTAAAATGCTGTCATGATCTGACCTTTCTCCGTGCCTCCAACGGGTGCCTCTTCAAAAGACTCCATGTCTTTAGCTTGGGCAAATATTGTCTCGTCAAACAAGGCCGGTAAAGAAACGTAGAGAGAGGGAAAGGGGTGGCGGCCATAGCATCTCATGACGAGTGGGACAGACCTGTTTAAGGGCGCGGGTTTCCTCGGGATCGTGTAGGGTTTCACCCGCCGCTGAAGACCCGCGCGCTATCGTTGTAGCATCCCCTCTTCACCTTCGCAACCTCTCCCTCTCTCTCCCATACATCCCCGGCCCCCTTCAAAGCAGCCCAGGCAATCTTCACGCAAACCCAATGATGTGTGAATCTGATAGCTGGCCAAATATTGGAGCAAGTCCTAATATCAATTTATCTGTGTGTGCCGATGCATCTCCATGAGTGTACCCTCCATTCCCACGGCTATTCTCATGTGCCCAGTCCTTGTTTCAAGAAAATTGCAATTTGAAATACGTAATGGTGATGTAGTGGGTTTTCATCATGGTCTGTTGTTGATTCTCCGGTCACTAGGGACTGGGGTTGAGTGTATATAACAAGTAGCCATTACCTCGCTCCCGGAGAGGCTTCCGCGTTCAGTGGGCTTCCGCTGGGTGTGACGTCACCTCGACTCAAGTATTACGGCGAACAAAATGTGGGCGACCAGGGAGTGGTGTAGGGGGGGGGGGGTGGTTAATGGGAACATCGGTCGATTCCGATTGACGTCGCCTTTGAGTACTCTATGTTATCACTGCCACTGTCAACCAAATGATGATCCTGCCTGAGTTAAAGTGTATACATACATACATACATACATACATATATATATATATATATATATATATATATATATATATATATATATATATATATATATATATATATATATATATATATATATATATCGTCACTTCCTGATATTCTGAAACAAATGTACCCTACGTTGATTGCTAAGAAGCTTTGATGAGTAGTATTGTATGCTTAGTATCTGTGATCATCGCTTAAGAATCTCTCAACTCGCTGTTGACTCAAGTCATCCCCCCAGCTCACCCACTGTTGACGTAAGTCATTTCCCCAGATCACTCGCTGTTGACTCAAGTCATTCCCCCGGCTCACCAACTGTTGACTCAAATCATTCCTCCAGCTCACCCACTGTTGACTCAATTCATTCCCCCGGCTCACCCACTGTTGACTCAAATCATTCCCCCCCCAACTGTTGACTCAAATCACCAGCTCACCCACATTTCCCCCGGTTCACCCACTGTTGACTCAAATCATTCCTCCAGCTCACCCACTGTTGACTCAATTCATTCCCCCGGCTCACCCACTGTTGACTCAAATCATTCCCCCAGCTCACCCACTGTTGACTCAAATCATTTCCCCGGCTCACCCACTGTTGACTCAAATCATTTCCCCGGTTCACCCACTGTTGACTCAAGTCATTTCCCCGGTTCACCCACTGTTGACTCAAGTCATTCCCCCAGCTCACCCACTGTTGACTCAAATCATTCCCCCGGCTCACCCACTGTTGACTCAAGTCATTCCCCCAGCTCACCCACTGTTGACTCAAGTCATTCCCCCAGCTCACCCACTGTTGATTCGTCAATAGATGTCTTCCGTTGACGGTAATGCTGGCTTCGACGTTCACTTGTTGACTCTGCGCTACTGGATCGATGTCTTCTTGTGTCTCACTAAACCTCTCACTTGTATAACCTGCGCTAGGTGAGCTCCTTCAACATTCTCCGTGGCAGACCTGTTGGACGCTACGCTAACACTTAACACGCTCGCCAATCCGCGCCTGCGCAGAAGACAATGCGCAAGGAGATCGCGTGTTCGTGGTTATTGGCCGTGCTATCGGAGCGTGTTCTGATCCGTCTGACTATAGTTTGACTACCAAGTTTTCCTGATATCAGCCTTTACTAGACCCTGGTTCTCATTTCACCCCTGAAACTCGTCATTTGTTATCCTCTAATCTTGCATTCATTTTCCACCCTCACTTCGTTCTGAAATTTCCGCTGTACTTTTTCCATGTTGACGACCTTGCATCCTGCTCGAGTTGAAGCTGGTGTATGTAAGAGTAAATGGCGCTAGAATACTAGAGAACAGCAGCAGTAGTAGGGTCGCCATCTTGTCACTCAAAGCTCTGTCGCCATCAGTGACCTCCTCGTCATTAGCATAGACAAGAGTTTCCTCACACAGCCGACAGTGTTTCCGCTGACGTCATAATCCCGCCTGACATCGCCGTCACATGGCTCACATCGTCGCCGCCACTTGAGTCCGAATTCGTAGTCAAGTGGTGATTTAAGTCGGGTTTTATCTTACCCCGTTAAACCAGTGACGTTCACTTGTTGAAGAGGATTTCGGTGAATCTCAATGAATGATATGCGTGTCTGCGGAGGCGTCAATTCGCCCTCATGGTTCTGGGTGGCTAGAAAGTGGTTTGGGTTGACGTGAATTGACGTCAGACATGGACCCTGGACCTCTCTGCTCCTCATTGAATGGGGTATGTTATAGCGAGTTCTGTCTGTTTTCTCGCTCGTCCCCTCTCGCACCTCTTTGTCGGCATCATTTCTCATACAAGTGATCGGCTTCATTTTCGAGTACTGAATATTGCAATATTTGCCTTGATAACCCAAGGACAAAAGCTGATCACTTCAGATGATGGGCATTCGTCTCGCGGCCATCGCCAGCATTTGCTCAATATAAAATTACCACCTGCCTCTGAATATTTTGGAATACAGCGGGAAAAAATAACATAGCATTAAATTTGAAGAGCTGGGGTATTTTTGTTGTGTAATTCATTTGGACCGGTTACTCCCCCAGACAAAAACCCGAAAATAATGACCCTACTGACTGCTAAAAAGTAGGATATGTCACATATTATTATATATTTTCATTTGTGCGTATTCTGGTCTCGTTTAAGTTATGTATAATGTCACACCACCATCTGTCCAGAATCCACATTTTCTAGTCTACGCCATCGTCTATAAATTCAGAAATATATGTATGATTATAGCCTGTCGTAATTTATTATCATTGGTTATTGCAGTCGGGAGATAAATTACTGATGATGATTGAAGCTATAATAGCCACATCAAAGCCGTGCTGATACGCTGCTAGCTGTGCGTGTGGGTGATCTCACAGCACTCTCTGTCCACTCACTCCATGCCCTCAATTAGGGCCCCCGGAACCGCCCTACAACCGAGTATTGGCCCTCGCTAACCACTGCTTCTGCCCCGACCATAAACACCCCGTGTTGGTGTACTTTTATAGGAGCATTTCACGTCTAGTGGTTTCCTCTCCAACCCACACAGCTGCTGGTGCCAATGAAATGACTATTGTTGGTGTAAATGGCCGGCGTACGCTGATAACGACTGCAACATCAAAGCGAGCGCCGACCACGCGGCCGGTCAGCGCCCTTCACTGCCCAGATAACCCACCCTTGTCATCGTCCACTTCGACGTTCGACGCGCGGCTACATCTCTTCAGCGCTCTGGAGTATCCCTGGTTTCCTGGACGTCTCTCGAGGAGGCGGACGCTTTTAATGAAAACCGCTTGGCGGGGATTTAAAGCGAGGCAGGTGGTCTGTGATGATAAGATGGGGTGAGGGTGCTTCTTGTGCCAGATTGGAGGGTGATATGCAGTGATAAGGTGATTGATTGTGTGGGGGAAGGACACTGGCTGACCAGTGGCTAGCTCGTCTGTACGACTTGTACGACGTTCCGAGTACCAGCTGTCCTGTCGTTGTAGTTATCTTACTGAGGGCAATCGCGGCCAATTATCGCGGCTCTGTCTCTGCCTCTTCCGTTGAACATCTCACGGGAGGAGAATCTGGTAGAAGAAATAACGGGGTAATAAAATGAAATTCCGTCGCTTCTTAAAATACTCATAAGGTTCCCCCATATTGTAGCCATCGTCATAAAATAGGTAAATGCAATAACAGTTAATATTGAATTGTGCTCGCACTGCCGAACGCGGTATATAAAATCTGTTGCTGCACATTCTTCGTTTACTCCTGAATAGAACGGACTCGTGTGTAAAGCTGGCACATCCTTTTAAATTATCAGAAAGCAGTGCCATTACCTTTAAACGGCTACCTCGCTATAGCGGTCGCATGTCTCTACCTGGTCCCCAGAAAGCATATTAACCAAGCATGGTTTCCAGCGCTATCTATGAGGATTAACTTGTGGGTAGCTATGTTTATAACACACTGGTCTCTGCTGGGACACGCCGCTTATTACAACCACACCCATCTCACACACACGTTATGAGACTGCCTAAGTTCTCGACTGGAACACGAAAGGGCAGCTTTTTAAGCAGATTTACGAGCGACCGGCTTCCGTTAACACTTCTACCAGTGCATGGACGAGTACATTACTTCAAAGCGATAGATGTGTTGCAGCAATCTAGAGTTCGGAGCTCTCAGAAATTAGCATGTTAAGAGTTACGGTGGAACGCACGAGAGAAGCGGCTGCCAAATAGTATAATTTGATAGCGTTTTGAATTATGAAGCCTCTGTTTGAAGTCGCTATTATTGGAGTAACTATTTGGTAATGCTCTCTTCAGTTGAGAGTTACTCTTTAAATAGCCCTTATAAATTACTCGTTGGCTGTCGTCTGCTTGTTGCGTCGGCAAGTCATATAAACTCATCAACTTACTGGCAGTTCACTATCTGAGCTTATGTAGCGTTATGATGTCGAGCGTACATGCTGACAGCTGTTGATTGAAAGCTAAATGTGAGTTCGTGTCGAAAGCGCCAGCATAAATCACTCACTTGACCTATCACCAAGTCGGCGCGATTTATGACATTTCTGGTCAGACGGGGCGAGAAGTTTTTAGCTTACAAATTGTGACCGCTCTCCGGGGCGAGTGAACGCGATTATTATGGCGCGAGTTTCGACAACGCGGATTTTTGAAAAGCCCACCGCTATACAAGAATATATCGGTGATTATTTCGAAGGACTGAACTTAGAAATCTGGTGAATAAGAATTTGACATGGGCGGTGTGGTTTCTGCGGATTGGTTGGTGCCATTGGCAGGTGCAAGCTTTGTGGGGCAACGAGATAAGAAACGTTTATAAAGCCACTTCTAAATCCCGCCACCTTATCAAGTGCGCTTGTCATTTGTGGTGCACTGCATGGCCTAGAGCCAGGGAACTTTGGTCGTCTTGTGGGGGAGGGTTTAATATTTTGTGGGGGAGGGGCGAGGATTTTTTGAGAACGATACGTGTTAAAGGGGAACTTAACCATTTCTACGCATTATGTCAAACTATTTTTTGACGTTATCAGCAAAATATATCGCTTAAAAAAGAGCGTTACTGACAGGGTGGGCTTCGAACAGAAATCAACTCCACCTTAATTAATAATCTCTCATTCTCTCTACCTATCCATCTCTCTCTCTCTCTCTCTCTCTCTCTCTCTCTCTCTCTCTCTCTCTCTCTCTCTCTCTCTCTTTCTCTCTTTCTCTTTCTCTCTAGCTCTCACTATCTATCTCTCTGTCTATCTATTTCTCTCACTCTCTCTCTCCGCCCGTATACAGTATTTCTCTTTCTGGTCGATTGATATCCCATCATCACTTCACCACCCCCCCCCCCCCCCCCCCCACCCTCTGTATCTTCCCCGCATCGAGCTGGGCATCTCGTTCAGTTGACCCTATCTATCACCCTACCGGTTTTACATGCAGTATTTATGTACTTAATATACAACCTGCGCTATTAGCATGTCATCTTGATGTTCCAGTAACTACCCGCTCCTTGCTCCCATAATGTCAAGATAACGTTCTAGAGGTCGATTCATCCCTTTCTCCTCTTTCATCATACCCCTATGTGTTTTACGCTCGTCATACAAAAAGCCCGTATGATAAATTGCATTTTGCTGCCAGCAACTGTACATCCAACCTTGTTGCTTAGCATATCTTGCCTGTCTCCGTACCAGTCCCGTCTACATCCAATTACACCTTCCAGGAAGCCTCATCACCTGGTTTTGAGCTGAGTCAGCGCTTATTTGCCCCGCCATCCCATTTCCAGCCTCCCACATGATGGAGAATCCGCCTAATTCATCTTACCTAATTACTCGAACGCGGCATTGTGTTTACTCTCCCCCTTCAGCTTCCCTTGCTGCTTCTCTCAAACGTTGTCGTGGAGGCAAACACTGCCGGCTGCATCCATCACCGCCCCGTACTCTCGTCCCCTCACACCGCTATCTCGCCCCCTCTCAAGCCGGGCTCAGGCCAAGCGGGTCCCGGCCTTATCACAGGCCGCTGCTTGCCCTACCACCGCAAACCACCCCCACCCACCCCCCACCAACCCCCGCTTACCCAATTCAACCCAACCCAACCCCAGAGTCGCTCACCCCGACGCAAACAAAATTCAATAAATTGCTGGTCATATCTTGTCCGAAATGGTCGGGTCATACTGACCCTTCAATAACTCATGCTAGCTGTGTCTGCCGGCTGCCATGTTGCAAACGGCGTGACGTCACGGTCGCTCGCAAACCCTCTTGTAGAAGCGGTCAATAAATCGCACATATGCTGCATGTTTATTTACACTTTCAATCTGATCAAGTGTGAGAGATAAGTCAATTAGATAATGTGCCGACTGCAAGTGGTTGTATTAACAGCATATTGGTCTGACCCCGACACCCATCTGTTGGCTTTCCTCTCCATCCAAGTGAGTTGCACACCATATCTACAAATATTGAATGATGGCATTACCTGTTGCTACATCTCACCTGTGATTGCCATCTTCAAAGCAAATGTGTATTTACATGCTGTGTTCAACACCAGGATGAGTGGGTATTGGTGTAGATAATTTACCTGGCTAGAGCGACAGGTGTGACTGTTTGGTATGATTGACCAGACACCTCTATCTCTGAGCGCAAGCAAAGACGATATTTGTGATAGCTGAATGCAACTGACGCACGGAAGTTGTGTTTGACCTCCTCCTTACGCACTGTTTAATGTGTGGTCAAGTGGACTGAGTATAGGCCGACTCCTGGATGACAAGGAGGTGCCAATTGACTGAGCGACGGCTCGTAGTGTGTGTGTGTGTATACTACACGTCCTCTAGCCAATAACACAAGAGATTGCTGCCAACTGAGTTGATCAGATCCAAATATATTCATTACGGTTCCTCTCTCCTGGATATTTCCTTTTTAGATCTGAACCGATACATATAAATATATACACGACTTCCATGCGCTCCCCTCTCTCTCTCTCTCTCTCTCTCTCTCTCTCTCTCACACACACACACACACACACACACACACACACACACACACACATATATATATATATATATATATATATATATATATATATATATATATATATATATATATATATATATATATATATATCAGTGTAGCAGTGTACCGCCGTGTAGCAGACAGAGGCGATCAGCTATATTTGTGCAGACACTCCCACACACGCACGTATGCACACACACACACACACACACACACACATATATATATATATATATATATATATATATATATATATATATATATATATATATATATATATATATCTATATTTATATATATATATATTATATATATATCTATATATATATATATATATATATATATATATATATATATATATATATATATATATTATATATATCAGTGTAGCAGTGTACCGCCGTGTAGCAGACAGAGAGGCGATCAGCTATATTTGTGCAGACACTCCCACACACGCACGTATGCACATGATTACTGACACGCACTACCGTTAAGTCAGGTTCCCTTTACATGTGTCTATTCACCGGACACGCGTGATGCTTCGGAAAAACCAGTCCCTATCAGCTGATAGCCTCTCTGTCTGCTACACGAGCTTAGATGGCGCGGTGTTGTTCACACGGTGTCCTTGTAACCCGCGGTCATATCGGGATGGACTCGCAGCACCTTCGAGTTTCGAGTGCTCGTCCCTACCCGAGTCTACCTGGTCTCCGCTTTACCATAAGAGTACACGTTTGTGGCGAAATGTTGACGACGTCAGATGCTTACCTCAACGCGCTTGGCGACGGAGACAAAGAACTTATCACTGTCCACCGCATGTTTCACCGTGCGTCAGCGAGGTCGCGCCGATGGTGAGGCTGTTTGGATGCCTCGGGCCTTTGTTGTGGTCGTTTTGTTTTGTCGATCTCATCAAATTTTTGATTAACACAGGCTGCTTGGATCATCGAATCAAATGGGGTTTTTTTTTTTCGCACTTACCGATGACAATTCTCTCAGGACACAAATATGAGAAACAATTATTTTATATTGTCGGATGATGACTAAATCTCACAGTTTCATATCGTCACACATTGGGTGGTTGTTCATGTAATGTCAGTACAAGTCTCAATGGATTCCATACCCAATGACTTGTTCAATCAGACGCATTCACTGCGTGTCTCCTCGACCCCCGACAGATCGAGTCTGTTCATTTCGCGGATGGCGGGAATCTGACGCCACGTCAACAAGATATTAGTTCAGTTTGTCGTCGCTTTCAATCGTAATTTGCGCTCCCTGACACCTGGTCAGTCGATGTTGGGGGCTGGCGTCTCGGCGAAAGTGGAGATTGATTGACTTCATTTATAATCATCGTGTAAAGCATTGCACCAATGCCAACAGTTTACGGTGGGTCACCATTCAATGTTGAACTCCAGTCACCAATAAGAAGTTTCACGTGATCTGTGAATCAATGCACAGGCGTACGTCGACGCATGCGCGTAATGGATGTGACATGATCTCGGCGTTTGTGTCTAAGTGGTTCGTGTGGGCGCGATTTGTTGATGGACAAAAGCCCGTTACGCTCACCTAGGCGCGTAACATGACCCTGTCCTCTCCTTGTTTCCATATTCATGCGTGGTAATGGTGTGTGTGTTTGGTTAGTGGGCGGAGGAGTATGGCTGGGCTACAGAGGCTGGTGGGGCAGACTGTCCCGCAGATGCTAATGGCCTCCATAACCAGGCACCTATACCTGTCAACTTGGTTCCGTCCTCAAGTTTCCCCCCTCCCCGCACCCCTCAGTCCCAACTCTTCATTGCTGTCCTATTTCTGGCATCCAGTACCCACCCGGTCCGCCATGTCTGTTCCACCTCTTCCTCCCGCACTGTTTTCTTCCGTCGAAATCCGTTGATTCACGCTTGCGGCCGTCATCAAATGACAAGCCGTCATCACCGTGAACGCGCCTGCTGCAGTATCAATATGACGTTACATGAGACTGACTTCTGCCATCACCCCCCCCTACAAACACACCCATAAACACACACACACACACACACACACACACACACACACACACACACACACACACACACACACACACACACACACACACACACACACACACACACACACACACACTGCCCACCTGTACCCAGCCCTCTACCCACCCACGAGGTCATCTGTGTATACACCCTCTTTCTCCAGCACCGATTTGACCCTCACGCCTACCAACCAACACGCGCCTCGTCGCCCCAAACAACTACTGCTTGCTTAGAGACATACGCGCTTATTTTCTCACGTGATCTGGTCAACGGGCCCAGGTGTGATCCCAGACAAGTCCTCACTATTTCTGCCTTATCTTGCGCCTTAACATCACACACCCTTCTCGTCCGTTACCGGGTTCAAATCTTGGTTATAAATGACTTTTCTCCCTTCTCTTTGGCATTGAGCGTGTGTTGCTGCTCAGGGTTTAGCACGATTCCAAGTTACTTCAGCCAGTTTTGCGACTATTTAAGCTGCACTAACTATCTAAGCGTTATTTAGGCTGTGACACCGCGAGTCCAGCGGCTCCCGGGTACCAAGCAATACGGGCTACCATGCGACCACTTCCGCTTTTTGCTTCTGTCCCGACGACCGCCGAGTGATTCCCAGATGTCGCATCCCGCTTCTCCGTGACAGGAGCCGGGGATCAAAGAGGTCGAGGCGCTCGGACCCCAGAGGCGCTCGGACCCCAGAGGCGCTCGGACCCCAGAGGCGCTCGGACCCCAGAGAAAAGACGCCTTAGCAAACGTACGCCAGTGACCTGCGCAAAATTGATGCGATTCATTTCATGAGAGATGGTCTCCGTTTTGCCCTTCCGATTGTACTCCGTTTGCATTATCCCTCCCCCTTTATGTATGGCCCCTCCCCTGACGCTGTTGCCATGGATACGGCATGAACCCATTTAGTCGGTTTAAAGGGAGAATCGATCTATGTAGAATTTTTGATTTGTATCAGTGAAGTTTATGGGTTGATGAGGATGAGACGAAGTAAGTATTTGTAGAGAGAGATGTGTTAGTGTTGGCCCATGGCACGTACAACTCATCACTTCACTTTCCTCATCAACCCCGGTCCCGCCCCTCACGCCACAACCCCCAGCCCCCCCCCCCCCCCCTCTCCCTCCCCACCTCGCCGGTAAACGTCTATAATTACCATACCTATTCCTTCCCTCGCGGTGGCGCCACACTATTCCCCGCTCGCACAGGTTCCATTGCCTTGCCACGAGCGACCCCTCTTCACCAGATAACGTTCTCCATCCAGCCAATCTCTCTAATTACATCGTCATTTCAACTTGATGCCGATCTTCCGCTACTCAACATCGCTCTTCGTATTTGTAATGCTATTTTTGATCCGCTAAGCCTATCGTATGACCCCGACTACGTTCTGTTGGAATCCCAAATAAATCCGATTTATGCTGCATTTAGCAACCTGTCAATATTAACTGACATATCAGTGACCGTTTGCGTATGACAAATAATACAGCAGCTGTGTTGTGAGCGCTGCCCGCCACTGTGTGTTGTGAGCGCTGCTTTCCACTGTGTGTTGTGAGCACTGCTCGCCACTGTGTTGTGAGCGCTGTCCGCCACTGTGTGTTGTGAGCGCTGCTCGCCACTGTGTGTTATGAGCGCTGCTCGCCACTGTGTGTTGTGAGCGCTGCTTTCCAGTGTGTGTTGTGAGCACTGATCGCCACTGTGTTGTGAGCGCTGCTCGCCACTGTGTGTTGTGAGCGCTGCTCGCCACTGTGTGTTGTGAGCGCTGCTCGCCACTGTGTGTTGTGAGCGCTGCTCGTCACTGTGTGTTGTGAGCGCTGCCCGCCACTGCGTTGTGAGCCCGGGGGTGGGGGGGGGGGGGGGCATTTAGAGGTAGTATATATAGAGGTAGTATATATGTGCCGCGCGACGGGGTATGTTTTTTCGGCCTCTCGACTTGTACGACGGGTTTATGGGCCTCATACTTGTACGGCGGGGTATGTTTTTCAGCTTCAATCTGTACGACGGGTTTTTTTGGGGCTTCGTATTGTACGACGGGGTATGTTTTTCTCTTCCCACCTGTATAAAGGGTTGAATATACATATTTTCTATCGATCGTTGACAAAACAAATGCATATCTTGTACGACGGGGTATGGTTTTTTTGCCATTTTCACCTTGTACGACGGGTTATACATTCGCGTAATACCTTGTACGACGGGGTATGCTTTTGGCCATTTTGACCTTGTACGACGGGTACGGGTTTTCGAGGTCCCGCGGCACACCCCTATCCAGAATAAGGCCAAGTCTCAGCAACCGCAATAACTTGTAAATATGCATAATCGCCTCAAATGTGGGAGGCGATTAACTTTTCCAACTAATTTCCTATATGGCGGCGAGATTGCGCAAAGTAAGTCGGTTGGAGACAGAATCTAGTATAAATTGACTCACCTGTGAAATGTATTACCAGGCAGATGATGACAATAACGGTATGATAAAAACTTCCGCGCGGTCGTTTACGACAACGTTATGCAAGAGACCGGTTGTTGGCAACTACCAGAATTCGGAGTGGAATTTCGCCAAAATTCAGCCAATACTCTATCCGTTGGTGGCTTTAAATTTTTCTAAGTATGTATTTTTAACGCGATAAGTGGTGATAAGTTAAGCATGTTTGACAATCTACCGATAAAAGTGGGTTTTCCTGTTAGACCAACAAGAGAATACCCGGGAGTACTGTTAGTCTGTTGGGCTAGGTATAAGCGCTGTTCGACACTGTGCATTGTGAGCGCTGCTCGACACGGTGCATTGTGAGCGCTGCTCGACACGGTGCATTGTGAGCGCTGTTCGACACTGTGCCTTGTGAGCGCTGCTCGACACTGTGCCTTGGTGCCCTGTACAAGTGTTACGCGGCTGACCTTGACTTGCTTGATCTTTGTACAGGTGTTACGCGGCTGACCTTGACTTGCTTGATCTTTGTACAGGTGTTACGCGGCTGACCTTGACTTGCTTGATCTTTGTACAGGTGTTACGCGGCTGACCTTGACTTGCTTGATCTTTGTACAGGTGTTACGCGGCTGACCTTGACTTGCTTGATCTTTGTACAGGTGCTACGCGGCTGACCTTGACTTGCTTGATCTTTGTACAGGTATTACGCGGCTGACCTTGACTTGCTTGATCTTTGTACAGGTGTTACGCGGCTGACCTTGACTTGCTTGATCTTTGTACAGGTATTACGCGGCTGACCTTGACATGCTGTGTTCTGTCTGTGTGTAGGGTCGATTGGCCGCAGTGGAACACGAGAGGGATGCAGCCATTGATAAACTCCATGAGACGGACGAGGAGGTTCAGTCCCTGAGAATCTTCTACAGGTAGACGTCACATTCACCACCAGCCACCTCTTTCCCCGTTCTGCAAGTCGGTTCTAACCTTGAAGTGCTTAACCTTCATCTTGACTTCTCTCCTGGTTTTGCCATCACCAATGCACTATTAATGAACACATAATTGGAAGGCCCCCACCCCGACTCACCCCCGACTCACCCCCGACTCACCCCCGACTCACCCCCGACTCACCCCCCCGACTCACCCCCGACTCACCCCCGACTCACCCCCGACTCTCTGTTTTACTTCATCACCTCTCATTACATATCTCATGCAGTGAGTCAAGTCAAGCTTTTTTTAAACGGGTTTAAAGGATCTCTTCAAATAAAATAGCGTTAAGAAAAGGTATTGAAGTTTACCTTGAAGCTTTTCTCGGGAAAGATGTTAGGCTAGTCGAGCATGATGTACAAATGAAGCGACTCTATTTACATGACGTCAACTAAACTATTGTCATAATCGTCGTGGTGAATAAGTCAGTGGATTGAATAGATCTCGTGTTGGGCGAGTATGACTCGTTCAATCCAGCCGAGATCCAGGGTGACGTGATCCCCTCGGTGAAGTAGCATGTCTGCCGAGATCAGAGGTCAGAGATGGAATTGTCAGTCTTCTCCACCACGCAACTCGCCCACACCTGGGCACTACAGGGCTTCAACCCTGGCGATATATGCTAATTATGTCTATTTTAAGCGCGGGTCAACTGCATGCGTGGGTGATGTGGTGACGGGGGCTGGAGCTGGGTCGCATCTCTGCCAGGGACGGGGCATTCATCATAGGAGAGTAACTTCTGAGAGGCCGGTAGACATCAATCAACAGGTCATATTCATCATTTCTCATGTCTCGTACGCTCCGTGTCAACTACCCCCTTCCGCCTCCCCGCCTCGCCCCGCCTCCTCGCCCCGCCCCACTGACTTAAAAGACTTCAAGAGATGTATTGGGTCCAAATGCCTTTACCGGCAATAGTTTGGTCTTAAATATTGCAGCATTGCCGCGAAAGTGATGTCGGTTGATGATGATGAATGGAACAAACAGGGCGAGTCTGAGATGGCTTGTAATGGCCGCTCTGTTGGAGGGAGTGGGGGATAGGCAGAAAGCTAGAGTGGGGTTCATTCAATATGGCGCCATCTCAACCAGATAAAAAGAGCCAAGCATGAGAAAGCAGATGATATATTATCTCCGCGCTTGTAGCAGCAGGACTGCAAAGGCCCTGGCACGTTGGACAAACATAAAAAATTACGCGCTCCTTATCGCTGATACGCGCCCCCAACGCTAGGGCTGTGTGCTGATACGGTGAAGGGGGGAGGGGGGTGTGAGATCTCGTCAGGGTCTTCCCACCAACATCTGCGACAGACTCTCCAGTTGACAGCGACGTGCACAAGCAAACACCTCATTATACATGCTCTGTAGCCCTCATTAAGTATGCATATATGCTAATGAGTGGCAGCTTGGTCTGTTGACGAAGCTGTATTTTTCTCCCGTGGGTTCTGACAGCTTCCTTACCTTATTAATACCCGCATGGTCTCAGGTAAATAGAGTCGGCGCAGGACTAGGTAGTCACCAGGTGGCGCTCTGTCAGACTCAGGTGCTGCCGCCAGTTTCAGCCTTCTTACCATCTGTAAATCTCGGGTCAGATTATCGACAAACCAAATATGAAGACGACTTGTTGAACTTTGAAATGTGTTTTTTATTGTGAAGGGAAACTTTTCTGGCCGCATTATTTATTGTTATACGCTTAATACACGCTTTATACCAGTACCATTCATTATATATTTCCTATCATAATTGATTTAACGCGTGGTAAGACGTGCATTTTACTCAATGTATATAGGGGATCATATAAATCAGTCTTTTGGCACCTTAACGTGTTGCCCAATTGATAAAGCTATCAGACATCACCCTTGGCAACAAGTAATATTTAGAGCAAAGAATCCTTTGTTATTAATTTATGCTTAGAATATACAAGCCCTCTTTTACATCGCTGGTCCGTCAGTGCAGTAGTCGCCTGTGCGATGGCAGTCATCGGTTATAACTTACTGGAGCATTAGAATTGGGGCAAAGTGGAGTAAATAAAGCTGAGGCAAGCTTCGTTACCTGCTCAGTCATAAACACTGGACTTCCATCCGAGACTGTATATATATATATATATATATATATATATATATATATATATATATATATATATATATATATATATATGTTATATATATATATATATATATAGTACATATATATAAACATATATATATATATATATGTGTGTGTGTTTATTTATATCTTATGTATATAGTATATATATATATATATATATATGTATATATATATATATATATATATATATATATATATATATATATATATATATATATATATATATATATATATATATATCAGTACGCTGCGACGTCACTTCTTCAACTGATGGCATCTCGGTCGTATGTGTGTATCTATTCAGTTTGCACAAGTCGCTGTCGCAGGAAGAGGAGTTACGGGACCAGTACACTCACAGTCTAGAGACTCTAGAAGCTCAGCTGAAGACGCGCGACACCGCCATGGACCGCTTGCAATCCGACAACGAGCGCCTACGTTCTCAGTTGGAGTCGGTCACGGCGCAGAATAGCGCGTTAGTGGCGCAGCTCAAGACGGCACAGGTCGGCCAGGAAGAGGCGCTGACCAGCAAGGACAAGTAAGTTATTACATGGGGGCCAACTGCTGCATTGTTCACTGCACATTTATGGTGGGATACTTCTATCATTTATGGTGGGATACTTCTACCATTAATGGTGGGATACTTCTACCATTTATGGTGGGATACTTCTACCATTTATGGTGGGTTACTTCTACCATTTATGGTGGGATACTTCTACCATTTATGGTGGGTTACTTCTACCAGTTATGGTGGGATACTTCTACCATTTATGGTAGGTTACTTCTACCAGTTATGGTGGGATACTTCTACCATTTATGGTGGGATACTTCTACCATTTATGGTGGGTTACTTCTACCATTTATGGTGGGATACTTCTAACATTTATGGTGGGATGGGTTACTTCTACCATTTATGGTGGGATACTTCTACCATTTATGGTGGGTTACTTCTACCATTTATGGTGGGATACTTCTACCATTTATGGTGGGATACTTCTACCATTTTTGGTGGGTTACTTCTACCATTTATGGTGGGATACTTATACCATTTTTGGTGGGTTACTTCTACCATTTATGGTGGGATACTTCTACCATTTATTGTGGGATACTTCTACCATTTTTGGTGGGTTACTTCTACCATTTATGGTGGGATACTTCTACCATTTTTGGTGGGTTACTTCTACCATTTATGGTGGGATACTTATACCATTTATGGTGGGATACTTATACCATTTATGGTGGGATACTTCTATGGACATATTACAAATAGCTTGGAAACAGCCGACCCAGTCTCGGTCAGCAACTAGTTGTAGGATTCACTCTTTTATTCATTTTCTTCCCTCATTCATCTCCCTCACTTATTCATTTGCCTTTCTCATTCATTATGTTGCTCATCCATTTCCCTCTTATTTCATCATCCTCTTCACTCCTCTATTTTCTTCACTCCTCCATTTTCCTCACTCCTCCATTCTCCTCACGCTCTATGGTCCTCCTTTCTGATTGACATACACCCCACCCCCACCCCCACCCCCCCCCCCAATCCAACCCGCACTCTCACTTGCACGTCAATTACGTCACTGCTACATACCCACTCGAAATAAAGTGATGGATTACACGATCAAAGCCGAGATGAGACGAGCAGAGAGGCTTATACAGTCACCGCCATCCTATCTTACGCCCCCCCCCCCCAACCCCAACCCATGAGGCAGGTGTTGTGTTGAGCAGGTGGAGGCGGTCCCGGGGGTTGTAACGTACGTGATGCAGCCTCTCGTTGCGAGGATGACGAGGCGGGGACGGGGAGGGATTAGTGAGGTGTGACGGGATTCCTCGCATCTGCTCTACTGCGCTATACTATCCGATGGGGCAAGGTGCGCCGTAAGTCCCCGATGCAACCCACTCAGACTTTCCCCTCACCCACACAAGTAGCACGGAGTCAATGGGAGGGTTCGATGACGGCGGCCAATCGACGGCCCCACCACGACAAGCTAATTTACACGATTCGAGGAGTAACTTAAATTGTTTTAGTAGAAGACGAATCACAAGGTATTGTTCGGGGAGAATCATGACGGATTGTTCTAGAAGGTGAAGAATCACAAGGATCGTACTTGTAGATGACGAATCATGACATATTTCTGTGGTATAGATGACGAATCATGACATATTGCTGTGGTATAGATGACGAATCACGAGGGTTGTTCTGGTAGATGGTTGTTCTGGTAGATGATGAATCACGAGGGTTGTTCGATGAATCAGGGTTGTTCTGGTAGATGATGAATCACGAGGGTTGTTCTGGTAGATGATGAATCACGAGGGTTGTTCTGGTAGATGATGAATCACGAGGGTTGTTCTGGTAGATGATGAATCACGAGGGTTGTTCTGGTAGATGATGAATCACGAGGGTTGTTCTGGTAGATGATGAATAGATGATGAATCACGAGGGTTGTTCTGGTAGATGATGAATGATAGATGATGAATCAATCTGGTAGATGATGAATCACGAGGGTTGTTCTGGTAGCTGATGAATCGAGGGTTGTTCTGGTAGATGATGAATCACGAGGGTTGTTCTGGTAGATGATGAATCACGAGGGTTGTTCTGGTAGACGACGATTCGGGAGGGGTGATATGTGATTGCAGTCGGCTCCTATTTCTAGTCACCCCTTGTCCCGCTAGTAACCTCTCATTATTGTGAAGATCCTCGATCCTGGCTACTCCGTGTCATCTTTCTATATTAAGCTCCGTCTTGAGAGGTTGATTGTGACCTAATGGAAACAGAATACCACTTCAACCTGACCTACATCTCACACTTAATGTAGATAGACAAGTTTAAAGTCGACCATATATAAGATATTTCATATCTTGCTGTCGGAGAAATCTTGGCGATGACAGAACCTAAATATGGCGTTTGACAGGAGAGCTTTCCTTGATGGATTGCCTCATTAAGTGAGGAAACGCGCGGTTTTCAAGTGTCCATGACACGGGTATGACTTACATTCGTTCGTACAAACGTACCTAGCATTGACGTTTGGATCCATTACAGGCGAATTCTCAAGTACACAAGGTCATTACATACTGTTACATAACGCCGTGGTCTGGTCAGTATAGCGGCCATCTTGACGGGAAGTGGCGGCCGGTGGATGACCAAGTGTTTGTGTCCCGACTAAGAAATCCCCTTTACCCCCGACTCCAGCCCCTTCCTCTTTCCACCTGCCCCAAACACCCCCTTCAACTTAATTCTCACCTCAAACATTCACGGCGCCACCTTCGTGCGCTCTCGAAAGGCGAGATGTGGAATTCGATGTTTCTAGAGGGATTTCACTCGTCAAGTACTGGCTGTTTTCTTGTTAAGACGATGTCAGCGCCTTAAGCACCCGCCAGTTGTAATCAGGGTCTTGTACCTGGTTGTCATTGAGATGCAGAAGCTGCTCGAGTTGGTTGCCAGGCAGCAGGGGACATGGCGGGTCGTGATTGGAATAGAGTTTTCGGCACAAGTGAATGACATCTGGACATCCCATTAGCTGCTGACCTAGAGTAACACTAAATCTCCATTTACGCCGGAATGTTCTCTGAGGGAGTGAACCAGGGCGCTGGTGAAGACCTTCACCATGAGGTGGTTTTCATGACTTCGTAGTTACATTATTAATCTTAGATGTGAGTTTTGAGTGAACCATGTAGGCAAACAGTATGTCCTCACCTACCCGAGCCTCAGCGCCCCCTACATCTACAAAAACTTGAGTCGCTAGGTGTCGCTGTCGTCACTACTAATCATTAAGTCCACGTGTTCACTGATGAGTGAGAGACTTGCATCACAAACTCTGGTGTTGACGTGGTCAATACAATATACTGACAACCCTTATTTGTGTTCACGACGCTTTCACTGACGATTCTATTGTACCACTACGCTACCTGCAGAGGGGAAGGGGTCATATGGAAAGGTCAAGCGGTCGCTGCTATTTCTTCCTATAGCTGGCATTGTCTTGGAAGTATTGTTCTAACTGCCCTGTCAATTTCTTAGCTAATGTACTAATATTTTGTACACGATGAGCATTGTCATTTCACTTTTCTTTACTGAGAGCTGTCCACACCTGCTGCTCATTTTGTTTGGTCACCTTCAGTCGGTCATCATTCTACAAGTCGACATGAGCCGTCACCAGCAGCGTGGCTTCTCGGCTTACTTTCTTCACCCTTACTATCGCCCCTCATTTGGGACTAAGGGATGCAAATTTTGGACCTTCCTTATATGGTCATTATTTTCTTAAATGGACAACCATTTATTTATTATTTATCTTACCATATTTGGTCATTGTTTCCTAAAATGGGCCTACTTTCATTTTTGGCCATACCTTGTTTGGTCATTGCTTCCATATATGGACCGTTTTGTTTTGATATTTGAGAACAATTGTATGCTCATCTGTTAGTCTGCTTGTAAGGATTGTGGAAAGCTCCTTCATTAGTTCGCCAACTGGTATTAATATCAACTAAATTCTAGCTAATCAGATCTTATTAACTGACTGGCCCTTTCGTTCCGTCTAGCCCCACCCTGACTCGCCCCGGTCTGTATGTGCGCCTCGTGTTTCTTTTCGTCCACGAATTCTTGCCATGCCTGGCCCGGTCCAATCGCAGCTCCGACATCCACTTATTCGTTCGCATCGGCTGAATTCTTGTTCACTTTAGATGTCTTTGTGTTGCCGTGTCACGCCTAACTGTGACTTGTCTCCGTCACATTGGGCGTGACGTTATTCTCGTCACAGCGCCTAGCTCGCTCGCCATCACAGCCAGTACGTGATGCAGTGAGACTCCTCTCTCCGCCATGTTTACCTGATGAAGTCCGTGCGGGTCTTATTGACACCTGTCCACTCAGGTGACAGGAAATGGAGGTGTTCAGGTGTGGTGCGGCAACTCACCTGGACGTGACGAGAAAGCTTATCAGGTTGTGCCGGGCAGAACGAGGTAGGGGGTGATGGCGACTTCATAGCGGGGTGTATTGCCAGTTAGCCCCGAACGGGTAGAGGGATGGGGTGGGCTCGTAACTCAATGTATTACGGGCGTATTCGATGTGTATTGTATGTGTGCTGTGTGTGTGTGACGTGACAGGTCGTCTAATGTTGATACATTAGCTCTGTTGATTTATGAAATGAGACATTAAGTGTAGCGGTGAGCTTGGACGAGACTTGACCGCTAGTGTAGCGTCCGCGTTGAAGCTGTCATACGAGGCATCGTTCCTCGTTATGCCCCCCCCCCCCCTTAGCGGCAGTTAGCTTCCTCACGCGTCAAAGTTGGTTTCCCTTGGGTTAGTGATAGTGTTTCACAAATGAAAGGAAGTATTGCTAGAGAACGTGATGAGGTGGCGCCGCCTGCCTACCCTGATACAGTTACTGTAGCTGACCTTGGCCTGCTTGACCTTCACACTAGTGTTGACCTTGTTGGTGCATTTGTTTGTGTGTAGGATGGAGAGATTGGTGAACGTGTTGAGGAGGAAGATCAACGGTTTGGGTACCAAGAGCGACGACTAGACTTACCGCATGACCTCACCTGACCTCATGAGGAAACTGACAGATTATCAAGTCGAATGAAAATACTCAATCTGTCTTAATCAGGCCCTCATCAGCCCCTGCTGCAGTTGTGTCTGCCCTGTATATGCTGCTAATGATGTACCTCAGCCTCTGTATCCCAGGGGGCTTTTCTCGTCCTAGTCCATCTACAATGTGCTTCCTCTTAGGAGCTTCTACACGAGGTGGAGCAGCTCCTAAACTCCCGCTTAGAGAAGCACTCATGACATACCTGAGAATGATTCATCTCCAGTATTGTTAATCATAGCAAACATTTGAGGTGATATATATATATATTATAGGCTATATATTATATTTGTATCAGTTCTTGGTTCAAGATCAACAAAGCTATTAGTCTTGTGCAGCAAAATGCTGGCAACACGCTCAGCGTGGACCAGTTTCTCTCCCTATCGGCCAGTGTATGTTCTGTGGATGTGGTGTATCAGAAAGCTATTGTCAAGTGCTATTGATATCCCAAATTGTCAATTTCCTCTGAGTGCTATTGTGATATATCTATGTGCAATATTCAAATTGACATACCGTACCAATGACCAAAGATGCGTTCTGTCAACGACCTAACTGTGTTTACTGGTTGTGTTAAGAGAAACATGTCATTATCATTCACATCAAACTGATTATATTGACATTAATACATACAATGGTTTGTCTTGTTAATGCCATAAAGAAAATCTTAATGGTGTAAACAATATTTATGCTCTTCTCAAGTTTTTGATACGTATGGTCAATTATTATATTTGTATCTTATTGTCATCATTATACTGTGTGTGGATGTCATTATCAGATTATGTAACCATTATTTGTGCGCTATCTGGTTATGGTGCAGGTATTAAACTCGCTGCTAAATAATACTCCTTTTAAATTGTGATTATATCTTTTGTGTTTTAAAACTGACTGCCAGATTTCTGCTTGTAGGTGTTGGTTCAAGAGGTTCTACACATCAATATGCATTGAAGTTCATTGCTAAATATGAAAATGATCCCTGTTTCAGGATGTGATGGATTGGTTAAATGTGAACCCTGCTTAGGATATTATGAAAGGAAGTGTTTGATGCGATGTGCTGTGTTTGTTCAGGGGTGTGGTGGTCAGGAGGTAAACTGTGCTGGTCTTATTAACCAATCGGAACCCAGATTAAGCTTTTCTCCTGGTGACATCTCCAGGTATGGAGCCTGATGTGTGACGCCATGATTGTGTGTAGAGTTGACATGATTGAGTCATGCCTATTGACGGATGTGTTTAGAGAAAACCCTTCAATACATCCCCTATGTTAATGAGTTTATGCTAATGAAGCGTGGGTTAGCGTTGCCATGGTGATTTCAAATCGTCGTCTGAATAATGTTTGCATTTTACACTTGTTAATGTTAGTTCATTTTAATTGGAATCAAGGAACGACTTAGTCTTTTTGTGCAATGCAAGCTATATATAGCTGTGTGTTTGTAATTTCACTCGAGTCATGGTTATTTAATTTCTTAATTTACATTATTTACTTAAAGCAATCTTGGTTTTCCATTCAATAAAAGAAATCGCTCCAAACTTGTCTTTTTGTAGAGGCAGCTTTCTCTTTTTTATCCCATCAGGAAATGTCAGCCTTTCAAGAGTCTATGTCATTGGATAATTCATGGGGAAGCGCTGGGCCTTTTGTGGTGGTGTGAGAGGCCTGCTGTAGGCGTTGACTAAACTACGACTCTTTATCTATGCATCTGATGAAAGTGTCATTAAAAAAACGCTCTCGAATTAACTGGCAAATGCCATGACAAGGACTCTGTGAAAGGCAAGCAGAGCCAATATTGCCTCGCACTGATGAATAAAGACATCTTGCACAAAGGAAGATGATTTGGGAAAATCTCGATAGCAAACACAGCTCAAAACTGGTAGCGAAGGTCTGGGTGCTAAGGTACCATCGGATATAGTTCTAGGCAAATAGCTCTAGGTAGTCGTCAAATATTGTCTGGGGACAAACTGCTATTGAACGCGAGTGTTTGCTTCTGTGACCAAGATGAGCGTTCTTACGCGCTATTCCCCCTTCGTTTGTCGTTTTCAATGGGGAGAAAGCGACGTTAAACGGTCCCGTGACGCGATGGTTGGTTTGAACTCGCCACGACAAGTCCACCGTTGAGATTTACTCAGTCAATTTGTTCTATCTTTGCTATTTTGTGTTATAGATTGATAGAGTTTAAGTTTGTGTATAGTTATGCGTCGGCGTTTAGATGTGTAGGAGATGGACTCGTGAGTGATACCAGCGGTGACTTTGAAGAGGGATTTGTGCGGCTGAGCGTGTGAGGATGTCATGGGTTTGTGTTTGCGCTGCCAAACTGAGTGTAAGTCGAGATAATATCGGGCAAAACGCACACAAGTTGGTGCGACTTGGGGTCAAGAGGATACGTACTTAATTATTCAAGATATGTGTTGTCGATTTCTCATTGTGGCGTCGCTGGAATGACGTCGGATAGTGCTAGTTCGAGTGAAACCAATCTGACCTTCAAATATTGTGTGACACTATTTGTATTTTCCCTCAAAAATTTTCTCATTTTCAAATACAAGGCAATATTTTCACAATCCAAAACCACACAAAGTAATCTAGTACCTTGGTCAAGGCGTCAAAATCACGCATATAAAAGCCGTTTAATCACTGCTTGTGCGCCGGTAATGGAATTGAACACGCGGTCTGTTTTGTGCTGTGTATGAATTGTATAGAGCAGGAAACATATTGTAGGAATACCACACATTCTCCCGCTAGGCGCCAACTTTACCTCCACTGAAAAGAGCTCCTTAAGCGCAAGACACCGTGTCCGTTAATGGTTTCCTGAAACATCCAATACTAAACGCTTTGATAGAGACGGGAATTTGTAAAGTGGACGCTTTGTTAACCAGACAAAATGAAAACGACTCTGAAGACTGATTGCGTGAAGTCTGACGTCATCTCGCACCTGCGAACTGTTGTTTTCACGATTAGCCATTGAGCTCATTAGCTGTGAAAACCCGATTCGATGTGCGAACCGCGCGGTACTTAGTGATAGAGTCAACAGAACTGCCGCACCCAGAGACCCCTGTTTCGGTTAAGGCGTTAGCGTTTAGCGCCCGTGAAAATGTTTTGTTAAGTAACTTAAAGAGCTTTGTTTCAAGTGATATTAAACCAGTCTATCATGTCGCTTTCTCGCACCACCCATGGGAACATTTACGTCGACAGTTTCGCAGGAGTCAAGACAAATTTTTAATGAACGGATATATTGACTATTAAACGGCGGTGACTTATTCATAGTTTTTAGACTTACTCATTTCCCATTGATTCCATCGAATGAATAGATCAGTGGTTGTTTTCAATGTGTCCACCTCCTTTCTCAGCAGTTGTTCATTGCATTATCCCTGTCGGTTCATTTTGTTAATCTATTTGATGCTTGATCGCTGAGACAGGGTGTTGTTGCCGCCCTCTCTCACCCGGCTACACCAAACCGTGGCCCGGTAGCGCCCCGTGGTTACGCTCCATCGTTGCCTAAGAGACCTCAAAACACATAAGCAGGTGAGCGCTCACCACGATGGCTGCTAAGCACGAATACTGCAGCTGCCAATCGAAAATATTTTAGATTAAGAAATTTGAATGGTGAGCATGAAACAATAAGTTGGCGAGGTTTTGACGAATTGTTTCATATCGCAGGTAGATGTATACTTTCACGGTACCACGTAAACCGATGTGACGTAAACAGCTATATATATATATATATATATATATATATATATATATATATATATATATATATATATATATATATATATATATATATATATATATATATATATATATATATATATATATATATATATATATATATATATATTTCATACGCATATTATGTTACCATTAAGTAAGCAATACATGAATCACTTCGTGTAAACATGCGGAGGCGTAATTTGACACAAACGAGATCTCGCGGCTATCTCGATGTAGAATTTCCGAGGGGTCAACAAGTACATTTATGTTCAAATACCCCTCTTTTAAGCCGGGACCGATTCTAAGCACTCTCGACATGTTTGTCGTCCGTACTTTAGCGTGGCTGCTCTGTGACCTTCTTCCAGTCGATCTTGACTCCGCCATTCCATTACACTGCCCTGTATTTACCCAGAATCCACTCTCACACCAAGTATTCACTTATTGTTGTACAATAGCTCTCCTGTCAAGTCCCTCGCTGTTAACGGCCAGAAAAAGTGCTATAAGTATTTGCATTCAGGTTGAATTAACTCTTCTGTGATCGATCTCTGATTAGTGTGAGTTGAGTGTGACAGGCTCGTGATGTGTGATAGATGGCGACCAAGATTACCTGCACGGTTGGGATCCACGACATTAGCTCACAAGGCTAAAGCTCACAAGGCTAAAGCTCACAAGGCTAAAGCTCACAAGGCTAAAGCTCATATGTGACCTGTGATAGAACCTTCAGGTTCTTTAAAGCACCCCAGGGTTCCAGATAGAACCCACAAGAACCTTTGTTTGTAAGTGTGTGCAAGGCTGATGCTCACAAGTTAAAAGCTCCCAAGACATAAGCTGGAAATGCACAGCTCAAAAGGCAAAAACTCAAAAGGCAACAGCTTAAAGGCAAAAGCTAAACAAAGTAAAGGCTCAAAAGGCAAAAACTCAGAATGCAATACCTCAAAGGCAAAAGCTAAAAAAAAAAGAGTAAAGGCTCAAAAGGCAAAAACTCAAAATGCAATAGCTCAAAGGCAAAGGCTAAACAAAGTAAAGGCTCAAAAGGCAAAAGCTTACACGACAAAACCCACAGGGCAAAAGCTCGGCTCCTCAATGAAAACAGCGACTCAAGCTTGAATTTTTTGTTATAGAAATAATCTTCATCCCATAATGATAAGAATTAGAGACTTTGGTATCAAGTGAATATCACTTAGAATATCGACTGAATACCATACACTCAGGAATCCTCAGTACTGCCAAGATATTGAAACGGTGAGGATTTCCAGAAAGACAGCTTCCTTGACGGAATGACAGACACGTCGGACGCACCGCGCGCCTTGCTGGTCGCACCGCACGCAATCACGGACGCAACGTGATTTGTCTGAGCTTTGGTTGCAAGTTAACCTGTGATCTTCTGTCCGCGCATGACAGTGAGCGACCTGATTGCATCACGCATCTCGTAGTTCACCACCCGCTGCGATTTCTATAATGAATGCACTTTTCCCTCAAACAGACCGACTCAATGGAAGACCGACCAATTTTAGAAAAATATCGTCACATTTGTATCAACAATGAATGTAAGTATTCAAATTTGACGTAAACTGAATAACAACATATAGCTGTGATAACCTGGTTACACACTGGCACCTTTCCTGTTTGATCTTTTCCCATTGAATGGAACTCAAACGCGAGCATCAGTCTCCGATGATCAAACGCGCGTAATACAACAGTGAAAATAAATCCATGAAAATATGTGTATATGTAGTTATAATCCAAATTGCATATAGCGTGTTACAAATCCGTTGGTAGTCACATTCCGTTATCAGAGTCCTCCTTATCCCGATGGTAACGCGGTAATGACCTCCGCCAAGACGCCTCATTCCTCTTACAATCAGCTCTTCCCTCTTGTCAACTTGATGGTGTAGACATGCATGTGTGTTCTAGCTGCGTGCGTACATATTTCCCCGGAACACACAGCCATACCTCAACACTACACAGCCCCCAACACCTCCTATGTATTCATAAGACATTCCAATAGTTACCCAACAAATATGAAATGGTTTGTTGTCACGAACAACATGATAATATTAGTGGCGTACACATCCCAACAAGCACATCTCCCCTCCCCCCCCCCCCACACACACAATACCCTACGCCCTACAACACTATCCAAGGCGCGACACCTTGTCAAATTTACTGATAACAAACACTTGGTATTTCTTTAGCGGTAGCTTCGATCGTGGTGGACAAGGGTCTACTAATATGAACAGATCAAGAGAAACACGTGTCCGTCAATAACGATTGACTACCTCTATATTCCAGTGGACAATGCCGCACCTAATCCGCTAGAAATCTTACATGATCATTCACATACGACTGAGCGTAAGGAAAACGCGCCCCCATGAAACAATTCTTCGCTGCTCGTATATCTCAAAATAATGGGTTTTAGAAAATATGCGGTGTCATTTAAAATTGTTTAATGAGAATTATACTTCTTATGAGATGCGCGCCCCCTATATGCAGTGCGTTAGGCGAGTTCGATTGAACGTTCGGTTATTTGGCGACTAAGCGTGAATTATCCTGCCAGTGCAGACCACCCGAGGTGACAAGCAAACCCAGCCTAGGCTTACTTCATAAAATACTATTTGATCTCTCTTTTTACCCCCAGGGAACATATACCTATCTACTCACTGGAGGCACGTTAAGTGTTGTTATAGAGCCACAGAGGAATAAATCTTTCATATATATTTGTACTTCCAACCCTCAGTCGCCCCTTCTCCTCGCATTGTGCGTTTTAGTTTCTTCTTTGCAGAAATTCAACGCCGGAAAACGTCGATGTTCTTTCATGTCATCACGATTCGAGCAATTCGAACTTATCTGAAATCTCATTGTCGCGAAATTCTATCTTGAATAGGTTTCTGCAGGGTATATGGGGTCCATTGTTCGCTACGTCAATAAAAAACGCATAGATCGATGAAAACGAAAAGGGAATTACTTTTCAAATTCACCGGTTCCTTTTTTTGTCACGATCGTCGGGTGTATGGAGTACAGCGCGATATGTGCGTGTGTTGGGTGGGGGGGGGGCTGGTCTGGGAAGCGGGGTTGTATTTGGCTCGTATTGACGGAAGGTAATGGATTGTTGAAAAGTTGTACCGCACGTATTGTCAAGAAAAATGTAATATATGTTTAGCAATAATCGATATTCATTCCACTTTTCATATATATACGATGTTTAGCAGCGATACAGGTTATGGCAACTGATGTTGAATAGTTAACGCATTTGTTTTCACTGACTGGGACTGGGTCGGTGTTGTTGGAGTTTGGATTATGCATGGGACAGAAGACGATTCAAGAATGCAGAAAATTGCAGTTAGACGCAAGGAGAAACCGACCACAAATCTTAGACGCGTCGTCGCCTTCCTCGAGTACCGATGGCGTCTACATGAGTAGAAATTTGGTACTGCGAAAATATTTGACGCAAAATCCAACACCAAGGTTATGAGTATGCGCAAAGAAACGGTTACATCAGTTGAGAGAAAATGTCGTCTGCTTTAGAGTTCAAGCGCTGCTGAGAGCTGTCAGGAGATAAGTCGGGTTAGTCAATAGCTGTCATGACTTGCGATTCAACGAAGACCTCTTTCGGAGGACTCGAGGTCCTCAGGTAGGTTTCTGAGTCCGGGAGAGGAAACCCTGAGCTTTGAAGCTGTCAGAATACCCAAGACATGTTACAACCCAATCTGAAATCCGAGTGAGTTTACTCCCCAAACATACCCCGCCTTCACCGTGTCCCCGCTGACTCCACTGAAGCCCTCCCAAGCCCTCTTCTCCAAGATTAGAACCAAGTTTGCCTAACCCCTTCTAAATTTGGTCTTATCCCAAAGTAATCACTTTGATCAAACATTGAGGAGTTGGCTCTCTCTAGTTTAGGGTCTCTGTGTAGGACTAACTAGCCGTCTGAGTCCCAGGTATCTTGACGCGTACCTGGGGGTGTCATGGGAAATTTATGGACCGTCATTTAACGAGATTTATGCGACATGTTTGTTTAGTTGACATGGATACGTACCACGTGACTTATGGTGGTTTCACTTGAGTCCGATGCTGAGATGAACCTATTCCTCTAAAGCGCGTAAACAGCATTAAACGCGAGTAGATCTGATGATGATTTTTTTTTCAGTTTGAAAATGTGTCCTTTATATTCCTATAATCAGTTTGCAAAATTTGTTTTTATTTGTGAAATATTTGCGATTAATAAATATTTGTCGATCCAAAATCCGGTTATATAAAATATACAATCAATTTAAATTAAAACAACTATTCTTATCTCTACATGTGTAGTATTGTTAGCAAGCTTGGTCTTTTCTTGCAGAATAATTCTTTAAACCAGCCCACAAGGGCGCTGGTTCGCAGATTAACTAAGGATAAACAACGACTCTCTCGACAATAAACAAAACACCCTCCATCTAATCCCTCAAACGAGACGCGCTTTTACAAACCTACTCCAGACATATTCCTCGAATAACGACCCAATGTTGTTGTTTTAGCTATCACCGACAACACTAGTTCCTCACCAGAATGAAACCTACTCTCGCTTTGATCAGCAATGATGAGAGATTAGGCGGGGTGTTTTAAATGGAAGTTATCACTGAGATTCGACAGCAGACAAGTCAATTAGATGGTCGAGCGTGATAACGCAGTTAATGACGATTTAATCGGGCGACACAATAGAGACGCAATAATGGCTGCACTAACCGATTGAGCGCCGAAATAACATTTCTTCTGGGAATCGGTAACATCAAAGAAACGTTTAGTTGACTCGACAAACAGGTGTCAGACAGGAACTCAAATTTAATTTTCGGAATTCGGAATATGTTGTATAATTTTAAGCTAGTTATTTTCTAATTTTATAAACGCACTCCCATCGCAAATTATCTGTTCGAATCGAATGATTTTCAATAAAATAAATAATTACCTTTTAAGATGGCACTTTGCTCTCTGCGAATCGGGTGTCCAAAATTGTTTAGAATTTTATTTGTATTTATCCTGGCCGCCTGTTGTTAGGTATAACTCCGCCTCGTGGATAACAGTGTCCGTCTGGGTGTGGATGCCGTGCTGGTCGGGGGAATTGCTCGTTAGTTGCACAACCAAATAAAGAATATATCTGCTACAGGCTATCCATGCATTTTCTTCTGTTTACAGACAAAACTTGCCTTGAGAACAAGCAAATTTATCCTCTTGTAGTTTCCGTCAAATTATCAAATATGTGCCGTGATAATATTGAGAGTATCAAGTCAACAGCTTGTGTCAAATGGCGACAACTCTATTTGACGCGGTAATATTTATACGAGTAACCGATTTGTTGTATTGTATTGCGTAGGGGGGAATATACGGGGGAAAGTCGTCTTGTTCACACAAGTTACAACCGGATTGCGGTTAAACGAGTCTAGTTATACAGCTTGTCTATACGACAAATATTATATTAGTATATATGCCATGGGAGCAATACTAAATATGGTCACGCGCTGACGGGATCTGTGTGTCAATGTGGATTTTATCTGTTTTAAGTGGCACGGGTTTTCGTCCTACCATGTATGATTTAGACTTGTATGCTGCCGTTCTAAATCAAGCAATAAAAATACAAGATAAGCACATATTTGTAGCAGTATTTACGAATCAGCTTTAAATACTTAAACGCGCGTATATGCATATCGGAGTGACGAAACGCTTGGGATATATTTTATTAAAACAGTAAAAGTACAGACTAATTTTTACTCTTTCCCCTCGCAGCGTCATCGAGAATATATGGTATTTTATTTTTAAAATGACATTTGCTGCGCAGAATTCTGCTTAGCGTCTCTGAAATTGACATCGTCGCGTCAGACGCGAAACCCGTCAATTTGTAAACTTGATTATTTTAACGAGCGCATTTCCTTTGGGAACACCGGTGTTTAGCAACACAGCTTACACCAACATCACACCAGGAACAATAACAAACTTAACGACAATAAAAGCCAACTAATTAACGTTCGCCACTTTCAAACCGACCATTATCACAGGTGAAATGAAAGAGAGAATTTAAAACCTAGCGACCGTTCTTTCTCTCTTTGTACGGTTATTTGCTCATTTCATCTACTCGGTCTCTCCTCCGACAGCACCCATTTCCACGAAAATAGTTTCCACAGATGTCAGAGTATATCCCCCCCCCCCCAACCCATCACCCACCCCACCTTCAAACTACCCTATGCGTAACTTACCGATCGATCGCCTAACACTGAAGCAATTTTGCCACTTAGGTGATGAAAGGTCTGACAACTTGGTAGCATCCGCGAAAACTCGTAATTGCACTCGGCAAATCTTGGACTTCATTATCCCAGCTTATTCACGTGAACACGTATTGGACTACAATTTTGTCGGCCATTTGTTTAAAAACTACAATCGAAAGCACCATTTAATAGGGCTATGTTTTTCTCAATAAAATATACCACATCTCATATATTAAGTTCTGTATTTCAGACGCATCCTCCAATAAGTCAAGCGTGTTCCCCACATTTGAGCTTTGATTGAGAGCACTTGTGCTGACGCTGTGACGCGTGATGTCGCTTGCATGTCAAGTATCTTATATCTATTAGTTTCGTGCTCTTTAGAAGCCATGCATGTCGTAGGAATTCATACAATCTCGTCATCATGTTCACTGAACGAGATTCAATTTAGCTGATAGTTCAAGTCATAAATTTTTTATAAAACATGGTGTTTCGTTAGAATAAAAATTATATAGAATGACGAATACGAAGATGACCAATGGAATTGAACCATTTAAGTGGTTTCTTTGGATTCTGGAGGTATTGATTGACCCAGCCTCCACGCGAATTGTTTAAATGCCTAAATAATACTTTAATGCATCGCAGGTCGTCGAATTACGAAGCCTTAATCAACTTATTTCCCCCGTCAGCGGCAGACTAATGCATTGTTAATTAAAACTGCTGATTGGCGTTCGCGACTGGGTTATGGAAGAGGTTCATATCGTATGGAGATGGGGTGAGGGCGACTTGAGCGGGGGTAGGATGAAGGTGGTGTGTAGTTTCCATTCGACAAGGAAATGAGACTGGATTCATGAACACGCGGCATCTCCATGACAACCCGACTGCTGAAAGCGGCAGCTTCTCGATCAGCTTCGGTATAAGAATATCGACCTCAGAACGAGACTGAATCTCATTAATTTAGAATACCACTTATTTTCTGGAAAGCTATCTAAGAATTTTTGTCACGTCCGACAAGGTTCGACACATTTATTGGACTTCTCAAACATATCCTCCATAAGTTATTAAATATTTGTCATTGTCTCGCATAACCTATAGCGATGCTACGTACTCAACCAGGTCATTTGCTGGGATAATAAACAGACCATAATGGACAGACCCTCATAAACAGGCCATCATGGACAGACCATCATGGACAGACCATTATGGACAGACCATTATTGGTGAACCACCATAGACAGATCATCATGGACGACCATCATGGACGGACATCATGGACGACCATCATTGGCGACCATCATTGGCGACATCATGGGCGATCATCATGGACGGCAATCATGGACAGATCACCATGGACTGACCATTATATTCGAACCATTATCGACTGACCATATTGGACGCTCTGCGCGCTAACTTCAATACCATTTAAATAGCCCCAGCATTCTTTACGATCATTCACCTTTGATCCACTGACCTTTTTACCAGCTAATTCATCAGCCAATCTGAGTGGCGGACCTTGTCTATTTAGCAGATGGAACTCGGGCCTGCATCCATGGATCATTATCATCATCTATCAGCCCCGCGCCATGATAAAAGTAACATTCACCCTCGCCTTTGTATCGTATTTCCCAATGCTTTGATCATTAAGGTTGTCATTAAATGTATCCAGCATGAAGCCTCAAGTCGATGCTTTGAAAATAGAATTGCCCTGTTTTTGCTCGATCGTCTGTTTGGCTATCGAGTAGCTGTCTTTCGTTGGGCTGCTGAAAACATAAAAGCCTGGCTACCTACACAGGCAACTCACTAGGACTGAGAGGGCCGAACACGGCTGCCTTTGTTGCTTGTGTGTTTGGTTAGTTTTTGCCAGGCAGGGTTATTAAATAATCATCAGCAGGCAAGGGCGATCGATGGTCAGGGGGGTAGGTAGGTAAAGTGGGGGTGGGGATAACGAGGGGTGGGGTTACGGCTGGTGTGTCAGGGCAATAAAAGGAGTGTACATTCGTAAGAAATGTGACAAGCTAGGGATGAAGGATTGGAGAGAAAACAGGAAATTTATATGCGAGAGAGAGAGAGAGAGAGAGAGAGTGGAGCGATGTGGAATGGCCAAATATGGAGCGGTGATAAGATGTCAAAGAGGGGAAGGGAAGAAGATATCTGGATTCTGATCAGAGGGTGACTGTTCTGAAATAAAACAGGGATTGGAGACGAGGAAATTGACAAGGTAGAGAAAGAGAGAGTGGAGCGATGTGGAATGGCCAAATATGGAGCGGTGATAAGATGTCAAAGAGGGGAAGGGAAGAAGATATCTGGATTCTGATCAGAGGGTGACTGTTCCGAAATAAAACAGGGATTGGAGACGAGGAAATTGACAAGGAAACAGAAGCTGAGTGAAACGAAGTCGATTAACATGAATGGTCGAAGTGGATCGAACTGATATAAAGGTCCGTTATGAGGGCAAGAAATAAAAGGTGAACGAGAAATATGAGGGACAGAGAGGCGGGAATTTAGGAGGGGGAGGGGGTGGGGTGATATGGACGGGGATACACTGAGGCGAGAAGGTAACTTATTGAAGCAGCGAAATGTCAAGCCATCACGGGGCTACCATCGGAATGATCGAACAGTCATAATCGATAATCGACTTTTGCAGGCAGCAGAACTGAATTTGAGTCCTGTTATGTAGAAAAATGGGACGATGCCTTTGAGAACTCACTTGAAGTTCCGACTTATGTCCACACCAGCTGCTGGGAGAGAGAGCTAGGCTGCGTGTAGCCGTATAAGTTATCATTCATAATTCTTGCTTACCGGGACGCCTAAGTCCTCTTAAACCAAGTGGTTATTAAGTGCGATTTGACTTGAGTCATAATTTGTCAGCAAACAAGTTTCGGGATACTCCTGAATCAGTTGACCCATGACATTCGATCAATAGGATATTTTCACAATTATTTCCGTAAAATCTCTCATACATGTCCTATATATTATTATAATCCCTTTGTATGTAATGTTTGCCGTCAAATTATTTCCTCACTAACTTCTGTGTTGTATATGGAAGACAGTCATTCGGTAGAGGGCGTTGCGTCATTTAGCCTTGTTGACCATTTGCGGTCCAGAAGCCGGCGTGAATGGCTCGCTACAAAGTATAAAGGGGTTCGACTTCTCCGCGTCGGTTCCGCTGAGGCACAATAAGGCAATATAGGGTGGATATCTGTAAAGTTATTGTTATACAACAAGCTTTTGATAACAATTGTAACCAATATTCTTACTTAGATATGTCTTTTCTTTGTTGGCAATTCTTGCGGTTGATGAAAAGCGGTGATTGGAATAATGTGAATAATATGAGATCCGACTGGGAGACACCTGGCAATGACGTGTCAGGTGAAAAGACGATGAATAAACGGGCGTCATTGCTAGGAAGGGCATTGGCTTGCTTGTAACACTGATGTGAATTCATTCAAGGCCCATGAAACTGATGTGTTCACACACATTTTCGTCAAAACTACCCATAACGTTTTACCAAGACTTGCTTATAATTGTTGCAGGTACAGATCAGCTACACGCGGTGTCGAATGAGACGAATCTGTAATGCGATGTAGAGATTGGACCCGCTGGCGATCGAATTTCCACATTTGGAGAAAATGGATGCTTGCACAACTCGGGTTGAATGCGCATCATTGTCTAATGAAGAATACTGGAGAAGTTGAGATTTGAGAAGGATGGTCAATTATGTGGCAAATCCCTCCTTGTTGACATCCTTATTTTGGCCTACTAATCACAGGTGGCGTTGGTCAAATGATTCGAGGTGTTTAATGGTTATTTGAAATGCGCCAGTTCCGCTGTTGGCTCGCACAGGGGTGATATAAGTCAAGGGGTGCTTGTTTGAGGGAGTGGGGTGCGGGCATGGGTGGATGTTGTTAAGGTGGGTCCGAAAGGATCCATTATTATGAAAGTGTTATTTCATGGTGGGGAAAGGGGGGTGGGGGCAAGACGTCCTGTCACGGCGAGGGACGGGTGGAGAATTTTGATGTGGAGTGGATCAGAGTGAGTGAGTGAAAGTGTCCTGTTTGCAGGGAGGGGGAGGGGGTTGTAGAGGCGTGCCTCTCTCCTTGTCCAGTTGCTCTGGACATGCGAGTGGACAATGCCGGGCGTTTACCATGGCAAACATGCACTTATAAGGCCCCCATTTGGCAGCCTGTTTACCGGGCAAACACAATTTTCTCGGAGTGGAATAGGAGACAGAGGAGGGGAGGTGTGGCGACGTGTCGGACCCTCCACTCACAGTATGCCTGCCTCAATACCGCCTCAACAAAACCGTGGGATCCAACGGGTGTTGGGACCTTGGTCAGTTATGCGCCCATACATGTTCCGAGGGAATTGACCGCTGGTCAGAGCCTGGGAGATTGAAACAATCCTTCCGAATTGGCCCCTAACTTTTCGAACACCGTTTGTGCGATTCATTCGTACAGACAAGATCAGCAGAATGATAAGGTTTTGTTTGTTTGATCAAATTGGATATTTATGCTACATATTATTATGGTGCTTATGTTAATGAGTTGCTTTCACCAATGACCGGCGAGTTCATCCAATCGATTTTTCAGATTATGGTTTTATGAGTTTGCACTAATGGGCTTTCCATTCACAGTATTCACCTCGCCCCGATCATTTAATGGTATAATCGTAAAACATCATAATTGTATGCAAATATGGATATAAAATTAACGCGTGCTTGCTTAATTGCCGACTCCGACTCTGCCCCCACCCCCCCCCCCCCCTCTCTCTCTCTCTCTCTCTTTATCTCTCTCTCTCTCTCTCTCTCTCTCTCTCTCTCTCTCTCTCTCTCTCTCTCTCTCTCTCTCTCTCTCTCTCTCTCTCTCTCTCTCTCTCTCTCTCTCTCTCTCTCTCTCTCTCTCTCACACACACACACAGCGCATTAGGTGTACAGATGAAGACAATGTTTTTACAATCGATTATTACTTATCTCCGTGGATTACGCGTGATCAGCCAGCGTGCTCCAGCACCATACGTTCCCCGGCTTCCTATTATCACCCGTTTTCTAAACAGTGACCGGCATGATAAAAAAACCCTTCAGTTAATGCCCGTTTATTGTCTCGTTGGTATTGGAGGTAACATTCAACAAGAGATTAAATGCTGTTGGTCGGCTACACGTGTCACACCGTCCATGTCACGTGCTTTCAATAAACCAGGTATATTTTAATTGAAGTTGTTACTTTGAGAAGTTTCATTCAATAACTGCTGCATCTCTTGTGTGGATGTGATCATGGGTCGGACTTTCATCGAACCATTGGGGTTGCTTCCGACGTCAGGCGTCATTCTCCATCCATGCGTGTCAGTCACAGGTACACGAAACGTAGGGGGTCAAGTCGTGAGGTGACGGCTCTCGGCTGCTGCGTCGCGCATGACTGGAAATAAACAGACCATCATATTATATCAGTTTTGATCCTGGTTTGCTGTATAAGGTGTGTTCATGAGAGTGAGAATTAATGAGATCAATATGCATCAAGAAAATGCATAGGTTCAATTATTGTATGTATTCCTATGTGCATTGTAATGTAGTGTGCTGTCAATTATAGGACAGACTTACCATTACAGGTTAAAATTACACCTTTTTAAGAAGTTATTCCACCAAGCATATTTGAGCCGAGTCAAACTTTTTTTAATTCTTTATTTTCCCAAAAAATTGACAGTTCGTAAATCTCTCAGGCGTATGCAGGCATCGGGGTGGTCCCATCGCATCGCACCGCATAAAAGACAAATTGGCCTTTTATGGTGTTACACTGGTTTGAGCGAGTATTGTGGGCTATTGTGCTACAAGGAAGCTGGCGCTTTTTGTGGTGGCCTTGTGTGTTAGGAAACGCTGGCCCCTCTCAGTGGGTGGTCCGCGAAGTCCTCCTCAAACTGATATTCAGATGGAAACTGCAGTAATGGAGATATGAAATGGATTGATACTTGTCCATTGCTACGAGTAAATCTACAAGTTGCTATGACAACTCCACTATGACGTTGGTTATGATGAATTCATAAAACGGTCGTTCAAGAGATACCAAAGAATGATGAAACAATCTGGGCAGCGTTCTGGGTGATATACAGTTTTCGTTGTGTTCTAGATAATGGCTTTAGTATAATGATCACTCTGTAGACACCAGTAAGGGCGCGGATCCGACAGGAAGTGCCCATTATCATACAATGCACCATACCTGACAAGCAGTCCTACTTCGTCTTCCCTTTGCAGCCTATAAACTCCACAAAACTGTCGCTTGCCCTTTGCCAATACCTCCCAATATACCCGCAATGCCAGTCTCTCTTCATTCAGTTATGAGTCAGGTTACCATGGTAACAAGTCGCGTCTGGTTGCTAGGATGGATATTAATGGCTTCTAGCTGCGGGTTATTGCTCCTCTTATCACACAAGTGATATCGGGGAATGTAGGGACGCTTGATAAGGCATCCTTATCATTTGGCATTTGGGGAAGTCGGGTTGGAGTAATGAATGGTGGAGGGAAGCCAGCCACATACGGGGCGCGCGTGCCAAAGCCAGGTCACTTATCACCGCTTATCGGGCTGGCGAAACGACCTGGTCATTATTCATAGTCTTCTGGCGGTCATTTTCAATTGTTAGTTTTCTTGCAAAGCCGTAGAATCTCGCGCATTTGTCATTGTCGTGCGCAGGTACCGGAAGTTGAGCGAGGAAGGTGCATAACTGTGTAGCATTTATTGCTTTATAGCATAAAGGGAAAAAATCTAAACACCTATTTTATTCTACTAGAACAATTCTTCGCTAAATTTTCTTTTACTATAAACGATATCAAAGGAAGCAAAAAATGTGTGAATTTCGTCGTGTCGGTTTCCTAGTGAATTCTGGTATAATCGGGCACACCGCATGCATACACTCGAGTCTGCCTTATTCGCTGGTCGCATGGCTGAAGATATAACCTAACTATATGGTTTTATATGCAGTCCAAATCGGCTTATTGCCGGCTGTTAATATCCACCAAAGGTCTCTCTACCTCCGCGCTTTCTTTGATCTTGTCATAACCGTCTGTACAGCGCGCTAGAAGCCTCCGCGAGCTCCAGTACAAGTTATATATCCCCGCCATAATAACTGATCAATCCAGAGTGCACCTCAGGACCTCTCCGCATAGGAAGGCAGTGACGTAGCCAAGTGGCTTGAAAGGTACCGTTGACTACACGAGCAGTCATTCGGGGGTACAATAGAGTTGCCTGGCGAACTGACTCGGTTGGCCGCTAAGTCATGGCGCAGAATGGCTGTCGAGAGGGAAACATGCACTTGAGGCGGTGAAAACTGTATGTTAATGGAGAGGGATGGGACGGGTGACATGAGAGGGGGTGGGGGGAGGGTGTAGAGGAGGTGGACTTTGTGCCTCCACGACCGGAGAATGGTCACTTCATGAATCCAGCTGCTCGCGGTGCTTCGGTAGAGATTCAGGCCGACGTAAGGATGCATATATGCATGTGTGATCGTGGTGTATAGCAAGGTATCTTCTTCCTGTGTCGGCATCAACCTCATCGCCATTATCGTCCTTATCATCATCATCATCATCACCATCACCATGTGAGCGTATACTCGCCCACACTGGCCGGGCACTCGTCTGTTCATCACATTTACCAACTATAAATGATGGCTGACGTCGCCTAATGCGCCCTCATCCCTCAAGAGAGGACGCTGCAACATGAACACCCCCCACCCCCTCACACACACACACCACTCCCCCTCCACTTCACCCGACGTGCGTCCCGCCGTATTGACGCTCCCCACCGCAACGCGAACTCAATAAACCCCACCCCCGGAATAAGAACCCAGCTTTATCTCAAGACACGACTCAATGATTCAATACGAAAAAATTGATAATATTTAATCCTAATGTATGTATTTTCTTCATTCTCAAGTTGAAAGTACTCATTCGGCATGAATGAATACGGTGAGCTGCTGGGGATTAAATTCTCGCAATCGAAATGATGTGCCAGATTGGCCGGCTGGTTGCACCCCTAGGGTATTGTCTATGTGGTAAAATATCGTAGTGCTAAGTTCAATTAAACGATTAATCTGTTCAGCGGAGAGATACGGCTGAACAGCTTATATAAATAAAACCACGCTATAAAGCGCCAAATTTAATGTCGCTGTTGCTACCATAAAAATTAATTTCAAAGAAATAAATTCTATATTCGCCCCCACGGTAAATAAATCGAATTGAGACATCACAACTTCATTTATATAATTTTTGTTTGCGCAGAAATATTTTAAAATTACGCTAAAATGCGGTATACATATTTATAAAACTAAATGCAATGCCATAATTAAAGTTTATTGCAAAATATTGTTAACATATAATATAGATTACTACTTGGAGTTAGTTGTTGAAGGAATCAGTTGAGCGCGCTACGGCGTCATGTTTACTTTATCAATCAGCGCCGAGCGTGTCTTATCGGTCACTCGTACTGCCCATAAATAGCCCATTACCCATACATATGACACCTTATAAGTTGGTATAACGCCACAGAGAGACGCTAAGATGAGAGATTATACAGACAGCGAGATAAGTCGGATCAAGTCAACCTGGGTCTCAAGCAGCGGGATCAACAAACCCCGACAACCCTTTCAGCGCATCCATACCTTGCTACAAATCTCCTTTTGGTGTCAATTTCATGACAATTTAAACCCAATAAATATGTTGACGTAATGCTATATAAAGAAATAATTTTATATGTTCTATGGAGGCCGCAGAAACGCTTTCAACGGATGTTGTTTAATTCCTGTCTGTAATTGTTATCGACAACGACGAGGTTACCAACGAAACCATTACGTTCAACAACGATGTAAATTTATTTTCTTGAATTTTGTTTTGCAAGAATCACATGAATTTCTGCTAGTTTGTTTTTAAAATTATCGTACATAAAATATATTTAGTATTTTCGCGTTTGATCAATAAGTTTCGACTATTTTTGTCCTGATAATGAATTTGAATTTTGTGATCAATTTCAATTTATTCGTAGCGTTTGTGATCACTAACCTTGTTTCTATCCACTCAGTCGCATGGCGCCATTTGCATCTAGCAGACGACATTTTCCCCATCTACACAGTCGTCTGGGGCAGGACGCGCTCACGACGCCATGTTTGGATGAGTCCCCGGTTTTTTAATGGAGTCGGATACAGCGAAGCCGTAGACTTGAATTTATCCGACGTATGCACAAACTTGACCCGCGGGGGAAAATGGCCATGGGGGGAAACCGTTCACGGGTAATGCTTGTAAGCAAATGGCAGGCTGAGCCGAGTAAGCAGGTTTAATCCACGTCACATCTTTTTCCACGCCTGAAATTTAAAAAAAATATGACTTTATTAAACATCATTTACAAAATATGAATTTAAACGACTGAAAAGACTACGCGGACATTTATTAATAATTTTAGGTCTCATCACACGTAATGGACTCGATTGAGTAGTCATTAATTTTACAACAGTTCATTGCAATATTTATTCAATTAGTGATGCTCCAAAAATACACGATCAGACCACCTAGATATTTCAACGGCTACAGTATTTCTTCAATCGAAATTTTTGAAGAAAAAATAAGCTTTCATAAAATTAATATAAAATTTAAATTCAATTCAAAGCACTAATTACGGGACGATATTAAGTTAAAAATACTTGCAAAAAAATTGCAATAGTTTTCTTAGGTAAAACATATCAATATATTCGCGTACGATGAATACAAACCGCGCTTCGATTTCCTTCAAACACGCTTGATATATTCAACGATGCCTTGTTTGAGTTGAACGGTTAGATGGTTGCTATTTTAGGTTGCCCATTATATGAATGTACAATATTAAATAGATGAAAATTTTTCTGTCACCCAGCGTTCTGTGCTGTCCATTTTACCTTGTGTGTCTTGATCGACCGAGCAACTGCCTTTATTCGGGCAAGCTTTGTATCAGGATTTCTCGTGGGGTCAAAATTCGTATTTGAAGAAGCGGGTTGTGACAAACACTCGATGCGAGCTGAGAGCAAGCTAACCATGTCAACACGTGGATGTGCGATGCTGGCAACAACTTAGACCACTCGTATGTACACTGTACGAGTATTGAGATTGTCTGTGTCAATAGCTCCAAGCCATGGCTATAGATACGAACATAAATATTGATACAGACACTCAGCGGGCACACAAGACATTAGGACAATATGGAGTCTATATACACATTAATACCAGCTTATTCTAGCTTTGCAGACGCTCATCTCGATGACCCAATTGACCTGCGCTATTAAATCACGAATAAACTAATAAATAAAATATAGATTGACCCGAGAAATCAACAGATGCGATCTATGAAGATGAGTGTGGCTTGGACAAAAACAGACAAGTAATTGTGATATGAAGACGGAGAACTCACAATGATTAACTAGAGCAAATGATAGCAAACCCAGTCGCGCTGGTTGTTGGGCACCACGGAAATACGCTTCAAGTTTATCTTGAATTATCGCCCATTGTGACATGAGCAACCTTGACCTTACAACGCACCATGATAGCACTATCTAACAACAGCGTCTCTTATCCGGAAAGCACCTTATGGCGAGTAATGGCTCTCTTATCACCGACTATCATTTCGATTATTACTGGTCCTTCCGGTTCGTATTAACTTACGCGTCGAAATGGTGACCGCGGTTTAACACAACCCGAGTCCAATCATACATAGGGGGCTCGCTTTTCAGGATTTTTAGCAGATAATAATTAGAAACAAAATTAACCTCATGAACACCCATGTTCAGCGTATCGCTGATTTCTCCATGACAGCATCGAAAACTACGTTGCTTTCTCTCCATTACCCCCTTATAACCCCATCTCCCCTCGTCCCATTATCAACCTCCCCACACCCCTGACACACAAACAAACCATCTCCCCTTCTCATCGAAAACCTACACCACCTCATCCCAGTGTAACCCATCATTATTTCCCGGTCGGCACTTAAAACACCCGATTGAGACGATGACGAGGTGAGTCAAATGAGAACCGCCTGTTTCCCACAACGTTATGCAAAATAGCTACAACGCTGAAGTCTAACCAGTATCATGTAGTGGGAACAGCCCAGACAAACATAACTGCATCAGTGTGTGAAAATGCAAAGCGTGGGTGAACATCACTCGAATGTCGTCGTTACTCACGTTGGCAGACACACTGGCATGGATCCCGAACATATCTATGACAGCAAGATTACTAGGATTTGGGAGGGGGCCGCCTGGTTGCCGACAAGTAATGGTGGACATCAAAACGTCAAGTGGAGAAATAAACCGATTATATTGTCTAGAAGCTTTTGGTCCGTCTGCCAATGAATCTGACATCGCGTATAACGAGTTGTCTCGCAACATCCCGTCACCATGGCAACTTTGTCAGCATCCCCGTTGCCTCTCAAAGGGCTGAAAGGGATGTGGGGGGGGGGGATGGTTGAGGGTAAGAGTGTGTGTGTGAACATGTGTGTTTGTGTGTGTGGATGGGGGGGGGACGAAGAAGGAAAACCCTAATCAGTTGGAATGATATGAGAAAATAATGAAATTGAAATTTCAGGATATTGGTGTGAAATGACGTCACAAGCGTCATCAATATTACAATGCTGGTCATAATGTTGATAATTTCGTTCATTGTTGGAGTCAGGCGAACCACGTTTATAAGCCATAACACGGGAGCCTTTCCACATATTTTAGCACCCAACATAAGAAATCGACACTTTCCTATCCAGACACAAATGTAACCTTTAATTAACTTGATCCTAAATAAATATCCTTTTCATATCTGGCTAATTAAAACACAGGTGAAATAAAAGGAGGATTAAGACCCGGTGAAAGCAGGTGTAACTTCACAAGGTGCTCGTTGGTAGGTGATAATAGCTAAGTCAACAGGAAACAAGTTGTTTTGTTTTCCTGATGTTTACTCCATTACGGCCAGCTGATGTGAGACACAATGGACTGACCCATGTCGAGATAAAACACCTTGGTTTGCCTTATTTATTTAGTCTTTTCAATTAAAGCAGCAATATCCGTACAAACTTGTATTGTGCTCGACGTTTAAATTCGTTTGGGGTTTAACTGAGGCCGACCTGATCAAAGGAACTCGCGGTCGTTAATGGTCTCCGCCGGTTGTTATGCTGATTACGGGGCCAGGCGCCTTTTGACGTCTGCTTGTCATTTTCATTCGCGCCACGACAATTTGGTGTGTTCCACGGACGCTCGCATTCTATGAATCATAAAGTTTGATTTGTTTTGTGCAATACTGAGTCATAAAAAGTGTGAAGAAAAAACATATCATTAAAGCAATGAAAATACATTTTCCAACGTGATCACTTTGCGTCGATTGTAGTAGCGTCCATCGATATGTTGTAAATGCCATCGTAAGAATGCTACGGAGACAGATCTACCTTAACACTACCGTGACAACGCATCTTTTCGATGACGTTATCGTCACGTTGTTGTCGCAAAATGAAATTGAGCACATACAGCTATCATGTTGTTCACCACACTCGAGTACATAAGAACACGGCGGCCGCAATAACCCACTGTTTCGCGGGTTAAATGAGGTTCGTGACTCGACATGAATGACATGGATTACCAAACCTCAGACCTCCAACCACTTTCCTCCAATAATTCACTGACTCACCCTCCCGAATGTAACCCGTCAAGGAAGAACCTGATGGGTCACGTGACGAGCTCCAAGTTATGCCCTGCATGATGTTAACGGAGGTCCCGGGATACTAGGATGGAGGGTGGGGGTTCGGGAGTCCGGATCCCATAATGCCATGGTGATATATTCGATAGTGGGAGTGGGCTTTGAAAAAAAAGCGAGGAAAGCGAGGGAAGCGAGGAGGGTGATGAGTAGGGTTGAGGGTCATCAGAGAGCCACATTAGGGCAGCTTTCGCGCATGACAAACATTGTCCGAAGCACTCAGGCACAGTCGGATCAGGGCTTGTTGCCACGCGAAGACAACGGCACTAGAAACCATGGACGCCACTTGAACCACACGAGGGATCCTCAACTCGATCATCGCGAGGACGCTGATCAACGTGAATGATGAGGACGCTGATGATAAGAATAATGATGATGAGGGCGTTGATGACAAAAATGATGATAATGATGACGCTGATGATAAATATGAATACGCTGATGATAAGAATAATGAGAATATGACGATGAAAATGACGCTGATGATGATGATAATTTTGCTGATGGGTGTGATATGAAATAAGGTTTTCAACTTCAGCAAGTTCGACTTCCCCTGCTTTTAACTTATCCTCGTCTTCCTCCTTCTCATCCTCCAAATCATTATCATCATCATCATCATCATCATCATCATCATCATCATCATCATCATCATCATCATCATCATCATAAGCACGTAAGAGAGGGTGATAAGAGTCGATAGCATGATCACGATAATGGTCGTCGCCAATATGTCACATTCGTAAAGGTAGAGTTCAGTTAATCAACACTCAACCTGGCTAATCGGTAATGGCCATTCTTACGCGAATATTATTGATATTCGATAGAACGCATGTCGCAAAGATATCAAACTGCCTTTTCAAATAGTTCATCTGAGTGTCATTAAAAATTACATTACTATCCGGAACCAGTTAACATAATCGCCGATCGATCTACTGTCGCCTGTTAAAAAAATATAATCGCCACTGAATGAAAAAGCACTTGAGGATGTTTGAATCAGCAGCGGGACTGTCATGGCGGACGGTTGGAGAAGTCAGCAGACTGCACCTGTCAACGCCAGATGGTGTGATAGCCCACAAGCCTCGTTTTGATATAACCCTGGGGCTAGCGTTTCATATGGGTTGCAGAGAATGTCCGCTTTAAGATCAATTACTTGCTGTTATTGAAGTGTTTAATATGAGTCGAGGTTGTGTCAGTGGCCTTCATTTTGGTGGCTACAAAAGAAGACAAAACCTCTAGCACTTTAGCATACAATTGCGAGTGGATAAATGTAACACTAACATGCAATCATATATATATATATAAATGTATACACACAGACACACACACACACTCATATATACATATATATATATAAATATATATATATATATATATATATATATATATATATATATATTTGTACATATATAAATATATTTATATATGTACATATATACATATATATATATATATAAACATAGATATATATTTGTATGCATATATATATATATATATATATATATATACATATATATATGCATGTATATATATATATATATATATATATATATATATATTATATATATATATATATATATATATATATATATATATATATATATATATATATATATATATATATATATATATATATATATATATATATATATGTTCTATTTTTCTATTTATCTATATAAATATATTTATATTTGTACATATATACATATATATATATATATAACATAGATATATATTTATATGCATAAAGATATATTTACATATATATACATATATACATATATATGCATGTATATATATATACATGTATATATATATTTTTATATATATATAAATATATATATATATATATATATATATATATATATATATATATATATATATATATACATGCATATATGCATGTTTTATATGTATATATATGTTAATATATATATATATGTATATAAATATATATATGTTTTTATATATATATATGTACATATATAAATATATTTATATATGTATATATATGATGAGTATGAATAGATAATATATATATATATATATATATATATATATATATATATATATATATATATATATATATATATATATATATATATATATATATATATACATACATATATATTCGTGTGTGTGTATGTATGTATATTGATGTTTGCACGTATGTTTATGTGTGCGTAGTCTTTTCATCAACATCGCATTCTCGAGCAGCAAGAAGAAGATAGTTACCATCACAGACCACCCGCTTCGCCATAACCAGACGCATGATTTATTAGTCCGCAATTAGACGCGACGAACGTGGCGCGCACGCGTGAACCTCAGTAACCTGTCGTCTGTTTTAGCTACTCCTGACGCGAAATTACCCTGCTTGCTCTTATCGATAAGAATGAGGTTTTATTGTCTTTGTGTGAATTTAGAGCCGAAGATTCGCACTGGAAGCAACCATATATGATTATGACATCCGGGTTCACTACTTCGAGGGATGAATATTATCTCTAGACCAAGATTATAAATTGGTCTCGGCTGTAAAGTTGATGGCAGCTTCTTGTAGGCACAAAAAAGTGGACATAATTTTGACGAGTTTCCTGTCAGCTAATTCATAGATGGCTTGCTTCGAAAATGAAGGATGCGTTCAGCGAAAGCCAAGAGTGTGTGAAGTATTAATTAATGGCAGAAGTTTCGCTCGTCTCAGCGTTGCTCGCCATATAAGCTCCCCCGCCCCACACATCAGATTACCGTCCGTCCACCCGGCCTTGTCTTTCACCCCAGTTTCCCTCTGATGCAAACAAGAAAAGTGGCTTTGTGAAATTAACAAGCGTAGAAATTGGTCTTTTCAGGGCGACCTGTTTCTGCAGACGATGTTGCCTGGGGCTATCTCATATGCCTTTTATGGAGTTTAGCGGGAGAAGTAACCTTAATGGTTTGGGTATTGTGTGCAATCATCCATGACAATAGACCATCCTGGTCCATTCTGCCAAAATGGATACACCTGTCTAGCGGTTAAGGCGCAATCAGGAGCCATGTTTTTTTGTCACCAAGGGCAAAAAAATATGTAGGGTTTCCCTGAACTACTCATCTGCATTAACTTCGAAGAGTCGGCATGATTTTGATGTAAAGTGCTCACAATGCCGTGAGCCAGAGCAGACAAAAGACATGGAATAACAAAATTGTTGATTTCATTCTATTCAAGTATGTCGATTTCTTCTTTTTTGCCTCCGACGTTTGCATTATATTCATACAAGTCGATTTCCCCGTCTTGTGTTCCCTGGCTTCACAAAGCGACGAGAGCGCGTCTGTGACTCAGCCGACTTGGGCGATAAAGAAGTGGGAGCAAAGTTCAGCAGAGAGGAGTTTCAGCCTACAGGCTCCGATCAATGTAAGCTGATTAATTCCCGTAATAACCTTATCATGTACCATACTGACTGTGCTCTTGCTAATTTATAGGGCCATGTCGCACGCCGCACAATGGAGCCGTGTCAGCTCTCTGTCGGCAATGAACTGTCTTCTTTTGTTCATTCTGGCCAGAAAGACTAATAGCTGCATGCATGCATACCAACCAACCCACGTCGGTCGGAAGAAGCTTAACTCGCGCTAAAACATTGCCGGGGACGGTAAAACAATTCAGCCAGTCGCACTGTTATTCATTCCCTGACAAATCACCAAGTTGTTTAAAATAGTGACATCATGTACAATGTGCGCATAACTTTACTAGTGGCGTTCAAATTGGTCGATATATTTGCTTTTTTGTTTATTAATAACATTATAATTATATCGGAGCTTTTGATGACCGATTCGAATTTAGACGTAACATCATAAAATCGCCATAAATATATTCAACCCGGTTAGGTATAAACTCTTGTTTATTAATGGCATTGTATAGACTGCTTTTTCAAGTTTATTCCTCGACTGTGATCGAAATGCAGGTATATACATCTGATCTATCTAAATTATTTGAGTACAGCTATTATAATTTAAATAATGTATTCATTCGATTCGAAAAAAGTTCCGGGGAAACGGGGCGACTGAAAAGCAAGAAAAAAATCCTTAAAAAACCTCAAAGTGAAATGAACAACAAACGCGCGCAATGGTCTTTCAAGCAAATGTCAAAACATGTTGCTCCAGAAATTCTACTCGAAACTCATCACATCCTATTGATAATAATCAAATCAACTCGTCACAAATAGAATTACTTTGTGTGTCTATGTGGACTCCGTTTGAACATCTTTTTTCCCATTCCCACACAACACCACTGGCAATGTGTCCACGTGACTGTCGAAACCGATATAACAGCTTATTTTTAAGTTCGATGACATTTGCTACCTAACTGGGACCACTTAAGCAGATACATTCCACCAGAAATGATAGAAAATTAATAGAAAACTGAATAAAAGATATCGAGTTATGAGAGAATGTATAATTCAAAAGCAGGAATTATTAGATTTGAAGATGAGTAATACCAGTAACAAGCGAGATCCCCAAGCTGGCTTCCTTCCTTCCTGCGTCCGAGGCATATCCGGAATTACTGCGCGCGCACTCCATCGCAATATATTCTACCCAGATATCAATTCCATTGAAATGCCAATTCACTGACTCGCACGCTCAATTATTTCACTGCAATTTAGTATATCATGTCGCACTCCGTTTAAAAATGTGCTGTTTTTTGGTGTCGCTTCAAGACTGTCATTGAAAGCAGCACGCCGTTCACTCTGCGTCTGCTCCGGGCCGAGGTGACAGGGGACCATTGTCAATATGTAGCGTCTGATAACTAAGGCAAACCTTGGGAAGCCGTATTTGGGGCGGTCCAGGCGGGATTTTTATTTGAATTTGGCCGTTGTTGACTTTGGACGCCAAGTGCAAAGTAAAACTGGGAGTAAAGCCCTCTCTTGCATGCCGTCTTCAGGTATTGATCGCAGCAGCGAGGCACGGGGGTAGCCTTGAGGAGGCTGGGAGGAATATTTGAGACGCGGTGTCGTCGCTACGATTTCTGAGGATGAAGAAAGGCAGTTGGTGATGGCCGTACGCACTGTCGACTTCTCGAGAGGGAAGAGAACTAAGCAAACTCACCTGTTTGGGAAGAGAGAGGGACGACTCGACGCCTTACTAGTTTGGTTATCGTGTTAATTACAAGAGACATACATGTATAGGTAGTGTCAATAATCGTGTGAGTGGGCGAATGTGTGAATGAATCAATGAACAATTGAAAGAGTGAATGTGGGACGATTCCACATGTGAGTGAATGGATGGGTGGGTGGGTGTGAGTGAATGTGTAGGTGTGTGAGTGAATGGGTAGGTGTGTGTAGATGAATGAGCGAGTAAGTTAATGAATAGGCGAGTGAGTCAATGAGTGAATGAATAAATGCACGATTGAACGACTGTGTGAGTGATGAAGTTAATGAATGAGTAGGTGAATGACTGAGTAAGTGAGTGAATGAGTGAGTTAGTTATTCAATGAATGAGTGAACGACAGAAGGCATGATATAGGTTCGGATGAGTAGTAACTAAAACAAACAACGGTTGAATGTATGGTCTAATGTATGAACGAGTGAATTGTGTTCTTTATAGGAATCGAAAACTTCCACCATGCAGCTGACCGGATTGCTGTTTCTATACCATGGCAGACATCTATAAGCAGGAAAAACCCAGAACACGATCTCTTAATTTGACAAACTACAAATCGCCATCAAGTCATTTAGTTGGTGACAGAGACACGTTTTGTCGTGCCTTGTTCGTCCGTGATGATGTATCTTAATGAAAGACCGTCATATCACCAGGCGGGGACTGCCTGTCCGCTGTCATCAAGCGCTAATAGAATTTCCTGTCGCGCCGGGCGCCTACTAACCAGTGAATGAGGCAGGCCAGAAGAAGGAGGCAGTCAGTGAACATTCGACGGCTGCCAGGAAGGCGACGGCAGCAGTTAGCACCTTTCAGTGCCTCTCAGTAAGTGAGGTAATGCCATGGTGCTGATTAAATTGACCTCATCTACACCCCCAGCGCCCTAAATCGGCCCCTGCCAAGCTGCCTATTGTCACGGCTAACTTACAACTCGCCTTCCTCGCTGCTCATTTCTGACATCAGTGAATTGCCAATAACACACTGCAATCTGCAGCCCGGCTTTTCTGCCTAATGGGGTCGTTTGTACTCGTTTGTACCAGAACACAACACAGGTAGACGGGAGTGAACGAGGGGGGTGAGGGCTGAAGGGGTGGGGGGGTGGAGGTGTGTTGCTGGCAGAGACAAGCTTGTCATGGAGAGCACCCTGATATGGGCTGTGAAACTTGAGTTGGCCCCTGCAAGCCAGACCGGTTCGGCTGAGGATAGCCTGGCAGATAAGATGGATGTTTGAAGATGGAGAGAGTGGTGATATGGTGGCCTTAAGTCCAGGCGTCAGATGGCAGCTTGTCATGTCGTGGATCCCAGTTCTGAGTAAACGATGAAGATTCGGGTGGTTGTACATACAACTCACAAGTCGTTCCTAGCGAAAATATGATATATCTGATAAGATCTGGCCGCTCATCACTTCCTTATGACTTCCTTATGAAGGAGGTGTTAGTGTTTGACGTAAACACGACCCAGCCACACCCGGTGCGGCGAGTTCTGTTAGTATTTAAACGAAACACTGAATTAGATGAGGATAGGCCACGGAACAGGTGTCCTTATCAATTATAACACATCAATATGTGTGTATAAATGAATGGATATAGAAATGGATAAACCAACACTAGAATAAATTCATGAATGATTTTAGACTTCTAAATATCCTGGTACTGCAAGAGCAATTTAAAGCACCTTATTTGCATAAAGCTGTTGTTGTGAAATGTCACAATTTTCAAATGACAGTGGTAATGCTTTTCACATTCTGTTTGACACCATGTTGGTTTTGTTTCATGACCAATGCCTAACATGGGTTAGCAGCTTCAGAACCACTCAAAAGAAAGGCCCCACTGTTTCCTAACCAGTGGCTGAAGCCGTAGCCTTGATGTTTGTTCCAAAGATCAAACGACACCGTCGCTTGACGATCTAACCTTATCATTCATTCAACGTAGATTCTCTTACTAATGGATCTCAAATGAACCTAAGTTCAACTTGTAGGTCATTGACTGCTTCGTTTTGTTCGCGGTCACGCTAATTAATTAACTTGCTGCAGCATGCATAATTCAAATCATGGTTATCAATGCATTGTCGTCCATGCAGGAAACACCAAAATTAGTATCTACGCGCTAACCGCAGTTTTTAGTTTATTGGATGTGACCTTACTCGGAAAAGTGTTCGGCCAATCTGGATGCCTCGATTCCTAACAAAAGCTTCAGACACAATGCATCTTTTATTTCCCCCATTTGCCAGTTGATTCGCTGGCCTATTGGATTTTACCCCCACATCTACCTAATGAATAAAAATGGAGCAAAGCTCTTCTTGTTTTACCATAGGATGCTACATTCAGTTGCAGCATGGCGGCGGGTACTCACAATCAATGGCGGTGAGGGGGAGGTGTCACAATGAAATGCCGGGAGTGGGGTGCTTAAGGTGCGGAATTTGCTTCCCCTTCCACCCAAAACAGTTCCACAAGCGCTGTTATGCCTCCTGTATGAAGAGCCAACGCTTGTCACCTTTCGACCTTCCTTCAATCTCACGGAGCTGCCTGCTTCCCTGGTGTTGGTGTAGTATTGAGGATGAAATTAATCATTGCTTTCAAAAGGAAATGTCCCAAAAGGTCATGTGCCGACAAATTTGTTAAGAATCATAAACGAGTAATTTTAAGTCCCTATTCCCCGCAGCTGATGCATGTCATTCACGGATCCTATGTACCTTACTAGATCGACCAATTTGTCGCCAGGGGATCACATGTACTTCACTAGACAGACTAGCTTGTCAACCAGGGTTCACATGTACTTCACTAGACAGACCAGCTTGTCATCCGGGGTTCACATGTACTTCACTAGACAGACCAGCGTGTTCACATGTACTTCACTAGACAGACCAGTCAACCAGGGTTCACATGTACCAGCTTGTCAACCAGGGTTCACATGTACCTTACGAGACAGACCAGCGTGTCAACCAGGGTTCACATGTACTTCACTAGACAGACCAGCGTGTCAACCAGGGTTCACATGTACCTTACTAGACAGACCAGCGTGTCAACCAGGGTTCACATGTACCTTACTAGACAGACCAGCGTGTCAACCAGGGTTCACATGTACTTCATTAGACAGACCAGCTTATCAACCAGGGATCACATGTACCTTACGAGACAGACCAGCTTGTCAACCAGGGATCACATGTACCTTACGAGACAGACCAGCTGTCAACCAGGGTCAACCAGCTTGGGTTCACATGTACCTTACTAGACAGACCAGCTTGTCAACCAGGGATCACATGTACCTTACTAGACAGACCAGCGTGTCAACCAGGGATCACATGTACCTTACTAGACAGACCAGCGTGTCACCCAGGGTTCACATGTACCTAACAAGACAGCTAAAAAAATATACAGTTTATCAATATATTAATGTTCACGGGTGATGATCTTAATGATTGTTTTTTAAATTTCACTCAATGCACGATATAATGTTATTGATATGATGATAAAATGCTGCTGGCGACACGAGCTGTCTTTCTACAGGTGAGTCATACCTGTACTGATTGTCGATAGAAATGCTTATCAAGACACAATGCATGATGTCAATAATTGATGACAGAAAAGAGCGAACGCTGCCGCGAGCATTATTGGCACGATGACATTGTCAAACAGCGAAATGGTAACGAATATGTCACCGGGTAGACAGGACTGTTAGTGAGCGATTGATCGGGGGGGGGGGGGGGAAGGGGGGGGGGGGGGGGGGGGTGGGCTGTCTCGGTTAATGCATACGGGGGCCATATTCGTGTGACACATGTGTCATGTAAGTGACTAAAACTGATGAATGTGTGAATTTGGAAAATAGATTAATATGATGTGCCATAATGATGGCTGTTTGGAGAGGACGAAGAGTCAACAGAATCTGGTCAAGTGTAATGTTACTGAGGTCTCTCACCGAAAACTTGGCAACAGTCAAAGTGGCGTAAATAAATCAGGTTCGTTATTCATAACTAAGGTGCAGCAGCATTCTACGACGATTTCACAGCACGAAATGAGAATTGTACCGCTTTTTATAGCACAATAATTTTAAATCACATGAATTTCCAACAAAAGAAATTTCCGCTGAAATGTTGTTAATTTGAAAATCCCCGAAACATTAACACAGTATGCATAAAGAATTGCCTTTGCAAACATTAGCTATGATTAGTCAAATTCCAGTAATGCTAACACTATGTTTTCTTCTTCTTCCATAATCGCTTTTTCTTTATTTATTCATGCGTTCAAAGACACGAATTCCATTCCATAAAGCAAATGCCCTACTGCACTTGATTTATTCAGCTTCTCGAGTGGCGCAGAGCAGCCTGCTTTTGTACAAGGTTAAGTAGTAATATTCACTCAAATGTACTTTGCAGAAAAAGGGTCAACTGCACAATCTACCTTTGAAGCATCAAAGGCAGGGAAATGTACAGGTAAGGAAATGTAAAGGTATGAAATGTAAAGGCAGGGAAATGTATGGGAAAGGAAAGGTACAGGCAGGGAAATGTACAGGTAGGGAAATGTACAGGCAGGGAAATTGTGTAAGGAAATGTTCAGGCAGGGAAAGATACCACATGAGAAGTCATCGCCACACCCCAAGAAACACATAGCTGCACATGGCCACCACCACCACCACCACCACCACCACCACCAAGAAACCCTTCATATTTCGCAAACAAAATGTAACCACAATTTGCTGCTTCTACCACAATTAAGCTAAGTTAACAATGCGTCATAGACATATAGTCGTTATTTATGTCATCGGGTGTAAGGAAAATCCCACCATTGAAAACAGCGCCTGATGTTAGAGATTATCATCTACAAACACAGTGCCACACCAACCGATTCGCCGTTGTGGTCGGTGTCGCTCCGCATGGCGCTATCAGCCTGACACACTTAATGCCTGTGCCTTGCTTAGACGACACCATTATTGGCAACAGACCAACTGACCAAAGCAGACGACACCATTATTGGTAACAGACCAATTGACCAAAGCAGACGACACCATTATTGGTAACAGACCAATTGACCAAAGCAGACGACACCATTATTGGTAACAGACCAATTGACCAAAGCAGACGATTGCAATAGGGTTTCCCTTTTCAACTCATTACGCAATATTCAAACAGTTGACCTAACCAAATAAGAAATGAGGTCATGTCATGATAAGGAAAGGTGAAAGGTCATGGTTAGGGAGGGGACAGGTCAAGATATAGGACCTAACAACATGTTCAAGCAGGGTTCACAGCGACAGTTTACCGCCTTGAGGGTTTACCGGCAGTGCCGATGAAAACCGACTTTTTTCATTGAATGAACGCCTCATTAATGAAAATTATATTGCTCGATTAGAAGTCCTGCTTATGACGATGTGAATGTCCCGTCAACGCACGAACACCGAGGAGTACCCCGTGGGTCATTACGCTCCTTATCAAAAATGCAAAAATAATGATACGAAGGCTAAATTCAAAATGCAAAAAAGTTAAAATGATCATTAATCATTATCTGCAACACACTGACAAAGCTGCTATCGATGTTCACTGAATAGTGATCAAATTTGAAAAGAAAGAATGATTGACATGAATTAAAGTCATAAAAGGGGAACAAAAAACATTGGTCGTATGTAAATTATGCTTATTAATGTAGTGTTAGTGGTGCCATCCGGTGTTTCCTGGTGGATCGCAAATAATATCATTTGTTACCTGGGTGTCTGGTTACAGCCGCTCTACTGAGCTGCAGTCAGCTGATTACTATAGGCTGTATATTGTACAAAATTAGTACAGGAATATATTCATTCCCCAGCGTCCAACTAAGATAAGTCAAGGCACATTTTGCGAAAATAATGTTTTTACAGCATCATTGGCCACAGTGAAGTGGATGATGATGATGATGATGATGATGATGATGATGATGATGATGATGATGATGATGATGATGATGATGATGATGATGATGATGATGGTGACCATTCTGTTTGGGTGGACCATGTTTTATTCATATGTTAGTGGTTGGGACCATTGTGTTAGAGTGGAATATGTTTTATCGATTTGTTTGTGGATGGGACCATTATGTTTGGGTGGACTGTGATTTATCCATATGTATGTGGATGGGACCATTGTGTTAGGGTGGAATATGATTTATCCATACGTTTGTGGATGGGACCATTGTGTTAGGGTGGACTATGATTTATCCATATGTTTGTGAATGGGACCATTGTGTTAGGGTGGACTATGATTTATCCATATGTTTGTGGATGGGACCATTGTGTTAGGGTGGACTATGATTTATCCATACGTTTGTGGATGGGACCATTGTGTTAGGGTGGACTATGATTTATCCATATGTTTGTGGATGGGACCATTGTGTTAGGGTGGACTATGATTTATCCATACGTTTGTGGATGGGACCATTGTGTTAGGGTGGACTATGATTTATCCATATGTTTGTGGATGGGACCATTGTGTTAGGGTGGACTATGATTTATCCATATGTTTGTGGATGGTACCATTGTAAAGGTGTTGTCTCGTATCTTGTTCGTTGGTCTATTTGACCATGCTCACTAATTCCCCACACAGCCACAACCCGCTGATGCTTGGTGGTGATGTGTTGAAAGATGTGCTTATAAATAGATTTATACCAACTGATAAATCGAAAGAAACGTGAATAATTAATTATTATTTACGAAATTTGTTCCAAAAGCGCCTGTTTTCAAGGACACGTGAAAAGAAGAACGTTTTTGAACTTTATTGTAAGTTTGTGCACCATGTTGTCTGAACTGTGGTGACATAGCTTGTCATGGGAGCTGCAGAATAATATGGAATCCTTGGCAAGTTTGATTACCGATAAATAAGCAGCTGCTGCTCGGGAGGGCTCTATGAAACACACACATAAACACATACATAAAAAACCAACACATACATATATATTAACATGTATACAAAATATATTTATACAATTCGTATATTATATATATACATACATATATGGTGTATCATATGCATGATTTTCTCTAGTTCCAAATACAGTATGTATCGAGCTCGGTAGACACAACTGGTCGGATGACTTTCATCTATTGAATCGAATATACATATAACAGTAAATGGCTAATATTCAGGGGAAACATGCTGTTAACAACAGTGTACCAATAATCGAATCTGATGTATTGTAAAATGCACCTTTTAACGATCCTGTCTCTAGTTACGAATCGATTTGATGGAGGTCGAATCCATAAACCTTGGCGGCCTTCATCAAGTCCATTATATTGTGGCTGCAAATAGCGCGTGCAGTGGTGACTGGATATGTAGATGGGAGCCAAGTGGGTGTGGGTAAATGGATGGATATGGGTGCATAAATACCAGCGAGAAGATTGGCAATTCCTATCAGCCGCACCTGCAATATCGTCCTGGCACGAATGTCACTTTGTCAAGAGGTGGAGTTGAGCGCTTGAGGAGAACTTGCTCTGCCACTGTCGGAGCATAGTTTTTACTTCTTTGTGCCTTGGAAAACACCGCTAGACAAATTGTACCGTCAATGTCCTTGAAAGATCCATCTGCCCCACGTGGGCGACCACCCCACCATCCCCGGCTATTCCCACTCCTAAAGCGGCACTTCTGCGACTGCCCCCGCCATCTTTCCGTGGGCATATCGCTTGCTGTAATCACATCCTGTTGGCATTGTTATTTTATTGAGGACCGTGTGCAGTAATTTCAATTGAGATGTGTAAGAAGAACATTGTGCATTGAGTTTCAGATTGTAATTGTGTAGTTAACCGTTCTACAGCAACTTATGTTGTGTTGTCCATTACGTAACGTCTTGTCTATTTTATTGCATTATTTTTCATGTTTGATCTCGACACAAATGAAATAAAAGATTCGCCAATTCAAACAGTGCAGTTGTGGCCATGTCAATTATCACCTGTTGGAATTGCATGCCTAGCATTGACGTGAACAATGCTACGCAAATAGAACAACTGAACACAAACGAAATATAAACATGAATGCACATGGATAATGCTACTCAAATGAAAATAATGTACACAACGGATATACTGATACGAACATATGTTGCGATTTAATTGAAAAACATTGATATGATATATATATATATATATATATATATATATATATATATATATATAGAGAGAGAGAGATAGAGATATATAGATATATATATATATATATAGATATATATACATATATATAAATATACATATATATATATATATACATATATATATATAAATCTATATATATAGATATATATATATATAATATATATATGTGTATGTATATATATATAGATATATATATATATATATGTATATCTCTATATATATATATTTATATATATCTATATATATATATATATATATCTATATATATATCTATATGCATCTATGTATATATATATATATATATATGTATTTATATATATATTCTATATATATATACACTTTCATTCCCCCATGCAGACTTTCTTTCTCATTATGCATCAACGCCGCAAATTGTTGAGCGTTCAAAAAAAAACCAGCAGCCTTTTGCTTCTCCCGCCTCCCTAATTCCCTACGATATCCCGAAAATCCGGATTTAAAGAGATAATTTATGGGTATCTTAAGGAATAACAGGGCCCTTGTGCCAAGCCGGATTTGTGTCAGTCGCGATCCGCGAACAACTGCGGGCGGCGGACGAGGTTTTGCGCCTGGGGGATGCAGCGTGTTGGCCTGGGGTGAGCTGGATGCGCCGCGCGTCGCGGCTTTAAGTGCAGTTGGAGGGCCGTTGAATGGGCAAGAAACGCGTGGCAGTGTTTGCTCACTTTTCAACGCGTCTTATCTGGCACAGCGAGCCGCGCGTTAAATGAAACGCTCTAAAAGTCCGCGCCCATTTGCGGCGTGTCGCCGAGGTCCTTGCAACGGGATGTCACGTGACGAAGCCTGGAAATCCTGACAGGTGATCGTGTCACCCTCACCCCCATTTGCCCACCAGCCCCCAGCTTGCATCCCACACAGACTCCTCGCGCACCAAATGACACGATGCTTTGTCAACACCGAAAGTACCCACGGAGCAAATTAAGCTGTTAGACCATAAATACTCATAATTATTATTAATAATCGATTTCAATGCACCGATGAAGCGGTTTGGCTGCCCAAAATCTATAAATAATTGATAATCTTTAGCGAAGGAACAACAAAAATGTCAACGGTTTTAGCGACGGCAAGGCTACGGCCGAGCCGTTGGTTATGTCACCTTGACGTCATCTCATCCAGAAACTATGGGCAATTTGTATGTTTCTTTTGTAACATGAACAGAAATCTCCCCACGTCGCTCACCCTGCATCGCCGTCGAACGGCCACTCAAATTGAATAATTTATTCAGTAATAATAGGATTTTTTTCTAACGAAAATTTCCGACGATATTCTTTTCCTACCCTGGGCTTACCGCTTTCTTGTTCCTGGTGAAGTACAATAATTGTTTGTTTTAGGATTTCGTGTGGATTTTAACAATGAAAACTACTAGTGTAAATAAATTACTTAACTCAAACCATGACTGCAGTTCAACGCCAGAGGGCCTTCGTTCGAGAACCGGTCTCATAAGTAAGATTTTCTTTCAAGTTAGCGTCTGTGTTTTCAAAAATACTATCAACCTTCAATCTGACTGCCATGCGAGCCCTTGTTGTTATTCGCCTCTGCTACAGGGCAGGCTGAATGACAAAACGGTGAGGGTTTGAGGTGTGGAAATTAACACAACACAGGTGTCCAAATCCAGCCAGCTTGACGTAAAGACTCTTAGGCGAGGCATGTTTCTACTAAAAGTTGACGAGTGACGCACGAGGCTTCTCTATGTAGGGTCACAAATAGCTCCATAAAGACTATTGGTCTTTACATGCCGAACAGGGCCTAAGCTGCCAAAAAACAGTCAAAATAATTGAACAACAACAGCAACAGCAGCACCAACAGCAGCAACGACAACCATCACCGATAAAACGTGTCCTTATAGCGCTGTAAGGCTGACGAGGTAAAAACTGGTGGATGACGAGGCGATGATTGGTGGATGACGAGGTAGTGCCTGATGGATGATGAAGTAGTGCCTAGTGGATGACGAGTTGATGACTGGTGGATGACGAGGTAATGACTGGTGGATGACGAGGTGATGACTGGTAGATGACGAGGCGATGATTGGTGGATGACGAGGTAGTGCTTGGTGGATGACGAGGTGGTGCCTGGTGGATGACGAGGTAGTGCCTAGTGGATGACGAGTTGATGACTGGTGGATGACGAGGTGATGACTGTTGGATGACGAGGTGAAAACTGGTGGATGACGAGGTGAAAACTGGTGGATGACGAGATGATGACTGGTGGATGACGAGGTGACGATTGATGGATGACGAGGTGATGGCTGGTGGATGACGAGGTGAAAACTGGTGGATGACGAGATGAAAACTGGTGGATGACGAGGTGAAAACTGGTGGATGACGAGGTGATGACTGATGGATGACGAGCTGAAAACTGGTGGATGACGAGGTGATGACTGATGGATGACGAGGTATCGACTGGCGGATGACGAGACCATTTGACGTCTGAATCATTATTGCATACGCTTGCAGATGATTTCAAGCGTCGATCAGGAACTGTGCAGACGACATGGCTAGCTATGGTGCGAAAACGAAACTAATCCAATAACTCATTGAGTTATTGATCAAATCGTGATGCCGACACATTTCTTTATGTTTGAGGCATGCATGAGTTGATAACACGAATGTTTCACACATATTATATTTATTGTATAGTAGTCATTGTCAGTTACCTCTGTTTTTATCAAAAGGTATTTCAAGATCTGCTTTGATACCACGGAATGTATGAGGGTGTATGAGAAGGAGCAAGCAGTTGCCATAGAGACGGATTAAAGGAAGGATCAAGTCGTAAACAAACCTCGTTTTGGGGGATTTTTCTGTATTTCGGTGCCTGGGGGGCCTAATTGACTCCAAATTACCATCGCGTTCACAAGTTCAAGTTTTTGCCGTGTATAAACTCAGACAATGACTTCATTTGAAATGGCTCGTTGAAGGCTCACAAGTACACAATGTTATACGTTAAGTTCACATCTGTGACTGCGTGGATGACGTCAGAACGACGTTGTCCGTACGTGGTGTATGCCGTAGCGGCGACATTCTCGTCACGGCCACTTCACTGGCTATCGCACTTGTGTTTTCTCTCGCGCCTACGCGACATAAAGTAGTGCAGCGTTCTAAGCACGACCGGATCCTTCACTCCTACTTTGAAGCGAGTATGTACAATATACTCAGTGCTGACCTTATTTAGGTTTGAACGCGGCCATAAATGTGTACCTGTCAGCCTGTGTTATTTCCTGGAGAGCGCTCAAGTACCTAGTGTGATGTGTACTAAATAGGTTGCGAAAGCCGTATATCTGTGCACAAACACTACGTCTATTTATAGCATTCTTACTATTTCCAGACCTTGAAAGGCTAAAATGGCAAAATATGAAATTCCGAAAACATAAATATGTATTGCCCACTTGTAATTGAATATTTTCCAATTATTACCGGCCGTTTTGAAGGGGAAATCGATTGATGCAAATATTTTAAGCATATTAACAAACAAGAAGCAAACAAAAATACCAATATGAAATTTTTGTTGTGTCAGCTGTATTTCTGAGCTTACAAATATTTCATTGACAGGGGTAGTGAAAGACGCCACAGCGTATATGACTATCGGACACATCCATATATATTCGTCACTTGCCAAACTGTTCCCCACGGAATAGACGAAGCCCCCCTCTTTCTACTCGTGTTATTTCGTAATTCACAACAACCTGACCGATTCACCAGTATTCACTGTGAAGACTAGATCTTCGAAAAACCTCCGAGCCATCCCACTGAGTTTGTTTTCAAAGCTCTCGTTTCTCCAATAGAGTTCTCAGACCTGGATGGAGAATTGGAGGAACCATGTTAAGACTAAACGTGTCAAGCAGGTCGATCGATATAGTGACAGCGAACAAAACTTGGTATGAGCAGACGTGGGTGAAAAGCTCCGATCAAAATGAGTTCTTCGACAGCTAGCCAATAAATCTATACAGCCCACGGGCGGAGGTAAGCGGCGGGCCCTAAATTGAATTGTAGAGATTTCCACACAGATATTCAAGCCTTTGTTGTTAGTCCTCGTAAGGAGAAACACGGCGTGTATATCAGGTCGAGTTAAGGTTATCTGCGAAAGCTTCAAGATATCCTGTCGAACGCACCTGGACTTTGAGCGATAATGCGGCCTAAATTAGACTGCAGTGTCCGCCGCGTTAGCGAAAATGAGCACAACTTGGAACACTTATAATCTTCAGTTGAGAGCATTTATATAATTTCCGTAAAGTCATGTATATATATATATATATTCACATGTTTATAACATTCAGATGAACTACTTTTATGTACATGTGTATACAGAGCGGAAAGGAGATACCAGCTTTAAAAAAGTTACAAACATACAACACACAAAAGCTGTGGATATCGTCAGGAAAATGTATTAAGAGAAGGTTAAACATTGCCCTGTAAAAATAGGATTCTTCGAATTCACACAAAAACGATAGGACACAAGAGGATCAATAGGAAGTGTCGCCAAGGTTACACTCCCACTTTCGCACAACACAATTCTCTCATTCTCTTCATCATCTGATGGGATTCATCGCTTATCACTTGAATTGAACTAATCAATGTACAATTTTGGTGCAATTATCCGCAACATAAACGCACAAATAAATTACAAATATCTCTTCTATCAGAATAAGGATATTTACAAAACACTAAAACACTGTATGTGAAAATCGATCAGCTTTGAACGTTCATTCCTCTGAGATTGCCCCCATATAAAATCTCATGCATGTATAACAACGCTAGCATTAAGAAGGTGATGACATCATAGCAAACAGCTGACAACACCACAGCAACATGTCACCAATGGATGCCCGAATACACTCATTCATTTTAGAAAATAAAGCCCGGCGAAAATATAACATAAAAAAATGACCACTTCTCTCGGGAAAATATATATTAAGAAATACGGGATAGAATAGAAAATAACAATATTTGACAGTGCATGTCGCTAACAAGTGTCCCTATGTATTTGGCTACACCCCATCAATGCAGATCCCTTCCGTAGATAAATATTTGGTCAACTGGCTCAGATTGAAATGCGGCAACATGCGATTCATGCCCTCGGTCTGCAACTGTAGCGTATTCGACAGCCCTGTCCGAACTGCGCATGCGCCGTGAGAGTTGTATAGCATTGTCAATTTGCACTTGAGAGACACTCCTACAGTTTTCGGGTGAGTATATATATAAATATATAATTTTATCACATTGGAGTTCGTTCTTCCACACAGTGGAGAGAGAAGCTTGAAAGTTATGAGAACACACATTGAAGAGTGAAGCATCCCTCCCAATCACGAAGTCGCAGATCTTGATGAAGGCCACGGAGCCGGATGGGGGTGGGTATCCCCCGCTGCCTGTCGGTACACAGATGCTTCTTCCCCGGGCCGGTGGTACCCCGAGGCTACCTCCGCGGAGGGGGCCCTGGTGTAATTGTACTGACCGGCCGACGTTGATTGTCACAGGGTGGCGGTTGAGTGAGGAGTGAAGCTTTTGTAGTAGGCGTCATTGGGCATGCTGGCTTGGATCGAGTCTTTATGGTGAGGTACAGGTGAGATCTGACCATACGGAGAATAACCCTGCATGCTCTCGTACATTTTGAGGTCCATTTTGCCATCGGGAGGTCCCATGAGGTTCGTGATGGAGAAGGGGTGGTTAAAGCCGGCGGCGTTCATGCCCATATGGTGCATGGCCGGGTGATGCTCATGCATGCCTCGCATGCTGGCTGCCATGGCATCGTGATGCTGATGCTGTGTGGTGAGCGGCAGCAGCCCGGATAGGGTGTGCGGTGGGGGAGGCGGTGGTTCTGTTCCGGGCTCTACCTTGGGTTGGGTGGGGAGGCCGAGTGGCTGTGGTAGGGCACCCGTGTCCGGGTTGGAGGCCGCTGGGGCTGCCGCGGCTCCGTGCTGCTGCTGCTGCAGCTGCTGTTGTGGCTGCTGCTGCTGCTGCTGCTGTTGCTGTTGTTGTTGTTGTGGATGCTGTGGTAGCTGTTGGTGCGGTGGAGGCTGCTGTTGCGGGGCCGTCTGCATGTGGATGGGTGGACTGCCTCCTTGGTGGTCGATGTCCGTGAGGCCACCACCGTGCATACTATCCCCGGCTTCCGAACAACTGTCATCTCCGCTGCGCAAAGGCGGCGACGACAAGCCAGGAGACGTCTGTGACTTGCGTATTTGTTCTTTCTTTTGGCACTTGAAGCGTTTTTGGCGACGCAGATAGCAACCATTCTCGAACATATTTCCCGAGTCAGGATGCAATGTCCAATAGGAGCCTTTACCAGGACGGTCAGGAGAGCGTGGAACTTTGACGAAACAGTCATTGAATGAAAGCGAATGACGGATGGAATTCTGCCAGCGCTGCTGGTTCTGTCGGTAGAATGGGAACAGATCCATGATGAACTGGTAGATTTCCGAGAGCGTACACATCTTGTTGGGTGAGTTCTGTATGGCCATGGTGATAAGCGAGATGTAGGAGTATGGAGGCTTGGCGTGAGTGTAGGAACGTCGATAGGTCTTATCCCGGGCGCGGTTGAGGGCCGACATGGACGAGTTGATTCCGCCCATCGTGCCGGGCGACATGGGCGGCATCGTGCCGTTCATGGCACCACCTCCATGCATGTTCATCATATTAGCTCCCATTCCATTCATATTATTCATTGAGCCCATATGATTGACAGATCCCATCATTCCTCCCATCCCCATTCCCATACCTGCAGCACCCATCGTCCCGGGATGCATCGGCGTCATATTCTGGGGCGCGTAATTCGTTGTATATGCCATGGAATTCATACCTCCTGCCATGGCCGAGCTGTAGCTGTACCCGGTGCTATGGACCGCCTCCGAGCCGCTGTATGGAGATTTGCTCAGCATTCCGAGAGGTGGTTGCGGAGAATGACCTCCAGGAGGAACGCTGTCAAGGCCTACCAGTTTCCCGGCTTCCCACCGAGGTGGGCTCGAGTAGTTTACCTCCGCCGTGGTTGCGATTTTCGGACTCCTGGGAGTCCAAGTCGAGAGAGATTCTTGCCGAGTATTATCTCCGAATACGGAAACAATCGGTGATGTCACAGGACTATCCCAGTCAGTAAAGTGTACAGTGTCCTGTCATAGAAGAGGCAGACGCAGTCGACGAAGCGTCGATATGGGCAGGTGAGTTAAGTTTGATTGTTCAAACGCCAGCAATAATTTGTACCGATAAGAAACTCCGATCCAATCCTCTTCACGAGAGCACACATTCAAAGTCCACAGCGCAAGAGTGAAGACAGAAAACTGCGAATAAACGGTCTCGCTCCTTTCCAAGACCGAGCACAAATATGACTTGAGCAGCTTCGACCCAAGGGTAAATACAAGTTCTTGGATGCCACGCCCCTCAGTTGAATGCATTACCGCATATGGGAGGAGAGCTAGAGCAAAACGCATTCTGATTGGCCCATAGCCATTCAAGGTCCGCCCAACCAGAACGCCGTTCTCGTATTGGGATGAATACTGGGAGTGACGCTTGCTGATTGGCTGGAAGCGATCCGCGCGAACAAATATTTTGGTGATTATGCGCGGGAGACTGTTTGCGCGCCGCTACTACAGCCAACATGGACGTAAAAGATAAGTTCCGACATTTTTATCAATCTGGAAGCAGACGATAGCCAAATATGGACAGTTGTACTAGAGCAGGTTCGCAATATTGACCGACACACCCTCAAAGTGTTGAGCCAATGAAATCATCTTGGAAGAGAGATCCTCCTTGAAGCAAGACATAGCATGCGCCCCTTCTTCTCGGAACTCGCTCGCACACGTATAATCGTTCGCACCATGAAAACACAGATCCTCCAACAATAATATACCCTTAAATTACAAGATCATTTTCCCCGAAATTTCAAGAGCATGACCATTAGAATTTCCTGCTTATCGCTCGGGTGCTCATTACCTTTGGCGGCCGCTGGAGCACACGGCACTTCAGCGCGCCCAGTCGCGTTATACCCACACGGTTGCAAAGGCACTCTACGCCCCGACAAAACTTCGGACGATCGCGACCATAAATCCTACGTCACCTGGAAAGGCAGTCGTCTTCGTTTCACGCATGATAATCGCCGTTACGTTATACAACGTCACCCACTGACTCCCACCCACGTTTTTCTGCTACAATGTATTCAACAACACAACACTTAGCAGACAAGATTGTCTTGAGAGGCAATTTTGTTTAACGTTTTGTAGGAAGGTTTATATATGTATATGTTCATGGCTGGGTGCCTTGTTAAGCTTTACAATCAATCCGTCCGGCGATCCACATTCTTCAACAAAGTGGTTTTCTGTTTTTCACACGCTCTATATATACATATATATATACACATACATGGAAATGTTGTGGGTCGGTATATCTATATCCGCATCGTATGTCCTCATCTAACGAGTGTCAACCCCGAATGATAGCTCCTTAACTGCAGGTGCTTATGGCCATTCAGAGGTCAAAATGATAGATTTTCGATTCCCGGCGTTTTTTCCGAGTAATATTCACGGATATGAACACCGTGTCTCGTGAAGATCGTATCAAACCTAACACTAGGAGGCAGCTACCTCTTAATCGAAACTGCAATTTGGTTCCGCCAAATAGCAATCATCAATTCATTAAAGTTATTTCTGTTTTTGAACTAACGACCTATCCTCGTTTGAGATGTGCCATCCACGGGATCAAAAAGAAGGCTTCTCAGGACAATAGCGATCGAATTTTAACTGGATGTGTTCAATTGTCTCCCTGGAAATGAGGCAAACTGACATACATTAGCCCTCCATAAAAGACATTATGTCCATCAAGAACCTGATACCTAATCCCCGCTAACACACGAACCAGTGACCTTTTAACGCCCTTTTCTTGTCCTCTATCATAGCGGCGTTCAGCGCTGGACAAGAGAACTTGGCGCTGTCAAGAAGCAGGAACGCTCTCCAAACAGTCTTTTCCCGGCGAGCTCGCTTCACTTCAAAGCCACACCTGAATTACGCGCGCAATCAGTCCAGGTGTTGGTGTAAGTGTCCCTTTGTGACCACAAGCGAACTCCACGGCGGTAAATTGGGCGACAATGGTCGCCTGCAATTGAAACTATGCGCTAATTAATGTGTTCTTTTGTCGTGGTTCTTATCTCATGTTGATCTAGCAGTGGGAGGGGCGGTGGGGGAGTATGTGGGGCGGGGTGGGGGGGGGAAGGCTGACGATGCATTAAATAGTGGAGTGACAGATAGGAACATATATCACCCCGTGGTATACGCGCGCGCCGCCTGGCTGAAGTCAGGACACAGCTTGAAGAGTGGATAATTCACTGATAAGCGTTGTAAAATAAAATGAGACTGGGAGTTTTATCACACGAGGCGATAGCATCAGCTGGGATGGAACGAGGGATAGTAGCATGGTGTGTGTGAATGTGTGTGTGTGTGTGTGTGTGTGTGTGTGTGTGTGTGTGTGTGTGTGTGTGTGTGTGTGTGTGTGTGTGTGTGTGTGTGTTCGTGCGTGTGAATGTGTGTGTTCGTGCGTGTGAATGTGTGTGTGTGCGGGGGGGGCGGGGGGCGCATCATTATCATCATCATCATCATCATCATCATCATCATCATCATCATCATCATCATCATCATCATCATCATCATTGGAAGCCACGTGACATGGTGTAGATCATCATCCTGCATCATCCCCCCCATCATCACCACCCCTGTCACCAAATCACCCCTCTCTTATTGATTTCTATCATCGACCAAACATTGACCACAACAACGCGCCGTATTAAGTGCCGTGCAAAGGAAATATTTTGACAGAACGTTTACATTCTAGGGTCCCTTATAGGATTTAATCAGAGAGAAGTGCGACTGCCTATACCTACATTTACCTGTCCACACCTACCAACCGACTATGTGACCGCCTCTGTATATCGGACCACCTGACTGATACTGCAGGCTAGAGGATGGACCATCACTTTTCTTTTGGGTGGGGTATTGCTTTGTGGTTCTGTATTTAGGGTAATTGGATCGAATTGCCTGTTTTGATTGTAGAGAGACGCGGCAACAATTGACAACTGACCACAACAATTCAGCGAGGTTTTAGGGGGCGTTGGCGAGATATAACTGACCACATGAGACTTGGCGGAAGTTGTTGTAAAAGTTGTGGGTGGGGTGAATCGTGGGGTGAATCGGTGTGGGGAGATTTAAGAGAGCGGTGGGTGTCATATTAAGATGACTGGGCAAGTGGTTGAGGCTTTATTGGGATTCGTGTGTAGGTCACATTTAGTTCATAAGCTAGGATGTAAATGAAGAATTCAAGACCTTCAACCAAACTGACGCTCATGTCTTACTAACATTTGTTTGAAGTTAAAGCACCCAAGTAATCGTGATAATAAACAACTACATCTACATAATATTGAACAATAACTACCTGTTTGGCACATTGACCCGTGGTCGACGCATTCGTCGCAAATTAGTTAGTTGTTTGTGCTTTACCCAAAGAGTTAAATCCATCTTAATTGGTCGAGGCGAGATCGGTTTTATATGGCCACGTCAACATCAACCGCAACTTGTCTGATTCGTTGGTGTTTTACAGAGGTACACGTCCGTGTTCGGTTTGACCAGAGATAACACACCAGCGCGAAAGGCAATATAAAGGCATATCTAAATAAGTCTCATCTACCTACAGTGAAACCATTAAAACCCAAGTTTACAATTACTGGGTACGATAGAATGGCGGAAACGTCTAGTATATGCTGGTAACTTGGAGGAAACAATTCACCAGATGACGTCAGAGTCGAAGCGGAGACGTCCCAGACTGTTACCGTAATATCTCCGGTCCGGGACGACGCCTATCACCCCCCCCCCCCCCCCCCCCCAACACACACACCCTCCACCTTTTACACCCACCTACACCCCAAACCACCAAAACCCCTATTTCAAAAGGATGTTTCCTGTTTTGAGGAAAAAAGGTGTCAAAGCCAGGAGAAGAAACCTTTCGTATTGAGACGTACAGCATGGGCACGTACGCACTTGGTAAATCAGTCAGCGGTAACGAGGTGGTTTGCTGAGGGTTTAAGCGGCTGAGAGATTCTAACGCGACGCGCGGCTATCAAATGATCGCTTGCGATAGCTCGAGGGTTCGATGCTACGACCATTACTTGAAGAATGTATATGAGGTTGTTAGACTCATATACGAATAAATCAATATCAATTCGGTTAACTTCACATACTCCCTGCTGTAGAGGAGCGCACGGGAGAGAGATCCGACTCAGACAAGCATGGATGAGAAAACTTTTTAGTCATTTTCGCTATCCTTTGGGGATGTTGACAGCCATCCTGTGTAGGGCTGGAGGATACGTTGACACATGTTCGGGCCACTTGCCTGACAAACACGACCCCACAGCCGACTCATTCAACCTCTTCGATCACTTCTCCGGTGTAATCATCGGATGATCTTTTCCATCCATGGCGACATCTTATGCAGTTTGACTCACTGGGTACAAGTTGAACCAACAAAGGTGTTCTCGCTCGAGTTCCCAGTGCGATTCGCTCAAGTGTATTCAAGCCCTGCATTCAACTACGTATATTCATTCCGTGTCAGTATTTTAAACCATATTTACCATCGCAGCTTAGTACTAAATGGACTAGAGTTAGTTTTAAGTTAGGTTCACAATGACCTGCCAAAAAAAACGCGCCAGTCATTTTAAAACCAAAGCTCCAATTTTCCTCGCCATATGAACCCCAAACTATCTTATTAAGAAGGACAGCAAGAAAGCGTTGAGGCGTTAAACCCAGTGATTCCACAAATCAATGAGTGTACTTCCTTTACAATCAAACTTCCCTACCACAAATTTCAATCACTCATTCGTCCGTCGCTGAATATGATTTTCATCTCTTTATATTTTTTGTCCCTATACATATGTGCCGCTAAGTGGGATCTATTTGTAAGTTTCAGTGGTATACGGTCTATTTCGATCCGTGACGCATATCGCGGTGTAAAAGGGGTGAGCTTTCACAAAAACCTTCCACATTAGACTATGATTTGTATAGCATGTGGGCCCGGGAAGCATGTTTTGACAGGTTCCGTGCATTTACATGATAGTTAATCGCAACCAATATAGAAGGACGCAGTGAGACCCGCTGTCTCTTTCATCCTCTATGACAGACGATATATACAAGACGCTCCCATGCCCCAGCTTGTAGCTTTCATTCAACTGAGACGCGTCCCTGCGTCGCACGGCAGAGCAAAATTGCTCACCCCGCAAGTAGTGATTTGTAATTCAGATACCCTAATTTAGAGGCACTTTTGAAAAGAACGACAAATTGAATACCCCAGTAATATGTTATTACCTGCGGCATAAAGTCGTCTGCTTCAACCAAGTGATTCATTAAAATCGCAATTCTATTAGGGTATACAAAAGGGAGATTTGGCTCCTATTCTGAGGAGCTTTTCGAGAGCATGGGGCGCAGACTGACAGGAACGACCGGGTCTCTCGCACCTGCGAAGTTAAAACTGCTTTTTAGGGAGCACCCTTTTCCAACAAGACCCAATTAAGGCGATTTTTTATCACCTCGCGAGATCACTGTCAAAAGAACGAATTCGGTCTCTGTATTATCTACCAAACAGACTACATTTTCCACCTGAGCTGTCAAAATGAACTAAAATGAACCCGGCAAAATGCTTTGGCCTGGCCTTCATACTCAATTGATGAGGGAAGAAGATTATTAAACGGAAAATGTCTGTGAAAAGACCGTATTTAACTACCATATATGAGAATGTTAGGACATGGAAGGCGAAAATGAGGCTGACCCCTGGGGGCTGACCCCTCGGAACCCGTGACTGCTTGCAGAACTCGGAGGTACTTCAGGGGTCGGCTTGGATTTGACATATCATGTATTTGCTAACAAATAGTCTGCAAATTTACATATGCAAATATATGGCTTATAAAATAAATACATCTCTTCTGTCAAGGAATAATTCTCAATTACTGCCGGCTTATCTGACGTCACGGTCTCCGCACTGGCTGGTTTATCAACTGAAATAAAACTGATTTGTTGGCGCGGTTGACTTTGTGGAGATTCAAGCAAACAGACGACAATGGACAACTTGTCAACTCGGCGGTGTTAAGATCATTATGGAGTCGGCTAAATGTATTTGCGCCTCGGCGGGGAGCGTTTGCGTGTCGGTTTCTGGCTTTGTTGAAGCGTTAATATCATGTCTACTGCTCCCTCGATGTTATGTGTGCGATATTAACAAACCGTAAAATTATTTGTCAACATATTTTCACAAGAGTATTTGTAAGTAGTCGCAAGTTTATCTAAGCATTTTGTGTGGACAAGAGCGAGGTGACTTTTGCCAGTTGGTGGGGCATTCACGATCATTGAAAGTGACAGCAAGCGAACGACCAAAAGCAGACGACAGAAACACTTTCAAATGCGTAGTTGAGAAAACTCGCGGGAAGCAATAGCGGCCTTCCAATGTAATTCATTTCGGGCGGCGATGCGTTCGCCTACCGAGCAACTTTCCTCAACAAAATTTCTTGCTATTTTTGCTTAACTGAAATTAGACCCGCGGTTTGTTTTACCACGCAAGCTAATACCATAAATCGTAAGAGCAGAGACTACCGTCTATAGTTTCTCTCTTTGAAGAATGGCTACAGTAACTACATGCAGAAATATACCGTCGTACTAAATTGTAATATACTAAACTAATGGAGACAAATGGGGACATTTTTCTTGTATGATATGAGTGAAAATCGGAAAAGCAAGTTACAATATCGGTCAGTGAAGACAACGAGAGTTAATTTCGCACTTTAATAGAATTATGATGTGCGCAATATTAGTATGTCCGTACGTGCGTGTGTGACCACGGATCTCCATTGTAACCGTTGGCATTTTTCAGCCCAAACCTTTCAGTAGTTTCAAATGAAGGGCACTTTTTTGTATTAAAGGATGGGCTCTTCCGGGGATTCGATTGTCATGCTCTATTATTGCAGGTGTGACGCGTGCATGAAAGAGCGGGACATCGCGAGGGAGGTCTCGCGGGGACAGAGGCACAAGTACCCGGCAACAAGAGGCACAAGTACCCGTGCCCATTAGATACTGAATGTAAGGCGTAGTGTAGCCTAAATGAAAGACCGAAATGAGCAATAGAATTTCAAAAGTGAATCCGCACAAGGCCTCTTTCTTTGGGACGTTTTCTAGGTTCGCTGAATTGTAAGGGGCTTTAGCGTACGGTGTTTCCGTCACTCCAAATGGCCAAGGATACTTCAGTGTGGAAGCAGGCGCTTCTTGTGCCGAGTGGGACACTAGTATCATCATTAAGTTATTAAATCTGCTAGGCAGTGAAGCTGATTTCATATCGCAGGTAAAAATGAAATATAATTCGTATGGAGATTTTAGGTGATATTGAACTTGTAAATCTATTCAAGAACGATAATTCATCCCATTCACGAGGAATTTCATACCCACAGGAAACCTCATTCATGCGGAATATATTAATGACTCACTGATGTATTTTCACATACATTGGTCTGATTTGGCAAAGTGATGTTGTCAAGACGCATGGAAGAAATGGTGACAGTTTAACAATCAACGCCGTATTTGAGGAATGTGCCACAAGTGAAAATCGACCATGGAAAATATGAAATTATAAATACTGTCATTTGAAGAGCCAACTTATGAGTTGTTGGGATATTAAGAAATCGTATGAATAATCAATGAATAATCATTGTGGGTTTGTTAAGTTTTGCATTCCATCACGAGTGGATTATAATCACATCAAATAATTCCTAAAGTTATATAAAAAATTGTTATTTTTGATGTTATATTCATCTCGCACAACCAATGAGGTCCTTATTCCTCCAGAGGGATAGACGCCTTTTTATGCCATCCAGATGAGCCTGGATCCTCCGCGCCTCATCGACCCTTTCTGTGTCGGTATGTGAGGTCATGCCCTCCACCGCCTCATCCTCTCCAGCCTCGCCAGCGTCCAGATTTGGAGAGTTTTACTGGAGCAGGCCTCTTGTTGGTGAAGCACTTCCGGAAAGAAGTTTCCTTTGTTGCGACAATAGCCAATAACATGAAAGAGGCAGATTATACAAATTAGCATAGCTCTTCAGGCTGAAATCGACCATGGTACTTGGTTCAGTGAGGTTGAACGCCTCGTTCTCACTCCCCAAATTAGCGGCCAAATGGCTGAGTTTTGTAACTGCTTCGTTTGATGTGAGGGCGCAGGAGTGGATTTGTCAGCGCGCTGTGGTGGAATGCAAGACCAGAAATGACAAATTGATCTCTCCTCCTTCCTCGAAAATCCTCCCTCGTTCGATGCCGAGGCATTTTCGCTCAGTTCTACGCGGAGATTTAATATAGCAGATTTGGCGTGCTCGAATCAAAAGCTGGTATGAGTATAACGACTTCGCGGAAAAGGGGCAGAAGTGAGATTTCGATAGTTTTTCAATCGTTCAATGTAGAAAGATGAAAGCTCGAATGCTGAAGGGATGAACGGTTAGGGAATACGTGATGAGGGCCAAGGCTTGGGATGCGGACGAGACCCGCGTTTCCTCGAACATGAAAGGCAGTGTACCCCAGTGCAGTGAGGATGATATTCGTCGGGAATTAGATATATCAGTCTGAGCTCTCTCGGCCCCAAACCAGTGAAATCAGCAGCACAACGAAGTAGAAACGGCGTCTTATTACTATCTCTCGACGGTCTTCAATGGTCGAATCAGTAATGAACATAAACTACAGCAGAGCATGCGGGTCGTTGTCTGGGTTCCGCATCCAAAGGGGTCCCTTAATTGGCGACCCATGGTATATTCAAATGATTCATACAGACCCCAGAAGCTAAGGCATTAAGGTCATCGCAACTCTTGTATAATAAAACGGGGCGGAGCTTTATATCAACCAAGTGACCTTCGTAGGGTCGTGTGTCACATATGACACATTAGCCAATAGATGGGGTGAAACAAGGTCATCTGAAGGTGATCCCGTGGACTTCAGGGACCACGCGGAAACCAATCACATATATAGCCAGCCTGAAAAATATGTTATATTAATTATGACAATCTTGACCTGATGAAATAGCGTAAGAATAAAGTGGTTTTAAAATACACCGCATGGGACCTAAGCATACTTTGAGACATAACAGCGTGACGCCGTTATAACGAAGCAATATGATGGGCTTCATTTCACACGGATACACACCAACATCCGGTGACAATCAACTAAGCCCAGTACGCTATTTCTATTCTAATCACAAAATAGCTCCTCTCTAATTGACGGCTATGTGACGATGCATTTTGTATGTGCAGTTATTTCGCGACATTTCATAAGAATGTGGGTTCGTTTGTCATATTCTGAAGTGTGAATAATTCAATAGATCAAGTGGTCGGGTTAGCAACGATTTATCTTGTATTTTTTTCACTGTAAAGAAGAATAGTTCACTTTGAGGATTCCAAAATAATCTTTTCAAAGAAATACAAATGTTCGCTGGGGCATATGCTCCTCGAATGAGAAAGCGTTCATTATTGACAAGGTGTAAAAGCAAACCCCAGTCCGCCCATTTTATATCGTTTTGTATTCATTTCGTTCCGCTAAATTAAATAACATTTTTACTCGCATGAAAGCCCTTTCTAGTTTCCATTCAATTACGTAAAATTCGGAATCTTTCCTTGCCGTAAAAGATTCTCTTCATAGCATTTGACCCTGTGAGTGTATGTTCGAGTAGTAATGGTGATTGTTAACGCTGACAATTCGTCCCCACAGGCTGTTCCAGGAGCAAAGCGCCTCGGGAAGAGAACCGGGAAACCCTCCATTCAAGATACACAATTTGTTGAAATAACAAAACATTTTCTGCATTTACTGCAGACGTGTGCAACGTGATGCTGATGTTGATTTTGAAGCAAGGAAGTGGCTTGTGTAACACGGAAGCTCTCATGACACATTACCATTTTCCAAAGTTTTTTGTATAGCTTTCCACTGGTGATTAAACATTTACTGATCTCTCTTGAAACCTCTTATATTAGCAAACATACTAGCTTACATATGAGTGGCACGATTGAGGAAATAATGTTTTAAGATTATTGGGAGGAAACGACCTTTGGTGTGGGTATAACTTCTGTGTGAAAGTAGGGTTAGCGTGTGTGCGGTTGTGGGTGTGGGAGCAGCATGGGTGTAATAGTGATTACAACTTGGTGCATGGGTGTGATCGTGGATGTAGCGCGGGTGTGATCGCGGAGGTAGCACGGATGTGATCGTGGGGGGAAGCACGGGTGTGATCGTGGGGGTAGAGCGGGTGTGATCGTGGGGGTAGCGTGGGTGTGATCGTGGGGGTAGCACGGGTGTGATCGTGGGGGTAGCGTGGGTGTGATCGTGGAGGTAGCACGGGTGTGATCGTGAGGGTGGCGCGGCTGTGATTGTGTGGCTAGCGCGGGGTTAGTTTTTACAGGATTGTGGATATAGCTCGAAGGGGCATGGTCCAGCAGTTTTTATTCTGAGGTAGATGTAAGTAAGATCGTATGCCATATTGTAGTTCTTCCCATAAACAACTGATGATAATCTAACCAAAGAATCATCGGAAATACTCATCTTACAGATGTTGCAAAATCTTTGAACCACAATGTAGAGGCAAATAAACAAGCGATGATGTTTTCATGTATTTGATGTCAACTTGAAAAATCTTCAAGCACGGTTTATCTGTTACACTTGGCGCAAATAACGTTATGATAACATATAAAACGACGGAGTAATTTTTAAACATAACGTGATCATAATTCGTTATCATAACGTCGGTTGGTCATTATGTTATATTTAGCTTTATAACAAAACAATAACTTTTTGTATCAGTTCTTTTCACATCCGATGCTTATCTCATAAGTGCAGTCACACCATGGGAATACAACTACTAATGGTGGGATACATATATTCTCTATAAGTGGTGTTTGGAGAAATATCATTGTGAAACTATGTGAGAATAGCTCCAAAACAGATTAAGAATATTTATTGGCAAAATTCTTCCATTTAATTTTAAAATAAATGTCTCACTCACGAGCAAGAAACATTAGAGAGGACATAACAAACTAAACCCATCATTAAATGTAAATATATATAGTAAGTCATGTTGCTATCACACTCATTTTGCCTGAAATCCCATTGCCATAAAATGTTGGTCAAGATAAATAGTGAATATCATAATGTACCCGGTAGTCAAACCAAGGTCAACAATCAAATTAAAACAACGTGAGCTGCAGATAAAATTGACACGTAGATGACATTCCTCTTTATGATGCAAGCAGCTTATATCAATGACAGTTTTAAGGAATCATGAGTTTTAGGATAATTTTTTTGACAACAATATTAAACATCTCTTTCAGGTATAAATCATGTAGCATCACTGAGATACAAACACATCGCTGGCACAGCCACCAATGTACTATATCACAAGCAAAGAGAACACAGACATCTAGATCAGATAAGAGTTATGTTTCAGGTGGGAATGCCAATCATAGTCGACCCTCATTGACAATATCTCAGATGGTATTCTACACATCAAGAGTTTGACTAGCAAAGCTGTACAGTAACCAGCCTGTTGATTTTGTACCATATTACAAACATCTTCAAACAATCCCAGTCTGGCATATATCCATGTTGTCGTAGCTTGATGGAAAAGGCTAATGACTTGAGTACCAGGTTACATGTAATGTAGCGAGCACCAAGACTAACATTTGTAGGTCAGGTGGGATTAATTGAATTTCTTCTTGGTGGCTGTATACCTCTCCATATACTGCAACATAAATAATGAGTAAATTGCAACTGTAACAGTACACACTGCTTCAATAGAGATACTTAACAAAAAGGGTGGTGCAACACAAAGAAACTTTACATGTCATATAAATACCATACTCACTTATCAATTCACAACAAGCTTTGTGTTTTTACACTTATGAGCCTAAAACATAGGTTGATATTAAAGTGTTTTTTTCCAAAGTACACCACTTGGGGATTTTCCAATGATTAATTGAATAACAACTCAACTAGTATAACCACAACTCACCTGATCATAGCCATCTACTTCCTGGAATTGCTTTGAATTGAACACATTTCCCTCAATGACTAGCAGACCAATGTTGGATTCCTTCATTATCCTTGGAGTGAATGACTTGAGTTCGAGGCAATTCTCCTCAAGTCTCAATACACGGAGCCGACTACATTCTGCTATACTATCAGCTAGTACCTTCACCTGTGGCAAAATAACAATAACAATATCGCAATTTCAGGAATCAGCTCCCCCCGGCAGAATCTGCAGATTGCACTGCTTCCATACCAACTCTCTCATGTTATGGATCCATAAACAACACATCACTTGGTTTCACCTTGATTAGAATATGAAAGAAGACAAAGATTATTGATAGGAAAATATTGTAAAAACTTTAATTTCAGACCTGATTTTGGTTGAGATTCAGTTCTACAGCTTCCAGGGTTTTAACTCCATCAGGGACTGATGTTATTCGATTATGAGACAGATTCAAACAGTTAAGATTTTTAAGACCACTGGCACAAAGTTGAACTGGAAATGCAGTGAGGAGGTTATGAGAGAGGTCCACTTCACGCAGTGAAGACAGCTTTGATAATGTCAGTGGCACATTATGCAAACGATTAACGGAGGCTAGGAGAGTCTCTAATTTCTTCAAATTCCCAACATCGTCTGGTAAGGAAACTGCAAACATAAATCGGAACTTGTGGATGCCTAAGCAATAATCAAGCTTGCATTGCCCCCACAATAACTGTCAGCCTTTCAAAGTCACAAATAATTCATTGAATCACTTCATCCAAATGTAAATTAAGGATGGCTTTACCTAATCTATTGTTGCATATGTTCAAATTTTTCAGCTGGGTAAATTGTCCAAGCAGTGGTGGAATCGAAGGAATTTTATTTTCTGATATATCTAAATTTCGAAGGTTCTTCAGTAATCTGCCAAGCTCTCCTGGGAACTGAAACAAACGACAAACAAGCATAAAACGGTAATTTGCAAAAAGAAAATATACTATTTTTTTTGATCTGATCAGAAGTTACTTAATAACAGAAGATAAGCAGTGTATGATGTAATTATCGGATTTGAATTGAGCCATCGAAAATGATGATTTGATTTTAAATTTGGGGAAGGGTTGGGGAAAAGGTTTTGCCTCAGCCTTAGTGGTGTGAATGGGAGGGGTTTTGCGAACTTAAATATAAATACTGTATTCTACATCTTAGCATATTGAGAAGGCTCTGCGAAGCGACGTTTTTCCCTCTCTCAACAATCGCAGTGACGTCAGCCCAGTATACCCATGTGCTTTTGTTTATCTCACTGAAGCGCCACCTAGCGATTGCAATGTATTATAATTAGGAAAGCGATCACCACAGAGCCACTCGAAGTGAACCCTCTTACGTAGCTATAAACTCTTTGGTATGACTATGACTCGTATGAGCCTAACTTCCTAAGTCAACACTTGCCCAACAGACCAACACAAGGGAGAACCGGGTCGACTGTTGGCAACAGTCGATCCGGTTCTCCCTTGTTGGTCTAACAGGAAAACCCACTTTTATTGGTATATTAACAAACATGCTTAACTGCACTGTAGCCTCTATGTGATATTAGATAGTCAACCACCAGGGTAGCTCCGGTCGAACGGTAACATGAATTTATACCTACTCAGACGTCTTGTAGGGCTACCACCAGGGGCGAGATGACTTGCCTGATGACTATGTGTAAAACGGCAAACTTACCTCGGTCAGACCAAATTTTGCTAAGTTACAAGAGCCTGTTTTTTCAGCAGTCTGCAAATGTGGTTTGAGGTTGTTGCCCATGTTCAATTTATCGGAGTAAATGATCTAAATACGATTTTATTCCCAAAAGCATCGATGGTTTGTTGTTATTATTCTCTTATTCAAATTTCACTGATTTGCTAATAGCGGAAACGAGAAAACCCGAAATTGTCAAAAGGTGAAGGTCGTTCTTTTTTCTATGATACGCTAGCTTGCGGTGTTGTTTATTGCAGACGATATTTTGTACTCGCTGCTAATTTTGTCATCCATTTTCAACACCATACTACAAATGGCAACTGTTTCAGCAACTAGACATGTAGTCTTAACAGGCCCTCCAGGTATTTACTTGATGAATAAATTATGGAACTATTCAAATTGTGGTTATATTCGTTATTGGACGATCAATACTGCGGAACACCGTTCTGCACACTTTAAATTTACCTTATTCCAAATTAACACCTCACCTAGTAAATATTTCCCACTCCAATCCATAGCATTCGTCAACAGAAACCCCTTTCGTTACATGATCCAATCGGTGATAAATACAGGAAAATGCAAACATGTTCAGATATGTCCAAGCTGCCCTAAACCACTTGAAGTTGAAATTACCTACCAATGCCTTACATCTATTTCCCTACTAGTACTAGACTACATTCACATATACACACCGCAGGAGAGACCAGACATGCTTCACCCATGAAAGATCTACCAAAATTCACCTGAGGGAGTTCAGAACACAACACTTTGCGAGAGTGCCACAGATCTCCAAAAATAATGGACCATGATTTCAGGGGTAGGGAAGACAACATTGATCAAGGCTGTGAGTGAGGCTTTAGTAAAACAAAGTATACCAGTGCAGGGTTTCTACACAGAAGAGGTTCGTAATGGAGGAAAAAGAATAGGCTTTGATGTTGTCACACTAGATGGACAAAGAGGACCTTTAGCAAGAATAAGGTATGTAAACCGACCCGACTTATTATTCAATTAATTGTTGTCCAGATAATTAACTTATCGCTCAAATTGGATGTCTATTTGATCATTGTGAAGACAAGATGGCTCCATTGAGGGAGTGAATCCTGGAAGACAACAGCCTAAAGTCGGAAACTATACTGTCAAACTGCAGGACTTCGAACAGCTGGCTCTCCCAACCTTGAGGTCAAAGGTATCAAAAGTTTACATATTATGGGCAATGCTCATGAATGGTACAGAGCCCTACCTTTTTTTTCTGAATCTTCCTTGTGGAAACCCTGCACATAGTCAATTGAATAACTTTTTGTATCTTGATTTTGCAGTCAGGATCGCCAATTTATATAGTTGATGAAGTGGGAAAGATGGAACTATTCAGTCGCAGTTTTGAACAGACCATAAGGACCCTTCTGGATTCAAAATCGACTTCACTTCTCATGACCATTCCAGTCCCCAAACACCAACCTATAAGACTTGTTGAATCTATCCGTAACCATCCTGATGTGACTCTTTTCGAGGTTGTTGTTTTTGTCTTGGCATTACATATAGTTAATTTTCTCATATTTAAACTGGGATATTTATGACCTCTAGTGTAGAACAGACATTTGTCATCTGCAAATCATTTATATTTGTCAATGTATGATGTGTTTTACCCCAGATATGTGGCAAACAGGAACACAATCCTAGAGAAAATATTGCAAGCTCTGCAAGCTTCGACTGGAAATCGGTTGCCACTGGGAAGTTGATGCCTATATACATGGCCAGTCCCTGCTAACAGCTGCTGATAATCTGTTATATTGAAGTGGTATGATTGTAAGTACAATAATATGTCAGTTCTTTGTTTATTTCCATACAAAAATCCAAGTAACATGAAAGGTGAATACCTCATATAAATCTCCTATAGGATATGATATGCAATGAGTAGTTGTCTCTCTCAGGCAATAATATCAAGATGTGACCCATAAAATGGGTACAAATGTTATTCATCATCAAATCAAAGCAAGTTATTTTCGTAAAGCCGTGCAAAGCCTGTTTTCAGGTCAAGTTGACTTCGTTATAAACCGCAGGTTTCTGTTATAACATAGATATCTGTTGAAAATACATTAAACAACCTGTATACATATGCACGTGTTACTGCACAGGTGTATATTGTGATAATTTTCAAGTTGTTCAACAATAACATAAATATTACACAAACTTAAGAGATCATATATCAACTAAGTTTATAGACTGACTTGAGATGGAAACATATTAGTTGTTTATGAAACAAACTGCATTGCAAGTTCTTGTCTCATGGCAAATTCTTGTGAGTAACGGCAAATCGTCAGAGGCTGCCATTTGTGAACTGTTCCCAAAAAACCTGGAATCTACTTGACTGATTATCACTTCTAGAGCATCAAACTTATACAGAGCACAGCATACACACACCATACACATGCCAAGTGCAGTAGATTTGCATACATTCTCATTGTTTTATGCTAATCTATTGCTACTTTGAGGCAAGTAAGCATGAAATATACACATATTCATGTACACATCTTCACCAGAGCCACTTCAAGGTGATATACATGGGCGAGTACTATGAGATAAACTTGACGAGGATGAGAGATGATTCTGTATGTGTCATGCAGATGTCACTAGGAAAGCATAGAGAGGATCGAGTTGGCGTAGGCCATGGGCTTCACGTTCGGGTGAGGCTGGAATCAAATGCATGAACAACTCGTTACACAGTGATCGGTGATTAAGTCGGATCATTGTGAATAATTCAATGGATAACTCATGTGGGTGTGTATATGAGGCGTAAGTGTGATGTGCAGTTGTCATCATTTGAGATGACATTTACATAGTTAAGGATAAGAGCAATTGGGATGAACAACATTGTCACCTCAAACCCTACCCTCTGGTTGCAAGTTATACTCGCAACTTTCTGAGCGAATACTATTACACATAAATGATACAAGATCGAGGAGGATATCTTACCACAGCCTCGTATGTGGTGAATGTCGGATCCAGGTCTGTTCCACCGGTCAGGGTAATAAAAGCGCCTTTGTTCCCCATTGTATCACTAGACACAACAAGCCAAGACAAGTGACTTTCATCCGTAAACACCTAGGTTGGTATATACCAAGATGCAACCACAACCATGGAAGGAAAAGACTGACAAGGAACAGATACTGACAAAATGTCGCTGTAGAATTATGATGGATATAATTGTTAGGACGTATGAATCGGCCACGAGTGATAATAGACGAGGATTACTAACCAGTAATTAGGTGCTGAGAAGACGGTGATGCACTTGCCGTCATGGGCCACCTCGTAACCGTCATTCTTCACCTCATGACTACGAATGATGTACCTGAGTCTGTTGTTCTGCAGGAAGCGTTTGGTGACATCTGGACCAAACTGGACACCAACGCCGCGCTTGCTGGGCGAACGACCACACTGTGGTTGAGGATCGGACCAGAGCAGCTCACACATGATACCTGATGAGCCATCATCATTCTCACACACTCAAATATACAATGTCAAACTGTCACAGCTGCTAACTTCACTGCATATATAACAAAACGCAGTGATAGAGTAACTCATATAACAGAAAAGCACAGAAAGACTCATTCATATATGACACAGTGAAACCCAGTGATAACGCTATCATTTGTTCCATAAAATATCACAGTTAATAAAATAAAAAAGCCAAGAAAAAAGCCAGGGTCCATCTGATCTTTATGATATTTTTTATGCTCTGAAGGGTCTAAGTAGTAATCTCAATACATCCCTGTTTGGGAGTGTCAAATAAGGATTTCACTGTACCAATGAACAGAGTAACACAAGGAGACCAATAAATACTTCAATAACCAATACCAAGCCATTGTCAGACCTTCATCCAATCATGCCAACCAAGCCTATTGAGATTGAGCAATACAAGCAATTGTTGATAAGTAAGGGATGGAAGAGTTGGCTGACCCGAGTCTGGCGGCTGACGGTTCCTCTCCACTTGACGGATGTCATCTAAAGTGACATTGTCTTCACTAAACAACCCACCATGCATTACCTGTTAGACACACAAACATGAGTTTGATGCTCTGGGCTTTCATCAGCGTGTGAATTTGCATGGGACAAATAAGAAGTGATCATAAGAACTCACCAGCACTTTGTTGTTGATGCAGTGAGCTAAAGGCAACAAGTTATACACTTCGGTGAATAAATCTCCCATCTGTGCTGTATATCTATTCAGGTTAAGAATATCTAGCCAATATAACAAACAGTGAACATTATGGACACACACTGCATTTAAGTCGCTGTATCAACCTCCTGATTTATTACTGGGGCCCGGGAGGGCTTTTGTCAGGATACTTTGATTTCACTTCTCCCTCAAATCCGTACATTTGGTTCATTGTGACGCTCTCGTGGTTGCCTGGAAACAAGCAGTCAACATGACGCAGTCACCAACTCCATCCCTTCGTCAACAAACACTGATTGATGGAGAGTGACTATACCTACCTCGAGACATGAAGAAGTGGTTTGGCAATAGAAGCTTAAAACTAAACAGAGTGAATATACACTCCACAGAGAAAGACCCTCTGTCCACGAAATCACCGTTGAATAGCTGTATAAGGAGTTAAGGATGGTTTATGCAAACACAACCGTAAATCAATCTTTGTCTTCTTCATTTCAATCATAAAATTCATATTTTTACCAGCTATTGATGGGGTTTTAAAATATTTTGTAAGAAATGGAAAGTTTCGACCACTCACTCCTGAAACAGACCAACATTTTATCTCACATAACCAATACAGCCGAGTTGCTTCTCCTTTGCAGTTACTCAAACTTAGGATTTTATTTTTCATCAGAAGAAGGATACATATGGGTTGTCTTCTGAGGGTAACCCATTCAACTCAAATATATTCATAAGATCAAAGAATTGACCGTGGATGTCCCCACATACCGTGAATTTCTTGCCCTGTAAACCGTATATAAACTTTAAGTCTTCAAGGCACACACAACAATCAGTTCAAATTATTAAAATATCCGAGAGAAAGTTAGATAGGTAAGTGGTTTACATAATAAATGTTCTTTGTGAAATACTACCTGAGGCACCGTGATGTCCACTAATGAAGGCTGGGTTGAAAATAATGTCCGAGCATCTAAAATTATCTGTCACGCAAGTGAATAATAGTAAATAAAGAATAATACTTATCAAAAAAACTCCCATACCCCCAAAAAATCCGAGCTAAGTACATACATTAATTAATATGAACAGCTATTTTTCCTCAGGAGATCCTTAGAAATGACCTTAATGATTTGGTAATAGCCCACTCACCTTGTAGGCATACTTTCTGTGTAGTTTATTCTGCTTCTTGTAATGGTCCATGAGTTGCTTCACAAACTCTAGTGTTATACCCTTCTCATCAATCCTGGGCCCGCTGTAATCATCCTCCAGAGCTGGAGAGGGACCCAATTCAGGTGTGCCATCAGGTGAAAGAAAAATGGCTCATGAGAGCTGTCATTCTTAATGTGAGTTAACTCAAAGAAACGTCAGTTCTACCTGGTCAGTATGTCTATATCAACTAAGTGGGTCATCGTTTAGATGCTGTTCATATCATTGAACAGCTCCTAAAAAATGGTCTTGAGTAACCTACACTAGGAAAAATCCACTAGCAACACATGGACTCTAAATCAATTCGTACTCACACATGGACTCTAAATCAATTCGTACTCACACATGGACTCTAAATCAATTTGTTCAGCCACAGATTTCTTGCACTCATCTACAGAAATAGCTTTCTCAAAAGCAATTCGTTTGACGATCTTATTGCATTCATTATACTTGAGTTTGGCATCTCTATCGTTCGGTCGAGCCTTTGTTACCTGGATATCAACATAAGGTCAGACTGAATGCAACAAAGAGGAAGATACCTCAACTATCAAATACACTCATTCCATGAAGGAAAGTAAGATTACATGAAATAAAAATATAGAGAGAAGCAACTTACTGCTTCAAAGTCTTTGAGTGCTAATTTGAACTTGCCAAGAGCCATATTTGCAGAAGCCCGGCGGTAGTATGCCTGCAACAAAGTAAGTGGTTGTATGCGAATAAAACAAAATAAACTTTCAGGAAAAAGGAATGGACAGTTACAGAATCATGTCTGGATGATACAAGAAGTCAAAGTAGCTTAAGCAGGAATAAATCGCCACAAATTGTTAAGAAAGGGAAGACTGTAGAATACCACAAATAGAAGCAAAAGTCGTAATTGCTGTCAAAACAAACACAGGAGAAAGAATTTTGGTGTTTGGACCATATCTTTTGAATTGCATGCCACAGAAATACGAAAGACTGTAGCAAGGCCTTTTTTCGCCCTTTCACGACAGCAAACCAAAATTTCTGGCCATTTCCAGACCATGAAAAATCGCAGAGAAATCAAATGTTTTTCACATACATATATATTTTGACAGAACCAAGGGGGCAAGATTCGTGAAATTTTCAGTATATATTAACAGAATATATTGCTTTCAAATGGAATGTGCATACCTGCCTAACCCACCCAGATCATCCATGATTACAAGTAAGATGCAGGTAAACAGGTGTCATCTCGAGTAAATTCTATAAAAATAATCGCAACGCCCTGTATGAATCATATATGTAGGTAACTTGCAGTGTATAGTGCTCTGTATGATGATACTGGGTGTTGGCAGACATCCAAGAGATGTGTCTGTAAACATCAAGTAAGATAAAGGTAATTTCATATCTGTTATTTAGTGCCGTATTTATTACCAAAAGCAACGTTTTGATCCGTGTAGTAAACTTCTGTTAAGAATAAGTCACTTTGAACAACAGTCTGTAGAAAATAATCTCTTGGCTGGTATCAGTAAGCTGTGCCTTGGTCCAGCAAGCGCTTGTCTAAATCAAGATCACTGCAACCATCTTTATTGTTGCCGTTGCTTGTGCCATCACTCAAATTGCAGGAATCGCCCACGATTGTATGTTGATAAACATACAATATAAGTCACAACTATGCAACTACTACTCCATTCATATGCGCAACAAGCTTACCCGTTGAAAAATTGCTGCAGTCTGATTGGTTAATGGCTACTTTGGTTGCGGAGCCCAGTCCGGTGCTATGGTCATGAAAGGGTAAAACACCAGCCAATAATAACCTCAAGACCATCCAAGATCAGGTAACAGGGCTTAACATTATCCTACAGGTGTCGCAAAACTAACTAGCCCGGATGAAATCAGGGCTCGACAAGTTCTTAAAATATCCCTAGCCCAGTCCAGCCAGTAAGCTGCCTGAATCACCAGCCCGAATCTAAAATCCACTGGTCTGAATTGACATAGATAAATGCACACCGTGCTGATTAATTTGGTTACATGCATCCTAACCTTTTGTCCTAACATTACCATGCTCTAAACGCAAAAAAAAAAAAAAAAGAAGAAAGATGCAGATTACTTTTATTAAGAAATAACCTCAGAGCAACCAATCAGCTTGTAACTTGCAAAAAGGAGTAATTTAAGAAATAATAATTGCAGAACAACTACAGGATAACTTAAGTGGGCTGCTTCTGTAGCTTCGGGCTGCCTGCATTGAGAAGAGCATCAACATGTTGACAACTAATTGAGTCCCCCCATTTTAAATTCAACTGAAATTAACTGAACATTACAAAAGCTTGAGTTACCTTCACATAGGACTTATCGAGGTCCAGGGCCTTAGATGCGTCGGTGAGAGCATAACCGAAGCACTCTGTCTTGATGTAGGCAAAGCTCCTGTTGCCATAGTATGCAGCAATATATGGGTTGAGATCGATAGCTTCTGTGTACTTTGTTATTGCTTGACTGTAGTCTTGTGCTGCAAAAACAAAGCATTGTGAAGAGGTGCTGGTTGGAATGGGTGAGCACTCCCAAAAGGCATCAAACAGTAAAGCATTGATGGATGCCAGGGGCAGGGGTGGTTCAACCCCTGATTTACTCAACATGGCAGTTTATTTAATACATTAAATGCAAACCCAAGGACAACATTATCACCAAGGTTTTCACGAAGAGCAGCATACTAAATCGAATCAAGGTAAGCTAGGAACAAAGCCTCAATCTTTTTTCTGCAGGGCTATTAATAGATCGTATTATCATAACCAGTGCGAAGCCAATTATATCTATTTATGCCGTAAAAACGTCACATAGTTGCGAGAAGATGACGAGTAAATGATTTTCATCAGAGTGCAGTACAAGTTAATCAGCGAGAATCGGGCACACTGAGTTAATTTATCATTATTTTCCATGAAGAAGCCTCTTGAGATTTTACAAGGCAACACCCACGCATCAATTAGGTAACAGTTCCCTTATTATCGCCCAGATCAGGCAAGGAGACGCGGGCATTCCATCAAATTCATTCCTAAATCGACAGAAAAACACGGATGATATCACCTTTGAAAAAGTTGTTCGCTTTCTCTTTGCTCTCTTCTGCTTTTCTTTTTTGATCCTCGGTGATATCGGTTGCATTAATCTCATTTTTGGGAGAGTTCGCAACGGAGTCACCGGTTTCTGCCATGTTGAGATCTCTGCTTGTCGCTAGGTTCGCTTTTGACCGCTAGCTGGCAACACTGTCGTTTGTTTATTAATGAACTTTCAGTTTCATTTTCACTTGATCACTATAGTCTCAATCTGTAGTCCAGCATGTAGACGGTATTTAATTGGGTAATTCTTACCTTAAGATAATGGTTTTGAAAAATTTATTATTCTTTTTGATCATTGATCATAACGCATATGCATTTCCCCCTCATAGGCCGGGAACTCCAGCATGTGATTTCGCCGAGATTCTCGACCAGTCACCAGGAAGTCTTTTCATTATGTCCTGGTTGCATGTAGCTCCTGTCGAACGATAATATAAATATATACCTACGTCTACTAAGACGTCTTGTAGGGCTAGGTTGCATATAAATATATGGGACCTAAGTTCGCCATGTGTACTTAAACAGGCCACTGCTTTTATGGTTATTTACAACGTTATATATTGGAGGATGAGATAATGGGAAAGGGAGGGTTGAGCTGGTGCTGGTAATTTGACGTTTATGTTTCATTTTGTTATGCCAAGATTCTTTAAAAATATGTTGGGTAGGAAGATTATGGGTTTTGGATCTTATTTGATATTTGAGTGTGGATTTAAAAAGTTGTAGAGGGATTGGGGGAAAGCCAGTGGAAGACTACGAGAAGAATTATAGGTGTAGATTGGTGAGATTTAGTGATAGCTCTGAGAATGGTTGATTGAGCTATGCCTAGTCTGTGGATAATTGTTTCACATGAAATGATTATGGCTGGGGCTCCATAAAGGATGTATTGTTATGAGTTTGATGAATGGATTTGGCATGATGTTGATCTGTTTGTGCCCCAGGAAGTGCCACTGATTGTATCTAATAAGGTTGGTGATTTTTTGGCACTTCAAGACTGTATGTGATGCGGTCTCTCCAATTTAGACCTTTGTTGAGGATGATTCTAAGATATTTTGTAGAGTCATGGTTAGGGATAAGTTTATTGTTAAAGTAGTAAGTGGGGAGATGATGTTTTTTGTTGGTTCCAAAGTGGACAGTTTTTTTTTGAGGGGGAAAAGGAGACTCCCCATTTAGAGGCCCATTTTTGAATATTGAGGAGGTGGTTTTGTGAAGATTTGGTGAGTCTGGATGATAGTTTAACAGTAGCCAATATGGTAATGTCATCTGCATAAATAGAAGAAGTACTAGGGGTGGGAATGTCATTAATAAATTTGTTAAAGAGAGTAGGGATAGAACACTACCTTGAGGTACTCCATTATCAGTGGATAGTGGTGAGGAAAGGGTGTTGTTGGCTTTTACTTGAATGGTTCTATTAGATAGGAAGTTATAAATCCAATTAAGGGCAAGGCCTGTAATTCCTTATATTTTGGCTTTAATTTCTATTGAGGGTCTGTTTATCATGTCAAAAGCTTTGGAGATATCGAGGAAAATAGCATGTGTTTTTTTTATTGTTGAGTAGACCTTTATTAATGGAGTTAGTGAGGAGAAGAATGTTATCAATAGTACTATGGTGGGTCAAAAAGCTGTGAGATTGGGATAATATAGATAATTGTGCTCAAGCTGCCAGGAAATTCTGTTAAGATGGGTTTTAAAGGGTATTTGACTTAAGCAATGGATTTTTTGAGTTGAATTTTGTTATCAAGGGTTTTATTATGATAATATTTATTACAAGCTTTGTTTCTTTCTTTTATAACATAAGTACAGGCATCACTCCATCAGGGATTGAGGTTGTTTACTTAATTTCGAGCTATTTCAATTAATTTGTTGTAAAAAAATTCATATGAGGCAAGTGGATTTGTTGATAAAATTTCAGGGATAATTTTTTGGTTACGGAGTTTTTGAAAAAGTGGCAAATTAGCTTTTTTAACAATCCATTTTGGTGATGGTGAGGAGGCAGGGGATGAGATTGAATGGTTATTTGTGATGGATATGATAGAGTGATCCCTTCCCATTGTATTATGAGTGTTTTTTAAGAAGAATTTATGCGAAATGTCTTGAGAAATGAGAATTGGGTTAAGGATATTTGAACCGTTATTATGGAAGTGAGTAGGGGAACTATCGTTGAGAGGAGTAAAATTGTTGTTTTGGATTATTATAAAAAGGGAATTGCCATTACCTTTTTGGAGGGGGTGATACTTAAAGGGGTTGTGGCATTAAAATCATCAACATTTATATTTTGAGGAAGATTGATAAAAGCTTGGTATTGATCTGGGTCAAGGGAGTTGAGATTGTCATAAATGTTAGAGATATGATAATTTTGTTAGAAATGATGAATTGAATGGTTTGGTGTTCTACTTCAGAAGTTAAATTAATAATTTTGTATGGAATGTTGTTGTTGATTAGAATAGCTTGACCTCCGAGGTTTGCTGTAGTTCTGTCATTGCGAATGATATTACAATTTGGATGTTTGGGGTTGTAAATAGATTGAAGAAAAGTTTCTTGTAGGCAGATTATTGTTGGTTTAGGATTGGAATTTTGGAGGAAATGAGAAAATTTAGGTTGTTGAGATTGAAGGCCTTGGCAATTCCAAGACCATATTGTGATATTCGATTGATGATAGGAGTTCAAAGAGTGAGTTGAATTATTTGGGTCATATGGATAGGGGAATTTGGAGTGGAGAAGAGTGATGAGAAATGATGATATCAGAAAGGATGAGAGGACGGGAGGGGCAGGATGGAAGATACAATGGGAAGCTTTCATCTGATTTATGAAGGTGAATGATTAAGATAATGTTGTAGTTGATTGGTAATGATAAAATCTCAGTTTATTGCTTGAATAAGGGTACTGGGGAGGATGTTGACATTGAGGAGTAGTTCTTGGGCAAATGCAGAGAGAATATAGGCTTACGAGTCGGGTGAGACGTGAGATGAGAGGATAGCTGTGTAGAGGTAAACGAAGTCAGATAATTTGATAGCTGGGAAAGGTTGTGTATAATGAGATTGAGATGAGGATGGAGTGGGAGTGGATCGGTAAATTGGAGGAGAGGAAGGAGTTGTATTTTTGGAAGGTATTGTGGAAGTAGTCGAGGGTATAGTAGGGTGAGGGGTCGATGATGGTTTGGTTGATTTAGATGAATGAGGGAGGTAGCAGGTTTGAGTTTTGGGGATAGGGGGTGATGTCGAGGTAGGGAGAGGAGAAGGGGGAGGGGGAGAAATATAAGATGGTCGAGGGTGGGGAGAAGGGGGAACAAGGGTTGCTGCTTGGGCGTAAGAAATGTTCCTGGTGAATTTGATTTGATTTATTGATTGGGATTTACTGTAAAAGCGACAGCCTTTATAGGCTACCACCACAATAGGAACATTTTTCTCTTTGGTTTGGCATTGAGTAAAGGGTTGGTGCGCTCCACAGATGGACAAGAGGTGTTATTTGGACAGAAAGGGGAAGTATGGCCATATCCGTAGCATTTAAAACATCTGGTGGGGTTGGGAATGTAAAGCTTAACGTTGTGAAAGGAGCCTTGTATACGACGGGTACGGGTTTTCAAGGTCCTGCGGCACACCCTTATCCGAGTTAAGGCCAAGTGCCCCCCCCCCCCCCCCCCAGGGGAAAGGAGTAGCCTATTTGTACTTTGGTGGGGAGGTCAGAGGGTAGAACAGGTTAGTTCAACTGATTCTGTGGGGGCGATTTTCCCTTGTCTTCGGATATTGATAACATCAAAAGGTTTGAGTGTCAAAAGAGGTAGTAAACTTGAAAAGAGAGCAAAGAAATACTGAAGCGAAATTTTGGCGCCAAAGTTCCGGAGCAACTTGCACAACACTTCCGTTTACTACGGTGACCGATGTCCTCGTTTCACACCCCTCCGTTATGAACGCAACAGATAGCGTTTTGCTTCAACTGGGTGCCAATCATAACGTTTTAGCGCGCATTATCGCTCCCATTATGATAACAACGGAATCCATTTAGGGACGTCCAGGTTGACAGCTCACAACAATTTGGGAAGCGGCCAGATATTAAACAGATGAGGGGTTTTATACCTAACTAATAATCCCTCCCCTCCTCTATGATTAAGAATGTACTTCTGATTTTTTTCCAAAATATCACAATTTTGTGAGGTTGAGATGAGTGTTAACCTCATAATGTAAATGCCTTGTGGTAAATTGTTCTGGAACAGGTTGTCAGAAAGGAATTGTCAGCCCGGGATTGTCAGTGATCAGTTTAACTATGGAAAGGACCTAAATTATGTCCTGGCATACAAGGGCATACTTCAACATACCGTGTAAAGAGACATGTTTCGTAACTCTCAATTGTCATCTAGGTGTGCCAATGAAATACCACACCTATGGGTTTTAACGCATATCGAAGATGTACTATATGTTCATAACTATCGTCTACTGAACAATTTCCACCTTTATGTACCCTTCATATTGATTCACCAATAAAAAAGGATGTTCCGTTGGACACCCGCTCATTCTCTGAATATCATGCATTAGTAAAGTCAGGACTGCACAGTTAAATAACAGTGTTGCAAATTTATTTTTGAAATTTTCACAAGTTATGAATGCTAGTACAAACGCATTCTGAGTAGAGATTGACAAGCGATGCGAAAATAAAGCCAATGCTACTTTCATGTAGCAACAGTGTTATTGGTGTACTTCCAATCATAGGACATAAATGAATCCTTCATATCTAAGCAGCCCTGAATCGGCCATTGATAGCCCGAGGAAAGATAAAATAAAATATTAATAACCAATACAATAAAAATATTACATTATAGATCTTTATGTAAGGTAGAATTCATGTCAAATAACGAATAAAGTTAACACGTGTTAAACATGGAAAGGATACCGCCCATTGGCTTTATTCTGGGATAATCGCTCACATGCCGGCGACTGTGATAGTAAATTTAACATGGGACCGCCAAACTTTTATTTATATAGCACAACATCATGCATACACGACCAAGATAATTGCCACTGGGATTAAGTCACTTAAGCATAAAATGATATGAATAAGCTTATGCTTAGATAGCGAGCCGCACTTTATTCATTCCATATTTTGTTTTGTATAAGGTCTATACTGTCCTGTAAGGGGTGAAATACTTCTGTTACTTATATCATTCCTAGAAAGATAAATATTAAAATTGTTTGTGACGCTAGGCAACCATCAATTTGGAAGAAGGTGGCCAGGGGAGGTGTGAGGCAGGATGCATGAGGGTAGGGGGAGCATCTCCTCGTCCACCGTGCGCTTTGGGGTCATACTGCATAAGACCAATTATACCGTGGTGTTTATATGGTAACAAATAAATATATTTGGTACGTATCAAAGTCTTGATATATATGAGTAAACTGCCCATACCACTACGAAAGCGAACCATGGACAGTAAGACGGGTAACAACCTCACAACACATGGTGTGATTATGATGCACCGTGAAAGCTCCGATAGGACACAAATGGCTTGTATTGGACGGCTTTTCGAGTTCGAACGATGTAAGCGGTGCTCATGGAAGTGTGTGTTTAGTCCGTTATGTCAATGGTGTGAAGCGGAATCGGACCATACTTATTCACAGACACTTGTTGATAATGCTTTTTTGTTTTTGTCTTGGTCCTCAGATCCCTGATGCCTACTGGATGCAGTTATGAGCTGCTGTTCTTATTTTGGATGACTTCCTCACTTCTATATGGTGGTTGCATTCAGTAGTTAGTATCTACGCATTTGAGAAAACTCAGTAATGAAATACAGGAATAAGATTCCTTCGCTTGTTATTGAAATGAATTGTATTTCGATTCCTATCATCACAATCTGATATCCTAATGGGCCATCGGCATTCTTTGCCAAGTCACTCTCTTTGCGGTCGTTGACTCGATAAGGAATGTTTAAAGATACAAATATGGAATACGGTATACGCTCTACTATGATCTATCAAACAATTTAATTTTAAAGCGGGATATGTCGACAATATTTATGTAATGTACCGAATGAGGATAAGGCGATTTATAAAATCAACATTCCTCAGGCACACTTATTTGTACAATGCCATTAATTTGCCGTTTGCCAGACAATATATCACCTGATCTAGAAACAGGGATTCGCGAGCATTCCATTTAGAATTACAATCATTCTTTCAAAAACTGGTGACAGCTCATAACAATTTAAATCCTCTGTATGTATTGATCACCTTTATTAAGATATTGAGTGTTAGATAATGTGCTTGGATTTTGGATGACTTACAAGCGCACCAGCTGTTGATCTCCCATGGATAAGAAGTAGTGTACATACAAACTTAGTGTCAAACGGTTAATAATAAATTGACTGTTTCCTCGACGCGAGCATTTCATAAGGTTTTCTTTGAAATATGGCAATGGAAATAATACTGATGGTGTTATGTCTTCTAGGTGTCAGTGGTGACCAGTCGCCAGGTGGCCCGTATGCTATGTATGTATGGCGCCAAGGCTGGGATAATGAAGTGCCTGGTTGCGATGACCCACAAAGGTTCCTGGATTGGAGGCTTGATGACAGCTGCTTCACGCACACCTGGAATTCACCCGAGAAGCGCCAATGGCTCTGGGATACCTGTTCCGTTCCTGGCAGACCTATCAATCGACTGTTTTTTTACGATACGGCTTTCTTATCGTACAGAGATTGTGATTCACGGGAAGCTATTTACCTGAGAGAGACTCTCCGAGAAGGCCGCGAACGAGTCCCCGGATTGGAAATATATGCTTTGTACTCGATAGGTGGCGCTGGTGTTCCTGAGCAACATGCTGTCCAATATGTCGTGTGGTACAACACCGTGTGCGCTCAAAATGATTCGGAACGATTCGCTGGCGTCGCTGTCAATAATGAAGATTATAGTCGCTACTGGTCTGAAGCACAGATGGTAGACTATCTTTACAACCTCCTGCAAATAAAATTGGAAGCTGACAAGCAGGAACCAATGGGATCATTGAAGGCCCACTTCTCTGTATCTTGGAACTGGGGCCGCAATGATGACAAGGAAGACATTATTGTTCACTGGCGTGGACAAAGTAAACCGATAATGAGGCACTTTATTGATATTTTTGATAGTCTGGATGTTCAGGTAGGTCTAGTATATGAAATCTTCGGACTTTTTGAGGATTAAGTGCCTGTGTCAAATAGATCGTGCCTCTTCACACATTGCTTGCTATTCAACATTTTCATTGAGGTTATCAGTAAGTGTGTGATCAGATCATTCCATAATGGTTCTGCGCCGTGCAGATGCTATTCCCAACGCTCGTCTTTTTCAGGTAGCGTTTATAACGTCAGATGCCATGGAAGATCGTCTGTAAAGGCGCAGAATGGGACTATGCTCAGCGGTTGGGTAAACAGCTGCTTCCCACCGTTTATATTAATAAGGTAAAAAGGTATCATTACGATGTATTTCATGTCATGTGACCGATCGAGGAAATGGCACCGGGTAATAGCATCTCCATACTTGCAGGCATTGCCGTGCCAAACGACATTCTTTCCATTTGATGAGAACGATCAATCTTGCGCCAGTTGGTCTCACTCGTACAAAACGGAACATGCCATGTGGCGGGAAATTGATGCCTTGGAGAGGGCCATTCCAGGTGTGAGGCCGGTGCTTCATCACTTCCGGGGGGCATACTCCTCGGGGGGACATACAGGGTGGCCAAAACATGGCTGAGACTTGTTTTGCTTCATATAAAAGAATCCTTCTATTTCATTATCCATTCATGTGATTCGTAATTTGAAATTAATTATGATAATGTAGCTTTTATAAATTGCTAACCCATACGAATACAGAGCTAGTAATACAGAGGAGCGTTTTCACATGTCAGTATTGCCATGTCAATTCTATTTGGAATGTTGCCATGAGCTTTGACGGGAATGTCTGAGAAAGGAAATATAATGGACTTCAATGGTTCCCACGCTCGTTGATTGCAGGTCCATGTTAATTAAATATTCATTAAGGACACTCCACGAGATAGCACGAATGTAAGCATTTATATATTTACTTATCATCTTTTATAAAACATGCAAACGTGGGATCAAAATCAGTCAGTCAGACGAATAACTGTATTCTGAGACGCGATTAAATGCAAGGCTTGGCGGGGAATAAAATACACAGAATTACTCAAATATCAAAATTTATTTCTTCATACAATAACTTGGCTTCTCTCAACAGAGACCACTAGAAAGTAAGACACATCACTCACAACAGACATAAGCGTAGGCAGCACACGGTTTATACTAAACTAGGGCCCAATCACATACCAATCATGTAGTAAGTTAGTCAGGACAAATTTGTCACTTTTAATATGGATAGTACATGGTTTGTATTTATAAAAATAGAAATGAGAACATAGAATCACATTAAGAACTTAAGGATTTTTTCTGTATTGAAAATGCTGCTAAATATTGACCTAAATAAATACTGCATATTATCAAGTTCCAAAACAAAAAATTGTTATTTATGCCATTGGGATAAAGTTTAAATAAAATAATCAAAGGAGTTAGAGAAGGTTTGTCATCGAGATCAAGCAACCGATAGACTACAAGTAGGAGATCATTCAGCCTTATTGACACACTAATTGTAGTTGAGAATCAACAACTCTGTCAATCATTTCTATAACCCATAAATTATACCAAAAAAAAAAAAGAAATAAATAGCAAAACGATTAGTATCTTCACAATTGACTGGCTAACTATCATTTAACTAACATATAGTGGTACAAAGAACAGGTGCATATATTCAGATTCTCCAGGATACATAGGTCATATAGCAATGACAAAACAAAAGCATAACTTTAGCTGCATAGCTTGATAGCAGATTTTGATAAAGCACAATTGTTGTGCTCGAGTCAAACACTGCACAATCAGTCAAAATATAAACATAAATTACTCTTAAAAACTCCTAGCAATCATCAGTATCACAGACAGGTCTGCACATGTTGTACATGAATGCATCATCAACTTCAAAATATTGTACTTTCATAGAAAAAAACCCCTAAATGCACCATACAAGTATTGTTACAAAATATTGCAGAGGAGTAAATACGTTAGTATCACAGTTTGTTAAGATGGGTCCTATTGAGGGTTAGAAAGAGAAGAAGGTTCAATTCATACCCTACCTATAACTAGTCATGCCACACAGCAGTAGTTTATCTTCCGCTCAGCACCTTGCGGCATTGAATGCATACAGTCAGTACATGCACCAGACAATATCACTAATGCCACTTATCCAGCAGCCCCCCATCCTCCACATGCCTGCCACCTGGCCTGCTCAGGGATCTGTCTCGGTCAATCCGTGATCTAATGTCCATGGCATTAACGGGTCGTGAAGAGTCAAAGAACGTCGATGGCGTTCTTTCTCTGGAGTGATAATGCCGCGAGAGAACGCTGCCATCGTGGTAAGGGCCCACGTGGGTGTGTGGTGTCCGATCTGAGTACGATGGCAGATACCTATCTGAGGACGAGTAGGAAAACGAACCGTGGTTGGACGTATAAAGTGACGACGCCGAGCCGACACTTAGGTAACCTGTATATCCTGAGTTGTACGATTCACGAGGACTGGTTCTACTGAGTGCGTCATACCGCGGTTCATATACAGAGTCATACCTACAACACATTTGTAGCATTTCAACAATACAAATCAAACTTATTGAGCTGTAGTAACCCAAGGACGTTCCATTGGGGTCAAAAGTCAAATCGAAAATTCCATGGGAACAAGCGAAAGGATAGGGAAGTTTCAGTACACCCGAACTTCTGTTTTATCGAGGTGTCTTCTTTTGCACGTAAGCAATATTCTGCACCAACTCAAGAAGCTGGACATACCTTGACGAGTACCTGTCAGTGACGGAGCTGGGCGAGCGCGAGGAAGACTCGTCCATCTGCTCACTCATCGCAGCATAACGCTGTTTCAGCTCCTCGATCTCCTGGTCAATTTCCTACACCAGACACAATTAGTTGTAGCTTACATTGTCATTTCACTCAAATGAGTTTTGTCATTACAAATTATGTTGATTTGTAAAGAACTACTATCAGTTGCACAAAATATTCATATGTTTATGGTTGACAGCAAGAACGCTCTAGCATGTTTAAGATATTATCTTTACAACAAGAATGCTTCTAGCATGTTTAAGATATGATCTTTACATTAAGCTTTCCGCTCTTCTTTACATGTACACTATCTGAAATCATCTGCCCCATATTACATCTACCATGTCGAGAGAGACGCTACTGACCTTCTGTGCTCCATTCGGACGAGGGGGCTTGAATAATAAAACCAATAGACAGGCAGTTATAATTAGTATCAACACATGGGAGATGAAAACAGCAAGCGAGACATCAAATAAGATTTACCAAATCCACAGCCATACTTGTCACGATGCAACATCATAAAACCACCGTTAATTTATCAGTAAGGAATGGTACTTCGAGTTATAAAAAATTTTCGCATATTTTGCGTAAACAAACAAATATACTTAAATATCCACTGAAAATGCTCAACAAAATAATAAAACATAAATGGTACAATAATGAGATAATGTGAATAAACGAAAGTTTCTTAAAAGATGCAAGTCATGCATTCTGCACCAAGACAGTTTTTTGAACGTGCAATTATTGGATAAACATGCAAACTGACACAGAATCCGTGCTCTAGTTGTGCATATCCTGCTCGCTGTCTATATTGGGAACACAAAACACATGCTGTGCAGCGCTAGCTATCCCGGCTACATGTCAATTATTATTGATAAAATACCTGTTCCAGTTTCTGGTTGTATTCTCTTTTAGGAGTTGATGACGCAAGTCTTGGATCATATGGAGTTCTCGGCGACGGGACGTAGTTGTCGACAAAGGTGTGTCTGTTGGTCAACAACAAAGGACATTTAGTTTGCAAATTGAAATAATCTTTGACATGAAATAACATAAAAGCTAGCAACCGATGCAACTGTTGAAACACTTACGATCCTGTTTGTAGTGATTTGCGATTCTTCGGCTGGGGCTTAGGCGTTGTGCGCTTTGGTTTCCTTTCCAAGCAGGTCTTTGCCCTTTCAAGTTCGTCGTGTAATTCCTCACGTGTTCTCTGGTACTCGCCAAGCAGCTTCTGAGTGTTTTCGTCCATGGACGTATCCGGGCTGTCATAATCACCCAATGGCTGATATCGAGACTGTGTAGCCGTAATCCGAGAGTCAGACTGACTTCGATGATTCTGATCAGAAGACGACTTGTATTCTACGCCTGAGTTGCGAAAACTGTAAGGGGAAGCCAGCCCTGACGTGATGGAGTAAATGTCGTAGTACTTGTAAGAGTCCAGATCGATCCGAGGATGGCCAGCAGAGAGTGATCGCTGTGGGTTGGACGACGTGGTAGAAGACGTTGGTGACAAAGAACGCGTTCGCTCTTCCTGTTTCGTTTTAGCCACAATGCCTTTACGTAGATTTGTCAGGTGATGAGCTCTTTCTTTGGGTGTCATGAACTCTGCCGACAGTGGCGTATATTGACTGTCCTTAAATTCCCGGTGTGAAGGTTGCGTCGATCGCGGTCGACCTCTTCCCGTAGGGCTTGTGCTCGGAGGGAGGTTCCGCTGCGTGGAGTAGGTGGCCTGCTCGCGTTGGCGCTCTATCTTGAAGGCTTCTCGTGCAGCATTTCGACGCATCTGTGCAAGGTTCTTTCCTCCGAGGTACGCCTTCTTACTGTTGTCTTTCTCCTTTTCCAGACGCTGAATTCGCTCTTCGATGTGAATCTTTGATTGCTCCAATGTCGATCTATATTGGATCAAGTAGTCTTTGCTGATAGAACTGAGATGGTCTTCAGGCCGAGCAAGCTTCATAACGACGGATGGATCCCAGTCATAAGGCTCATCAATGGCATTCAATAATGTGTCGGTCTGCCCGATAATGTAATTCAACTGAGCCTCAGCGAGCTCCACTTGTAACTTGGATGGCATGAGATCTTTGGCTAGCATGTCCAGGATGCGCTGGCGCTCACGACGTAAGCGCTCTAGCTCGTCATCATACTCAAAGCTAGGGAAATCAGTGCCGATCGCTTCATCCACCATCTCACTTGGAGCAGGAGAAACGCCTCTCTCTGAATGCCCAGATGTATTGATGTCAGGCGTATGGAGCGATATGGAGATGTTAATTGGTCTGTGGTCACGTCCATATTCGAGACTGTTGGTTATAGTATCCACGGGAACAGAAATCTCATTTTGTTTTTTGGAGGCTTGAGATGACAGATGAGTATTTTCTGCGCTAGTATCAAGGTCATCAATCACTGTGCCTGACTCGGTTGTTGTAGGTTTCGAATCCTCGCCCTCTATCAACTTTTTGATGGTTGCATACTTTTCAATGATGGCATCTACGTCGCTCAGGCGACCTCGTGATGACGTGGCACTGTCCATGCTCGTATTCATATCTCTCTCTCTGTCGCAGGAGTCTAACAAAGAACTCTTGATGGGGCTCAAAAACGATTCTTCATACTGCGTACTTGCAGCACAACTAGATGGCTTATTCTTTGAAGACGTCGATATGTCCGTTGGGGAATCCTCATATTGGGTGGCAGAGGTTCTGCTTGTCGGACGATTCAGTAATTCCCGGATTCGTTGAATCTCTTCCAGCTCAAGCATTGCACGCTGTGTTTCGTGACCACCATCTGACTTAGTATGCAATTTGCTTCGCTCTGTGTCCTCACCAAACGAATTCAGTTCAATGCGGTCTGGTGCAGCTGGGTAGTATGCAATCGACACAGGAGGAACAGTTTCACAAACCACTGAGCCATGCACATTTGATATGGGACGAATTTGAGTGCTGTCTCCTGTATCGGTGCTTGTCATTCCATCTGATGATTGAGAGGCAACCACTGCAGGTTGTTGGTTGTAACGTGGGAACCGGTACCATGTCCAGCCAAGTCGCCGTCAAAGGGAAGGGGTGAAGCAACATCCGCGTGTGGGGTGTTGTCATCAGCCAATGGGAGTGCAATGGAATCTCCTGATATATGTTCAGAGGACGACTCGGACGTTTCACCTGTTCTGTATGACATATGAGCAAGGTGTTCCTTCGCAATTGCAGGTTCTTCATCAAGCAATACTTCCGAAGATAACAACTGGCCCAAATCTTCTTTGTGATATGGGCGGTTTCTCTGAACTTCAACAGGTCGGATATGCTCTTCAATGACCACCTCACTGACTTGGTGTTGGATGGAACCCGTTGATGACAAGGAATCGGTGCTGGTGCAAATGGAATGTGATGCATCCAGAACATCATTAGCACCCAACAGGCTGTTAGTGTAGGATTCATTAGCGTCAGATATGCATGTGCCTTCTGGATGCAACTCAGTTTCACTGACACTTCCGGGTGAGCGTGGTGCGTCAACTCTAGAAGATTGAACACTGCTATCATGAAGTGATGCTTCTGTGGAAGCAAATGGAGAAGACCCATCCTCATCCACACCCCTCCCCTTCAGACTGCCATTATATTGGAGATTGGTGTCCATCATTGCAGAGTTCCTGGTGTGTTTTATTTCCTTCCTCTTTGCAAGTCGTTCCTCTCGCTCAACCTTAGCTTTCCTTAAGGCTTCCATAAATCTAGCATGCTCTTCACGCAATGCTGCCAGGCCTGGGTCTTCAAAAACATAGTGTGGTACTTCGTGAGTGAATCCCTGTTTTTGATATGGAAGTCTCTGGTTCAGTGGATGCATCTGTTCCGGTTGAATGCTTTCATTTTGATACGAAGGTATATATTCTTCATCAGAAGAAAATGACATATCATCCATAGAAATGAACGAGGATCCTGTTTGCAAGCCAATTGAGTGACTGTCATAGGAAGATGAAGTGTGAGTACTGGTATTCAGCATATCAGAAGCTTGCTCACTTGAAGTTATGACAGAGCTATTCATGATGTCTGGACTCGCGGATCTGGGCGGACTGGGGTTGACACCTGTCTCGACCAATCTTTGTACATCATCCACATATTCGCCATCATGGCCAGTTGTATGAGTGTCGATTTGATGAAGGTTCGCACCAATGTTAGGGTTAGAGCTTACACTGGATGGATATTGTTCATCAGCCATTTGAGTTATCTCGGGTTGTGCGGAAGTCTGTGTTGCCATGACACTCGAATCTCTGTCTGTTTGTGTATCTGTTGATCTCATTTGAATTTGAGGATCTTGAAACACCTCATCCGATAGATTCAAATGATCACCTTCTTGCAGATCACTTGTGGATGCAGTCGTGTGAGTAATGCAGCTCAATGAGAGCGAGCGGTTATCACCAGGCTCCTGTATAGACGCAATATAGTCCCATTTCTCAGAGGATTCAGACTGTTTCTCATAAACTGTTCCAACAAATGCAGGTTGATGTATAGTGTCAGTCACTGATCCACGCAAAGATATTGCCATTGATGACAAATCTGATTCAGTGTTTTCAACTTCTGGCAGGTTTATTATTTGTGATTGAGTGACAATCTGACTGATAGCATGGTCAATGTCTTGACCAACCATGGCCAAGTCTTGTATACCGGCTGGAACTTCAATGTCACTTTGTGTCGAAGCATTTGCGCACTCATATCCCACACAACTATTATGCGTACTGTACGGTAACATTTTCTGGTTGACCACTTTCTCTTCAGTGTGTCTATTGCCACTGATTAGAATACTGCCCACAGATGCAGCAGGTCCCGAAGCAGCCATGGATAGAATTTCCTTAGCACGCCTGATGTTGTCCAAAACTGAATTCGATCCATGCAAGCCAGCACTAGTTTGTTCTGTCATAGGTCGTTGTAGCACTGCACTATGCAGCGTTTCTGGTGTTATGGGGATTTCATTGTCCTCTTGTAGATCCTGTAGATCATCACCCAACGGGCGACTGGAAGTGGCAGCGGAGAACAACTTTTCCTGGATGTAAAGATCTTCCAAAGAATCGGACGTCTGAATTCCAGTTTCGGAGGTGATTCTTATTCGTGGTGTTTCAGGCTCTCCCTCAGAGGATGATACATCATCTTTCCACAAAAAAGAACTGTCACTGTTGACGTTGAATTTTGCACTATCTATTTGTAACCCCTGAATCGCCCTTCTCATATCAGGTTCTGTTTCACCAGCAAATAGGTCTTCTGCTGTCAAGTGAGCATCAAGATTATCCATTGAGGCATCGTCAAAGGAGGCTGACCTTTGTCTCAGTCTTCCTTTCACACTTTGCCTATCTTCGTTCATCAACTCCTCGGATACAGAACGTTCCAATGGAACACATTTTCTTACCAACTCAGCACGTGGTTTACCTGGCAGCTGTTCAGCACATGTCGGCTCAGATGTGGGCCTAGACATTGAATATCTGGCATATTCGTCTTGTTCTTCATTCAGACCCATTCTATCCAGGCTTCTGGCGTGGCTCATGAATATGTAGGTGATGCTATCTTGAGATTGCGTTCGTTCGCCCATACCACCATACATAGGTATGCAATCTGTCGAAAGGCAACTTCTTCTTGGCAACATCGACGTTTCAGTATACTCGAGTTCAGAAGTAGAGAGAGAACGAGTCCAACCACCATGTGGCCTCATCCATGCCTGCCTGGCCTCCGCTACTTCTGGACAAACTATTTCAGGCATAGCAGTTATGGCCTCGTACAAGTCAAATAGTGAGCCACTGCGAAGTAGATCAACATTCTCAACAGACCTATTCCCTGAAAATCTTATCTCACCAGGACTTAAGCGACCATGACCAGGAAGGTCATTATATGTTGGGATGAGTCCTTCAAATAGTCGCCCCTGGCTACCAAGTAACTCGAGGTCACTGTCAGTCAGTTCCGGGTTGTTATTACAGGTCATGTTATTACCCATGGAGTTGAAAATTGCTTCTGCAAGGCTTGAAGATGATGATGCTGCCGAGTAACTAGTGGTAGTAGGAGAAGGCATTTCACCATGAAGGAATTCTTCACTTTTACTGAGACCATGGCCAGTAAGAGCTTCTCTTTCTTTGTTTAAATCATCAAACAGCATTCTCATTCTTTTCTCAACATCATCTGGTATTAACATGTTAGTCTGTGATGTTTCGCTAGGGATTGAATCTTCCACAGATTCATTATCATGTGTGATTCCGGCACCTGATAGCGTAAACTGTGGTAATGAATCCTCATTTGCGTGATCTTCACGTGCAATACTTTGTTGAATCCCCTCTGGAACTATCAAGTCATCACCAAACACCGTTTTTGCTGGTGGTGCTATACTTCGTGGATGAGCTGTCGCTTTGAGAATGTGTTCCACCTCATAAGGGGTGTTCAGTGAACCAGAAACCTCATTACTGACAAGTTGGACTGTTTCGAGCTCCATAATATCAGCAAACTGATCTTGGCCAGGTATTACCTCGGTTATTGTTTGATCAGAAAACTGATCTTGGCCAGGTATTACCTCGGTTATTGTTTGATCAGAAAACTGATCTTGGCCAGGTATTACCTCGGTTATTGTTTGATCAGAAAACTGATCTTGGCCAGGTATTACCTCGGTTATTGTTTGATCAGAAAACTGATCTTGGCCAGGTATTACCTCGGTTATTGTTTGATCAGAAAACTGATATTGGCCAGGTCTTACCTCGGTTATTGTTTGATCTTGTTGTACCTGGCAATAAGATGTCTCATTGGGTCCCTTCAACTCTACATCGTTGACATGATCGTCATCCATGGCAGCCGGTGATAAGGCACCATGTTGAACTGCAACAGCTCTTCCAGTGAATCGGGGTGGTTTAATGGTTGATCCCTTAATTCCTGATGTATAAGTTGAGTCCAGAATTTCATTTGGATGCACCACCCTCCCGGAAAAAGATGCAGACTTGCCGTCCTCAAATACAACCATATTTTCATTATACTTGGGGGCTGGTCCATCAATATGGGGACTATCAATAAAGGTGTTTGTACAAGATTGTGGAAGTCAACAGGAGGATCAGCATCTGCAGCCTCTGAGGAACTATCTATATTCATAAGTCCTGTAGGTATTTCCTTCACATCTAGTGTTTCAGACCTCATGGAATCGTCAATTGAAGAATCAACATTTGCGGGATCTGCGGGAATTTCATTGAAATCTGGTTTTTCAGTATTCGTAGGCTTGTACGTAATTATATCTTCAGATACTAAAGTAAACCTCTTCTTCTTATTTGTAACGGTGGACTTTGTTTCTGTTGCTTGACAGATCTTTCCATCATTTGAGTCACTTTCAGTCGCAAGTGGATCTCCAATTCTCTTTGTAACTTGCTCATCCTCCGATGTGAGGTCTTCAGACTCTGCCATGGGAGCACCAACTGAAGGTTCAATAACACGAGTAGGTTCCTCTAATGCAAGATTTTCGTCACTGCTCATTGGGCTTATTGTAGTTTTCCAAGGCTTGATTTCGATATTAACTGAAGTATGATTCAAATTGTGATGGACAGAGGGTATTGGGTCTTCCCTAAATACCATTTCTGGGCCTGGTTGGTAATGCTTTCTTGTGGCACCAGCTGGTTGTAGACCGAGAACTTGCATGTCTAGGGTTAAGTTGGCTTTGTTGCGTGTAGGCGACATTCCCATGGATGATTGTGTTGCAAAGATGACATCTTGCTCATCTGGTAAAGGTGAGATTTCTGGAGAAGGGGCTCTTATGCAAGCTTCAGGACCAAAATCAAATCCAACCACCTGTGTATCAACAAAATTGGTAGTTTTAGCTAAAGTAGTATCATTGCCAGTGGTCGGGAGTGTAATATCGTCAGACACAAATAAACCCTCTTTATTTGTATCCGAGACGTTGGTGTTTTCGGCGTGGAAACCGGGCTTGCTATCAATGGCAGCAGTTGAACTAGATTTTGCTGATCCAAGTGAAGTACTCATTATCACGCTTGGCGAGTTCTCCTGGGAATCGACCGATGCAATTAAAACTTCAACTTCAACATCACCCTCTGGAATATTTAACTTCTCCAGAAGCTCAGGGCATATCTTCTGTTTGTCGGTTCGTTCGTGTTTCGGTGAGAATACCATTTCTGTATCAGTAAAATCCGTGGTGTAATCAGTTGTGTAATCAGACCCAATTGCCGAGTCAAATTGTTCAGACTGTCCATGCGGAATATTTTCTTGTCCTGGAGGAAAATATTCGGGAGAAATCAACCTGGCTTTGGAAGTATTATCAATATCTGATTCTTCGGGAACACGGGGTAATGATGTAGTATCAACCACTAAACTTCCTGTGCAAGTGCCACGATTGTTGTTGACAAAGTCCGACATTGGTTGTTCATCACACTGCGGCCGTAGCATATTGTCATCGCTCTCATCAACAACTGATGCTAAATGACTGTCACCGAACGGTACAGTTGCAACTTTGGCAGCTTCTTCCATGACTGGTGTTTCGGCTGTATGGCACAGATGAGCTGCGACTAAAGAAACATCACTGTCAGAACTACTATGGCGTGGCGTTGAACTCCGACCCCTGGTTGGTTCATCACCCGAATTCTCGTCTTCCGTACCAGTAGGCACACCAATCTGATGTTGTTGCTGCATGTCATGCTTTGTCAGCTCGTCAGGTTCTTCAAGGGAGTGAGGTTCTGTGGATACATCGCGAAGAATCACTGATCTCTGACAAACACCAACAGCACTGTCCAAGTGAGAGGTAGATCTGGCTGGCGTATCTGAGATGACCTCACTTTCTTCTGTATCTACCAAGGTATTAACATCTGCATCCGAAAGGTCCTCTGGATCCTCAGCAACATTCACATCCATGGACATCTGCCTCGATCGCATCTCGTGGACGTATGGAGACATTTCAGGCATTGCTAATGATGGGGGACACACTGGGAACGCATCGGGTTCTCTCTGATTTTGTAGATCCCGTATTTCCTCTTCAGTCAAGTCTTCGGGATCCTCAGCCATATTAGCCACAACAGAATCATGCCTTTGGACACCACCCACAACATATGGTTTCGATACATCATCAGCATTGTATTCGTCCATAACTTCGTCATCATCCCGGGCTGGCAAGCCTCGAATAGCTGCACATATATCTGGTAACGTGACAGACGCGGGATCTGGTAGAGAATTGGTTCTGTGTACAGCAAAAGGTTTACCTTGCTGTGTGACCATATCAGACAGACGATCGATCGTCTCATCTGCCATGAACGAGGTAGCCGACTGCACTAAGTCTTTGGTTTTATCTGCATGGTCTACCTTCTGGCGTTTGCGTCCTGGTGGCTCAGGTGCCTTGTAATGGACAAGCTCAAACTGACCACGGTCCACTATAGCGTCAGTCGCTTCAGGAGGATTATCCCCGTTAAGATCATTGGGCCCTTCATCAATAACGGGCTCCATGTGGAGGCTTGAGAGAGTGAGACTCGTTGAGGAGTAGTTATTAATTCCATCAACTGCCATGCTGTCGGTGACCGCGCTGTCACTCATAGGTCGTTTGGAAGGTTGCTGAGGCTGATCCGGGTGAGAGGCGGAACTCTGATGGCGACCTACTGGAGGTAATTGTTTCATTGGGAAGTCTTCCTCTGACGACACTCGTGGACTGGTAGGCGGTGTGTCGTGTTGAAGACTTGTGTAATCACTCCAGCCCGCCGACACGATAGGCGTTTCATCAGCACCTCTAGCCGAACGATCGTCCCTGTTAAGGTTCAATATTTGATCAACGCCTGAAACAAATTTTACAAAATAGATAGAAAGCTTTTACCGGGAAGCAATGCAAGTCCATTCTCCGTGAATGGGAAATGCAGGATTTACACCATAGCCGTGGTTAATCAACGGTCACCTAACTGATCGAAAACCATGCTATTGTACACTTGTGATTCAACCACAACACACAATTGATCGGAAAAATATAGCTTAAGATTAATCAAATATCTTCAACAGGAATATTTGTTCGTCCTGACAATTTCTGTCAGGTTTACTTGGCCAATTGGCGAAGGTCTACAAGGCTAGACTCTGAGTTAGCAAATACCGATGAGGGACATTGTTTCCAGTTATTTGTATTACGGTTCAGAAACACGTAGTTGTTCGTGATCCAGTTTACTGTTGATTCACGCAGTTGACATATATTTGATCTAGGTCGATTAGGGAATCAAGAATATCGGCTGGACTCCGACTGATGGACAACACCGACAACAAATTTGAGACAAGAACATACAATACCAGAGATGGTAATAGACTTTGATAACACATGCAAACTTTGATCTTAGTATAACCATTACGTGTATTTCCCGTCTATTTCACATGCAGCGCATTTCCTTGTTCAGCGGCAACACCGGTATTATTATTGCACCACAAGAGTCAAGAGTTGGCAATAAATTTGCGTTAGCTAATACATGTTAAAGACAGGCGGATCACACTAGCAATGATCTAGTAATACCACAGCATGTCAATACCGCCACACGAGTGGCAGTGAAGGACCGTTAAGGACCCGTGTAGCATGGACCACGTCCAGCCAACACAAGGTCATATGGTAACTATAGACAGGGTCATGACCCTCGCCAGTAACAAGCTGATCCTTGAATGTAACATGGTCTGATTTGCATCTTATGTGCTTCACCAATGAAGATTGACGTCAGTTGAATGTACTGAGTGACGCTGTTTTATACCACGGGATGAGGCCGGGGGTAGGGGTAGTTGGGATGAGTGAGGCCGGGTTGAGGGTTAGTTGGGATGAGTAAGGCCTGGGGTAGGGGTAGTTGGGATGAGTGAGGACGGGGTGAGGGGTAGTTGGGATGGGTGAGGCCGGGGGAAGGGTAGTTGGGATGAGTGTGGCCGGGGGTAGGGGTAGTTGGGATGAGTGAGACCGGGGTGAGGGGTAGTTGGGATGAGTGAGGCCGGGGGTAGGGGTAGTTGGGATGGGTGAGGCCGGGGTAGTTGGGATGAGTGAGGCCGGGGGTAGGGGTAGTTGGGATGGGTGAGGCCGGAGTAGTTGGGATGAGTGTGGCCGGGGGGAGGGGTAGTTGCGATGAGTGAGGCCGGGTTGAGGGGTAGTTGGGATGAGTGTGGCCGGGGGGAGGGGTAGTTTGCGATGAGTGAGGCCGGGGTGAGGGGTAGTTGGGATGAGTGTGGCCGGGGGGAGAGGTAGTTGGGATGGGTGCGGCTGAGACGGGGATCAACCATTGATTGACTTAATGAATAAACACATTGGTAATAGTATTGGGTCACATCTTCACCATCCTACGCACAGGGGTATTTGTTATTAACCCGACACCCACATGTAACAGATGATGTCCGTTGAAAACATATATATTACATTTCCATAAAATATAAACGAAGGAATGGAACATCGTAACATCTGACATGGCGTGGTTGTGAATGTTGTAATACCAACCTGTGGTAAGGACTTCTTGCACAGCTGCATTCTGGATTTGGTCGTCGCTGTCAGACGAGCTTATATCGATCGGCGTAGGCGCAGTCGTACTCAGAATACCCGGGTGGGTCAGCGGATCACCAATAGCAGGGTCAAGGTCAGTAACTCTGAGGTCACGATGAAGGTCACAGGGGGTGGAATCTACGTGTTGAGTATATCCACTGTCTTGCAGAGTGTCGTTCGCACAAGACGATGAAAGAGGAGACAAATCTCCTAAAGAAGAACTTGCTACGTCCTTCTCGAAAATCCCTGGGTTCACTACAGGGGATGTACTTTCTAACGACGCCTCTTCGTCTTCCCCATAAGCATCCTTTAAGAGACCAGCTACGGAGGCAGCAACTGGTGTTTCTTCAGCGACAGGGTGAGTAGAAGGAGTTAGGTCGCTGTCAGCGTTAGGAAGGTCGTCAGCTATAGGCTGCCCAGTACCGGGGTCCACGGGGTTCAACTTATCACTCTGCTGTAGAATAGTCCACCTTCTCAAGGGGACCCCCGGGTGTTATCAGCGCAACTTGTTGACCAGCGTTATTCACATCTCCATATGTGGCTGGCTCCACTGATAGGGCAACTACACGCCATAATCGTGCGTGCTACCAGCAGGAGACGTGAGCATACATGGCGAGCTCTCTGTTGGCGCCGTCTGTGAGGACTTAGGAAGGTGAGAACTGATGACACTCGGGCATCGATCTATCTGCGATGTAGTCGTCTCCGGTAAACTATCCTTAGAGTCACCATTGGTCCTCCCATCAATCAAACGAGGCAGCCCAGCACTCTCACCATACCCTTCCTTGTCCTGCTCCACGACATAGTGTAGTGCGCGCTCTGGTGACGAGGCGCGTATTACAGATTCACAGGGCGCCGCCTGTTGCTTGGCTAGGTCGGCATCTGAAGGTGAGTGGTCCGAATCTGTACACGTTAAGCTTCTGGGGACATCCCTATGCTCCTCGATACTGGCGGACGGCAATGAAGGGGTACGTTGATCAACATCGACTGGAATGATTCCAAATCCAGCTTTAAGACTTGGATTTACGCTGCCTTCTTTGTGTAGATCTGAACCATCGTGACCCATGCGCGAGTCTTCTTGATCAGCGGCTTGTGTGAGTTGAGGTGCTTTCAGTTGGGTGCCTAGTGTGTGTGAGTCTTGGAGGGGAACGGAGTGCTCGAAGGCGCCATGTTCGGACATGTCCGGACTGAACTGAGTTTCGTGCGCTGACTGCTCAGGAGCTGTTTGATTATGGGTTTTCACACAGGCTTCAGTCTCATTATCGGCCGAGTCGGTTTGGGGGTGGTGTTTTGGAGATAGGCCGACTCCTGATCCTACCCTCAATGAACCGAGGCGTGGTGGGGAATATTCAGGATTAATGGGTGTGTTTTTGTCCGGAACCTCAGTGAAAATTGGCGCATGAATGATTGTCCGATTTTGTTTGCCGACTTCCTCAAATTCCCCTCCTGACGTGGAGGTCATCATAAATACCTCTTGATTAATAATCGGAGTTTCATTAAATGGTGTCATTGTTACACCATCGTCTGGATGCGACAAAGATTCTCTTGCTGAAGCTAGGCTGAAGTATCCCGAGTCCTTCATGCTGCCTTGCGTTGTGTACTTTGACGAGGGCGACAGAGGATCGGCACCGCTCTCACAGCTGTCCATCCGGGTCATTCCAGGCCCTATTCTCTCTGGGGTCATGAAATCAACATCTTCAAACTCCACTGGGATGTCGATTTCGTCCGCGTCTTCAGGATGCTCATCCACGGTTCCTAACGGTCGGCTGTAACATCCAGACGCATTAATCGCTTTCTGTCCTGATAATGCGGTGTCTGTTTCATCCAGCGTCCGCTTCATGGACTCGGGCTGCGTTTCCGATGACGCCGATGGGGCATGTGACGAAAAACGAATAGTATTTCGTTGTTTTGCAGGGATAATATTGTTATTCAGTGGCTGTTCTCTGAAGTTAATAAGTTCGCCTGCGCCGACATCCTGAGTGCCTTCTCTCCCAAAGCTGATATCGTCAGCCGGCGCGATGCCAACCGTCGGTATTGTGACATCTCCAGCCGTTACCAAGGCACTAGTTTGTGATGCTGCAAGCGATGTCTTTGCTGCAGTATTTAGTACTGCACCCAGCACGCGCGTAACCATGGAGACATCAGCATTTGTGTCATTCCCAATCGAAGTAGCTTCTTCACCTCTCATTACCCCTGCCTCATCCGGGTCCTGCTCAGGCAAGACTTCATTATGAAGGCAAGGCTCGGTCGTCTCTTCGTGGAAAGGCACATCGGCTTCACTGTCGTTTACAGATTCCAGATCGACCCCACCAGTAGCTGACTCAGAGAGTTTACCAGGATGGACCTGGTCACAAATTTCCGGTTCAGATTGATTGTCTTTCCGCCCGGATGACATATTATCGTCTGCTACTTCCTGTTGGTCACTCATGTCCTCTTCCATTGATTCGGACCCTGACTCATTACCAGCCGATTGGTCCTCGCAGTCACCATTGTCTGATGGACCACCTTCACCGGTAAGAACCTCAGCCATCAGGAAATCATCTTCCACAGACTCCTCACTTCCTTGTTCTCCGTCACCTGTACCCGAGGCGGACCTGCCTTCATGGTGCTCAATGGTAGAGATGATAGGAGATGTACCTGATGGGGACGTTATGACAACAGGTGTACCATTAATTGTCGTACCCCCAGAGTCTTCTGCCTCTGGAACTATTTCGGCTAACGTCATGTCATTGGTGGGTCGTTCAGTACTGGGCTGTGGGCTTACCGTGCTTTGATAGGGCTGGTTTTGCATAGTAGGAGACACTTCATCTATCATAAATTCCCTACCCTCAACCACCTCCGCATCTAGAAGATCCCCTTCGTTTCTGCTCTCCGAATTTGGATCTGCAACTGATGTTAGAGTGTCCATGTGTTTTAGCGGAAAGTTCCGAGATGGTTCCAGATCAGTTGGACTTGCTTCATGTCTATCGGGATCCTGGCTAACTTGGGTGCCAGGAACTTGAATAAAGATATCATCCGGACGAGTTGTATGATTATAACAATACTCTATTGGAGCACCAGCAGATGCTATCGGGTGGGAGTCTGTATCGGTGACGTCAGCTGAGGGTGTCAGGTGGAAGTCTGCATCAGTGACGTCAGCTGAGGGTGTCAGGTGGGAGTCTGTATCAGTGACGTCAGCTGAGGGTGTCAGGTGGGAGTCTGTATCAGTGACGTCAGCTGAGGGTGTCAGGTGGGAGTCTGTATCAGTGACGTCAGCTGAGGGTGTCAGGTGGGAGTCTGTATCAGTGACGTCAGCTGAGGGTGTCAGGTGGGAGTCTGTATCAGTGACGTCAGCTGAGGGTGTCAGGTGGGAGTCGGGACCGATGAAGTCAAGGTCATTGGTATTTGAACTGACCGCTTCGTTTGTTTCTTCCACTGGGCCTAAAGCGCCATCGAACTCACAATTCGTTCCTTCAATGGCCTCCATAAATTCATCCTGCCTGGTCGTATCAAGTGGAACTTGACTCATAAGAACATCATTTGGGTGACCAACACGAGAGGAATCTTGTCCTGATGCAGCCATGTCAGGTAACCCATTGGTGTTGTCGGAAGGGTCTGTCGTCAAAGTCATGACGTCAGCATCTTCGGTTGGTGGAGAAGTCACGTTGTCATGACGCGCCGATTCAAACATTGCGGTTGATGGTGACCGACCATCATAATGCTCATTGCCTGGCATAACCCATGATGAACCAGCATATGATGACGGGGGTGAGGATGTGTTAGAATGCGCAGATGGAGTTGACGATGTGTTAGAATATGAAGACGGAGTTGACGATGTGTTAGAATATGAAGAAAAAGCTGATGATGTGTTAGAATCTGCATAAGTGGATGATGATGATTTTGAATCTACAGGTGGGGATGACGATGCCTCAGAGTTCGTCGGAGCTGCCGACGAGTCAGTGACTATAGATGTAATTAATGGGTTGTCAGAGATCAATGGTGATATACCCGAAGCTATTGTTGCTGCTGAAGATGTGTCAGAGACTGACGGTTGGGAAGATGTTTGCTGACTGGTATGGTCAGATACTATCGAAGTGAGCACATCCATTGATGCATGTGCAGCTTGGAGGTTATACACAAGTTCATTCTGAGCCACCTCTCCAGAAACACTATATCCTGTTGCTAGAGGTAAGCGCACTGTGTTGTGGCATTCAGTTCTCTCATCTGCCTGCTCCTGCCCAAATAAAACTCCTGTAATATCACTTTCCCTTTCAGACACGTTTTCCGATACAATAACAGTTTCATGCCCACTTCCAGAGTCCCACACATCAGTTCTGGACCGGTTGAGATTACGATAAGCAGAAACAGTTGGTGGAGAAGTTGACATGGTATTGATAGCACCGATAGTAGGTATGGATGAGGATCTGGTAGGAGATCCCTGAGATTGTTCAGCTGAGATGGTTTGCATATGTAGAGGCACATGTTCGGAGTCAGTAGATGATATGAGGAAAGCATCAGAGTCAATGAATCGGTCTTCGCAGCTACTGGAGAGCGCTGCAGAACTCCGATCTGACATGTGGTCTGCATTGTTCCACCAATCCAGTTTCGAGGTGAGGAGGTGTATTTGACGTTTTTGTCCCACAACGAATGGTTGTGGTGAGCGTGTGTCCACAGTCACAGTGCCGCGCTGGCTAATAGTAGACACCGGTCGTGAGTCTTCACGTGAAACAGTTCTCTTGACTGTTACATCAACCTCCTCTTCTTCCCCAGCGCTCTCAACTTCAGCCATCTCATACAGATCCTGGTCGCTTGGTTCAACCATAGACCCTCCAGGAACAGATCCCTCATCCCCAGACCTTGCCAGCGAGTCCTCTGAATACACACTGCTGCCATTGTCTGAAGACCAGTATTCTTCTGAGCTGAGGGTGGTTTGCTGTCTGGAGCTACCATCAACTACCTGAGCTTTCCTTCGTCTTCTCTTGGATCCTGAGGTGGGCCTGGAGCTGCTCCTGTGCCTTATACCTGAAATAACACAGATGGGTAATGACAGGTGAGAAAAACAAGTACGCAATGACAACACCCAATATGCGAACACATTCTGTCACTTGTAACATATCAAGAAAGCCAGGTAGAGTAAGATAAATGAAAAGACCGCCATATACCTGACGGTGTAGAGTCATCGGACAGCGTGCCAGTGACGTCCGACTCTGTGGTGCTTGTGGTGCGAGGGGTGGGCTGTGTGTGGCGCCGCCTGGCTCTATGCTTCTGTGACCTTCTATTGTTTGAAGGGGACTTAATTTGGGAGGCATCACGTTTGCTGCTTAGTCACACACAACAGACACATACAGGGAATTGATAATTGAAATAGGAAACAATTAGCTCGTATAACATACATGGATCCAATGCATACAACAGACTGTGTCGCTCAGAAGATATTAAGGTAACTGCATACTGATAACTCCATCCAGAAGTATGGTGTAAAGGAATATTACCCTTCATTAGCTTCCTGTTGTTGCTGTGTAGTACTGCTGGGTTCACATTCATTGGTGGTTTCATCCACTGGAGAACCTATCATGAAGCTAGGAGTTTTCTCCTCCAAATCAACAGAGCCCACTCCTCGTGCTTCCAGCTCAGGAAGATCAGTCGGAGCCTGTGTAGGCAACTGTGACACGCCCAATATGGGAAGATCCCCTGGTTGGGGAAAGAAGGGTGATGCACTCTCTGTGTTCCTGGGTGACTTTGGAGTGTCGTCGACAGAACCATCGTTTTCAAGAGAGTCTTCTGAGAAAACTAGTCCTTCCTCGCCAGTAATGTCCTCGTGATGACCACAGACCACACGAGTGTCAGGCAATAGAAGCTCATCAGCTTGTGAGAGACCCGGTGAGACCTGTATAGCTGTGAGTGAGTCATCTGAAAACACATGCTCTTCCTCAACATCAGCAGCTTGGCTGCGTTCATCTTCCTCCCTCATCTCCATGTCTTCGTCAGCAGCAAGTTGTACAGCAGCAGCAGAAACCATGACTCAGTTCGTCCATCTGGCAACGTCCGCGTCACAAAACACTGTTCCACCATCTTGTGTTTCCTGTCTTTGTCACTATTATCACAATGATCTCTACTGCTTCGTTGGTGTCTACGTATGACCTTGGTCCCATCTTCTATGATATGGACTTCATCCTGCGATGATACACTGCTTCCACATGAGTTCTGTCTCAGAGATTTTGCAAACAACTCGTGAGTAGGATCATTAGTATGACGCAGTGGATCACCAGACTCACCTGGATCCCCAATGGATAAACTGTTACCACCACCACCACCACGACTTCCTGTTGGAAGGTAGATCTCTACAGGAATGTCATGCTGCCTTTTCACTTTTTTAGGTCTAGAAAGCACACCTTCAGTTTTTGGTTGCTCAGCTTTAGTCTTGGAATGTCTCCTCTTAATTCCAGATAGGCCTTCCATATTTTCCGTCCTCTTTGGTCGGTGTGCACCTGGAGGGTTTTCCCGCCCCTGAATCCCGTCTTTTACCTGATTTTAGTCCATCACTGGTGCAACTATCCTGTGATCCGGATCTAGCACGCTTGGATGTTGCTCTATCATCAGGGTCTAGACTACTCGCTCGGGAGCTGTTGCTTTCTCGACTCACACTTCTGGATTGCTTTGATTTTTGAGTTCCCGGAGCGACCTCAGAACTAAGTTTTCGCGCGGATTTGTCTTTCTTATTTGTGGAATCGGCACGATTAGTTCCATTTTTGGTTGCCTTGCTGTCTTTGTTTGACTTGGACTGTTTTCTGAGTGTGGGTTTGGATGCATTATCTGTAGATGTTTCTTCCATTGGCATACCCTTCAGGCCACTTGCAGCATCAGAGTTGTCAAATGACTGCATTTCAGAGTCTACATCATGCTGAGCAGTAAGGACAAACGACTGTTGTGGGAAGGATATACCCTCTGGTGAATATCGCTTGTTATCGGGCACTTGACGGTCATTACCATCAGATGCTGATTCTTCCCCAGAAGATGAGGCCTTCTTCACCTTGGCTTTCTTTGGTTGATATATTTCATCCAAAGAATCTTTTAAATGCGCTGCAGATTCGTTTGTGATGCTCTGGTTCCCTTGCACCGGCCAGGATGACGACAGTATATCGTCTCCCGTTAGAGCAGAACTCTTGGAATGATCCTGAATGATGGACTGTCTATGTGGTCTTCGTCCTCGACCAACTCCCGCCATGAGAGTATTCTCATCCGCAGTCTCAGGAACACTTGCTAGACTCGTGTTGCTTAATCTCAAACGGGGACTTGGTGACCGCATTTTCCTGCCCCTGCCCAATGGGTCTACTGGGGAGCGCTGGGGCACGTCAGGTAGTGAAGGGGCCGAGTAGGAGCGTGCGTAGGTAGGGGCATCTGGTGTTGTGGGAGGCAGTCGAGGCAAAGACGAACCCTCCACTTTTCGTTTTGTACGAGTTACTTCTGGAGCATTCGCTTTTATCTTGGATGAATTGTACAGTCTGTCGGTTACTTCCTGCGCTGCAGCTGATGTGCGGAATTTCACACCCACCTGTTGCAGGGGGATTTATTGGGGCTAAGAATTTTTGGTCTTGTTCCTTTGGATGAATATGATTTGAGTTGTGGGTATGAGCCTCCCAATGTGTCCTCTATATAGTCGCCAGCCAACCTGTCTGTTGGGTTGGTGCATCCGACAGAACTAGACATAGAATCTTCACTAAAAGATGCCCCAAGAGGCGCTGATCTTACAAAACTAGGAGACATTTCTCGTTCTTTTTCTTCTATGTAAAGGTGGAGTTGTTCTTCCCTATGACTGAGTCTGTTGATGAACTCTCTCTGATTCGATACACCCTCTAGTCTGGCAGCATTTTCATGTTTATAACGCTGCTCCATTGAATCAACTCGCCGCCTGTCAAGCTCCAGTTTTTCTGAACTAGCCAAAAATATCTCGTCGATATCTCTCTCCTTTTCCCTATATTCCTCCTCCAGTTTCCGCTTAGACTCTTTCAAATTAGCTTGTTGTGCTTCAAGCCATCTCCTCTTTTCTTCAAGAGGCAAAAGGAAAAAGTCTCTGTCTGACATTGATTGAATTGTCGAATGGTCGTCCGCGTCCGAAACATTGGCAGCCATTGATAGTTGTGATTTTGTTTGGACGGCCAGTTGACCTAGGTCAGGAGCGGTCTGCACCCCAGGTTCCTGACTTCCCAATGACTCTCCGTCCATCCCTTCTAACCTCTGCCGTCGCTCAAGCAGTAGATGCTCAGCTGCAAACAAAGATGGTATGCTTAACCATGGTCACCATCTGTGAAAGTAAACTATATAACTTTTACTCCATCTGTGGAACAACCTGAAACACTACACCCACACAAGTAAAATAAGTTGATTATCTGCGATATACACTTTCCTGCTTCAACCTTAGCCACGAAATTTCGCACGATGAAAGATTTTTTTAATTTTTCAGTTTACGCACACTGAGGCAAGACGGATTTTAACGGTGAAGTTGTATTGTTGTATCTTGTATCTTTATTAACCACGAATAACACTGCCAGCAGGGCGTGTCGGAATATGAAGTATTCCCTGTGACTTTATCAAGCTTAGTGGGAGCATGTGAGCATGGTTTTTGGCAATAACACATGACTATCATGCTATTATGTGTTGACACAAGTGAACTAATCTAGGCCAATGATATTGTTATAGGGCCAGTCAGATTTCGTTATGACTACTGGCTGACTTTGGCACATATATAACAGGTGGCTAGTTCATGGTTAACTTAAACAAAATATATGAGCTTCCATAAAGCTATGTCACGCGTTGGTGTACAAATATTTGTTGAAAACGGGAGCTATTAATTGGTTTCCCTCTCACAGTAATTTGCAATTAATCTTTCTTGAATAAGCATCAAAACCATAAAGAAAAGCTCAACGTGCGTTTGGTGAAATGTTACAGTTCTTAACATGAAGCAGAATTCAATTATCTACCCTAGTGAGTTGCTATCCTTAACGACGTAAGCATAAACGCCCCAGTCGTTTATATCCGTTCCACTGTGAACGTATGTACAGGTTACACTGGATAACCAAGAGAGCACTCCCCGGGCATTAAGTCGTTACAGCACACAGATTCAAAGACACAACATTCTATTAAAGTTATCGTATACTCACAGTTATAGACTTCATACCGTCGAAATTTAAATCGTCAAATAAAGAGGGGGTCAGGTTGTCGAGGAGATTCACAGTTTTATATCAGATAATTAATCATGGCATCTTGTGGCCTCTAAGGAAGCATTCATCAGATGACCCACCTTGAGCCCTCTCCTCGTCCAGCCGTGTCCTCTCCTGCTGCAGCTCCATCTCCACCAGGCTCCGGTCCTGTTCCTCTTGCTCCCGGAGCCTGGACAGTCGCTCCCTCTCCGCCCTCAACTCTCCCTTGTTGCTGCTCGTGGGCCTCCCATAGCTCCTCCTCACGTTCCTGGAGGGCCTCCTCCGCCCGCAGGTGTTCGGTCCGGAGGGCTTCTAGCTCCTGTCTACAACACACGTCAGTATATAAGAGATTATACGGGGAAGGGAGAGGTATAGTATGCCGCGAAACGACTCGTTTATGTCATACTAAGCTGACACAAGAAAGGGTGCATGCACACGAATGAGCGCTGTGATTTTAAGAACAATGATACAGAAGGTGCATCAGTAGCATTCGATCCCCTGACCCTCTGCTTGTGAAGCAGATAATGTGTCTATGTCATCAGTTCTTTAAGATAACACCCGACATAAGCCAAACATCCTCGAGACGTTTAAGAACCGAAACACAACAAAAGCACAGTGTTAATGTCTGGTCCTAGCAACAGGTGACAAGTTGTTGCGAAATAGACACGTCCCCGAGTCAATTAATGTGTGCGTCGTGTTCACCCCAGTCTGTGTTTCATGTGCTAAAATGATCAGACATTCTGTGTACATCATGCGCCTGCCTACCATGTTTTCACGAGACTTATAGCGGTAACGTTCCCGGTCGTGGTTGGAAGACATGGCATCGTGTGTGGTACAGTGGTGATGATAATATGTCATAGAAAATACAGTCGATGGATCTTTAATAGTTTAATAAGTTCACCCAACACACACCATATCAGACTAAGTCGACTGCATGCGTCGCCCGGGCATTATTGGAAGTTGTTTGCATTGGCTAAGTGGCGAAAAAAAGTTAGCAATGAGCCCTTCAAGCTTTACACCGCATGATTGTAAACAGAGCTGTGTACAGAGAAATATTTATCTCACCGAACAAGCACACGACATGAGGAGGGTGATTGGGCAGGTGAGTATATTATCACACAGGTGATATCTAGGCAGGTATTCAATAGATAGCCTCTTAACCACCATGTTAATCGATCAGTTGGTGGTATCAAGAGTGTCACTTGAAAGTTTTGAAAGGCCCCCTGTTTCCTTCAAGTAACAAATTGTCCACCATATGCGTTTGGGTCCACGAGTAAAGGAGTTTCTAACGAATCATATAATAGCTAGCGAGTATCACGCAGGGGGCATATCAAACCCCGCTCCATCAGGGGCATTCTGCTGTTGAGTTATGGAATGATGCTATCAAGGTGTGCCGTGTTTGTGTGGGTGTACATAGTCACACACTACATGCATAGACGGGTCGAACAAATGCCCATGTATACAAGGAAAACAAAATACTAGAATGTGCAATTGTACATACACACACAAATCAAAGAAGGTGACAAGTGCAAAACGACATGTCTGTTTTTTTATATTTTGTTATAAAATAACTTGTATAAAATGCATGGATGTGTAAAATCTGGTTTTAATATTTGTTATAAATATACATATGTAAAATTGGCCCGTAGGAATTTCAATAAACAACCAGAAATAGATAAACAATATATACAGGCATTCCTTGATGAATAGTCGGCTCAATCACCGTCATCGGCTATTCTAATCACTACAATACCCGCACCAATAACATCCATCCAATTCCACTTAACCTTCAGTCCAGAGATTGGAGTAACACGCATGATTAAGCGAAAAAAATTGCGTCCATAAACTAGAATTATATCCCAGATCAATATCAACCTCACATCACTGCCCGCTAGCAAATTAACCCCACCTGTACTAACCCACCTGTCTAATATACAACCGCACCTTATTCGACCTTGGTGGTCAAATCCGTATCGCTTCCGACATCACAAGCATATCGCAAGAATTAACGCAGCATAAATCAGCAACTTGATACGTTAACCAATCACGAATTCTGGGCAGGTAACAAACAGCAATTTATAACCAACGTAATGTTGATAACGCTAATGGGATACCTGAGTTAATTCACGTTTGGTTATATACATGACAAGTGAGGGCATTGCGACTGAGCGTGTTTGCTTATCAATTCAGGCGAGACCTTATGTCAAGTAGTCGCTGATACGTCAAGTGTTAACGTCGTAACAAGGCGGACGCCGTCACGAGAGCGTTACAGTCATTAGGCAGCCACTGTCCTAAGTGCGGTGAGAGCAAGCACTAATCTGCTAATGCGACCCAACCATACATCCCTACCCATTTATCGATCAGAGAAGTTAGGTCTAGCGATTAGAACGATGGGTGACTGACTGAATGTGTTCACGTAAACATGTCAATAAATAAACTTCAATGCGCATAGAAAGTTGAAGTTTGATCTCCACGTAATAATTGGTGATGGTGGGCATTGACACGAAATCGATATTCTTAAAAGGGTTTCTAATTATAATTAAGTGTCTGCCCGGAGATGGACGTCTCAACAAGCGGCTAATTCTCACGACTCGTGACGTCAGGACCTCTTTCACGATGACATGGCACTCGTGCATCAATCGAGGAAAATAAGAAGCTCCAGGTCAGCTGTGACACGGGAGGGCTGATAGACCGTAGCTGTCAGCTGTGACACGGGAGGGCTGATAGACAGCCGCTGTCAGCGCTGACACGAGACGATAAAACAACACTCATACACACCGCCAGAGGAAACATCAAAGATTGATCCCAATACCAAAAGAGGATTGATCAGTGACAGGGGGTGACGGGAATCAATCATCCCGCGCTGACATTGATCAGAGACAGGGGCTGACGGGAATCAATTATACCGCGCTAGAGGAAATTCAAAGGATGATCCCATAGACAGGGGGTGACGGGAATCAATCATCCCGCGCTGACATTGATCAGTGACAGGGGGTGACGGGAATCAATCATCCCGCGCAGACATTGATCAGAGACAGGGGGTGCGGGAATCAATCATCCCGCGCTGACATTTGTGCATTGCATGTTGCATAGCAATACGAACAATGTGTTTCATTTATGCATATTTCAAGCTATTAAATTAGCATTTAATTCCTCCGTACCACGCACGCATTCGCACGTTCCAGCCGCCTGCCATGCATCACAAGCAATATTCATATGATTGCATAGTGTGATCATTACTGCCAGCAGTTAGCTTGAACTTGGCAGCAGCAGTCATGATGGAGCTTTGCTTTACATAAGTCTCGCCAACAAAAACTCCAATAAGTATTGACATTCAAAGCTATACCATGCCTTTCAATTATAGCGGTGTTGCTCGATAAGTATAGCCGTGCGGATCTGTGCAATAGTCCCGCTGTGCACCCAGCTGTAAAAACTTATAACCGTCTGAATCCAGAGAATGTCTCCTCTTAAGAGTCGTTATTACACAGAGTTAAATGTCATGAGTGTAAGTAATTCGGTCCGTGATCATGGTTAAATTATAGCGGCGTTCTTTGGCGTGTTGCAACATGGCGTGTTAGTGACAGCCTCGTCATGTGCTGGTTAAGTGACTGATTTTGTCGCAGAATGTCCAATTGTCTTTTCTTAAATGTTACCGTAAATGAACCATCTCAGGAAGAGTTTTACATTCAGAGCATGTTTATTAGACTCTCAACTGTATATCCCTCCATGAAAGACAATTGCCATTTAAAGGTCACTAATAGGAAGGTCACTAATAGGAAGGTCACTAATATGAAGGTCACTAATATGAAGGTCACTAATATGAAGGTCACTAATAGGAAGGTCATTGCAAAACAAGATCATTCACATGAAGGTCATTATCGTTTACTGTACAATTAACCCGTAGCATTATATAAGCTCTCCTCCAAGCTGCCAGCTTCATGGAGCTCGAGGGGCTCTGAATATAACGCGTAGAAACTAACCCGAAACAATGACTTGGTTATTGCATCGGTCTTCACTCGACAATATTTGGCAGGACATTATCTAACTCACCCAGGAGAGGAAGGTATACCGTGAGTCGCGGTGCATGATCACATAACCAGGTATACACTGGAAACAACCCATGTACCGATTGTGTGCAGGTGAAAATAACACACTGGTTGACACCTGCCTTGTGCAAGGCGTCTGCGACACCGCCAAATGTAAAAACTAGACATCCACAGAATGAATAAACATACAATGTAACTGTAGAGAAATGACACGAGCCAACAAGCTAAGCTATTGTCCCGACTCGACCATATCCGGACAGGTACAATGCGAGTATGCTGATGGTTTTAAATGTAGTTAGGTAATATCATGGGGCTGTTATGAGGGCGCCTAGGGACTCTCTATCAACACTGCAATGTTACATCGACAGAATCAAAGTTACTCAAAACTGCGCCACGGACTCTGGTTTAATCTGGTATTATTGTAGCTAATCCCATGAAGGACCTGATGTTGAATTTATGACGTGTTTTGGGGTGGGTTGGGTGGGTGGGGGGAGGGGGTGGAGGTTGTTAACCAAGAGCGGTATGCTTATCACGTTCACGTCCATGTACAACATTATAGGCAGTGTCATATATGGAGCCAGCATACAGCCAGCATACAGTAGGGTACAGCTCATGATACTGGTCACTCGATCGCTGTTTACACTGGTCACTTCTGTGATAAGGGGCACATCATACAATCACATCCACACAAACTGACAAACTGATAACCATCACTAAGTACAGCGATCGAGTCCAATACTGCACCAGTAGCTAAATCATCTAATGCATGACAAATTCAGATTTAACAAAGCTACGATCAATTTGGTTAATTTGTTTGGTCTTCGTTTCAAACTTAGAAACAAACCTATTAACAGATCATATGATGGTGCCATTATTAGATCAATTCAAGTCGATCCATATGGCCTGCGTTTCATGCCATTCACGAATGTATCGGGTTTAACAGAATCCAATATGATTGACAAACCCAGCTTTAAGCACACATCACATCCATCCCATTTTACACGCAGTGATGCAAGCCATTAATTGCGTCACCTGCAGAAGCATCAATACCTGTCACATTAAGTAAGCACCTGCCACTCATTCGCCTTTTGTCACCTGTAAAACTCTAGCGGGGCTATTCAGACCCTGACAGAAAGCACTAGGCTCCTCATCAATACACACGGAAAGAGCAGGCGAGGTGGGTGGAATACAAGACGTGAAAAGATGAGGAGGGGTGGAGGGCATAAGACTCCCCCTCAACTCTATAGAAAGCTGTTTTATACACAGTAAAACACACATCGGAATATTGATGAGGGTTTTGGTTCCCGGCAACACTGATGACTATTGTCGCAAACATCGTCATCGACGAAACAGTTTTCTACCTCATCAGACTTCAGCATTGCTATAGAATCCGTCATTGATGGAGGAATAGAGGGAAAGACCACACGTAGTGAGCTGGACACGCTTGATTTAACAGCTAATAGCAACTGACACATCCACAGAACCTGAACCATAGAACCATTCAAAAACGAGTCCCGATAAATGTGGATCAATCAATGATCAAAGAATGCATCCTATGCATTCACGCGACCGCTAGGGCAACTGGGTACCACGCAGCTTCAGCAACCAACTTGACGAACCGAGATGCAACATCATATAATCACCCTTATCATTTAAGAGTGGTTGAAATGTCAAAATGACGTCATCAGATCGTAGAGCGAGATAGGTTGATCCGAGCACGGAGCTAGCGGTGATAATATGACAAGGCTCGGCGATTGTCGTCACTCGCGGTGACGCACTTATCTACCTCGTGCCAGTTCCCCTGCATTCATTATCAGACAGGATAGCAACACGATCTCTCCAACTCTGCCCGAGAGAGATCCAAGAGATCGATGACTCTACCTGTAGCTAAGTACTAATGACATTCAGTCTCGGTATCTATGGCTGAAGGTGAAGTTGTACTTGACAAAATATATGAACAAGTGAGTGCCAACTTGACGTTCCTTGCCAACATACAGACAAGGTATGTCTGTTGACATGATCAGCGATGTTTGTTACAAAACAAACGTGGTTATTTATGAGTGTGGATTGAGTTGGGAACGACCGGCCAAGGTGGCGTTCAAATCCGCTGGCACGAAACGCCGGTTGTAATAGAATGCATTTAATCAGCCGCTTATCCGCTCTTTCCTGGTAGCCGGTCCATATGGGTTCATTGTGATTACTTTTAAGTACTTACTTGTTGCGGGGTTTAGTTTTCCTACGAACAGGTCTCTTCAGTTGCCCCTCTCCACCATCTTCCATCAACTCAGGGTAAACTTTCCTGCTTTTCCTTCGCCGTAGATTCCGGCTACAGAGAGTGAACATGACGGAGAGGGGCTTGAGCTCCAGCGAGAGAAGGGGGTCACCGCGCTCCGCCACCGGGCCAGTGTGCCTGTTTTTCCGATGGGACGTGGGGTCCGGTTGGGGTACTGTCTGGCCGTGCCAGGTGTGTCTCTGATTGGCTGGCAAGCTCTCGGTATGAGCAGTACCCAGTGGCGTCACTCTGCGGCGTGTTGGCGCTGTCTGGGGACAATCATTCTCTGGCCTTTCGCTTGAGAAACCGCTGTATTTTATGGAGTAGCCGGGGTCAAGCCTGCCGTGTGACCCCACAGTTGGCATACTTCCTCGCGTGTTATGATAGGTACCTTCGGCTGGGGGGCGACGCCTCAACAAACTGGAGTAGTCGACCGGGCGAGCTGAGGCCCCAGCTAGAGCTCCACTCCCTGACAAACTGACATTACTCCCAGAGACACTGACATTACTCCCAGAAAAACTGACGTTACTTCCAGAAAAACTGACGTTACTTCCAGAGAAACTGGCGTTACTGTCTGCTACACTGACGTTACTACTAGATTGACTAACATTCCTTGTAGCATTATTTTCATTTAGACTGACATGATCCCCAGATTGACTAACATTACACCCATTATGGCTCATTATACTCTTTGACGAACTGACATTACTGTCTGAGTGACTGAACTTATTTCTTGATACCTGATTTCCCCGGGCTATCAAAGATTCCCTCTCCATGTTGGATTCACTAGTAGCAGCAGGTAATGCGACTTGTCCCTCACTGTCTGTAGAACGTGGCGCCGTGAAGTACTTACGCCTACCGATAGAATGATCTGGTAAATCACTAGAACTTATTGGCGAGGTGTTGAGCTGAAACTCTCCCATACTCCGAGTCAACAACTGTGATCGTGGATCATTTCCATTCCATGTAGCGGGATATAAACTATCCTTTGTTGTGTAACCGTTCATTGGAGCAAGCGATGAATTCAACCCGCCCGTGAGGGCCCCAGCCCCTGTCAACATCCCGGAACCGCTTCCATCCATTGCCGACGTTTAATGTGTGCTCAAGTCCTTCTCCGTGGCCCTGTTCATGAGATAATCTCCGCTGTAGCTTCTACCAGAGGCACACGTGGAGGCGTTCGATGAGCACCCTGTCTATCGCAGTGAGATATTGACCTCGTTAGCGGAGAGTTTCGCCATCGACGCCAGCTCGACATGGACGTCACAGATAGCGGCTAAGTTACTAACCGTCGTCAACGCATGGCGGGCTGCTTGTAAGTCACGGAGCGTTCTGCGCGGATGCAGGTAACTAATTGATCCCAGGTAAGGCCATCAGTCGGCATCATCGCGCCGCAGGCACCTGTCTTTCCAGAACTCGCTTACGGTTATCTCAAATCACCCAGGGGGCGCAGACGACCATTGTCTTAACAGCAAAACTCAAGATGGCAAGCGCTTTTCGCTGACCCCAGCCACCTTACCACTGGTAGGACGGCACAGAGTGAGCTGATCACTCGCCGTGATTAATCGCAGGTAATCGCAGGTTCCGTAAGTCGTGAATAGAAACACTGTAGTGTCGGAGGAGAAAGACGATCAATGGCTCTCAGTGATGGCCACGTCCACTTGTGACAGGAGATGCTTTCACTTGTGCTTTAACAGCGGTCTATATGACGAATGACGTAAGGCGAATAGCGACCCATACGAAGCTATAAACCGTGGTATAAACACTTCGTTTGAGAAGACGACCGATCTGAGTCACCTTAGCTCGGCACTCGCCATAAACCCACAATCCATCATTATGGTTTTCATATTGAACTTGTAACGTCTTCGCAAGAGATTAATCCTCCTCGCAAACTTGCCGATCAAAGGCCATTCTCTCGTTAGCCATGCTGTATACCCCGCGTTCTACACGAAAGTGACGTTAGGTCAATCATTTTATCAAAAGTCGGAGTTGTATGCGGTTTTCTCGCATATGAGGTCTATGCCCACAGCGAACGATCGAGATATCGATCTGTGACTGAGCATACTCATCACGCATCACAGAACGAACTTCTTCTTAGATCAACAAACAGCGCGATTAAATGTGAATGAAACTGCCAGAGAACCGTAAATCCCAAGAAAAAAACGATGTTGACACAATCGAAGTGAGCAGGTCGAGAAGCCTAAAACGTCGGGTTAGCAAACGGCTTTATAGATACAAAGTTAATATTAATTCAATTAGATCAATGTAGCGCAGCCTACAGGGCTTCTCGCGGGGTTAAAGAATTGGTTGAGGGTGGATCGAGAGAGAGACCCCGGACCATGCACTGGGAACAGGCCCTTATTGGAACAAGACGCTACAAATAACGACGATGGTTTCATCATGAGAACACCTCAGCCATTTGTGATGAATAAGTCACCGGCCATCAACCAAACCTTTCTTTATATGATCTTGTTCCGTTAATCCTTAATGTAGTTTAACTAGCCACAAGCGAAATATTATTTTATTGGTGTAAAATCATTACTCAACCAAACTGCGACCGAATTCACTTCTATACATGTATTTCATTAATGATATATATTGGTACCATCAGTCTCTCTGCTGTGTTATAAAATACCCTTTATGTTGACAAAGAGTTTGCAGATGACAAGTATGTCTATAAATGGCTGGTTTGATCTGCTTATGACCCGAGTGAGACTCTCGACGCTGAAAGTTACAGCAACCCTGACCAATGCAAACCACTGTATGATTATCACGTCGAGGAGAGGTGACGATGATACAGACGAGAGAAGTTACGTGATTGAGATACTTGGTGATATCTCCCCTAGAGTGGCGCTACAAGTGCACTTGAAATCGATGCCATTCCAATGAGTAATCTCTAAGAATAACTTGGTATCATAGATCACAATGTGTACGGGGATGAAATTTTCATAAATACAATGCCAATTGGTCAATTGTATAAAACATTGTGAGATGGCATCACATTATTTCTCATCGCAGTGTTCAGAATCATGACTGGTAGCGTCTCGTGTGCATCACGTGACTATCACAAAGTGTGACGTTACCTGGAAACACGAATGCCAATGTCATTGATTTTGATATTGCGGAGCGCTTCCGTTTGTCAGCGAAGTGGAATTTAAGACCTGTTAGCATTACTATCGGTGCCAGAAAACAACACCCTGTGCTCTTTATGGGATCATGGCAGATAAAGCTCGTAACTTGGATACGAGATGCCTCACAATAAAACATAATACGAAATGATGTCAGTTCCAGACAGAGCTAGCGGTAGATCGATGACTTTACATTCAGTACAGAGGAAGCCTCCTCACTAATCATTACGCAATTTGCAACGCGAAAAGCTCTTTTGGAAATGTATTTGTTCTGAGCGCAACACAAACAATTGTTTCGAAAATGTTCGGACATTAGTAAGAGCCTTACGAGGGCCTAATACATACACGCCTACTGATGCAAATAAAGCTATCATAAGGAAACCAATTCATTATATGAAATTCATAGATGGTCATGAATTATAATGGAATTGCTTTGTTCTCAACACTTTGTATTCGTTCCTGGAACACTATAGTTTCATCCGACAGTTTAGCTGTAACCTCAATCAGGTGAATCTCCATTTATGCAAAGTCACGCTCCGAGTGGCAATCAATGTTCTGAACCATAGCGCCATGATCTGCTAACAAAAGCCCATGTCATTGCTGACAGATAGTCACACAGTCCTCGCTAGTCGATCATAATGTACATACGGCCCGCGACTCATACGTCATAATGATCTCAGTAAAGTGAACATCAGGTGGTGTTTTAACCTAGGCAGACGACAAATACATTCTAGTAGTAACTTACCCCTGCAGATTGTCAGACAAAACCCCAAACTCCACTGATGTGATCCAATCGGTAACTTCTTCCCACGAAAAAGACATTCCAACGAAAAAATAACGAAACTCTATCAAGGAAGGACGGAAATAGTTGTGGCTGATTTGTCTAGTGGCTAGGGACACGTCTGAAGAGGCTCTACACCGCCCGCTGTTTGACTTTTTTCAAGCGGCGATCGGTAGATCGATCGATCTTGGTTATGTATATGACACTGAAGTAATCCGTTAACACTTTAACAAAAGTCTGGCGGCGTGATTAGGGTCACGGGTGCTATAAAAGATCACTATTTGTCGTGACTAGTGTTCCGTGAACAACAGCGTTTTACAGGTGTTTTGACCGGGTTTTCAGTAGATGCTAATAATGGAAGGGTCATATTTAACTTATGATGCAATGGCAGTTTGGTCAAGCGGTAAGAATTTATTTAAAAGGAACCTCCTTGTACAACAGTATAAATGCTCGTCAACCAGAATCTCCCGATGACGAAATAAGGATGACCCAAACAAGTGTCAAAAGACTTGGTCAGAGCGATGTCGTCACCAGCGTCTCACGGGTACAACGACTTGATCCAAGGAGTAAATATGGCAAACCAGAGATCAACCAATACATTAATCGATTTATCAATCTGTCAAGTTATAAATCAATCAATTACACCATCATCTTACAATCAAATGACCACCTTTTCATTCAATACGACCAAATCACTCCCGACCATTAGTTTATCTCCATATCAAAGAACTTTTGGATATATAACATACATACCCTACATCTGAAGAAGGCATGAAGTTCACAAAACCAGTCACATCAACTCCCGAGAGCACGTGGTCACATAGCCACTGTATTAAGCGCGGCATGCATCTACAGTAGCCCCTCTACACATCGTGAAACTACCATTAACGCTTCTCCAGAGGCTCTCGTCAAAGCAGGGAAAGTCATCCTGTTTGACTTGAACTCGAAGCAGGGCATGGACACATATTGGCCTCTTGTATCGATTACCTTTTGAACCCTGAACCCTCGTCAGAGAGCAGCCTATCTATCATTGGGAGTTACATTGATAAGTAGCATCATTGCAGGATGATATTAAATTGATCGTGGATCAGTTCAGTCTTTACCACATTGAGTTGCATTAGACACAGGTAGGAATTGCATTGGATATTCCAGGGAGTGGTATACATTCACCCCGCATTTAAAAAGCACAAGGCAGGTATTAAGAGGAGCGGTCTCTCAGAAGTGCACTCAGTGTGAGGTATATTTCCAGGTAATTCGTGTTTGTGTTGGTTGTTTTTTGCTGGAATGACTCATTTTGAGTTCGTAAGCGCTATTTGGGACACACTACAATAATTAAAAAAATGTTCCCAGCGCCTCATATCAACGCAGATCATCTGCATCCATGCGATGGCATCAAATGGTGTGAAGTAGCCGCTTTAAGCTATGTTACGACCCATCTTGGAATCCGGCCAATTTTAAAATTGTTAACCCATTTTAAAATTGGAAGGCGAATTGGCAAGCACGTCTGGTATAGAAAGCCGTGTTGCGTTTATTACCATTATTGGCTTGTTGAGCCGAAGTAAATCATACTGCATGGTGCTTCAAACAGCACTCACAGAGGTACCCGTCAGCCTGGATTTAACACCGCCCAGTAGGAATATGTTTTTGTCCGATGTATATCTGTTTGTTTGTCTGTTAGCAATGGATTTTCATGAAACTTTCAGGGATCTATGGTCACGAGCCACGGACGAATACAATATATTTTGGAAAAGATCTAAATGTGACATTGACCATTACTTTAAGTTTGGGTAAGTAAATGGAAAACAACTGAAAATATGCCATGTAATAACGATATACACTTGCAATAGGTATCAGAATGGGGTTTTGGGTTGATTTTTTAAGAGCTTTATTTAAGGTATCAGCCACTTTTGAGTTAGTATTTCAGAAGAATAAATAATTGAATAGAACGCATTTACACATAGTTCCCACACTAAATACGTATTTTGTTTAGGACTACTGCGGTACTGCATACACGCTTCACTATGGGAAGGGACTTTATGGGTGTTATTAGAATTGAAAAGCAGGATTGTCAGAATAGGGCTTAAGTGGCAAGGAAGTGAAGTGAATATTGGTTACAAAGATCGGTCAGGGAACATAGACTGTGTACATTCGGCATTTCTTCAACTGACGCATTCAAGGCATTCGGCTGTCCAATTTTAAAATGGGTCTTGTAATTTCGAGTTGGATTAGGTAAATTTTTTGCCAGTATTTTCTAACATGCCTCAGAGAAATGTTTGTTGGAAATTACAAACAGAAAGCAACTGTCAATTTCGTTTGGTATGATCACAGCAACCTGCTGCTGTGCTCTAAGCGTTATCAGGGAATCTAAAGCTTATCAACGCATACCACAGCGTCAATATCGCACATTGTTTTGTAGCTAACACGATGCAGTTACCGTGACCTGAATACCCAACACTAACGATTGACAATGATAACGCATGAAGTGGGTCAAATGTAATATGGGAACTAGACGGTGGTGGACTGGGAACAAGGCGCAGGCGTAAGACGTACGGACGTAAGACGCGAGCCGTGGTGCGATAATGTCCAAGGCAACAAGACAAGGTACCAGGTAAGACCAGGTAGGTCCAATCAATCGTTGCTAATCAACTGTAATCACAGGTGTTCATGACGTCACATCCACCTCACACATGACATACACAAATATATCCACATTCGTGATAACGTCATGGATGTGAAACACGGATTGCTTATCAATAACAGGTTTGATATGACGCTGGGCTGGTAACAACTGACATGGTAATCAACACCTGTAAATTAAAGCCATAGGTGTTATGCCTCACCTGGTCTGCTCGAGACGCTCAGCATCGGTCTTGTACTGCCTTTCCATTTCCAAACTGCAACACAGACGACCACAATATCATATCACACACTTCCAAGCTAATCGGACCAGGTAGGTCAATTGATTTCTGTGCTAACCTCCAAGCTGATTAGCATGCCCTTCAAAAGATCACACCGATAATCAATCCGAAGGTTTATCACGACAACTTATTCACGTTTTTTGGGACTGAGAAATGGCGATGTATATTGAGACAGTGTGATATCGTCAGCGTAAGTGAAGTAAATATGGCTGAGAGTTGTGAAGAGGTGATGAGGGTTGGAAAGGTGCCTTGATTAAAGCCGAGTGTTTACGTAATCACTACAGTAATTATACGCCTAGTTTTGGCAGGGCATGAAATGGCAAAATACACGTCTACGGGCATTGAAGGTTTAAGGCTTAGAGTATAGGCCGATGAAATGCATATGAGAAGGGTGACATGAAAGGGTGACATGAAAGGTGGCGGAATCAGTTACACCTGTGCCAACAAACGGTCAAATATTCAGGGATATGGCGCGAAATATTGGCACGAAACGGTGTTTACAAATTGAGCCAAATGCTATATACTATATAGGTCCTTATTGATATAATGAGGGAAGCGGTACTGTCGACGAACCACGCCATCGATTTGTAAAATGCACTCCATTCAATCAACTGTTTATCGTATGGATGTTTTAATTCCTTCAGAGGTAATTACCTAATTTGCGAACAAACATTTGCTCAATCAAGTTTTTTATCCTTCAAAGCATGAATCACATAAACTGACTGATGGTTAACTACAAACACATCACGTTTGTGTGACTTAGATGTCAAGCATAAAAGGAAAGCGAAGAAACTTGAAGCTGCTGTGGTGCCAAGCCAATCGTAACGCATATTTGAAATTGTTTCAATAAACGGTAACGGTTAAACAAAATACTGATAAGTATATGAAAAAATATATCAAATATTATACCAAAAATACTTCCTAAAATCCCATAAAAACTGATAAAAAACACAACCATCTACCAAGCACAAGCAGCATGCAACATAATGAGGCAGTTTGAGGGGGTCAGGGGTGACTAAAGGGGTCAGGGGTGACTAAGGTGGTGTAATCTAGATGACAGGTGCAATAATACGGCGGCAGGTGAGCTACAGAGGCAGGAGGCTAGCCCTGGGAAGCATCCCTTAGTTGGTCACAACTTACCAGATATCATTCCACGACGGACTGTATGCAACATATGACACACCCGAATAAACCCAGGTTTCCTTGGACTTAACATAACGATACATAACAAGACGTGACTTGACTTGACAGGCATGTAACGTCAACACACATGCAGCACAGAGATACAAAGCATCAACACAAACGCACCCAGCCACACGCAATACCAGCGATATCTATTGCACCAGTGATCTGATCTTCAACGACACACAATCACATCCAACTATCGCACGATATCAAACACGAGCTACCTGACACCAGGCTATCCAGCGCTCACATCCAACCTACAACACTTCGTCCTTTGATCCTTACGTCTGATCCAAAACATTGTCGCTACGATAAACACGAATATGTATAACACGCTTAATTTGTGATCACAGCAGAGATCCTTGGAGTAATTCCGGTCAACGAGATCTTCTCATCAACGCAATCTTTGTCAAAACATGAACGCCCCCTGATACACTTCCCATTCGTCTTCTATCAATACCCAACTAATACACTGAAGGGCACGAGAAAGAAAAGTCGCTCCCACGCCAACACTCCCCCATCCACACACAACGACACTCAGTCGTAGCCACCCAGCTTAATGATCAATATCGGGGTTGTACACTCGAGTGAACACCAAGTTATTGCTGAATATATTTCCTTTACACCTCAAGATCAAAACGCACTTGATAGAAACACGTGTGCATACATACACGTACACGAACGCATGCGTTCTAGCGTCATTCATGCATAGCAACCGTTGTCATGCACACACAGCCCAAAATCACAATTCAGACACCATTCATCACAACACAATACAACATGGAACAACTCGTATGACAGATCTTGATATGTACATTTCAATGATTTGATGCAACGAATTGAAATGGATTACTATGAACATAACGCGTAACACAAGTTAATTATTTTGAATCAGATTATTAATTATTGCAGTAAATTAACATAATTGATTGATATTCATATCAACAAACAGCATGACCTCGACACATGCATAAATAAATTTCATCATGCTTATTAATCGTCTGCATCACGCATAGGGAGCAGGGAGCAGTCACGTGATACGTGTCACGTGACAGACATCACGTGACGAGGATGCATAAGGGCTAAAGCTTACCCGCGGAAGAGCGCCGACACAGGCGTGGAGATGGGAGACTCGGTGTCGACGCAACTCGAGTTGTTGATGGAGCTGGCGCTGCTGCTGCGGGATAGAGCCCTCCCATCACCGTACATGGACTGAACACACACCAATCAGCAACAACTAATTAACATACTTAAATACTTCAGGTGTGTGATATCTGTCATGACAATTTATGGACGATTGAATAGAATCGAAAACCAAGTATTGAGATGAGATGTGTATCGACAATAGAAGAAATTGATTAGACTGTTCTGCCAGTAAGTAGGATTAGTGAATGATGTGGTCTTTTCATCTGGACAAGGGCACTGTGTGACAACAACACACAGGCTAGACAGCGAAGCGTGACCAGCCTGATATGGCTTATAAGCTCGTGTCACGAGGTGACGTCTCGGGTCAAGGTCACTTAAGTCACATATTGCAAGGGCAGTCATTTTAAGCAAGGATACATTTGAATGGGGGATTTACAAGCGGCTTATGTAGGTTATGGTGGTGGAGTATTTTCATTATGGCGTTGTGTGGATAAAACGCTCAGTGTAAGCTGTCAACAACAGTTGACAAACTCTGGGATGAATGAGGCTCTCGATCAATTACGACGCATCTGTTTCTTACATATAAAGCAAACATACAAATAGATATATATCCATAGGTACGTAGGTATGGACGCGCAAGCACGAAGGAACACACGAAGGCTGCCACACGCATATGTTGATACATACATTCAGATACATGCATGCATGCATACATACATACAAATGTACATACATATACATATATACATACACACTTAAACATACATATATGCATATACATACTTACATACACATTCAACATACATAATACATACGTACGTACGTACGACACATACGTACGTACGTACATACGTACGTACGTACGTATACGTACGTACGTACGTACGTACGTACATACATACATACATACATACATACATACATACATACACATACATACAGACATACACATACAGACACATACATACATACACAGACAGACATACATACATACATACATACATACATACATACATACATACATACATACATACATACATACATACATACATACATACATACATACATACATACATACATACATACATACATACATACATACATACATACATACATACATACATACATACATACATACATACATACATACATACATACATACATACATACACATACATACATACATACATACATACATACATACATACATACATACATACATACATACATACATACATACATCGTACTATGTAATATGAACGACAATATTACCTGTAGACATACATACATACATACATGGGGACAGGTCCATACCATACATACATACCGCGCATACATACATACATCACCCCGCGCTGGGGACCTCACCCCTGACCCTCCCTCGTCCTCTTGTGATGGCATTCTGTAGTGACCTCACCACATTCAGCTGCAGCAGCTTATGAGTCTGCCTCCTTGCAGCACGCAGTAACATCGCTTATCGTTTAATCCTTATTTGTCGAAAGTCGAAAGTGAAGTTTTCTCGTGTGAAATCTGCGCTCACAGAACTCTCAGAGCATGGCGCCGTATGAACGAGCACCTGTCAACAATACCTGCATGTAACCCACTCTCTGATTACAGAAAGTCACAGGTAAGTGCTGGCTGGTCCACGGCAATACCATAGAGGTACCGGTCCCCTAGGAAGGCTGAATCCAGATGTCAAGACTTCACACTACACCGGCGCCTACGTGCTACAATACCCTCCTATCGATCCAGTTAGAACGGCGAAGTTATTTTTGCACCGCACTTAGGGTTACAAGCCATGCTGTGATAGCGGGGTCGACTACCGTTGCCCTCATGCGGAACCGCTACGGTGCAACCGTCGAGGCGTGGAAAGGTCAAGTTTTTCTCCATCCAGTAGGGAATCACACAAATGTCCGCGCACAGTTCTACCTCATTGACGAGATGCCGTTAGGACAAACACGAAAAGATGAATGAAATCAATATTCGGGGGCGATTTGTAATCTCAATGGTTTTTATTCTAATTGAAAGATCGAGTGCACCATCTTCAAAGATCCCATTTAGCCATTCGATCCGAGGTAAATAACGTTGAGGTAGCAAACAATCTCGTGTTCGCGATGACGAAACTGCCTCCTCTTTGGCAAAGGTTGATTGGAACAAGACGTCAAATATTGACGAGCCAGGATCCCCAACAGGTATATTCCTTCGTGCGACTTCTTTCTCTGAGCTGTATGAGCAAGTAACGCGGTAAGCGAATAGCACATAACATTTACCAGGTAAAAAGCTAGGAATATGGTTCAAGTGGGGTACGGGGTCCTTAGACCGGTTTACGTAACAAGTGCAGATCAAGGGTACAGCCTCGCTATCAGTTAATATTCGGCAAGCGGTTTGAAATGAACCGTTAATTTCACGTCGAGAAGGCAATTTCGTTCGCGGTGAATATTGGCACACGTGCTAAATTATGTCTCAGGTATGTAGCGGCCGGATCGTCCTCTTTGATCACAGAATGGAACTGAGATCAAATATTTTGTTGATGAGGAATTTCGAAGCAATAAATGTTATTATTGAGTTTGTGGGTATGTTGTGGAATGTGCGTTGTATGACAGAGTTTGTCAAGGTGGTACAGAGAGTAGTAATGTCAGTGTAAGGTTGACGCTGAACCAGGGAGATTCATCCCGAGATCAAAAATTGATCAGGTGCATTGTGCGACACCAAAATGCTGTCATTAAGTGCTTAACACAACCCACTAGAGTGCAATCATAACGGCTTGAGGAATGTGCTTCACACAACAACTACTTTTCTAAGTTGCCGCCCGGCATTTCTTGTGGCGAAGACACTTTGATCTAAGGTGAGTTTCTAAAGAAGGACATGCGTGTTGAAACGTTCTCACGTAAGCTCGGTTCGAGTGACTAAGTATTGCTCTTTGGTATTGGTATCCGTCACGTATACACTAACGATTCCCTCTCGTCGGTCAGCTAACGCGCACATTAACTGTATTGCCAACGGCGCCAGATAACAAGTTCACATTAAGTAGGGAAAACATTACCTGATTACAAGAGTTTATCAAGTTACATCTTTTTCTCATTCTACCCCTGACGGAAACGATGACTGATTCACACTGATTCACGCTAGCGCCTGGCCCTGTTTCACGCAGCGCCTAGCCCTGATTCACACTACGCCTGGCCCTGATTCACGCAGCGCCTAACCCTGATTCACGCTACGCCTGGCCCTGTTTCGCGCTACGCCTGGCCCTGATTCACGCTACGCCTGGCCCTGATTCACGCTAGCGCCTAGCCCTGCTTCACGCAGCACCTAGCCCTGATTCACGCTACGCCTAGCCCTGTTTCACGCTACGCCTAGCCCTGTTTCACGCTACGCCTGGCCCTGTTTCACGCTACGCCTGGCCCTGCTTCACGCTACGCCTAGCCCTGATTCACGCTATGCCTAGCCCTGATTCACGCTACGCCTAGCCCTGATTCACGCAGCGCCTAGCCCTGCTTCACGCAGCGCCTAGCTCTGATTCACGCTACGCCTAGCCCTGCTTCAAGCTACGCCATAGCCCTGATTCGCGCAGCGCCTAGCCCTGTTTCACGCTACGCCTGGCCCTGATTCACGCCACGCCTAGCCCTGATTCACGCAGCACCTACATATTAAGAATGAATTTTCACATCAGTGAATGTTTATCAATAATTTGAGCAAGTTCCTGTGTGAGAAATTGTGAAAACTTCACACCTTCGTCACATTTGTTTTGGCGCTGCCGTGATCTAAATTTGGTATTTTCGTGACAATTGATAAACACCCACCGTCCAGCGGATAACAAAAATAGTGAAGAACGCTCGAAATGTAATTTTTTGCCATGGTGTGGGATAGCACCTTTGGAGGAAGGTATTTAATTATATTACCATCCGACCGGGGCTACGCTGCGCCATCCATTCACAGATAATAATGTGCTTGTTGTTTTTAAACGTCGTGTTCCGATTTCGCTTTAAACCAAGCTTACATCTTGACGAGGTGCTAATTAATGTCATTCCGTGTAAAATCACAGCAAAGCACATCAAACCACAAGACTACCTTGAGGAAGTGTATCCGGGGCCAGACGACAGGGGATATGACATCGAGGTCAACGTCATAGGGGAACACCTGGTAGGCGGATGGGGAGGAGCTAGTGCTATCTGGGCAACTACTCTCCGAACATATCTAATCAAATACGTACATACCAGAGTTAGACGCGGAGGAGCTGTAATCATCAAGACTTACACACTGACATAGCAGCAGAAAGGGGTTTACAAAGCAACACAGCGTCAGGTAACATGCCTACAGGTGTAATGAAGGCAGGTAAGGAGATGACTACTTACTCGCCTACGCTCCCTCAGGCGGGCCGCTTCGTGCGGGTTGTTGTAGCGGAGCATGGTTCTCCTCCCAACACGATAATGTCACCTGCAACAGGAAGTGATCATGTCGTACAGGTGCAGACTTAAAGCACACCTGAGCTATTAAAACAAAATGTGCGCGGTGCTCGAAACAGGATATCAGGTTGTTTAGCGCAAGTCTGGTTGATGAACATAAAGCACTCCCACGAGCAGGGTGTGGTAAGCAGAAACGGAGATCCGATTACAAATCGATAGCTGTTTAATGTGACAAAGTCTATAAAAACTTTAGCGACGACCGCCAAAAGCTTCATGAACGAATAAATTAAACACTACGGACTTAATTCAACATAAACACACACACACACGCACACACACACACACACATATATATATATATATATATATATATATATATATATAATATAGATATATATATGTAGATATGAGAGATATGTATGTATTATATATATATACACTTATATATATATATACATTTAAATATATATGTATAGATATAAATAAATATATATACATATATTTATATACATTTAATATATATATGTATATATATACATATAAATGTATATATATATACATATATGTATATATATATATATATACATCTATCTCTCTATATATAGATATATATATATATATACCTATAAATGTATATATATATACATATCTATGTCTCTATATATATACTCTATATATATATATATATATATATATATATATCTATATATATATATATATATATATCTATATATATATATATATATATATATATATATATATATATATATATATATATATATAGTGGCTGAACTTTGTGCTGATATAAATCATTCCAATTGCTGATGAAGGTGTAATGATTGGCTCATGGAAGGAATATGCCATGTTGCGGTGCACTGGTTGACCTCCATCTATGTCAACTGGGTGAGATTAATGGATGTATAATGACTTTATGGCCAGAAATTATTTAAGCTTAGGAGAACAAATGATATGTAAGTAAGACGACTGTTGACCTTGTGAAAGCCTGACCGGGTGGGTAACATGGCGGTCATTGACCCTGATGAGAGCATCCGCTTTAGGTTGTAGCGTCACCTCCCCACTAGCGTCATGGAGGATGACGCAATGTTCCGGCAAGATGTCTTCTGATTGGAGCACTGGAACAACACCCCCAGCAGACACTCACGTGACCGTGTATGTACCAAGAATGTAATGTCTCACACAAGAGCGAATATTATTATTAGAGATGAACGCGGTCTACCTATATCTTGGTCAGTGAGGGCGTCTTCTGATCCCAACAAAGTCTTCCCTTCCTGAAGTGACAAAAACAATGTCAGTTGATTACTTGGTTGGCTTTCTGATAATATCATATGTCTTGTGATGGTTATGGACAAAACGGTCATGAAGCGAAGGTCATTACAATGAGGCGAAGGTCATGACATAAAGGTAAGATAGTGACCTTGAGATAGTAGAGGACTATGCCGGTGCTGAGGACGTCGTCGTCCATGGAAACGAGGTGAGGCAGCTCGGAGTCGACAATGACCCCCATCGACTGCGAGCGTCGGCTTAGGCGGAGAGGTTGGATGCTCATGTCTGTATCCTGCATGATGAGGTCACCATGGAAACGCATAAAACGACATGTTTCATAGGTTGCTTGGGAAACATTAAATTACAAGTCAGTATCCTAAGCGGAGGTGACCATGGCAATAGGGAAAAATATCGATGCTGCACTTTGTTACATCACGAGGTAATCTTTAAGAAGCAGGTGATAAGATTACCTTCATTATTTCGTGAGTTTCCTTCCAACGATCGCGGAAGGTTTTGGTCAATTCTCCAACCTACAACCACCAAGAGAAAGCATTAAGGAGAGGTTGAAACGTCGGAAGTAAAAACCTAAGCTGACGCGGCGATTCGCGGAGGAAGTGTTGATTATCCCCATCGTAGCCGGGTCCTATGTTGTCATCGGTCAGCCCTCCACTAGGTGGCGCACTGAATGACCTGCTCCCAAAAGACAAGCTTCCCTCGACAAACGTCAGAATACGCGTCGAAGAGCTTTCTTGGTGACCTATTCCCTCGACTCTGACTCCAGTATTTGGTCAACATATGTCTGTATCAGTGTTTAGGTGTTGATATGCATTATGTAATGTGTCTGACAAGCCCAGTCTTGACGGAACATGTCCCTGTACACCTTCGTGACGGGTACAGGTAGGATAGCGGGGGACATGTCATTAATTATTTGAGAAGCTTTAGAGCGCGGAGTCAATGATAATAGCGGCAATATCATGGGGATTCAGTCGTCAGTCAGGTAGAACGGGAGTGAACGTGAGGTGTCTCATGGGGGGCGCGCGGCTTCACTATTGATTGGATCACAGCGGCAGGTGCACCAGAGGCCAACTGGGGAAGGCGACGACGAAGTGTGACAGCTACAACGTTATCACCGTGGACATTGGTTTGTTAAACGAGGAGTTGAGTTCATCAATTGACAAGACTTTTATCTCTCGCGTTTTATTAATAAATTACAAAGTGAAGTTTATCGAAAGATACGCAGCAGACATAAAGTGGACATCAAGTGGACATTGAACAACAAACCCGTAAAACTACAATTCACAAGTAGAAGATACAATTGACAAACTTATGCATATGCGCACAGGTGGAATCCATTTGGCTCTAACTCGGAACTCCACTCATTGTGTGATAAGCCCATAGAGCGCAAGCAACTCTCATACTTAATGACACCGTTTTCGAATCATTTATTAAATCGATCAATCAATCAATCAATCAATCAATCATTAATTCTAATCCTAATAAACCACACCTGTCCTCTTTCTATCCATCAACTCACCATATGCTCGTGTTCCTCCAGCTTCTCTGCCATGAAGGAGCTCGACTCGCTCAGTGACATCATCGACCCGGCCTGACAAACACACAATCTCTTCATCATCAGTCGGCATAGCTTCATAGAGAGCGAGTACAGACAACGGTGATACAGAGTAAGTAAGATGGATCATAATTATATAAAGTATATGTTAGTTTCAATATTGCATCATTTATGAAATGGTTGCTATGTGCTAACATTGCGGTCAATGGAAGTTATAATATACGTTTCATATGAAATGCCAACGTAAATAGGGTAAGATAAATGTTGACTTGGACAAATGGTGATTGGTGTTAGGGGACGAATGACAGGCTCAGTGACATAAATACGATCTGTATAACGCTCAATGCGCCACATTGATTGAATGAGTTATGCACAGATCGTTCAAATGAGGTTTCATACAATTGGCAAGGTCTGCAAGGACAATATTGTAAACAAATTGGCAGTAGTAGTCACTGGGCCATTGTTAGAAGCCGTAGTGTAACTTAGAACTCAGTTGGAAACAGAAGTCAATGCAAACTTGGATAGGGTTGAGGTAAGTTCAAATAGAAACAGCGGACTGTAGTGACAACGTGAAGAGACAGAGGACTGTAGTGACAACATTCAGAGACAGAGGGCTGTAATGACAACGTCAAGAGACAGAGGACTGTAGTGACAACGTCCAGAGACAGAGGACTGTAGTGACAACGTCCAGAGACAGAGGACTGAAGTGACAACGTCAAGAGACAGAGGACTGTAGTGACAACGTCCAGAGACAGAGGCCTATAGTGACAACACGTCCAGAGACAGAGGACTGAAGTGACAAAGTCCAGAGACAGAGAACTGTAATGACAACGACCAGAGACAGAGGACTGTAGAGACAACGTTCAGAGACAGAGGACTGTAATGACAACGTCAAAAGACAGAGGACTTAAGTGACAACGTCCAGAGACAGAGGACTGTAATGACAACGTGAAGAGACAGAGGACTGAAGTGATAACGTCCAGAGACAGAAGAGACAGAGGACTGTAGTGACAACGTTCAGAGACAGAGGACTGTAGTGACAACGTCCAGAGACAGAGGACTGTAATGACAACGTTCAGAGACAGAGGACTGTAGTGACAACGTTCAGAGACAGCGGACTGTAGTGACAAAGTTCAGAGACAGAGGACTGTAATGACGTCAAGAGACAGCGGACTGTAGAGACAACGTTCAGAGACAGAGGACTGTTATGACAACGTCAAGAGACAGCGGACTGCAGTGACAACGTCCAGAGACAGAGGACTGAAGTAACAACGTCCAGAGACAGAGGACTGTACTGACAACGTCCAGAGACAGAGGACTGTAGAGACAACGTTCAGAGACAGAGGACTGTTATGACAACGTCAAGGGACAGCGGACTGTAGTGACAACGTCCAGAGACAGAGGACTGTAGTGACAACGTCAAGAGACAGCGGACTGTAGTGACAACGTCCAGAGACAGAGGACTGTGGTGACAACGTCAAGAGATAGCGGACTGTAGTGACGTCTAGAGACAGAGGACTGTAGTGACAACGTCCAATGACACAGGAATTGAACGACAAAGTCTACAGACATACGACAGCAGTCAGTAATGGCTTGCAACGCACGGTTGGGATGGGGAGCCAATGTTGATCTTAGAAACTGCATTCCAAAAGAACTAATGTCAACAAAACCATAAATGTGATAATCTTAATAGGGTGCAGTTGTATAATACATTTATAATATAGTCCACAACCCAACCCAGTGAAACAACATACGGGAACGAAACAAACAGGTATAAATGGTCCCCCTGGGGCAGGTAATCCTAATCAACCCCCCACGTGGAATCATGCTGGTTAGCAGCAAAGAGCGTTATTCAAGATGTGTTGAATCAAGCAAGACATTCATGTTGCCTACAGCAATCAGAATAGTGTAAACATTAAGAGACAACAGGAAATCATGATTTCAAGTAGAATTTTGTTTGATTGCGAGGGGGACAATGCATGTATTAAAATCATTCATTTGTGAATTTCCTTGGCAACTAAATTTATTTGGAGGGATTTTTCTATGAATGGGTTAACAGTCAATACGAGTAGGTCGTTTGGGTCAGTTCATATACCTCCTATTTAAACCAACTGGATGTTATATCACTTTTCAATGGCTGATATATGGAGCAGATGTGATGTCATGCCTGATTGGCTGGCACATAAATGAGATGATTAATCATCCCTGATTGGCCAATATGTTGTCCAGTTTCTTCGCTTAGAATCTCACTCAAGCGACTGAAGCCATGCTTAAACCATAACCTATATTTACCTGAGTGCTTTTGACGTTCTTTGAACAAACTGAATTTTCGTTACTTGGAGTCTGAAATGAAGGAGTTGGAAATGATGTTCTACCCAAGTCAATGGACAATCACCGTCTGTTTAGGGTGGTTAACTAATTCAACACTACAGTGATAACAAAGGTCAACTGAGGAAACGTTAGCAGGTAAAAAAATCAAGTGAAATGTGAGACTATATGGAGCAACATATATTAATACTGTGAAGATAAATAATGTTAGATAAATAATAAATACCTAAAATACACACACATTACAAATATTTACAACGTCAACAATTGTCAACAAACGTGAAGTAAACGTAGTCTGTGTATGAAACCAAATAAACAGTGCGAGACAAACAAGAATGAATGGTGACATACCCAGTGGGAGGAGAGCATACTACGTAAGCGAACAATCTCATTTCTTAATTCACGTATCAATTTCACATTGTGGTCCTGCAAAAACAATGACAGCCAACGTCACAGACAATCAGAAGAAACACAGGCAATACAAGTAATACAGGTAATACAGGTGTAGTAGATAGCTTGATGACACGCCCAGTATGCTCGAACAAGCGCTAAATATGAAAACAAAAATGCGTACCGATATGACTGTAAAGCCTAAGCAAACAACAACCATTTAAGATTTTATATGAATCCATTGAGTGAGGTACTTAAGCAGCCAATATGACATAAGCGTGACACCGAGGTGAACACGGCGTGACCACGGCGTGACGCAGACGATGAGGGGACCGTACCTCGTTGATAGTGGGTTTGTTAATGATGCTTTTGGTGCGCTGGGCGTATCGCAACGTGCTAATCGTCTCTCTGTAGCACAGGCTGGAGGGGGATACAGCTGCCATGGCAACACAAAGAGCCACCAGTTACTTCTAGGATTGCAATATACATCTCATTCATATCAGGTGTGATATTGTGAAAACTGATTTCTTCGTAAAAGGCGACCTCGAAACAAACATGTCAGAGAAGCGAAGATATGACATAACGTTAAGAACATGCGTTATGATGATCAACCATCCATACTTACTTGCGATCATAATGGTTTTGGCGTTGCCTCCTAAGCTTTCCTTCAGTAGCCAGGTGAGTACAGAGCCTCTATATGGAATAAAGACGTTTCGCTGTGACCGACGTGGAGACGATCCCAGTGAACTAGGTGTGGTGGGACGACTTCCGCCCAGAGACTCCGACGAGTCAACACGAGACAGATCCGAGGCGTCGACGAGAGAATTGTCCCCATCCCACTGGCGCAGAGATTTCTCGGCTGGTAGGGACATAGAGTGATTGATGTATAGCATATGTGTATGATCGCCGTGTAATTAATCGTTATACCAAGAGAAAGTCGCAACGTGCATAGTTTTTCTTTGTTTTCAATAGCACAGTTTAGGGTAAAGATATCCTCATGTCAAGATGGTGCTTAGTGATTCTATCACATACTTGACAACACACGGCAATCAGATTCACACGTTCCTCATATTTGGGTGTGACCTGGAAATAAACTTACGATCATCGTAACCTCTGCTATATACAGTAGACTACACAAGCTAAGTTACAGAAGCCTACGCTATGCCCGAGCCAAATATGGCGGAAGGGGAATCTACTACAATTATCTTGATTTAAGATTCTTCTGTACTGGACGTAAACGCGTCGAAACACTTGCATCAACTCTAAGGTTGATCGCCTAATTCACAGAAGTCACGAGAAAACACTACATTACTTGTACAAATCTAACTAGTATGCATCGCAATATTCAACTAATACGGGGATAGAATATAAACCAGTGAGGTGAACGTTTGTGGTAGCACCACTGCAAGGCTTAGAGGCGAACCTAAGGGGAAGTCTTAGGCAGTTAGGTCGGGAGTCCGTCTATGGCCCCACAGGACTTGATATTTGACTTGAAAAAAAAGACCATAGGTCATTTGATTGCTTATAGACAGCAGTTTCAAACTCCATTGGGTTTCCATTGAACCATTGTTTTCTGTCGTTTTTCACTATTGAATATAGAGGTCAAATGTCAGATTGAGCTGATTTTTGGTTTGCAAGGGGATATTTGTATTGGATGGGTCCTTTGTGAAATTTTGGGCTGCCAGTTTGCTTCGTAATAAAATGTTTTCTTCACAATAAAATGTTTTGTTCTTAAATAGTTAACCACCAGACGTACAGACGGGCGGACGCCGAGGCAAAGGTATATGGTAAGGTCTGTGGAACACCAGAGCCAAAAACTTCGTCGTTAATTTATCGATCACCATGGCAACCATTGTAGAGGACTTCTGATGACAGCGCTGACTCATACGTGTAAATGTTAACAAGTGTCATTGTCTGCGATTAGAATGCTGACTGAATGCGTCAGCGGGCGGCAGATGGCCAGTCCTTGGAATGATAGACCGTATGAAGCACACTCTAAGATATGGAACAAATCATCCCGATTTAACAGCAGCAGGGAGAGTAAATAAGCCGTGACAGATCGCCTGAAGGTCAACACACTCCGCTGGTAGCCAGGAAACTCATCCCCGGGCGTATCTATACCCCGAGGAGGGAAAGGCAGATGGAGATAATATAGGAAATATCCATAAAACACCAAGAGGTTTGTGTGTTTTGTCCTGGACAAAGGATGATAAGCAAAGGCGACAAACAAACAGGGAGGGATGGGGCGCGGAAGAGGTGCGTCAAGGGCCCTGAAGGGTTCAATACGACTGATACCGCGTTAGAGAGGATATGAAACAGATGTCACCAGTCATTGCCTTGATGAAATAGGCACAGAATGTAATTGGCGAATACAAACGAATGAGTCATTGCTTTGTCATCCGGGGATAATGCAACATGACTCGCCATCGGCGTCCGCCGCAAGTAGCTTCACCTGGTGTCGAGGTGGCGATGTCAAGTCTGTTCACTCGACAATGCACGCTTGGGGATTCCGGTACCATTTGTCATTCAGAAGGTAAAACTGAACAAGAAGGAGCCGAGTTATAGGATATTTAATCGAAAACATACACGCAGTCACTCCACCACGTGACATCCAGGCGTTACCGACAAAGCAAACCACGAGTATACAGCACCTGTCTGACGTTACTTCAGACGTCACCTTACCTAGCACCTGTATGACGTTACATAAGACGTCTTCTAACCTAGCGCCTGTAGGACGTTACTTAAGACTCTTCTGACAAAGCACCTGTATGACGTCTTCTTACGTAGCGTCTGCATGACGTTACATCAAACGTCTTCTAACCTACCGCCAGTATGACAAGATAAGGCGTATTTTAACCTAGCGCCTATGTGACGTCGTACAATACGTTGCCGTACCTAGCGCCTGTATGTTTTTGCATAGGACGTCTTCATACCTAGCGCCTATGTGACGTTATATAAGACGTTGCCTTACCTAGCGCCTGTATGACGTTATATAAGACGTTGCCTTACCTAGCGCCTGTATGACGTTATATAAGACGTTGCCTTACCTAGCGCCTGTATGACGTTGCCCAGACTGACCAGGGACTTGTTGATGTTGGCGCCCTCTGTCAGACGACTCTTGTCGTAACCCGTTGTCGGGTCCGCACGCTCACTGCATCGTCATAACGTTGACCAATGGAAACTTAGCAATTAATTGCAGTACAACATTAAAACAGTCGTGTTTTTGATAACTAAAAAAGACAGAAGTCTGTTTCACAAATTACCCAGTTAATCACCTCACAGTATAAGGTCACCATTCACCACATTTCAACTCTGTTCAAGCTTGAACCTAATTATCGTAATTCAATAATACAGATCGTCATAACGTTACCTGCCGGCGAGGTCGACTAGGTTGACTTTGCTGACCATCTCGCTCGGTAAGTCCTCGCCCAGATTCGCCTGTCACACACAACCACACACGTCGTCAATGGAAGCTGTACGCAGCACGGCGTCTTAGCAGCAACGTCAGAAGCTACAGTTCTCAGGTGTGGTATGAGACAAACTGTGCTGGACACACTTGTAAGGCCAGCAATGGTTCAAACACGCGCAACTTGTGACATTAGCGCTGCAAATATTGTAATTTAAGTCATCCGCCCGCTGTTTTTTCACTCTATTAGTGCGAATTTAAATGATCAAAGATCAAAAACACATATCCTCTCAGAGGCGAAGTTTCTTGACCGTGAACCTTCGCTACCATAATTTTTTTTGACGCCCTTTATATATTCAAGACAGCAACGTAACGATACATAACCACGCTTAATTACAGCAAAATATATTCAGAAACTTTTGATCAGAATGAATACATCATGTAGCATTGAAGAAAGTTTGCTAGGTAGTCGACATTCTCCATTCTGCAATACAGCCCAATAAGAAGCGGTGACCTTCAACCTGTAAGCCACATTACGTCCAAAAGCCAAATCTCTACGAAAACGAACGGCAGACGTGGGCGGCGATCAGGGTTGATGACAAAGCCATGCGTGCCTTTTCAATCAATAGAGCTTAATTCCCGAGTACGGGCGAATGCTTCCGATCCCCTTGTGTTGACTTACATCGTGAATGGCAAATAAAAACATAGCTAGGGCTTCACCAAACATCGACCAACTTAACATCAACAAAACGGAGCTATATGTTAAACAGCATCTCGACACAAACGAACCATTCGCCACATGACTCCGCTTACGTAATCGAGGCAATTACCGAGATGATCCGGTCAGATTAATTAATTCAGTTTTTACGTAGGCGAAAAACGCCCCATACACAGTAATGTTACACGTCAAATTGCTTGTAACGTAGCTCTATACTGCCGCACAAGAAACGCTTCCTAACTGCTCTGTTAGTTCATACATAGCGAATCAATGTGATCTCTTTATCGTATATCCATATAAGCGTGGACGTGATAAATGCTAAGACCTTCACAGAATGGACACACCCCAAAGTGGTGCCCAACCCCCAGATAATCAGCTCAATTTCTACCGTAACACCGATTGTAAATACTCGCCAGGTGTCACACGAGGTCAGGTTATTTGGCGGGGGGGGGGGGGGGGGGGGGGGGGAGCGATAGCTTTCGAACTTGTCTGAGCGTTCTCAGAATTCAGTGTTCAGCTGGTGAGAGTAAGAGATGGGACAACGGGGTAGCTTAAAGTTAATGAGGACGTCTCTATACACCTGTAATCAGGCTGTATTTACCTGTGTGAAGGTGATGGTGAAGATGGCGTGGCTCCTGCTACTGCTGTCATGCATGTGCGTGGAAGCTGTCGTCCTGGTAACAGACACTCTTACATGACAACCACAAATCACCATGGATACATCATGCACTTCTCTTAGGCATTCTCTTGTACAATCAGTTTTGTTCATTCACTCGTTAGGATTCAAGAGAACAAAAAAAACATTTCTGATCACAAAATATGACCCATGCTGATCCTCTCCCTAAGCGTTTTTTAAAGAACCGAAGAATAGGTCGTGATTTTTGACCATGACCGAGCCCTGTGCGGCCGTGTCAGTTTTGTTCCATAGACGTCTTCTAGGGCTTTTCATGACCTCATATATCGATGGCGATCTACGGAACGGTTCATTGCTTCGTAAACCTTCCCTTTTCGACAATTTTCTAAGACTTGTTTTGTTTATACAACTCTGTACAAACTGAAGACAGAGAGACAGACCTGTTGTGGTTGCCTTTGTGTATGAGGGCTTGTACAGCGTTGTTGTCCTTCACGATGTGCTGTGACAAATCTGGAACAAACGATACTCTAAATGCGCAGACTGTCACTTCAATCACTATCGAGATTACAATGATAGAATGTGGCTCACCTTGTACGAAGGGACCGTCTTTGTTGTGTTCGCGTACTTTCAGGGTGTACCTCTCGCCCTGCCTAGAAGTTGACGGTCTCAGTAAGTCTCGTACTCTCTCGTTATAAATCTCGAGGTAACTGAAACATCGACTCCGAAATTAGAAAATACAAAGGCGAAACAACAATCTTTTATAGCCCATTAATATTTTTCGTCATCAGCTCACGCGCGTCATCAAATTGCACAGGTAAGTAGACTACCTGACAGCGACTTTGAAGTTGAATCTGTCCTCCTCCTCCTCGGCTTCCAGCCTCTCGTCCATCCTGCTGAATAAACCCTGTAACACAGCCAACCTCCGATCAGCCGCTGTCGTCAATAGTTCACTCTTAAAGCAACTTCACCAATAAAGCAAATGTATATTACATTATTTCAGGTTGATTCAAATACTGTTACGAGCTTGGAAGAACTGAGGGAAATAGTTGCGATAGCATAGGGAGATTAAATGACCCAATATGGAAACCCAGTCATTTGGTCGAGCATGTTTGATCGTGGACAAGACCCCTTAGTTTTTTTCACTACTTGAGTGGGATCAACTGGAAGTTAAGGAAGCCGTATGAACTTCTGCTCTTGCCTAATGCAGCACGGAAAATACACCCCGCCTGATTTACCGACCTCTAGCAGATTGTCATAACGGAATGATAACAGCTGGTGGAGTACAGCGCTATCGGACTAACTCATGGCTTACAGAGACCAGAGCTTCTTGACACCCATCTACCAACTCGCCAGGAATGTAGCAAGTCTTACAATGATTGACGTATCATCTCGACGGTTATATATATATAATGAAGATGCTATATCCGTAGTGATTAGTATATCAATCGGACGACCCTCTGCTACCTCATTCAATTATGTTACAGATACCAACTGCACTAGGGTGTAAAAAGGAATGTCCTGAATCCAGTTGACCCAAGATATTTTCAATAGCGGGTCAACACGTCCTAAGCCCTTATCACAGACACCATTCAAGTTTTATTATGTAAATAAGATTAGAGTAGCGATTCTATACAGCGTCCACATGACGGCAAAGGGGACAGAGGGAGAGCGTTGAGTGAATGGAACAGCAAAGGTGTAAAGTGAAGACCACAAACGGCGGAGGCTGGGGGGTATAACGTGACTTTGATCCTCTTGGTTGGATGATTCCACGTGAACACTCTACGTCATCAGACGTAAGGGGCGCCGAGCAGACCACTGGCATGGATGAGTTATCACACCTGGGTCTCTTGTTAAACAATGGTTCGTGTGTCATATTCCACTCGTCACTAGACAGGTACTGAGTGGTGTACAGAGTGGTGTACTGAGTGGATAATGCCGACATATGACGCAGGTACTGTCTGTGAAGTGGGCCATCAACCGGTGGCTGAAGTGCCCCCCCCCCCCCCCCCCACCACATTTCACCCATACGCGTCTTCCATAAGCAACAACGTTTGAGACACAATTAGTTCACTTAGCAACGCAGAATTCGTCTTTGATCTTGTTTAAATGGAGCTTGTAAAATTGTCTGATCAATAGCACTTGTGTGAGAATAGCCAACTTTATGGCACCAAGGTAGCAACAATGATAGCAAGTAAATCGGGATGTATATTGAGAGTGTGACAGACGGGAATGAACCATTCGGAAAGCAATAGGAATAAAAAGGTGTACATTCACATGAAGCAATTAATCTCTTATTATGATCATCAGATTAGCGGATATTTGTTGGTGCGAACCATGCCCCTCGTGAAATGTCAGAATATCGCGACCATCTAAAATTATCATATGAACAACTATCTGATCTGGATCATTTCAATGGTTTGGTATTGTGCCCCTCTCCATGACAGACATGTTTGACGCTATGTTAGCCTGCGCAGAAGCCGATGCGCAAGGAGATCGGTATTGTGCATGTTGGTTCACCTGTAGCTGATAAGGAACTACACCTGTAAAATGTCCTCAACGTGAAACAGAAAAAGATTAAGCAGGAAACAGTAACCGAACGATGGCTACTGCGCATGCTCAAGTGGAACTATTTCCATCCTCGTGACATCCTAAAGTGATTGCGTTATGTGGAACTCGTGGGACGCTTGTAGTTTCTGAGGATCACAACCACCTACAAGAAGTATCGTGAATTGAATCCAACTCACCTCACAGATCCGCGGAATCAGGCCAATCTCATTCTGTAAAGCAAACGAACAAACGTTATTTACAGCAAAGAGCAAACGTTTGCGTTTACTGCGCAACATTTCTTGCGCATATTACCCAGAATGTGACCTTGTCAGTGAAATGAATTAATCAAATTGTTATAAGATATAAATACAAAAATAGCTATCGAATTCAACATCCCGTCAGTCTTTATGCCATTATGGAAGCACAGATTAAATTTTCTTGTACAAAGGCAACCATCTTGAAATCTGGCATGATATATTTGATCCACTTGAATAAACTCGTATGTTGACCAAGAAGACTCTACCTCGTATCCCATCATCGTATGGGTCTTCCCGGATCCCGTAGGACCGTACGCGAACACGCATGCGTTGTAGCCGTCAAAAGCCGCATGAAGCACGTCCGATCCCAGGTCCTGAAACACCTGCCACACAGAGAAACAGTGACGACGTCAGGTAGAAGTCGCTAACCGAGATGACGGGGGTGGATTTTCGGTGGTCAGATCACTGTTTGGAAAGAGAGCACTGAATTGACTGGAGAAACTAGGTCCGATGAATGTGTGTGTGTATTTATTTTGGACGTTGGTCAGCGATATACATGATGTTGATGATGACGACAACAACAACGATGATGATGATGATGATAATGATGCTGACGATGTTTAATAATGATGATGATGATGATGATGACGATGATGATGATAATAATGATGATGATGATGATGATGAAAATGATGAAGACTATGATGATGACGATAACGATGATGAAAAATTATATACGTTCGAGTAATGTTCATTCCCACCACACCTGGTAACAGAGAAACAGCCTCAAAACAGCACCTCTTCCTACATACCAATGTTAACACTAGCAAGTGCCCTTTTTTATGACATCTACAAACCATTGTCCGGACTTGCCTTCATGCTTGCGGCTTACAAGAGTCATTTTAACACTCAAAGTTTTCATCTAGGAGCCTACAAAAGTCAGCATGAGTCATCACCATGCGTTACCATGGAATCTAAATGAGGGCCAGGCTAAGTTGTTCCGACAGACATTAACTGTATGGAATCACAGAGGTCATTGTAGGTGTTTTACCAGAAAACAGGTGTCTCAAACCTGCATTAAGCCGCTTCTTTGAGATCAGCGCTTGAGAGACAACGCATGCCGTGTGGGGTCGTCTAGAGCTTGAGAAAAAGCCATCATATGGTGAGTTCACTGGTCAGTCGGGGCTATTATAAGACTGAGCGAACACAGGTGCGGTAAATATCGGGCTTTCTTTTCTTCAAGTCAGGCGTAGTCGAGTACTAAATTAGTTCAATCACCCCGAGAGAAATACGAGCTTAGCCATAACTCAGAGCGGTCTCATGTAAGAGTTTTCATGTAGTGATGATTGGAGGTGCTGTTTTTTAACTAACCAGCTGCTGAAGCTGTTTTGAGCATCCTAGAATCATGCGGGACGCGCGGCGTCTATTTCTGTATATACCCAGACGCTAGTGCGGCCGACGCGCCGCCGCGAATCCTTGACATGACAAAACATTGTACATGGCAGGAGTGAAAGGATGCTGGTGGGGCCGCAGCCTCTGTAACCACAGGGTAGCCGCTGACTCATCGACTCCCTGTACAGCCACTCGCTTCATGCCTCGACGTCTGGGCTATCACAGTTTTTTAGTACAACATCCAGGAACCTTGGACAGCTTTTGATAGCATCTGGGGGTTTGTGGAATCGGGTAAGGATTGAACTGCTAAGAGGTAGAGTTAGGTTACAGGCAACAAAGTCCTGGGTGTTAGAGTGAAATATAGGTCTATTAGCTATGGAGTAATAATGGAAGGGGCTGCTTGAAGTGTTATTCTAAACCTATACTAGCCGCGCACGACGGTAATATAAATAGTCAATAAGACGTCGTGCACGGCTAACCCTATACCAGAGGGTACATGTTGGGCAGTCAATGTGACCGTCATTAAAGCACCAATGGTCTGGAGGCCGTCGGCGAGTCAGTCAGGGGTCATTCGGTACAAACGAGCCATATTATTTGCATGTTGTGCCCGCTTCCGACACGCACGCGCAAGACGGGCCATGGCATGCATTGCTAATTATGTGTAAATATCATCTGGTTGTTACAAGCCTCATTACACCATCCTCCAACGCGTCTAGTCGACGAGCGTGTAAATGGTAGGCAATTTCTGGGTCAATTATTATTTTACAGACCAATATAACTATGGGCATAGCATGAAATGAATTGGTTTGTCTAGCCGCCTGCAGGAGCTATATGATGATAGCGCTGGGTTGGGTAAAACTCAATATGACTAGGACAATATTACAGCAGAATTGCATTAGCTGAGTTTAGTGCGGGTAAAGCTAAAACGATCTGAAAAAGCTCTATGTTAAGTTCCCCAATTACTCGATAGCTCTCATTGAAGCGCTGCGACGCGTCTCGCTGGCTTCCGGGAGAACGCGACCATTCAACTGTGGGAATTAACCATCCAGTGAAGTGGACGTTATCACGTGACAGCAACTGTGAGGGCGTCCAAATTACCTCGACCAGCTTATTTTGGTCCTGAAGTGGACATCATTCGCCCCCAGGGCATGAGCTGGGTCAATTAATCGGTCTTCTTGGGAGGTATCATTAGACATTGATGCGTTATCAGCGAACATGCGTCGTTAAGGTGATAAAACGTACCGTCAACGCACGCACTCCGCGTAATTACGTGCGGGCGATTCTGTAACCTTATCGAAATCTAAACTTGTATATAACGTGATACATATTTCGAGGCTCATAAATTTATGATCTATATGGTCTTATAGCGGAAGCTGCAGACGATGAACTTCCGTAGCAAGAGATAAGACAGTAATATCAGCGATAAGTGAAGTTGACAACAGAGTCAAGGAACGCTGCGCAAACGTCGCTCGTAACAATGCGCGTGGGAATTGCATTCAGGGAGAGATGTGCATCCGGGACACTTCACCACGTGATGCTTCACAATCGATGTAAACAAAGATGGGTTGTAAAATGAGAAAGGAATAAAGCTAAAACGAAGATTGTTTCATTATCTGTGACGTATAACTACCAGTGGCATTAATTCGATTGGCCGCTCTTCATACGGAAACGAAACGAAAATATTACAATGGGTTTGATATTGTATCCGACTCAGCGCCATGGTTGGCAAAGGGTAAGTAATTGTATCAACGCGAACAGCAGCCTTTCTTTCACAGGCCGATATAACACCTGGATAGATTAATCTAAGTCACACAGCTAGATGGATGTTGTATGGTCCCTGCAACCGCAGTAAGTAAGACAGCGCCGCGTGACGGAGTAAAACAGAAGCTGCTGTATAACGACTGGGTTGGCCGGCTGCTGGTGATGTCTGACCAGGTGGGGCTGGTATGAGGTCAGTTACACAGGTGCACTGACCTCCCCAGGTGGTAAATCAAGACAGACATCCCAGCCAGGTGTGTGGTTATTGCATTCAGATATTTACATTGCATTCATTGATTGTCCGAAAAAAATAATGGAAGAGAGCATTTAAAACAACTGGGTCATACTAACTGGTATGTCACTGTGTAATAATCAAGTGAAAGTGGTGTACAAGTGGACTGTAGCGAAGCATAGCATACCGCCATGTCGTGTCTTTTGGCGAGCATTCCCAAGAAGTCAAGCTTAAAAAAACTATTATGTACAAAGTAACTTTTGTACCGGCCGCCACCCGAATATCAACGAGAAATCGGACAAAATGACTCGTTTTCGTTTCAAGAAAACTATCCGAGAAACATCCCTCGAAAATTGTAGTATGATGGACATGCGCTGGTCGGAATGCTGTAAGAGCTTCCAGCTCGAGGAAGCTGCGTAGCTATGACAGGTGTTATCTGTTAACTGCTCACAGTCACCGCCATCACGATGATTCAGATAAATACGTAGCCTCAGATAATTGAAAACAGGGAATTCGATCTGGTTAAGCACGTCGGTCTCGTTAGTGATATTGGAACCAGGCGGGCAGTCACGGTGTAGGTGTGCCCGGGGTGGTAGCGGGTGGTCACGCTTCAGGTATTGATTAGCTGTCGATCAGGCGCATCGCTCACCTGTTGGTCATTATGACAGTCATCACGGTCGCCAGGGGGGAGGTGGAGGTTAGGGAGAGGGAAGGGGTGCGGCTTGGTCTGCTATTGACACTGAATACCGTCGGTCACTCACCTGTTATAAACATTCAATCGACCTGAATAAAGAGCATACATATATCCCACCCCCATAAAGATTGTTTAGGCAGTAAAAATTCGTTTGTGGACAGACTCTCTAGACGGGTATATATTCCGGCAACCTCACGGGTCGTATCTATTCCCTGTCAGACCAATACGTGTTTACTTTGCGGTTTTTTTTTTACACCGAGCTGCAATCATGCCTGCCGTTTATTTTTGCTCATCTCGATAGCTAGCAAGGAGTGATGAATTGAGCTAACACTCAGCTGCTCACTGCATGTACAAGTCATGTCTGAAGGCGAGGAGGGAACAGTGTTTCCACACAATAACTGTGTTAGTAGGAGACTGAGTTACCTAAATGTGCGGTGCAATGAATCAGCCGCCATGCCTAGCTTAGACTGGTGGCATTTCGTTTTTCTCCGTGTATGCCTGCGCCAATAAATCCCATCTAAATCGGGTGTAGCTATCCGTAAGATTTAGATGCAGCAAACGAAACAAATGTGTAATAACAGCATCGAGCGCAAATCGCACAAAAAGTCAGGAATCGTCGACATCTGCGAGTTGGTAATGTCACTCGGTTATGTAATGGACAAATTATGTTTTGCAATGAAAGTGTATGTAAGATAACAGGACTCCGATGTATAAGTCAACATTGACTTGACTTGAATGAAGGGTAGTTAAGTGTAGGCGACTCGTGTTGTAAAGCTCGAGGCCAGCTTATGTTTAATATGGTCTTGAGATGGAACGTCATCAAATAGAGTAGATTTATGACCAGAACGGCTTTACGGAGAGGCTGTAAAGGGGAAATGTTCGCCTTCCATGTAATGAGCACTTCTCTCATGATTACATAACCTCAGACGTGGATAGCCTACAAACGCCCCAGGAGCTGGGTTTTGTTGACTTACGTTTACTTGCATGGTTTAATAATTGTTTTGTTGTGACTATTAAATGTATTGATCACAACCAGCTCTTAAGTTCTACTTCACCAAAAATGGAAGGTGATTTACATGAGAGGATTTCTACTGTTAACAGAAACCATACTGGCCGCTATTAACAGATAACCATACCGTCCGCTGTCAGCAGATAACCATACCGTCCGCTGTCAGCATACTGTCCGCTGTTAACAGATAACCATACCGTCCGCTGTCAGCAGATAACCATACTGTTCGCTGTTTAATGATAACCATACTGTCCGCTCTTAACAGATAACCATATACGATCCGCTGTTAACAGATAACCATACTGTCCGCTGTTAACAGATAATCATACTGTCCGCTGTCAGTAGATAACCATACTGTCCGCTGTTAACAGATAACCATACTGTCCGCAGTTAAATGATAACCATACTGCCCGCTCTTAACAGATAACACATATACGGTCTGCTGTTAACAGATAACCATACTGTCCACTGTCAGTAGATAGTATATACTGTCCACTGTCAGTAGATAACCATACTGTCCGCTGTTGACAGATAACCACGCCTCATACGGTCCGCAGTTAACAGATAACCATACCGTCCGCTGTTAACAGATAACCATACTGGCGCTGTTATAAGATAACCATATACGGTCCGCTGTTAATAGATAACATACTGTCCGCTGTTGACAGATAACCACGCATCATACTGTACTCTGTTGACAGATAACCACGTCCCATAATGGCTGCTGTTGACTGATACCATGTTAAGGCTCTTTGCTTGAGGACTAGTTACAGAGAGTGTGCTCCCCTGAGACAAGAGGTAACGACCTCACATTAAAAAGTGCCCTTTACAGGAGGATTTAACAGTGGCGTCCTCTTGTAAGGCGCTCCTAAGTAACCTCAAGGACACTCAAACATGTTCAAATGTAAATATAAGATTAATGACAGGAAGAGGTCGTCCTGATTTTGCGTATATACCAACGCGATATGAGTTCTGCTCACAGCACGTTATCGTAACTGTCTTCCGTTATACCTTCACATACCATACCATTCCGGCACCATCAACATTGAACGGTGATGCAGGGCACGAAATTGACTACTTCTAGTCGGCGCGCGCCGATTAAATGTTTATTCCGCCGACTCATTTGTCAAAGTTGTCTGTCCGCCAGGCCGATATCTATTATGTTACCATGCTCAACGTCAAAAGATAAACATGTTGACAATCGCGCGATCGTTTGAAATTGTGAACTGACCCAATTGACTTGACCTCAGCTTTCATCCAGAGTACTTCGGTTATTTCCGTATTGACGAAAGCACACGATTATCAATGAGATCGTATAACTCGTTTTTATTGGTCAGTTTATGTCACATGCACAATGCAAATGAGTGTCGAATTTTCCCGGCGTTACAAGTCGACTATGCATCGCTTATTTGATACTTCGCGCAAATTATTTTTCACAAGTTTAACAATGGGCAAGTTTGTCAAACGTTTACCTAAATGCAACGGTGATGAATTAGAAAAAAAAATCCACCTTCGCTCAGCTTTTTCATTTAAAATTTCGGCATTGTGATTAACAAGACCATTGAGAGGACCAGTTAAATACTGCCAGGGCCAGTTCATTTTGTTGAAGGGCCAGTTGAAAAAAAATGGAGGGCCAATTCACATATTTGCCAATTTCGTGCCCTGGTGATGTATCTGCAAATATGCCTGCCCCGGAAGCGTACCAGTGTGTTTGTAACGCTAAGGTCATAACCACCAGGTTTAACCACGCAAAAGTCATACCATAAGGTTTGACTATAGCGACCAGGTAAAACCACGTTACGGCGGTTTTTACTAGACATAACCACCAATAGGTAAACCATACCACCAAGACAGAGACCCCCCTCCGATTCCCAAGACATTATTACAGCTGTTGTGCATGATAAGATCAAACGCTGGAGGAATTAGCCACTCATTAATCCACAAGGTCTTCAACGCTCACCTGACGTCCACTGACGTCACCTTACGTCAACAGGTGAGTATAAGGAAGCACTTGCGTAAGGACCGGCTGTAAACAGCCGCTCTGTGAAGTGGGGATTACAGGTCAGTGTTCCAGTGTAGTAAACACAAGTAATACATACACAGCGAACTGGTGATCATACTGAGAAGGGGGCGCGGAGAACGCCGCGGTCTAAACGCTTAACCAGAAACACACCCACTCCCCTCGTTTGTGCGAGGCAACTTATATATATATATAACTCTACTTGTATAAGAGTCCCGATGGTTAAACAGAGGGATAGTCGAGATATAACATAGGAACTATTCCCCGAGAAATCACCTGCAAATTGCAAGAAATATACTTCCATTGTTTTCATTGTTTACCGTGTATATCTAGTATATATTTGTTACCCTTGTTGTAAACAAACAACGGGGGAATAGCGACTCATAAGATGAGAGAAAGGAATTACACCTCTATAATAATATAATTAATATCTGTTGGATATTATTCTGCGTTCGACCATTGTATTTAACAACTTTTACAAAAACAACAACAAACACAACCCTGAAGCAACAGCGAAACCTCTGATAGTCAGGGACGTAGGCTATAGATGATTATAATCTACGAACCATCGTCGTTTACGCGATGTGGATGGGTTCAAAAACCATAGGATTTGTTTGTACACGGAACAGAGGAGACGGACACACTTGGTAAGAATTCTTAATCAGAGACATCAATGACTAAATAGGTTTACCTCGTTAGGTAATAACCAATAATTTTATAACCATATTCAAACATCCTGGTGTCGTTAATCGGACCCAACGCCCATCGCATTGGTGTGGGGGCGAGTACTGCCCTACAGGTACACCTGTTCCCTATAGACTCATACGCGGCATCTGAGGAGGTATACACAGTGTATCCGCTATTATTACGGTTGTAAAATACCTATTACGGGCAAAGTTGCCGTAAAATATTTGGTTAGATACCACTTCTCCTATCTGACGTTATTTTTAGTTATAAATATTGCTGACATGGCGCTGTAAGGCCAGGTACCCACTGTGTGAGATGGTAGTTATCGGGGTCATCGCGTCCGCGCAGCAACTCCATCGTTTTACTAATAGGGTCAGAATTAGGGGAACGAGTCACAACCACCAATCTCATCCAATCACAGGCAACCTTGTTGCTATGTAGTCAAACAATGACAACATCCAACATAATCCAGTATTTAGCCGCCTATTGAGGCACAACAGATCTTATCATTTAAGAGCCACACTCTCGCAATGACTTATCGTCGATTTCTCGCTAATTGAATCATTCACTATCGGAAGGGTTTGCAAATAAGTCTGTACAGATTCGCATGGGTCCAGCAAGGAGCATGCTAAGCGTGAACTGGATTCGAGGGGGTCCGTAGAAAGCTTCACGCATTATGTCCTAAGACGGTCCGCCATAAACTCGTCCCCGCGACCACAATCGCGACTAATCTGTATATATGGATGGACATTTGTAATTAGCTTATTTAAAGTGCTCTCCCAAATAATCGCGTCTGTACAAGTAGAGAATAGAAGCGATCAGCAACATCTGCTGGGGGTGTGGCAATTGACAAAGGCCTAAATAGGGGAAGTAGGTCCATTTAATTGAAGTACACAGATACGTGCTGCCGATTCCGCCACGACCTCAAGGCGATATTTTACGACATGGTATAATTAATTCTACCACAGCTATTTCATCAGAAGGTAAAACACCCCACCTGTGTCCAACTCCACGTAAAGACAGAATCATTCGTGGCAGGAAACGTAAATCTCCGGCGATCTCGAGATTGATAAATCACTCTGCAGTTTCTGAGATACAGGTCAAAGATCAATGATTCGATTATGGATACGCACTTATTTGGAGAGGCATGGGGTAAGGCACTCTACAAGCTAATGTTCAGGTATCTAGAACACCTTTATTGATGTAATCATCTGTTATACAGGTGATATGGTGCATACCTACTATATCATTGGGACAAAGTGGAATGAAACGGACCGAGACATCACCCATAAGAGCTCTCGAACAAAACAACCAGATATTTTCTTGTAACCAAGAATGACAGTTTACGACAAGACTACCGACAAGCATCTTTAGACGCTCCAGACTTAAATATAAGTCACATATATTAACTAGCAAAGCGATGCTGAATCGATGATCCCTTTGATCAGTTTGATTCTTGAATCATCAGAATAATAACCTATACGACTTAATAGTACAATATCACGTATATCTCGCTCCATTCTACACTAATGTATATACACTATTGGCGTGGAATTGCTTGAGGACGGGAAGCTGATCCCATTTTACAGATCCCGCGTGTCTGGTTGTCCTGGGGAGTTGATTTTCTGACGCGGCTAGGTCAGCAGCTAGGCTGATATAACGTCCGGGTTGTCCTGGGGAGGAGATTAACTGACGCGGCTACGTCAGCACCTGGGCTGATATAACGTCCGGGTTGTCCTGGGGAGGAGATTATCTGACGCGGCTACGTAAGCACCTGGGCTGATAACGTCCGGGTTGTCTGGGGAGGTGTCAGCAGCGGCTACGTCAGCAGCTGGGCTGATATAACGTCCTGGTTGTCCTGGGGAGGTGATTATCTGGCGCGGCTAGGTCAGCACCTGGGCTGATATAACGTCCGGGTTGTCCTGGGGAGGTGATTATCTATCTACGTCAGCACCGGCTACGTCAGCAGCTGGGCTGATATAAAGTCCTGGGGTAACGTCCGGGTTGTCCTGGGGAGGAGATTATCTGATGCGGCTAGGTCAACAGCTGGGCTGATATAACGTCCGGGTTGTCCTGGGGAGGTGATCATCTGACGCGGCTAGGTCAGCAGCTGGGCTGATATAACGTGCTATAACACGGAACACGATCTCTCCTCGGCGTGTTGGTTCGCCAAACAACAAGCGGGATCTTTGTTGTGATCCGACTACGCTCTGTTCCACCCGGGCTGAACTCACTGGGTCGCTGTCGTCCTCAGAGCCAATTACCAGGTAATGTTTACTTCCGATGGTCAGTACATGTGCACATCATATCGATCTCTGGTCAGTGGTGAGCGGTCAGCGTTGTAAGAGGTCAGTGAGGAGGAAGCTGTGTCCGTGTTACTGAGGCTGTTAGGTAGTGGGGGGGGGAGTATCAGGCTGTTAGTGTTTACATTGACTGTGTTACGAGGCTACAAAGTGTGACGTCACATCGCTGATAACGATAACAGGCTTCTTAACACATTTTCGCTGTAGCATTTTAGTCATGTTTGGGAGGCCATATATCGGTGACCACTACTAGGATGAATATCAAACTTACAAGGTTATTTAGAGAATCACTCGGGCTATAACATATGGGCGATTGACCAGCTAGAAAAAATTTTTATGGACAAAATGCAAGGAGTCAAAAGTCCTTATCTTATGTTGCAGTGCTAAGGGTACCCCCTGTTGTTGGAGCCAGTCTGGCATTTTTCGCATCTTTTTGCGGGCACGACGTGGTGTCTGTCGGGATTATGACGTCATCATTTTGCACATCGTTTAGAACCTAACACCCACCTGACAAGAAACGGTCGAAACATTTTGAAATATTTTTTTTGACTATATTAATGTATAGCTGTTTAAATTGGTTCCAAGCGACTGTTCAGGTGCCTTCGACTGTTAGTATAAATATATATACTACGTATAAATAGCGAGCCGCTATTTATATATATATATATATATATATATATATATATATATATATATATATATATATATATATATATATATATATATATATATATCGGCGCTCGGAAGCAGCTCGGCGCTCGGAAGCGGCTCGGCGCTATATATCGGCAACCGATCACGCGTCTATAGAGGTTTTGATGAATATATTTGTGCGGGAAATATACCCCATTATCATCCCGTAGAGGAAGCATCATCCCGTACAGTAGTAGCGTAGCGAGTCACGCAGCTGCATCAGCCCTGCAGTACTCGCGTGTACTCAGTAAACTACAGTAGCTCATTTCAGCTGTCGCCTTTACATAGCCAATTCATACCCGCCACACTCGGATTCTTAGGGCGACCATTCATCGTTTTAATCTTTAATGTACAACAATGATGGATTTAGCATACACATCGATAGCCAGTTAGTTATAGAGCGCGTAACGATTAACAGCTAACATTCGTGAGGTTCATGGTTTTAGGTAGGCACCGTTATCATTGGAAAGACACAACTAAATAAAACAGATTTCCACAGTACATCATGAATATTTCCAGTCAAATAATAATGTTGAAAAGTTATCAACATGATATTCTATGAAGTAAACTTCCTGCCACAAATTAAAAGGTGGCATCATTTATGTCTGCGTTAAACGTAGTTATGTATTAACAAAATGATATAGGGCTGAACAGCCTCTTTAAGCAAGCTAGCTGGCTGAAATTAAACATGGACCCACCTAAGGTTTATTACTATTTTCTCGCCAAATCAGCCCTGCATAACCTTTGACCTTTGTTAGAGCAAAACTTATAGTAATCACTTCTATCATGTAAACCCTACAGCGAATAATTTTGGATGGCACGTTTGTAATTATGCTGTTCAGCAGAGCTTATTATATACTTCCACTCCGGAAGTATATGATAAGCTCTGGTGAACGCTCAGTCAGGCCGTATGACGTCCACTCCGTCAGGCCGTATGACGTCCACTCCGTCAGGCCGTATGACGTCCACTCCGTCAGGCCGTCAGTACGTCCACTCTATCAGGCCGTCTGTACGACCACTCTGTCAGGCCGTCTGTATGTCCACTCTGTCAGGCCGTCTGTACGTCCACTCTGTCAGGCCGTACGTCCACTCTGTCAGGCCGTTTGTACGTCCATTCTGTCAGGCCGTCTGTACGTCCACTCTGTCAGGCCGTCTGTACGTCCACTCCCTCAGGCCGTCTGTACGTCCACTCTGTCAGGCCGTCTGCACGTCCATTTTGTCAGGCAGTCTGTACGTCCACTCTGTCAGGCAGTCTGTACGTCCATTCTGTCAGGCCGCCTTTACGTTCGATCCCCCAGGCCGACGTAAACGTTTTATGACGCATTTTCTTATTAAACAAGCTAGTTACTTCAAATAGGTTTTTGCAAACTAAAAATCAACTTTGCATTACTCCAGAGTTATAATTGGTAATCTAATGCACCATGTTAACACAATTAACCTTGTTATTCGAACCGTAAAGGATGTTTGCAAGCTAAAAATCAACTCTGCATTACTCCAGAGTTATTATTAGGCACCTTATGGACCATGTTAACACAATTAACCTTGTTATAACTGAAAATCACGTCAAGAGGAGGGGAGCTTCAAGTCCTACTGGTCTCACAGTGACGGTAAAGTGTTGACGTTTCTTGACGACGCTATGACATACAAGTGGATAGAGGCGCGAATTCGTAGCTGTTGTGAGGCTGGACCAGACATCCGAGGAAGTGCATGCTGCCATTTAAGCCGCTTTTCTGATCCCCAATATGATGATGAGTTCGTTCTCTGACGTAACGCCGCGTGTCTGGCGAGCAGAGCACGACGCGCGGACTGCGCTCTGGTCAGCCGGCCGCGCGCTCACGGCCACCACACCTGGTCAGGTAATCCCAGCACTGATTGATTCAGCCGTGAGGAGGATCGCTCCACATTCCACGTGGATCAATTGAAGGGTCAAACGACCCATGACTGGGATCAGGTTGGGACCAAGCGGAGATCGAACCCGAGATCGGAGCAGGTAATTCTACGCGTATAGCCCACACCTCCCGCTGTCCTTCTAATCATCAGCTGATCGCACGCTTCACAGGTATCTCTGTACCGCATAGAGCCGGATTCCTGCTCGATATAACAAGTAGGTACTTCATGACGCAGCCCAATCACAGGCACACAAATCGATTAATATATATATACAACCATATATATATATATATATATATATATATATATATATATATATATATATATATATATATATATATATATATATATATATATATATATATATATATATATATATATATATATATATATATATATATATATATATATATATATATATATATATATATATATATATATATATATATATATATATCTATATATATATATATATATATATATATATATATATATATATATATATATTAGCGACGAATCGCTTTCTTGGTATCAATGCTTTCAACGTACATAGCCTGAGATTAGCGCCATAAATGACGTCATTGGTCGCTTTCTGTATCACAGACCAACCACCCCACCCATCGCCCCTCCCAATCAACCCCTCCGCCCGCACTGAGCCTCAATCTCCACCAGACACGCTTAGTTCTGTTCATCAAATGAAACCAACACAAACAGAGCCTGACTGATGTCTGTTAGTTTTATAAACAAAGTTCACTGGAATCACGTGACACATGCAGTCAGCCTTCTATGTGAGTGTCCAGCATTTAAAACCTTGTTTGATGACCAATCAAAACGGACATATCCTCTCTGAGGTGACGTCACACAAACACCCACAAAGTTCAGGTAAACACGCCTGCGTCCATCCGACATCATTTAGTCATCCTGCGCTCGAACGCCACGGATCCAAATCCAAGCGGAACAGAGCGCAGCGAACCACTAAATTGGAATTTTTAAACGCTTTACCAGAATTTGTAATCCTAACAAACGCTCATAGTCGTACGGTAGATGGCCACGCGACACATGAAGTCAGACCATGCTTCAATGATATAACCCCGCCCCCGTCACCCTACGTCAGGTAGACAGTAGCTGTTATTGTTAGACACAGATAGCATATCAGACATGCATTACAACGACAGCAGTGATATGTGACCGACTTAATCTCACAAGTGTAAACTGGAGACAGCGACTACACAAGAGACAGACAGAATGGGGGAACGTTATTATCGCAGCGATAACGGATCCAACATCATCCTTAATGCTTACTTAATCACTTTTATTGAATCCTTCTACGTGATGTAATGATTGGAGATTGATTAAATCTGTGGATTTAGCCCCGTGCGTCATCGACTGTTTGACGAGATAAGTTCACGAGTTGACGTGGGTCGCGGGATGATTCATTCCATGACATGAGGGCCTTGAACAAATGGCGGCTGCTGTTTCCGCAACCCAAGCCACTGATGTCAGTCAAAGTACCTCCATCTCGTTTGCATCTTCACTAGCAGTATCAGGTGCCCTGGAGCAATCGGCTCTACAGCTACCAGCTGCTACGTGAGATTACTATAGTAATGCATGGATCGCTGTTAATATAAATATTGAGTGATTTATACCGGTCCGGGGATTCATCTGGGGATCTGGAAAGAAATTGCGGGGGAGGGCAATGGTTCGCGTATAAACAAGCCACCCGGCTGTTAGAATTAGCTGTATAGGTGACTGATTGTGCGCGAGTTGTAGAGGGTCACTGTCTCATTCTATAATCTGTCATGATATAGCAAGGATTTGAGTAAGACAGAGCACCTGTTTGGTTTGTATTCACAAACAAGTTTGAAAGTTTATGGAAGGAAGAAATAGCTTAGTGGGGGGAGAGGGGTTGGGGTTGGGGGATTGTCTTCTGCGCACGCGTCCGGCGCATTAGCAGGGCCAAGGAGGAAACGTGTGAGTATATGAGGAAATATGAGACAAAGAGAAAGACAGAGGAGGAGAGTGAAGGCTAAGTAATAAGGTGAAAGTAAGAGATGGGAGGAGATAGAGATATTCAAGTCAAGGCAGAGAGAAAGGTAAGTGTATAGAGATGGGGAGATAAGGAAGCAGAGGAGGAGAGATGAGGGGGAGGGAAGGAAGGAAGGAGAGGAGGCGGGATGAGGGGGGAGGGAAGGAATGGACGGAGAGGGGGAGAGGGATGTGAGAGAGAGAAGAGGAGAGATGGGGAAAGGGAGATGAGATGAGGGAGTGAGGAAACTAGGGTGTCAGGGAGGAGAGGAGAGACACAGAGGGAGAGGAAGAGTGAAGGGAGAGGAAGAGTGAAGGGAAGAAGGGCAAATCAGGATGGGGGTTGGTGGGTGTGAGTTAAGAAGAAGAGATAATGAGGAGGAAGAGCGGAAGAGGTTAAGAACGTATGAGATATGGACACAAAGGTTGAGTGGAAGACATTCGAGAGTGAGAACAAGGGAGAGAAATAGAGAGATGCACAGAGCCGAGAGACAGTGACGAGGATTGGATTGCTAACTATATAGCCACCAAACTGCTTTCATTGATGCACGCATTACATCAGCATAGGACTGCATCCAAGACCTCGACATCAGTTGTGTCACCAGTCGGAGTGGATTATGTGTAAGTCATAAGTACATAAAGACTGCGGGGTATTTCCAGTCTAGGCACTCACAATTACATCACTTACTATGATAGGCACACCAAATATGGATGAAGGTTGGCATTGCTAACGAACCAGACAGACGCAGGCCATCGCGGCTATCAGACCCAGATAGGTGTGCTGTATCGCTGATCTCATCATCACTGCTGTAATTTTAGGCGCGGGTTGATATGCGACCAAACTCGATAAGCTGTTAAGAGAACTTTTGGATTGCAATAGGCCTTTCCATGTACACATTGCATTCGCATAAATAGCTAATTCGAGAACCACATCCCTTAAAGTGACCAACACAATGTCATTTGATGGATGGCACTGATTATCCCTTTCTTAGTTATATACATTCAATAACTGAAAAATGATTTGTCGATCACAAAACAAGCTACCTTATTGAGAGATTCAACGGCAGGCGAGTTAACACGGGTTTGGAGGTGTTGATGTTGAACTAACATGTGTACATAATGCCAGGTAGAAGGAGAACTACGTGGTGTGTGAAGTAAGGGAAAACGAGGGAGGAGATAGGCAGCGGTCAAGCAAGGTATGTCACCTCGCAATCCGCAGGTAAAACGGGATTGAATTCAACAATAGGAAGGGGGCATGAGGCACAAGACCAAAACATCCAATGAACAATAGGAAGGGGCATGAGGTACAAGACCAATACATCCAATGAACAATAGGAGAGAGGCATGACGCACAAGACCAATACATCCAATGAACAATAGGAAGGAGGCATGAGGCACAAGACCAATACATCCAATGAACAATAGGAAGGGGGCATGAGGCACAAGACCAATACATCCAATGAACAATAGGAAGGAGGCATGAGGCACAAGACCAATACATCCAATGAACAATAGGAGAGAGGCATGACGCACAAGACCAATACATCCAATGAACAATAGGAAGGGGGCATGAGGCACAAGACCAATACATCCAATGAACAATAGGAAGGAGGCATGAGGCACAAGACCAATACATCCAATGAACAATAGGAGAGAGGCATGACGCACAAGACCAATACATCCAATGAACAATATGAAGGAGGCATGAGGCACAAGACCAATACATCCAATGAACAATAGGAAGGGGGCATGAGGCACAAGACCAATACATCCAATGAACAATAGGAAGGGGGCATGAGGCACAAGACCAATACATCCAATGAACAATAGGAAGGCGGCATGAGGCACAAGACCAATACATCCAATGAACAATAAGAAGGGGGCATGAGGCACAAGACCAATACATCCAATGAACAATAGGAAGGAGGCATGAGGCACAAGACCAATACATCCAATGAACAATAGGAAGGAGGCATGAGGCACAAGACCAATACATCCAATGAACAATAGGAAGGAGGCATGAGGCACAAGACCAATACATCCAATGAACAATAGGAAGGAGGCATGAGGCACAAGACCAATACATCCAATGAACAATAGGAAGGAGGCATGAGGCACAAGACCAATACAACCAATGAACAATAGGAATGGGGGCATGAGGCACAAGCTCAATACATCCAATGAACAATGATCAACGAGAGGCACTTTTTGCACACAGTTTTTAAATCAGTTATAGACCACAGTTATAGTTCACACCTAACTATGGCTTCTGTAAAGCTTACTAGCCTGTCAATCGCATTGGATTGGCAAGAATTTCTATCGAATGGAGCACTGGTCTCAAAAAGCGTGCTGGTCACTACCAAGATATAAACCTCAAACCGTGGGAACTCACTAAGCCCTAACGTTAATCACTCAAACGAGGGTGTCAACAGCTACTTAATTAATCCATATAAATAACTTCTGCATACATAGGACCAGTGTGTGTGGTTCACGAGATGCAATGGTTGGTCCCATGAAATGGGAAGGGTGGAGAAAGGGGGTGAGAGGGAGAGAGGGGGAGAGAGAGAGAGAGAGAGAGAGAGAGAGAGAGAGAGAGAGAGAGAGAGAGAGAGAGAGAGAGAGAGAGAGAGAGAGAGAGAGAGAGACGCACACACATAGAGAAAAGGGGTCAAGAGACTGAAAGAGAAGCATGAATTTTCACCCCTGGAGGAGGATTAAGGTGGCGAGAAATCTCCTCCCATCAAACAAGTCTTAAGAACCTCGACATATTTGCATATTAACACTAGCCCTCCCAAGACCTCAGCACCGAGCCTGTATCTACTCCACAGCGATCACATCAATTTGCTCGCGGTTTACCAGTAAGCTTTAATGGTGTGACGTGTTTGACTTAAACAGATGAGGACAGATCCAATGAGGAAAGTTGAATTCCTGGAATCGACACGAATGGTGAAGCTTTGATGTTGAGTATTCTGGGAGCATGAAGTCTCAACTGTCATACATCTCATTACACAAACGTAGCAGCTAACATTACTTGTGTAATGGAGTTAAGTTACATAACACTGTCTCTTAAAATGATCAGCAGGTTACGAAACGTAGACGTGTTTGTGATTGGTCATAAAAGGCAAAACTTATAAGTCAATAATCATGTCACTTATACCATCTTTGGTTAGACCGACGAATGGAAGATGATGCCGAGATTTCTTTGGAAGTTGCAGTGATTTCATGTTCTGTTGTCAGAGTACCCCGTCTGGGACTCGAACACGCTAGTGAACAAGGTCACCAATATACCCGAATAACCGATTCGAATCGTTTTGCGCGAAGGAGAAACCATGGTTGGATGCTCACCAGGTCAGGTTCAATGGTTGGGATTTTTTTACACGTGGAGGTCTTCATCAACAAAGTTCATATTATGATTAAGACAATCCTATATACAACACTTAATGATCTGTCCTTGACCTCACTACGTAGAACGCCGCACATTCAGCAGAATGGGCATTCCTACCAATGCCCATCTCGCCTTATCTCGCCCTATCTCGTGCTTATCTTCTCTCTATGCGGGACAACCTCTTGAGAAGACTTGACCTTCCGAAGCCATTCGACAACGGTTTTAGCTGCAAATGTCCCCAACACAGCAAGTCGGATTCATGCACATCTTAAAACAACCCTTAATACGAACAGTCGTAAAGTTGTGAAGTGCGCTTCGACAGCTTTGTAAGTCCTCTGCGAGATGCTAGCCAAGTCGATATACAGTCGAGATTTACCTGGGATCAACGAGTGTGACACCTGTGGGTAACAAGTCCATGATTGATTGGAGGTCGGCAGTTGGGGTGCCAATTGGCAACTGAAACGCGGTCGAATAAGCATCGATGCAACACGACGGAAGGTTAAAGATATTTAACAGCACAGCAGCGAGGGGTTGTAATTCACCTACGGGTAACTTAACTTTCTGAGAGCGCCTTAAGCGTCATATTTACTCTCACATAATATGGCCTCAGCATAAATACGAAATACATATAATCATGAGGGAATAAGGCAGGGTCACCTAAGAATGTCATTCCAGGCGCTCGAAACCCAGACAGAATACTCTCTGAAGGAGACCACTTTGCCACTTTCCCGTTTCCGGGTGTGGTCGCCCTTTATCACACGCTATAGATCGATTGCCAGCGATCAACGGGTTCCGTTCCGTCAATTCTTCGTCAACAACCCGTGATATCGGACATGCATACCCGCGTAAATGTTAGCATACAACGACAAGAATTAACCCCAGGGCGACGGTCGTACAAGAAGGGACAATTATCGACATGCTCCCATAGAGAGTGAGGGAAGGACGCGGTAGTGAGTGAGTGATGGGTGAGTGGAGGCGGGCGCGATTGATCCTCGCTGAGCACGCTTTCTCACGGCTTCATGAGCACGTGACGAGGATATATAGACCTACTCACGCCCGCGCTGGACGAGTACAGGAGAGGCGGTGTCGCGTTAATTACGGGGGCGCCATATGTGTCTGGGTCAGAGATGGGTCGAGTCCCGTCGTGAGTATGGTGATTAATGTAAGATACGTGGTTTTAAATAACTGGCATTGATGATAGTGATATGAAAGGTCTGGATCGGTCTGAGGTAAAGGTTTTCCCATCTTAAGTATCACGACGGGTTCCTAGCCACTACTAAGTTCTACAATCTAATATCAACGCATTTCGAGAAAGAAAGAAATGAATTGGGCAATAGACGTCAACATGGAAGGTCATATCGGTGACCGAGGACGACGACGATATAGCTTGTCCTAAGTGGCATCGTCCACTTGGAATAAACCCGCTATTGGTTGCGAACCCCGAACCACAAGGATAATGTCCTTCATGACAGCATGGAGTATCGGGTTGAGGCTTGGGAAAGGGACTAATAAAAGTCACAACAATATCAAGAAGAACTGTGACTTTGAGCACCTGATCTATGACAGGTGAGTTAATCAAGGTAGCTTACCTGTTGTTGAGTGGCGTATTGCGGGGAATACGGGTCCACGGACCAGTAGACGTAATCAAACCGGAAACGCTTGACGCGATCGCGGCTATCAACCAACTCATTCTGCGTCTCCAACTGCAATGGCAAACCAGATTAAGTCAAGCATTGTGTATATATATATATATATATATATATATATATATATATATATATATATATATATATATATATATATATATATATATATATATATATATATCATATATATATACATATATATGTATATATAAATATATATATATATATATATATGCACATATATATATATATATATATATATATATATATAAAAATATATTTATACATGTGTGTGTGTGTGTGTTTGTGTGTGTGTGTGTGTGAGTGTGGTTTACTATTTGCAGTCTGCTTAGAACATTATCTTATACGTATTTAAGGTACATTTAGTATCGTATATGACAGCATCAAATCAGCGCTATTGGCGGTTTGGAGGTGCGCAGTCAGTAACTTTGGCATGGTATCTGCTCAATGGGGGACCACAAGACATAAACTAACATCTTCCTAATGTTTGTGCGTGTGTACTATAATTGATGGCTTCCGCACCCTGTGGTGGTTACAGTGGCAGGCGCGGTAACTACGACAACAGCTTTTCATTGCATCCACATTGTCACAGAGGAGCGAATACCAACTTGAACACGCGGGTTTTTTTTCTGATACAAGGCTGCTTTGTATGGTAGACCCCAGAGCCGAGTCTCTGAATGAGTATACATTAATAAGCCGCATATCTACGCACACACGGGCAAGAACTGTGTCCTCTACGCATCGAGGGCGCTTGTTTTAACTCACGGTCCATACGTCATGGAGTAAAAACTATTCTTTATTGGCAGATACATATCAAGATGGAGTGAGAGTCAAGGGTTGCACAGACATAGAGATCACATCATCAGCGCTCTAACTCGCACCAAATGACATAAGGTTGTATTGGCCAACAAATGCACGTACATTGAGACTTTAGTGGGTCGGGCAGTCATCACCTATGATAGGCTATAAATCGATCTGTGATCGGGAGTGTGGGGGTTGGGGGTGGGGGGTGTCGAAGTGCCGTGGAGTTCGTGTATGCATGAGTGACCAGGACTGGGTCCCGCAGGGAAGAGCTCGGATTAGGTCACACGGGCCATCTAATCCGCTGGTTTCCTCGACTAGCCGACCTAGCGAGGGCGAGATTGAGCGAAAGAAAGATCACGTGCTCAGCTTGATCCTCGACTGTTTACCAGTTTATCACACCCGCTAGGTGGTGTCTTTGCTTGATTAATGAGAGAATTACAAAGAAGAGGTTTGGGTCGTGATTTGTGACTGCATTGAATGAGTTCGCCTGAAGCTTTGCCACAGCAGAAGTCAGTGGCGAGCTGGGTAATGTCTGGTTTCAACTCAATTAGAACAGTACTATATGGTTTCTGGGAGTAACTGAGAACAGTCCCTTCAATTCACTTACCTTTACATTGTGGACGTTAACAGAATCACCATCCACAACTACAGCTGTCTTTCCCCCAGCCTCTGTCTCTCTGAAAATTTAGAAATACATAACAGCCAAATGATATAACAATTTGAGATTCCATTAGAAGTAGAATTGACGAGGGTTCCGGGCGCATTGGTGATGTCACAAAGAACGCGAAGTGCCCTACTTAGCCAAGAGGCACATAGAAGCGTGCAATAGCAACCTATTGCACACATCTATCCTCATCTTAGATATCTGACAAAAGACATGGCATATCCACGGATAACTGACCTATCCACAGGGGGCCGCACGCGCACTGCCACTTTAATGCTGGACATAGTCGCTTAGATAAATTCATCCCTTTTCGATAATCCTTTTGGAAGACATAATAATATCCAGAAACAAAAACGCAGAGATATCCTAAAGTTGCACACCACTCTCGCCGAACTATCTACAACTTTACTACTACCGACTCGAACCTGGGCGGGCTGCCCAACTGCTCAAGTTGCACGCTATCAGTATGCGGAGAGGGCACTCTCCTATTTCCTATAAATAGCAATATTCCATTACAAATAGTTCCTTCAAGATGATTTGATTTCTTTCGGCAATATTTTCAGTAATAAAGTGATTTTGATTCAATATATCCGGAATGCGCTTGGTTATGTAACCTTATCAGTCGATTCACAGCAGACGGTGCGCAATGGGATACACTATCATAAATCATATATAATCGAAATTTCAGTCAGCTTTATTCTTGCCATCATTGGCCAGGTCATATGTACATGGACCATCATACAACGTAAAATCCGCAAATCGGGTTTTCTCCGATAAAAACCTGGCAAAGAAAATACCTCGAAAGATCGATTAGATATGTGTGAGTGCCCTCATCCGTGTCGTGGGCGAGTCTATCTGTAGGGGTGGTTGATTGAGACAGATCGATTCATCACTTGGCGTGACAGATAAACCGTGGGAAGCCAAGCGGCCGTGACAAGGAAGTAGGAGGCGAGGCAATCGCAGGTTTGAGGGTAG
>CM067346.1:20333584-20393584 GCA_034190875.2 Urechis unicinctus
GGATTGGCTCAGGTGTTTTTGTACACCAGGCGATAAAGCCTGTCTCTAGAACTCCCCCGAGCTACAGAGATCTGCATAATATATGATATATATATATACGGCTGTACCGAACACTCTCGTTGAATGAACTGATTGGGGTGCCTGTGCAATAGAGCACAGACGCTCAAGCCTGTGTTTGCCAATAATTCCGAGTAACCAACACCTGTTTGATGAAAATGAACATATACGCGCGACAGGCGCATACCGAGTGAGTGATTGAATTGACTTTGTTGCCTGTGCCATTATATAGCACCCTCAGAACAATGGCTCAAAACGAGTCATTATCACGTAAGGTAAGCGGAATCGGCCTAGAAACCTCGGATCAGGCCTAGAAACAATGACTTGCGTTGATCACGTTAATGTGTTAGAGTCATTACTATGTTGTTTCCATTTTTGGACTATTGTGGCAAATAACCATTGGGAACAGCTAATCCTCGATGTTTTTATACCTCTATTATTTAAACAGCTCAGAGTTCCGCCCATATGATAATGAGTAGCGAATGGGAGGAGTAAGTATGCATGCGATTTATAGCTCAGATTCCGCCCATTTTTCAGCACCGGATGACTGAATGGGTACCACGTGCCGTTAAGAAAAACGCAAAGGTAATGAAGACAGCGGGAGCACGCCGAGGTGGAGGCGCGGAGACGAGGCCTCAGAGGACGACGCGCAGCGTTGTTGTTTATGGCCCTAGGGTGATATCACGGACGCGGGTATAAATATTCAAAGGGACGCAAGAGTCAATACTCGGTAAATCGTCAAGGGTTGGCAGTCCACAGCTTTTACCACTCATTTTATGCCTGTTAAGATAATTTTTCCTCGGCGTCCGAATATATCAGCGATCGCTGCGCATGCTCACGCCTGGTCACCCGAGAGCGAATGGCGGTGAATACATTTACAAGATCAACTCAGTATCAACTTTCTGTTTCGCTGATAACAACAGAAAATCAAACAAAACCATACGTCCCACTGAGTTGTGACATATTCGTCATCCTTAATTCAGTTATGCAAGTGTTGAATGATCCCTCACGAATGATCACAATTTTTGAAAATACACCAATGAGGAATTTCAAGAGGCTATGAACTTGCCATTGTAACCCCATCCGTACTAAAGCACGGCGATCCAACCTTGACGGACATTTTAGGTCAAGAAAACTGCGAGTGAGTGATTTTTCTCCGCGCAATGAGCGCATGCGGATTGAGTGACAGACTAAGCTAACTGAGTGGGTGAGGGCGGATTTAGGGGTCAGGCGATGAGGATGGTGAAGAAGTTAACATTATCTTTCTGTTTCGCTGGCAACGACAAAATCTTTCGCCCCACAGAGAGGTGTGAAATTTGGCACGCTTAATTAGAATGTGCAAATGATCTTCTGGCCTTTAAGTAAATGCTGTCGATCGGAACTCCAATATATGGCACGCTGAACACCACGATGGAAGAAGGCGGTGAGACGCATCCACTCAAAAATAAAACTATTCCCTTCCAACTGCTGAATAAGGAAAATTCCATGGGCGAATGGAAAAAACATAGTACGAGATATCTTTGTTTGGGGGAGGGGTTACTATGAGATGCAATGAGAACTCTATAGAATTACATCGTTATTGCTAGCATCGAATCTCGGTCAGGTATTCAGGTGTCTATCTGTGTTGAGTAAGACGGAGTAATAGAAGGCCGACTTGACACTCTAATACACATATGGACAGCTTTTCAGAATTAGCTTAGTCCTCTACATATAAACCATCAAATGTTTGTTTATCAACCGACCCGTAGAGGAGAGCCATGAAGCCATGCATGCGTACGTTGACACGGTCAATACAGAATGAATGTTGTGATTGTAACCAGGATTTGTTGGTGCGCTGATAAGTAAGTTGACATGTTGATGACCAAGAATATGCAGGGAATTAACTCACTTAGTTATCGATGCTTCATCATTGCAGATCATGAATGAAAACACCTAATGTAGCCCTTGGTTCAGGCAACGATTGCAAGGGCTTCTTGTTGACAAACATACTTTAGTCTAGGCCCCCATACCCTTGAGCCCCCACAACCCCGTGACAACTCTCTCTGGCGGTATAAAAAAAAAGTGAACCCCCTGAGTCTAGAGAAAGTAGATTAAAAAAAGACTCCATTTTAAGGATACGCTACAGCGGTTATGTGCCGAATACTCATGTATAGTTAGAAAAAAGAACTTCAACATAGGAGGTGGAAGCCAAGTTGTCAATTCAATTGACAAAGTCTGGCAGAAAGTGGGCAGTCCTGGACAGGCTTGGCTGAGCATTCTGAAACCGACTGTTGAAATAAACAGATGATGATTTATCTGCTGTCCCTGCAATGGCTGTCGATGTATGGATCAGAACACATCTGTTGTTAACGACAATATTGTTGATTTCATCCACCTCCTTACAATGTATGTCCGAGTGATTATATATATCACTTTGCGAAATGTCTTTATCATGCATGCCTCTGTCTAAGTAGATACTGCGTCTGTCTCTCTTTTCCAACTTCCCCAGAGCTATCCTCGCAGCATCCTATTCCCACCCAAACAATATGATCAATAAACCAGATTAATATTGCAAATATTCACTGCTGACTGCATAACAATCTGGTTTAATCTACGTAGATTAACCATTAGATCTACTAATTGGGATTTTATGCATCACCATAATCTTGCTGCTGTATCATACGGCACATTCTTGTTCTTGTATCGTTCAACTTTTCTTCTTGTATAATTACAAACTTGATGCCTATGATTGTGGCTGTAAATTTGATTATGATTTGGCAGGCAAATCGGAAGGGTCTTGTTGATTATGGTGAGCAAATGCTCCCCTTGAAGGGTCCTGTTGATTAAAGGGAGCCATGATCCCCTTGCTAGCGCAAATACCCTGTAATATTTGGCGCCTTATATCGCCATTATCGCACTCCCTTCCGATACATAAGGCCAAGGCCACATGGGCTTTGTTCCTGAAGCCAAACTTCCAAGCGTCCATCCGCTTCCGTGCAGAGCTGCTGAAGCTTGACATCAGGAACAGAGCGTCTCTTGCTCAGACCATTCTTCCTGACCCCGGCCAGATACATGAATCAGGTTATAGCGCTTAGTCCGTGGGCTTATGATAACTTCGGTCTGGAATCGTTCAACACAGTATTGAATGGCCTTGTTATTAGCACGGCGGGCCGCAGCGTGCGATCACACACAACAGATGACGCCATCGACACATTGCGTCCTTAAACGATTGAAGAGTTAGAAAGGTAAAAAAAATACCTTTATTAATACTTATGGTTGGGGGACATTCGGCATTTTCTCAAATGAGCTGTGTCAACTAAACAAATGAAGTAAGACCATTGAGAAATACCACTGCGAAAAATATATACCCTGATTACAGAGGGGCATGAAGCAGGCAGAAAATGATATATTGGTTGGCGGCTTCCACTTTCCAAACCAAGCCTTATTGGCCGGATGCCAAATACGACAGGTAACACGGTGTCCTTGGGGATCTCGAGTCAACATAAGAATTTTATCTGAAGCTTAGTGTCTTCAAGTTTGAGGTGAAAAACAACCTACAGTGAAACTCGGCTCAATAAAAATACATGTATTTTTTTCATTGAGCACATATTTTGCTAGCAAGGTACATCAAATCTTCAACCAGACAAATATAGACATCATTGCGCACTATTTAATAGTCAAAACCCATCTTGTTATATGATGTCGCCAGGAACCAGGAACATGCATCGACCACCTATGCGTGCGATATAAGGGCAATAGCAAACCTATTTAATATAAGGATCCGGCAATATGACACTCGCTTTCGCAAAACAAGTTGGCGTTGAAGCGTCCAAAATTCTTAAATTTTGAATTGTTTGATAACCTCAAACAATGACTAGATTGATGATGGCACTGAATGTGAGGAGCACATCGTCAAGTTGTCTTGTGTTAAATTGGCTGCATCACAAATACGCATCCAGCGACGAATATTAATACAGATCCCCCGCGGATTGTATACCATACTGATTTTTTACCATAAAAGGATAAAGCGATTTCTCGTTGTTCATGGCGTCAGCGTACTAGGCAGACGATATCGTTTGTCAGAAGAACCAAAATTGGTTTAACACGGCTTCATTTCATGCGCCTTTTTCACACTTTATGGAATCGTAAACTTCAGATAGATAACAAATAAAAATGCCGGAAGTTTTCGGGGATAACCACAGAATACCGATTAAGATCTTCCACATTCGAATTCATGTTGTTTTCTCGTCAATTTTTTCATTTACAACAAGGATGCATGTATTGATAATTACTCCTACAACGAGACCCTATGTTTTTTATTTTACCATTTCGATTCGTCAATTTCCGAGAGCAGACGGAAGACGCTGTTTACATTGAGTTACAACGCAAAATCACGTGAATGGCTTATTTAACATTCTGCCTTGCGACTCCTTACCTTCATCAGTGTGGCCTCGAACAGATTTGGGGGGAACAAGTTTCTGAAACACGAGAAAAGGTAATTCATCATATCGCCCTCTCCCCTGTGATATGTTTTGATACAGACACAAAGGAAGTTAATCTTTACGACTCAAACACTGACACAACTCCAGTAGAATCAACAGCGTCAAAATTTCATTAGCATATGCACGTGACATTTCGTTTTCACTCAAATTAGCCAACTTGTTTTGGGGAAGAATTCAAGTGAGTTTTTCTTCGGTCTTGATGAACTTCTCCTTAAAAATTACAGCAATTACTTCGACGTCGACGAATTGTTTATCCGAGAACGACTTCATTGAACATTCATGTGCTATAAATAAAAAGTGCTACCCATAATCGAGACCAGACAGGCTTTTTACGGGCCCTTTTACCAAGTTTACATCATTTACAAAGCCACTTAATGAATCTTCGCGTCTTATGTAGGTTGTTCTCCTTACCTGACGAGATCCAGACCAGAATCGGCCGGGTAGATGCCCTTGTCCTTGGATCCCGAGAGTTCGTCATCCGTACGGGATCCGGGTTTGATAGTTGCCACGAGTAGGATTCCCAAGAGAACGGCCATAACGGTGGTGATCATGTAATAGAGGATCGTGTAGCCCCCTAGTCTGCCCGCCGCCTTGGACGGGATCGAAGCCATGCCAGCGATCAGGCTGGTCACAACCAGTGGGATGATGATCATCTTGAGCATGCTGAGGAAGAGGGTTCCCAGGAAACCCAGGTACATGATCCTTCGCTCATCCTCCGCGAACCAGGGGTGGAAATGACGGATACATACCCCAAGGGTGATCCCGGCTACGATCCCAATCACCAGCAGGATCAAGAAAAGGTTGGATCTCAGACAGGAAGTACATGTGAAAGGCTTTCTGTTCCCGGAGTCATTTTCTTCCTTCCGTGGATCTTCAGTAGACACGAGTACCGTGGGTCCCCCATTGCTGTCCACAACACTCACGGATCCGTTCGTAAAATCCGATTTGTAGCCTTCCGTTGGGATTCCTGATTCTACCCTGGGATACAGACTCATCATTGAGCCGTATAATTTGACGAGCAGGGATGATGTCTGTTCTGGATGGAAGCGAGTCGCCTGATAGGTGAGACTAGCGAGGCGCCCAGGTAGCTCTGTCGCGCTCAGCTAGAGACAAGGCGAGCATTTAAGAGTTGTTGGGCGCACGCTTCACGTGGCGGTGTTCACGGCCATAGGCACCCAAGTCAGTTAATTCACCGAGCGCGTTCGGCAGCGATCGGTATAAACTCGGTATATCATTATACAGCAGTCTGTCGCTCTGGGCAGTTCTGAAGACGGCTTGTTATCTTATTGCAACTAGTACGTAGAACTAAAGCCATGGCAAATGATCAAGTCAATGACGTCATCAATCTCATGGCGCTACAAATGCTAAGACGTTCGACGATCCCAGATTATGACGCGAAACTTATCAACAACTAAGTTAAATCTTATAATGATTTTCACTCTGGTTGCCAGCCATATGATGGCGTCTAAATCAGTAAAATCTAGATGCGAGCAATAAAAATTTCTTCCGATTGACCGTTCAAGGTCCACAGAATGAACGGGCAACCAGACGTACAGGCTGACATGAGGTGTATATTGCTCTTTGACAGAGCGGTTCGGGGACGCGATGGCTCGTTGATCTTAACCACCGTGCCTCGTGCAACAACAACTCAGGTTGTAACGAGAGAACGGAACATCGATGACTTGTGATGGTGACCTTTCCGATCCATTGCATCGATGGCGATCTCTAAAAACAATGACAATCACCGATAGTGATGTCAATTATCGATGATTTTGCAGTTTTTACTTCTTAGACAGTTCGTAGAAAGGCCAACAAATTTGTCACAATATTGAACGAAATGAACGTCCAATACATCTGTAAATAATACGAATATGGTGCAATGATGAGAGCTGAGCGTCTGGTGTTGCTGTTTGCTTAATCACGAGAGCTTCTACACGTGATGATGCGAGAGACCAATGGCGGATCCGAACCCAGGAGCAAAATGGAGTTGGGCTGTTCCAGTTAACTGATGGAAGTCATTGCAAGTTCTGTGTTCATAGCAGCCAATCACCGTGTACATTAGAGGTTTTAAGCATATACAGGTAGTAAAATCAATAATTGAACTTTCGTGATGGTGGTTTTTGCGGTAGTGATATTACCGTGATAGTGGTTTTTGCGATAGTGATATTACCGTGATAGTGGTTTCTGCGGTAGTGATACAATCGTGATTGTCAATATTAGGCTCGACAGACAGCCCTACCAACAGCACCCCTCCGTGGCCAATTCATCCCCTGAGAGGCGTCGCGCATTTTTCGACTCCCCATGCCACGAAGAAAGTGTAGGCCTTGGTAGGATGCCTCGTGTAGAAAGGAGGAGGCCGCGAGGGGTGAAAAATTAGCCTTTACTAATTCTATTGCTAGCTAAGTTCAGAGAATCCGCGTGGTAGGACGCTACTGTGGTAAGACGCTACTGTGGCTTCTTAAACCGCTGTAAACAGTTCCAACCTATAAGCGGTGATCATCCAAGCGTAAAGAGAGTAAGAGGCGTGGTGAGTCGGATTATGTGCCAAAACACATAATCGTAATACGGCTCTGATCGGGGAACCGCGACCTCGACAAGTGATTTGTACAGTAACGCGGTGCGTAAGGTAACGCCTGACGTATATCACGACTAGACAGCATTTCATTACGGCTAATCGGGCCGTCTAATAGGCGCTTAGACTCGACCATTATGAATAAGTTCCCGTGTGACAACAGGTGAATGCTCGATCCTGTCAAATGTATTTGGGGCGAAAAGAGACGAAATTACAGGTAAATTTGGGATAAGTTGGGATTGAAGTAGGGTCATTGGGTCACTGTTCTCACGTTAGCATCCATTACATCACACACAACAAACCGCCTCTGCCCTTTGTGTCGTCTCTCAGTGAGAGACCTGGATTTGAAGTTACCCCAAGGCAACAGATGTTCCGATTCCAATGCCAAGCTTCCGAACGCTGAGCCTCTTTACCTATACATTACAACAAGATCTGCAAAGGTTCGCTTGGAATCCATGTGCGTCCTTCGGGACGTACATTATGATGAGTCTGTTTGATGCTCAATGAAGTTCTCGAATAATAAAGCGACCGAGTCCGAAACCGGGATGCGATCTTGTCAGTACCATTAACGTGATCGCTTGGCTTGCGTCCACAACGCCAGCATGTCCCCAGTCGGCTGATTGTGCTGTTTCGGTGGAGCGCCAGCTGGTACATTTCCTGTGACCTTTCTGCCTTGATCTACAAGATCATTCAAGTATAATTCCCCTCCCAACCCCCGTACGTCCCCTTGACTTGGCCCTCCACGTCCATCACCAGTACCTGCTCAGATTTAATTCAAAACCCATATTCCCCAACCCCTGTTGTAATTATTGTTATATAACGCCATTCTTTTCTTTACCTTGTGTGACTTCCATGCCTTTTGCGTGAGAGAGAAAGCTTAGGTCTGAACTTCGTATGTTTGCATTTTCTAAGTATGTTTGGTTACGACTGAACTCTTCCTGCCCCGGCAATCTGACACGTTCATCTCTTGTCCGATTGTTTATTCACTGACTTACTCTCAACTCACTGACTGGGCGTGATATGAAACAACTCACTGACTGGGCGTGATATGGAGCAACTCACTGACTGGGCGTGATATGGAGCAACTCACTGACTGGGCGTGATATGGAGCAACTCACTGACTGGGCGTGATATGGAGCAACTCACTGAATGGGCGTGATATGAAACAACTCACTGACTGGGCGTGATATGGAGCAACTCACTGACTGGGCGTGATATGGAGCAACTCACTGACTGGGCGTGATATGGAGCAACTCACTGACTGGGCGTGATATGGAGCAACTCACTGACTGGGCGTGATATGGAGCAACTCACTGACTGGACGTGATATGGAGCAACTCATGCGATGATAACCGATTTGATTGACAAGTTGTAGATATGATTAATCAGCGAAAAGAAGAGGCTGATGAAAATGATTGTTATTGTCACTTTATGGTAGATTAACACACACACGCACACACACGCCCACACACACACACACGCGCGCGCGCGCACACACACACACACACGCGCGCGCACACACACATGCACACACACGCATCAAATTTCATATATTTTGTGGCGGTATAATACACTTTTTCATTGCGCGGATATTATATAATTATAAGCAAGAAAAATGGTTAGATATAGGTAGACAGTAAAATGGATTCTCTGCGCACTTTAATGTGATGGAGTTTTTTGTTAAACGCGCACTCGTCACTGAAAGTGGTTGACCTTATGTGAAGCGACGAAACCCCTGAGGAAAGATGAACGGAGCATGTGGGTAGGAGGGGGCACTTGAAATTTATCTTATGTGACAAACCTTCGGTTTAAGGAGGACTTTGGTCAAAAATTCGCTATTAAAAAGGAAAGTTGATATTTTGTACAAGGGATTGTTATTAGCCCAACAGACCAACAGTCGGATCAAGTACTATCTTGTTGGTTTAACAGGAGAACCCACTTATTATCAGGAGATTGACTATCGTGCTTAACACCACTTATCCCGTTAAAAATACGCACTGCGAAGAATTTAAAGGCACCAAAGGTGAGAGTATTAACTGAATTTTACAGATGTGGGTTTTTGAAAAACTAATTTCCATGCAAACACTTGATGTTCGATTAATTTCTAATTTCTAGGTGAAATTCCACTCTGAATTCCGGGGGAAGAACAACCGGTATCTTGCATTACGTTGTCGTCAACGTACGCGCGGAATTCGCCAAGTTGTTATCGAATTGTTATTGCCATCATCTACCTGATAACACATTTCACAAGTGAGTCAATTTATATTAGATATATACCTTATAACTTTCCAACCTAGTTGCTTTTTTCTCACTTTGATTCATCTCGGTTCGAATTAACGAGCGAAAATACAGAGAGAAAATGGCAGAGAGAACACACGAAAAAAATTCCATTTCGGTAACTATTTATTAATTTTGTGGTTTTGTAGATTCCTTATCATTACAGAGTATGGTATTGATATATAACCAGGTTATTCATAACATCGAACGTGAGGCAGCCAATAAAGATTGGCCTGGTTTTGCAAGAACCATCGCCTGAGGATATTCACCGGGCTAGGTAGAGCCACCCCCTCCTTTTGGAAGATTCTTGTGTTGCTTTTTGAATTGTTTATGTGTGTCTATTATTATATTTATGTTTGTACCAAGCCTAGGAATTGTTTTAGTATTTGGCAAAAACAATATAGCCTTTTGATACTGCAAGTGACTAGTAGTGGCTAGCTAGTAGTGTCATGTTATGGCTTTTGCACCGAACATATTCTGCAAATTATGTAAGTTAAAAGCGATACCTTAAAGCTACGACTATCTCGGGTGGTAACCTAGACTCACTACTAACTCTTCGCTCCTTTTTTGCTCCAGTCATATCCCACAATCAATAATTACTTATCTAAGATGTTAAGAGACTGCCGGAACAGTCGAGTTTTCAATATGCAAAGTGATGCAGCTATGTCATAGTCTATATGTTCTCTGCTTACAGCTAACAATAAATCAATCAATAATGCATATTATTATATCAAACAGAAGCACAATCAATAGTTAAAAGTTTTGGCCATTAGATAACTGAAATATGTTATATCATTTCACCCCTACAGTTAAGTGCCCTGGCTTGACTACCTGCCTTGACGTGGTGCTATGGTTCAACCTGTTACGAAAAGGAACCCTAATTGCATTTGTTTACCCATTTTAATAAACAGAATACTGAATCTAATTTGAGCATAACATCCCTTGAGAGTATATTATAAGTGATTTATGGGATAATGGTAAATGTGGTTCCTTCAGAAAGTAATATTTTAGATATATTCGGGCACTGAGTTTCAAATTATTTAAGGGGGCAGGTGAGGCAAAAGGACAATAAATAATACTTGAGGCTTTAAAGGTCATGTTTTCAATAGTTTGGTGCACAGGAGAGATGTTGGTCCTTCATAATACCGAGTGTCGGACATGTAAAATAATCATCAGTCAAGCTAGTATTTTGCAAATTAAAAAATATACAGGTTCCTCACTATAAATAAGCTCAAAGTATTTATCTATGTGTAAATAAGGTGCTTGAAAGATAACTTATGATCAATGAGAGCTTTATACAACATAAACATGACCTTTTAGGCTCTTGGGATGGGTTTTCACATAATATAAATGGTTGAAACTCTTATTCCGTGCATAAAAAACAGCGATTTGTTTGGGTGGCATGCCTTATTCGAGAAGCCAAAGCAAACTATTAATACTTAAAAACTAAACTGGCAAATGGTGAGCCAATAGTTTACTTTGTTACATACAGGAAAGTGAAATTTTTTGAGGCAGCTATCGGAATTTGACCCCTATTTTTGGACATAATGTGATATGTGATAGCTGAGTAACTGAGGGTTATACAACAAAACTGGATACAGTTTTGGAATGCTCACAAAGAGACCTTTCCTGCTTTATTAATTTTGCAAAGATTGACAGATTTTGAAATATTTATTGGCCACCCTACTCTTAGGTTCCCAGCGATCAATTTTCCCAAGAGTATTATGTTACCGTTATTTAAATAATGTGTATCCAATCAAACACACAAATCAAAATGCAATATCATTGCAATTATGTTGGTTATCTGACGATGATTGTTGGTCACATCTCTAGCCGTTTATTGGTTGATAGCGGTTGGTCATGTGACTGAATCTCGTCGCCATGACGGATGTTAGTTGGAAAAGTTAACCGCCTCCCACAGTTTAGGCGTTTATGCATATTTACAAGGAACTTCTGCGGTTGAAACTCATTTATTAGAGATAATAACGATTATTTATTGAATTGCACTTATTACATCAGGTGGACATTGTGAAGGTAACGTCTTATCCTCGAGTTTTCTATATTGGCGTAGGCTAACCGCGAGAACCAAGAGGGAGCACAAACTCCACAAGGTTCAGAAAAGCTAATTGTTGTATCACGCTTTTGAACACAAATAAAGAACCATAATAAAACAAGGCCGCTTCGGCATCTCGCGCACCGCATTTCATACTGCTGACAAGAGCGACATTGAAATTACCCTGTGACCGAAGCCAGTGCTTGTAAAGCAGGCGGTGATGCGTGATGTTTATTGCTTTATTCAATCTGCAAAAAAGGCACCCGTGTTCAACGCTCGACTGTTTCGAATTAGTTATCTCGAGAAAGGACTTCAATTTGTGCCCCTCATGAACAATTCGTGAGTACTGGCTTGAAAATGCCTACTTGCACCCGCGTCTATCTTTCGTCAGCTTTGCAACAAAACGTATTGACAGACGGCCACCCGCGTCTATCTTTCGTCAGCTTGCCATGGAATACACGTGACCGTATTTGACAATAGCTGACTAAATTGAGACTAGTGAAAATCTGGAATCCCGAAGAGCTCCGTCTAAATATTTCTTGTTGTGAAAAATTAATAGTTTTCCCAAGCAACCCAAGTCGAAAAATCGTGGTATCAGTCCAAATGTCAACAAGAGTTTCATGAATATTTAGAGCGCTTATAAAACCGTAAAAACATATCCAATGGTAATAAAAATTAGATCACATGTTCTCCGTGACAGCTTATGTCGCGTTCAAGAATTCATGGTTGTCGATGACGTCACTTCCGGTTGCGAACGCATCAAAGTTTTAAAGAAATGACAAAAGTTCAATGCTTTATATCTCCGCGTATAATTGTTCGATTTTAAAGCAGTTTATCCATTCTTAAAGTGTAATGTAATTGTTAACTTTTTTCTGAGTATATGTAGTTGTAAACAATGCAGTGTAACCAAAATTCTATGAGGTCGAAAATTTCTGGTAGCCTAAATCTGTAAGCTGTGGGTGTCATTTTTTCTGGCTTTTCACTGGTTTGTTAACAGCAGCCTACACATCATACTGCATAAAGGTCACCGTTGCTCTCTGTTCGCCTCACGTGCACCGTCATCCTTATAGTTTTCTCATAAACTAAGCTCAAACAGAATTGGCAGTACGAAAATTGTGAAAAAAAATTTAAACATGTTCGAGTGGGATTTGAACACTAGCCTCTTACACAACAGTTGAACGCTCTATTGCTGCGCGTCCGAGCCTTATGAAATTTATTTCAACTCATGTTGTATATCACAAAAGGTACACTAGCTGCCTTAAGCGGGTTAAACCATTCTTGCATCATAACTTGGAGATCTTCAGTATGATGATGTTCAGGATCACCCTACTGCACTGCGTTATGCATTACCTCCTCGCTGATGATGGAATTTAAGGAGAAAATGATGCTTTCCAACATATCAAATACTTACAAGTTATAGGGGAAATTCAATCAGTAGTTATCGTTTCGTAGTTTTTATTCCATCGAGGGTAGCCCATTCTATTTGGAATCTCAACTAATTACATATCATTGTCAATTCTTAATTTTTCCCATGATTGAAGCTAAAGTTTACATTTGCTTTGAGTTAGACGATTGACCGCTATGATTTTCAACTCCATTGGCGTTCTTTCTCGTCATTACGATTGTCAGTCGTCAAATGCGGTAACAATACCATCATATTGATTTGTCAGCGTTGATATTGTGATTATCTCTATCATGCATTTCGCCTTCGACTTCTGTCTTTACCCACTGGCGTTTAAAGTTGGTTAGCTTCTAAATAAATGTTTAAGTTTGTTTGTCTCGTGATTTATCTCGTGGTAGCGCCACATAACGATTGCGGTATATTATAATTAGGTAAGCAATCACCGTAGAGACACTCGAAGTGAACCCTCTAAGCATAACTATAAACTCTTTGCTGAGACTAACTGCGAAAATGACTATAATACTGACTACGCGTTGTTTCATTTTCATCTTACAGAATGCAAGTAACCGGGACGACGTATGCCACAGCAGATACAAGTGTAGAAGATGTAGGCAGCCCACTACTCGCACTACTGGAAGCCAGTTGGATGCTACATCGCTTTATGCAAAGACCACACACACAACAAGAACTCTGTCGCCCAGAATGTAAAGCCCTGTACCACCACGATCGGTGGATATTTAATTTGATTTCCCAGCAGATTCGCTGTAGACAAGGCTCTTTTCAGACCCAATGTATTGTTTGACCTGGTGGCGTCCCCAAAAACATTTGTTGGAAACCCCCCGCAAAGAAGTTATCATCAGCAAAACCCAATCCCATTTTGCGAATAATCACTAATTTGATCAGCCAATACTCTCCCCGTCTGATTGTATTGATGTTGTACATACGGTTACAATGCCTACCTGTAATATGTTTTTCATTACTGACTGGTTTTATTAGATAGTACTTTTTGAAGGCAATGTTTTCACTGTGCCTGCATCTGTTCATGAGTTGCCATGTGCTTCGGGAAAGGATCTGTTCTCATATGCGTATTATGCATATCTATGCAGGCCTATGGCCTGTACCTCAAATTTCAGAAAAGTTATAGTCACTATTATATGAATTATTGTTTGGGATCATAGAATGCCTGAAAAGTTGTCAATCCTACAGCTTATGTTCTTCATATATCCACTCGAATTGATACATTTCCAAATATGTTATTAAATTTTGATTTTCCCCATTACATTCAATGTTCAAGCGCTTTCAGTGAAGCAAATGCACATAGAAAGAATCTTTCCTTATAATCATACGATACTGGATCGGCCCTAGACATCTGTTCGGGATGGGGTCATTTATCCGGAAATGGTTTGATGTGTTCATCGGTCTATATTCGGGAATCAACATACTGAAATACGTACATGTTACCACCCTCCTAGTTACCAAGTCAAGGAATGTTTACAGAAGCACATGTATTTACAGTGTTCTAGATACAAAGAAAGTAACCCCCACCCCCGGAACGCGTGTTGTTTTGACCTGCAAGGTTATTTTGCACCGGTTTTAAACTATTCGACAGCCACAACTTTGCTTAAACAGTTATGCAAATTCAAAATGTTGTTAGTAGAAAGCATTTAAACTTCAGTATTTGATTAGGCAGTCCTATAATGACGAAATGCAATGATGACCAGTGCCAAAATGTGCACAATTTGTTGGTGGTAAGGTCAACGAATTTAGCATGAATTCACGGGAATATGATAACCTGGAAATTGTGTTTTGTGAAGTTACCCCGCCGGAGGTCGTCTCCGGTCGTCGACGTCGTCTCCGGTCGTCTACGTCGTCTCCGGTCGTCTAAAAAATGATTGCTTTAGATGGTTGGCAAAGTTGCCAAAAACTACTATTAACAAAATAAACGCGCCTTCGAAGAGTTGTGTACTCTTTCGAAACTCGTGGTATGAGTATTGTAAAGTGTTCTCTCGGGAACCTCAGAGTTCCATTTGTACATAGACAGTATCTGTTGTACGACGACAGTGATGCTATATACTCGTCTACGGGTGCATCAGATGGCGAGCTCTCGTTGATGTTAAAATTCAGCGAGGGCACCCCATAGTGAGCTCCCTATGGCATAGAAAAAAAAGAAAAAAGAAAGGTAACTGAAAATAAAAAGATTCGTACCCCCATCTATGTCAAGAACGTTGGCATTTGAATCAAGATGGGGACGAAGCGGGTGGCGGTGATTGGAGCCGGTGTAAGCGGTATAGCAGCGATCAAGGCCTGTTTAGAGGAGGATTTAGAGCCTGTAGCATTTGAAAAAGAATTTGATATCGGAGGAATCTGGCACTACACCCCAGACGAAGATGGCAAGCGAATTTGTACATTTGACAAAGTCATCATGAACTCGACTAGACTGACAACGATCTACAGTGATTTCCCCAATACTAACAGCTCGGATCCATTGTATACTGAACACAAGAAGTTTCACGAATACCTCAACCAATATGTTGAGCGTTTCGATTCGAGGGAATACGTCGAATACGGGTCGGAGGTCATTCAGGTGCAGAATACTGAGGTCATGGGAAGGAAGTGGAAAGTGCTATGAACATACCCTAATTTTTGTTGATGTTAATAAGTGCCAGTTTATCATATTTAGTGCGCGGTTAACGTGTTAGTTGCCATGAGCAGCGACTCTGGATTAGCTGTTACATTTATCAGTTACAACAGTTTGATTACGAGACGATGATTTACATATCGGCGATCAGTAATCATATTTTTGTAACTTCTATTAAGGTCGAATTGAATTACCAACGCAAGGAGAAATGGAAAGATGGGTAGGTAATGAGTTCTCTGGCTGCGACACAGTTGTACCGAAGGGAAATGCCTACTTCCCATGCGTGAGTGAATTGTTGTTCTTATTGTACCGTTCCACTCTAGTAACTAAGCCAGATAGTCCATTCCTACGATCTGTTCAACAACCCACCATATGCGGCACGGAGTAAATACTATCCACAGGCGAATTTAAGGGGAGGGGGCGCTCTTTCGGCACAATACAATTACGCATAGTAAAATGTACAACGGAGTGCACTATTGTAACCAGATTATTCAAGAATTCATGACGTCAGAAGAAGGACATCTGTTTCCAAACAAGCCCCGCCCCTTCGCTGCTAGTAAATACTATCCACAGGCGAATTTAAGGGGAGGGGGCGCTCTTTCGGCACACACGCATATACAATGTACAACGGAGTGCACTATTGGCATTCAGAACATCGGCATTGTGGGCTGGCTCCCCAAATCTATTGTCTTGTAATGGGTCCGCCCATGCTCTCAGATACCCCAAAGGGCGATGATATCAGGGAATTATTTACTGCGTTCGCCTATATTGATGAACAGTCAATGAATATGTGTTCCAAGTATTGACAGCATCATAAGAGTTTCCTTTTTACCATTATGCCGACACGGTTCCATCTTTTCGATGTCCATGCCGCTGTTATTTGTGGTTTTTTTTGTGGTTTTACTTTTTAGCTAAGCTGGTTCGAAGTACACGAAGAGCTTGCCAACTTCCTTGGAGTACACCCGAGACCATGGAGAACACTTCTCACAGATTTTAAACTGGGCAAGGCGCTGCTTTTTAGCATACCAATCGCTTCATCTTTTCGTCTGAATGGTCCTCACAAATGATCAGGAGCTCGCCAAGCTGTAATCCAAGCTGGACCAGATCTCAAGATGGCCATGTCAACTTTGCACCGAGGCAAGAGCTATGGTGGTGTTTTTCTGATGAAGCTCGTGAAATGGTTGGCAGTGATGGGCGTGGCTGGAGCGACCCTGCTCTTAGTGATTGGTATTCTGCTGGGCAAATACGTCTTCTGAATTAAGGGCTGAGAAAAGAGCCAGCGTAGAAAGGCACGGGTCTGTTTTCCTCAGCACCTTAATGTGACGCACTGTACAGTCGACCCTTATTGCTTCCACGTGCAAACTTTAGTAAACACGAACCAATGGACACCTCCTGCTCCATGGACTTCCGTGATTATACCTGGCGTCATTATAACTCAATAGCAACCTTTTACTGTCAACCTTCAGGAGGACTTTCCTGACGGAAACAGTTCAAATATCAATGAGAGGGTGTACTAAGTACAACAAAAGTTCTATGTGCAATAAAACATCTATTTCACAAAAAAGCCATAGCAGGGACATCTGTACCGGTTAATCAAGGTGTCCCCCATGAACCTCTTCTTATGGAGACGCCTTTTCAAACTGTAGCAATTAGGATCACCCTCCACAAAACCACAACTTTGTGCTCTTTGAACCTACCACCAGGTTACAAGATAATACATTTGATCAGTCTGCTGGGTGATTTTAATGTACACAGTGATTTGTGGTGAAGAGACGGAAAATTTAATGATTCAAAATGATCTTGGTATATTGAATAATAAATCCAATACTTATTTCCATCCAGGTAGCGGATCTTTCTCTGCCTAAGACCTAGGCCTATGGCATCCATTCTGATGAAATTCAAATGGGAAGTTGGTCATGACCAATGAGGTGGTGATCACTTTCCAATTGTACCGATCATCGACAGGCCTATACCTGCTGAGCGGTTAGCCAAAATGGCAATTACACGCGGCTAAATGGCCAACTTTAACCTCCACATGCAGAGAACTCATCAACAAAGACAGCTCAGAAAATGATAATGAAGATCCGGTATCCTTCTTTACAAAGTCAATAATTAATATAGCCATACACAATGTACGAAATCCTCGACGGATTCCAAACCGATGTACAAACCTTGGTTTTCTGATGCCACCAAAGAGCGTTAACGAGCCAGGTGATATATACTGGCAATTATTTCCTACTTGCAGATATTGTAATGGAATCTGGGAATCTGGAACATTCCCAGATAGTTGAAGAGAGACCTTTGTTTTTCCAATCCCTGTTACTGGCAAGTATAACACCAACCCTATACGAATTATCGGCCCATTACCTTAACGAGCTTCATCTGCAAATCTATGGAGCGTTTGATTGATGCCTGTCTAGTTTGGCTTCTGGAGAGAAACCAACTAATTTCCAGATACCAGAGCGGTTTCCGCCCCGCTAGGTGTACGACGGACCATCTGATCTGTCTGTCAACCTTCATTGAGTTGTGGTGTCTCTCTTCTTCCATTTGGAGAGGGCTTATGATACTACATGGAAGCACGGAAATGTGTCGGATTTTATGGCGAGGGCCTTTAAAGGTCGCATGCCTGATTATATTCGAAGATTGTTTTATTTGTTTTAAATTAAAAATATACAAACCATTGAAAGGCAGCTCCAACTTAGTCTCAAATATTTAAAAAATGGGCGGATGAAAAAGGGGTTTAAATTTTCGAAAACCAAAAACATATATGCATTTGTGCAACAAAAGAAATCTTTATCATAAACCAGCCCTTACCCATGACGGCATTGCTTGGCATAATGTTCGACAAGAAAGTCAATTTTACGTCCAGCGTTTCTCATCTGCGAAAGAAATGTCTTAAAGCGCTAAATCTCCTAAAAATCGTGTAAGACCTCTTGCGTCATTATTGATCTTTTCATAGGTTGGGAATATTGGGTGGGAAATGTTTTACCAGTATTGAGCAATAGAGCCAAGCTTGACTCTTGGCTGCTTCATGGAGATGGAGACAACATTGATACACTCGTAGCCGCAAGTTACTTTGCTGGAAGTAAGGATTCCAAGAGGGAGTATTAACATGATTTTGAGGTTTGCTCATGGAACAACCCGATTAAAACGTCAACGCCTGCTAATTTGGACGGGCTATTGTTGTGCAGTCAACCCACCCAGGGAACACTGATTAACTCCTGATGATGAGCTGTACGTGCTGCAGCAGGGCATTGCTACTTAATAATGCTAGTCGATCTCATTAACTTGAATTATCATTTTAAAAAACAGGAAGCACTCTTTGGCAGCGATGGATGTGGCAGACAAGGGCCGTACATGAGGCAGCATATCCTTTGTCCAAGGCAATGTATCCCAGGTACTGTACCCCAGGTACTGTACCCAAGGTACTGTACCCCAGGTACTGTATCCCAGGAACTGTACCCCAGGTACTGTACCCCAGGTACTGTACCCCAGGTACTGTACCCCAGGTACTGTATCCCAGGTACTGTACCCCAGGTACTGTATCCCAGGTACTGTATCCCAGGTACTGTACCCCAGGTACTGTACCCCAGGTACTGTACCCCAGGTACTGTATCCCAGGTACTGTACCCCAGGTACTGTACCCCAGGTACTGTATTTCCGATACTGTATCACAGGTTCTGGTCTCACGACGCTGTTCTCAGGTACTGTACCCAAGGTTCTGTACCCAAGGTAATGTACCTAAAGTACTGTATCCCAGGTATTGGACCCCATGCACAGTATCCAAGGTTCTGCACCCCAGGTATTTGACCACAGGTACTGGACCCCAGGTACTGTTACCAAGGCACTGGGGTACCCCATTTTTTGCACCCTAGGTACTATACCCCAGGTACTGTATCCTAAGTACTGTTCCTCGGGTACTCTACATCAGGTACTGTATCCTAAGTACTGTTCCTCGGGTACTCTACATCAAGTACTGTATCCTAAGTACGGTTGAAAAAGGTACTGTACCCTAGGTTCTGTACCCTAGGTACAGTAACCCATGTACTGTATCAAAGGTACTGTTTTCGAGGTACTGCATCCCAGGTATGGTATCCAAGGTACTATACGCCAGGTACTGTTACCCAGGTTCTCTTTTGATGGTTCTGTATCCCAGGTGTTGTATCCCAGGTAATGTATCCCAAACCATAAATACAAAGGCTGCACAGTTGCTGACTTGGGGCGCACTGGTGCTTGTCGCTATGTGACCTACATTGAAACAACACAAACAACACAACATATCTGTCAGACATCAGTTCAGGGTCTTAGCCAGGATTTGAAAACTGCCCGTCCATCCATACCCCAACCCCATACATCACGTTATGACCAACTGATTATCATAACGTAGTTTGTTGGCTTTTGTTAACGTTATGATGTTAGTTCATGAGGACAACACGATGGCACTCGTTGAATCGGTGATAATATCATGTATATTTCAAGTTACCGTAAATGTCTCGCTATCAGACAGAATGATTCATTGATAACACGATCATTCTTTGATGAAAATGCTTTTAAGTCACCGGTCGAGAACTTCACCCAATTACATTTTGTGAGCTTCATTCCCGAGCCAACAGTGCAGACCAAAAGTTTATTAGATCGTGGGAAAAGCAGCTCTTTCGAACCAAGTACGGGAGATGCTGCTGCACTCCCTCATAGTTCTTGCGTCTTACCACGATTGAGTTTGGGAACTCAACGGAATGATCTGTGTTCCCGAGGTTTATCTAGTTTTATCTAATAATATCAATTCTCCAAAAATTAATCTGAACTGAAGTTCAACAACTTAAGACTCCTGTGAATAAGTATCAATCACACCAAGTGGTAATATCTGGGCCCGACTTGGCAACATGGCGGCGAGACAGTAACTGACCAGAGGAAGCTTTCACCAATTGGAACATAGGCGAGGCAGCGAGGAGGACGCGGGTTCGCAGGGAAATACAAACCCCGTCGTACAAGTATGAGGCCCAATAAAACCCGTCGTACAAGTCGAGAGGCCGGAAAAACATTACCCGTCGCGCGGCACGTGTATACTACCTCTATACACTTCGACCTGATGAATGCTGTGACCATGTGTCTTGTAGTCAAAAGACTGACGATCACCATGGGGTAGTTTCACTCACACGGCACAACACAACAGTAACGGAAGGACTCTCTGACAGAAATGTATCTGACGTTGAGAACAATGGTGATGATTCTTGTCGTGGCAATTAACAATTTGTCACTGGTCAATTTTATTTTTATGGAGGTTTGAATATTGCATTAGACAACACTACTATACAACACAACGGGATACAACAAAAAAACCCAATGCGGCTTCCCATAGACTTCGATGACCTACCATTTTTTTAAATTTCTGTTCATAGTACATATGACTGCACCAGAATACTAAGTTAAATACAAAACACAGTGGTAATTTTTTTCTCTACGAGGTTTGACACCATTCTGGAGAAAAATTAACAATAAATTAATAAATGGCTTGCCGTAGAGTGCGGCGAGACATCATTTTTTTCTTGATTTTTTGTAAAGCAGATATTGTTCTGTCTGTATGTCACGATCTTAATACTAACAGGCCTTGAAAATTTATGACCGATGTCAGGCTCACTGAGCTTCAATGATAAAGAGGCTATTTGTTGGCAGCAAGACTAACAACATTTCACATTAGAAGCTCCGTTCGGGGTCGTTAAACAGCCATAGAATGTGTTTTGAGAACGACCTGGGAACCAAGGCACGCGGTTAGATTTTTTATGAAAAGTTTTTTGTCTGTTTTGTCTGGATTTCAAGGGCGTTCGGCTTGTATGTGGATCTCATTAAATGATACTTTGTGCCGACTTCATCACTCACTCTAACCCTACAAGACGTTTGAGTAGACGTCTTACTTTCTCTTGAACCGACGCAATGTTAAAACTCTCGATGCAATGCTTGGAATGGGTCAGGGTTTGACACCAATGGTTGTCCTCTTGCCTGGACAAGTGATTTGTCAAGTCAACTTGTCCAACTGGACGAGTGATTTTTATGAGCCGGGCACACATTCTACAACACCCCGATATTTGTTTCACGCTGAGTGGCACCGTTAATCACACAGTCGACGAGAGAAGCAGACACACAACTGGTTCTTTTCAACTGACTATTACGTAAATATACTATCGTGCAGCTAAGCGATTAAAGCGCTTATTGTGGTGCCAATTTGAACTTTTGAGACGCCCCATAATTCCAGACGACAATACGTTCTCATTGGACGCAGACCACAACAATGTACATGACGTCACATAAAACCGAGGGTGCGTATCACAACCTAGTTTCATGAGCCAGACACGCGCAATTAAGGTCAATCCGGGTCACAACCTTTGCGTTGATTGGTCACGAAGATTAACGAACGTGTCTAATGAATATTCGGACGCGCCAGTTTAAGACCTTGTCTTGTCGTAGACTCTAAGGCAAGAAGCGTAGTGGAACCCCAGGAGTCTGGGACGCAGACTAAGCGTCGAGTGGGGGTAAGTTTTTCGGTGCGTGAGGACTTTTTGTTGTACAGGCTCTTTTTTAATTTTTTTTTCCAGCCTAGGTTTTTCGGGCTTTTCTCCGGAACGGTTGGACATATCAACATGAAATTTTGGGAATGATGGATCAAGTTTGGACACAATTACCGATCCAGTTTGACGCGCATGCCCAGTGTTGGAGGCTTATGGGATCGATTTTTCGTCGATTTTCCCCCCCATTTTTCTGTAACTATCTCCTCAATAACTACTGTAGTTACGAACATATGATTTACATTGTTGTAACAAGCAATTATCGTAGCATGGAATAGGCGAAAAAATACTTGTTTTCATCTTTTGTACTTTGTATAATGTCATGTATTTTAGAGTACCTATCGCGATTTTTGCTACGAGTTCTCTCCTCGCTGATATCTCTGATACGGCTGTATTTACGAACATGAATTTTGTCAGTATTAAGAACTTGGCCTCGTGATGATGATTGTAATAGTATTTTAAGCATTCACAGTATTAAAAAACAGTAAAAAAGACGTTTAGTTTGAATGTTTTCTACTGCTTAAGCTTAGCGAGCAGGCTAACTGCATGACATGTCTAAGTAGGCCAAACCTTACGTAATCGACCAGAGGCGATCATCCCTTCTCCCGCTTTGCATTAGTAAACCTTACGTAATCGACCAGAGGCAATCTTCCCCTCTCGCTTTGCATTGACTTGGCTAAGGGGTCATGTCAAAACACATGCTAAGCGGTCATGTCAATACATCTAAGCGGCAGCAGCTTGTGACATCTATCCAAAAAATAGTGCGCGTTACCAGCACCCCTCGCTGATATCTATCGTAAACGTGTGCGGCGCATAGGGTGCCTTAACGGTCTGTGTATATACCGTCTTTTCCTTTTTCGTTTATCAAAACCCAAAACCAAAAATGAACAACAGTAACTAAACCATAAACCGTGTTTCATATGCGCCGACAAAAAACGGATAACACTAAACACATTCGTTTTTCGTTTTTTCATTCGGTCAAACGGAATACAAGTGGCGCTGCAGTCGGCGATGTTTTTACTGATACAAGCGGCTGGAAAGGTTTGTTAGCTTTCGCACCGGACGTCCCCCATGCAATCAGAGAGTAGACGAGCCGCGATCTTTGCATAACTATAGTTACATACAATAGCGACTTGGAAGCTTGGCATCGGGAACCGAACCCCTGTATATATATGTGTGTATTTATATGTGAGTGCGCGTGCCTATGTGAGTGCGCGTGCTATATATATATATTTTTCTAGATGCGTTATGCAGCACTTTAACCCTAACGCGTTTTCTAGGACGCGCGGCAAATGTTGAAGCAGAACGGTATATATTCATATTACCGTTCGACCGGATCTACACTCACTCATGACGCGCACCGAAATGTTTATCGCATCATATCACTGCCAAAATCCAGGTTGAAAAGTTGGTGGGGGGAGATATTTCTGGTGGTTAAGACCCTATGTTGGTCTATGGTAATCGTCAAATCAAGTCGGTCGTGCTGGAGTATACTTGTTTAATATTGTCAAAGCTTTGGTCATATGGCCTACAAATTTGAAGTATGAAGGCATTTGAATAGCAGTGTAGAATACTTACAAAATAAGATGAAAAGCTTCTAACCCGCTTCCGCAACATATTCAGGTGAGTGACCCCACCAACGAGATGGTAAAGGCTTATTAACAATAAAATGATTTTTCAAAATAACAGTTGGAATATGCAGACAGCCATAATATCTATATCAATCACTTCTGAAGCCACATCACCGAGTCTGCCAGACGGTCCCGCGCCGGGCACCACTAGTCCTGAATGTTATTGTGGTATGCTGGTTATTCTTCCAATACCGAATACTCACCATAGGCAGAATAACATACGTACGATAAGACGGAAGATATAAGATCATCAGTTCAATTCCATTATATCTAAGATAATGTGCTTCTGATATGTTAGTTACATGGATTGACTGCGACATGTACGAGTTTGCCAATGGAATTCTTATGGGTTCTATGGTGTTCTATGTGAATTAACTTGCCCTTGAAGCCTTCATTCGCGGAATATCTGGTATGTTTCGATTATTCTGAATTGATTGTATAAAGGGTATTTATTAGCGTTACTGCGGTACATTCACCACACACCTATCATCATAACAGAATACCACATGCTTCATTACCAGAACTATCATCATTATAACGCACAGTTTCACACTAGAGTTCCAGACATCAAAACAAGAACCGTAAACCATATAACCACTTTGCAGAGGAGAACGCCACCACCGCTCTGACCCCTATACATGGCGTACATAGCCATATTGAGATCTGGTCTTGAATCACACCTTTACGAGTTCCTGACCATAAGAGACGGCCATTAAGACGGAAGGTTGAAGCTTTTGGAGGGTCAAATGCATCGCCTTTCCTAACTGGACGGCTGTGATAAGTGTTCTCCAAGGATGAGGCTGAAAGCCCAGGCCATTTGTAGCGTAACACAACTAATTACATGACGACTAACTTAGTAATAAATCAGGAAAACACCAAAAGATATGGACTTATGTGAGCAGCATCTGTAAATCACACAGCATTCAAATTCAAGCAACGAAGACATATGTTCCGTAATACGCATAATTTTTTGTCACTTTTAAGATAACACTATATGTGGTCGATTGTCCCAAATTATCTCCTAAACGAGTTGGTTTATATTTTTAAGCGTTCAGCCAAAGGCAAATGGGTGTAAGGTTGAACCTTAAGTGCATTTTGCGAGGTGTAGTCTGAGGGAAGAGGTGTGAGATGGAGCCTATAGGAAGGGGTGAGATGGGGCCTGAACGGGTGTTGGATAGAAAGATAAAAAATTTTTCTTCATAATAACTCTCATTCGATGTTGCTCCAATCTTAAGGTACCGGGCGAAACAGGACTGCTGTATATCGTCCATCCAAAAAGAAATTCCCCAAACAATCTTTCTCATCAGAAACGTCTACAACGACTGCCATACTAAGTTTGAACATGATGACAATAAATTAGAGGTAGCTTAGTATTGTGGAGCTATGTGTTGTTTCGAGGATTCTGCATGGCCTAATCGTAGTCATGACATTTCAGAGCCTCTTGTGGTTCACTCAACAGTATTAAAAGATCACATGTGCAGTGCCGTAGGCATCAGGCTTGCAATCAGACGACTGCCGACAATTAGTTCAAAAGCATGGGCTGCATCCATAACCCCTAGTCAGACAACAGGAAAACCTGCACAAGACAGATGGACTGAATTCTTAGATATTTGAATTCAAACAGAATGAGTCACGTTTACTAGATGCTGTAGTAATGAGGAAAATATAGGTTAAACAAATGAAAATTATTGTCCTGATAGCATCAGATATAACAAGACAATTCAGTGCCAGAACTTCCCTGTCCTGCAACATTGATAAAACTTTCTTGTAAATCAATTTTAGAAGGGATATCTTGTATATTATCAAAAGTATGCTTACTTTCCATATGATGAATTTCTGCACACAAAAGCGATATTTGAGCATCATATGTTTGCAGCAACTAGCTTATAGACAAATAGTACAAAGAAAGCATAATAACGTGCAACAAGGACACGATTGTCCTTGTGAGTGCATTTATATCCACTATGGATGAACCGACCCTAGGATTCTCTGAGCCATTTGATATCAGGTATATAGGGAGAGGTAAAGAAACCTGAGCACACCATCACCCCGTTGAAATAATCGGTTCTACCGTCTGCTACCCTCCTGTTCCTCCTTGTCCATTTCTTCTCAGCGATCTCCGCATTCGCCACTTTACGGACTTCAGCACCGGATGTCACATGCTTTCAATACAATAGTTCAATATACATCCAAACGATGTATAATTTCCCAAGGTGTTTGAAAAGGGCAATCGGCTGGTCACTGTTGGCATATAGGATAAAACAAAAGTTCACATGACATGAGATATGACGGCTTCTGCCAACCATAGCTAGATCATTACAACGGGCTGTACATTTTCTAATACACGAGCGACAGTGGTGCTTGTGACCTACATCGAAACACAAAAATAACTGTAGTCTGGAATAGCCTGGCATACATATGAGCCATCTCAATAAATCAGTCTGGCCCCCGGCTCTTACACGTATGTAGATCCTTACTGAAGTGTGTATGGTTACTTTTTATGCGATCTTAGCAAACCACTTGGTCGTGAAAGTTATCGATCAATAGCGTTTGCAGCTATCCAAAGCACCATCCACATTTCAGTGAGGGTGTACCCTAACTTTTTATAAGGAAATGGTTTTGATGTGAGGCAGGGCTTTTGGAATATAATCGACTATGAATACACCGTTATTTAGCAACACCGATAATGAGGGCAATGGTTTGCTACAAGTATGGTACCAATACGATTTCACATTGGAAGCTACATTTAAAATGTAATCGCTACCACACAAAAACGCACATATGAGAGCCAAAAACCTGTGTGCAGTTTTACTTAACAGCAGCAACAACAACAAGAACAATACCAACACAGGTTATCACAACTGCATAACCAATACACTGATTGAACTTTAACCTTTCCAGGGGAGCAGTCCATTATGAAGTAGTCAGGTTTCGAACATGATTTAGTCCTGTCATCGACAACAGACCAGTTACGGATTTGCATAGAGAATTTCCAAAGTTATTAACATTAATATCAAACCATGATGTTTACAAAAAAGCATGATTTTATCACAAGTACTATTTCCCTTGTTTAGATTCAGTAATGTTAAATAGAACGCAAGCATTGTCGATGGTCGAAGATCATGCGTACCTTTTCTACTTGCAAAGTAATCAGACAATAGATATTGACATGATTTTATTCATGGAGTTTTGCATCTTGTCTATAACACTCTTCAAAATTGCAGTTTAAAACTGATTGCTGTAAGGTTTGCATACCACTTAAATGAAAAATAGATGAGAGTTTGTAAATTAGATTGATTCCATTGTCATTAGTCATTAAACAGCAAACCATCACAGACTTAAACGCTTGCTGGATTTGTAGATCTTCCATTCAATGATATCAAGCATAAAATGAGCGCAATGGGTCTGAAATGATTATATAATTACACACACAATACGTAAGGATGACTGTTGTATGACGTTTAATATCGTAGCACTATGTACCATTAAAACCATTAACATCCTATGATGTTGATCAAGCTGGTTGATATAGATTTGACAGTACAGAGATAGTATATATGACAATATTATATATATCTGATTACAGAATAGATAGTGTTAAGATGATAGCAAGTGTTATCCAATGTCGACATTTCTCACTGCTTAGTACGAAATCGAATTCAATCATTCTAAATGAATGCCTTCTCTTACCACCATTTCACAGCGTTTTGGATTGTTCATTCTAGTTAAAGACATATTTGGCCAACAGTACAGCTAGCAGCAAAACGAGAACAATTCCCCCTACGACAAATATGAAAAACCACTTCACCGTTTTCCACACAGCAACACCGAGGTCGCTCTTTCCACCAGGTAAAGGTGACAGGGCCATTTTGAAGTCATCCCCAGCTTGAATGACAGCCTGGCGAGCTCCTGACCACTTGTGGGGACCATTCAGACGGAAGGCTGATGCTATCGGGATGTTGAATAACAGCGCTTTCCCCAACTGGAAATCTCGGAGTAATGTTCGCCATGGATTTGGCTTGACACCGAGGAAGGAGGCCAGGTCATCTTGCGTTTCGAGCCAGCTTTCCTGAAATGATTTATATATGTAGCGTTCTCCGCGATAACTATTTATTTTTGTAATATCACGGGGAACTTAATATTTTCAAGATTCTATTCCGGACGAAAAACATGTGAGAATAACATATTGCTTAACAATTGTGATGAAGGTAATGCTTACCTGAGGGAAAAAACAATTGCGTCCCGAAGCCGTCACATCCACATTGACACCGGCGCTGTTCGTACGGACCCAGCGTTCCATCACCTGCTGCTTTGGATGCTTGAGTCGACCTGGCCTCGCATAACACAATCTTTATGATTGTTCAATACTTAAATGCTTACAAATCATTATCAAACAATATTGTTTTCTGGACGTTATAAACACATATGATCAGAATGTCAGTTCCCTTGAAAAGTTTTCAAAGAGTAAACCTGCTAAAACAGCGGCACAAGCTCGGGCTTGCAATTCGTTCAGTATTATATTTGGATTGGCAACTTTCAAGAGGCCAACAAAGCAAAGTCCCTCATTGCTTGGCGTTGTTGGAAACATATATTTATAACATGAAGGAAGGCCCTCCTTCGAATAAGGCAATAGATCTTGGTCAAGGAAGGGAAATGATATGTCATATCCAGTAGCCAGTACAATGGCATCCACATCTTGCTGCGAGCCATCATCGAAACGCACGCCAGTCGGACCAATTCCTGTGACATTTGGCCGCAACTTGAACTTCCCAAAGGCAAGATTTGTCCGGAACTCGTCACATGGCGTCGGCAGATCTAAACCGAATCTAATCAAACAAGGACGCTATGCACTTATATATGTATCCTGGGATTTGCAAGCATTCAATAATGAAACTTGGGAACAATTCATTGTTAATACTTACGGTTTCTTAGGATCGATCCCAAGGTAAGCAGAATCCACAACCATTCTGCTGTACCATTTAAACACGGCCTTGTGCAGAGAAGTTGGCACAAAGGTTTGAACAAGAGGACTACCAACAACATGTTCAAAAGTAAGGTTGAATGGATACAGTCTCGATAGAAGCCAAGCCCCACTTCGTGAAGACAAATACACCTGTGTACAGAATGTTGTTTAGAAGGAGCAAATATTTTTTTGCGACTTGATTTTGTTTGTTACACAAAATGAATAGATAGCACAGCGACATTGGCCGGTTCATTACACATCATCAACCCTAAATGCATACCCAATGGCAATAATGGAATGAATACCTCTGATGCCTTGCCACCAAGCTGACAAGCCAATTCACACCCGGAAACCCCAATTCCTACAACAGTAATCTCAACGTTACAACCGCAAGTAGACATAAGGTTAACAGTCAGTCCGAGATTACCATGCTCACAAGTGGACCCCATTACGACATGGTTTGTAAATATATAAACATTCTCACCAATAATGACGACCCTTTTCTGTTTGAATTGATCAGATTTGCGCACATGCGCAGTGTGAGTAATTGGACCCTTGAAGTCCTTCATGCCTGGAATATCTGCTAAGTGTGGTTCATTTAAGAAGCCAGTGCAAACCATGACCCCATCAAAATAATCTGTTTTATCCTCTCTTTCCCCAGACTCCCTCCAAGTCACCCTCCATTTCTTCTCAGTAACCTCGGCATTTTCCACTCGTTTGATTTCAGCGCCGAACTTGATATGTTTCCTCAAATTGAAATGGTCGACATAATCATTGATGTACTTGGCGTACTCTTTGTGGCCGACGTAAAGGGGTTGGTGTCTCTCAGTGTTTGGAAAGTCACTGAATATATTAGTCAGCCGAGTTGTAAGCATAACCAGGGTGTCATTAGCACAACTTCTTTTTCCATCTTCTTCTGGTGTATAATACCATAAACCTCCTAATCCTTGATCTTTTTCAAACGCCACGGGCTCTAAACCCTCTTCCAAACAAGATTTGACAGATGCTATGCCGCTAACACCCGCTCCAATAACCGCAATTCGCTTGCTCCCCATCTTGGCCAAACGTACAATGAAGCTGTCCCCAAAGACATACAATCTACACCATAAACAAAAGTCTAGGTATGGCAGGCACTTTATACATTATGCCATAGCAGATCCTTCACAGCTTTTGACCCACAAAATTGATGATTGACTTAGCCATATATTTGTCAGACTATGCATCGAAACTGACATTGATATTGTGCATTAAGTCAATCAGGTTCGACTTGATATCGAGCGTTCATGGGATCATCATCATTTGATGGTTTTAACAAATCAGTCTTTTCGTGAAATTTGACACATAAACGAGCGTTAATCGTTGGCAAATTTTCATGGTTATTGGAAACCATCCAACTACCAAACTTTCATTGTCTCCAATAGATGTTGCCAGCGGAAATGGTATCAATATATTGCACCAGCCGTTATTTTGTACGCAGTTTAGACCACTTCTGCCTGCCATCCATAGCTATTGGACATTGGAACGGACTGTATTTTAACACTTAACTTCATCTCTGGCAGTTGTGGGGACGATGAACTGCCGAAAGTTACATAACATATAACAAACAAAGATTATGACAGAGGAAATGTTGTTCATAGGTTCCACCGAGATTTTGAAGGTTTTTCCCAATCCTATTATCCGCCAAATATGCACCCTCTTGCTGGAGATCTTCTGGTCTCTCTGCACCACTTTCCCTGTTAGCCGATTCTTCTTACTAAAAAAGGTTGGTATATTTACGGTGACATCATATGGAGCAAATAAGTCCTGCATGACAAAGCCCTTGTCAGCCATTACCGAGTCACCCTGGTCACACATTTCTGGTAGTTTGCTCCTTTCCATCATCCGCCAGGCACTAGTTGCGCCGCCATAAGAGGGAGACACATAGGACACAAGGCCTCCTGGTGTAGCTCCCACCACCACCTTCACTGTGTTACGGTTCTTGTACGTAGAACAGGTGGACTAGATAACGACATACCTGGGTCTCTTTGATCTCGTCATGGCCAGTTGTCCGTCGCCGGCCGGCTCGTTTCACAGCGTTTCGGAGATGCTCGTCCGCTACGCACAGCACATTACCCTAAATGTCGTCACCATCAAATATCTCATGACCGCGTGACGTAGAGCGAGAAATTTTATTTGTCGAAGTGAAACAAAATGGAATGGAATCTCTTATATTTACGCGTAAACCGCGAAGTAAGCACATTACCTGATAACTTCCGGTCGAGCTTGGGACCACATTGCTCTGTGCCGCAACCTCTCGGACAAAACCGCAACGTGGTCTCCCATACGACAGCCCTCTTTGGTAATGCTGTTAAAATATAATTAATGGCATAGCGGCTAGATTTATTATCCATATTTTAATACTTCCCATTTTATAGTAAAATATTTCTTTCAACACCATTATAACTAACTGAATTAGGAAAATACTATTTGTGGAATTATTTTGAACATCATCATATAATCTATTATTGTTATGTGCCTATGTGAGGCAGTATTGGTGCATGTCCAAGCTACTCTGGGATCATTCAAAATTCAAAATCAAATAATATGTCGTGCTGTCTCTTTATTTTTTAACTCATATTCCAAATTCCCTTTCACTAAATTTTCAATTAGTTTAACAAAGTCAATTTTCAAAATTCAAGGTTAAATTCTAAATTGATTGAACAGTGGAGTTCAACTTAATAATGATTGCGGAGGATGTTATTATACTATTGAAGCTCATACGTCAGCACGACTGTCTGGATTGCAACCGACCACTTGGCGGGGAGTGGTGTAACCCTGATAGAAGCAATCCTTTTAGCATTGATTCGCATGCGGGTCCACCCTTCAAGTAGACCCGCCGTGTCACGTCGGGATTGTTTAGCGTGGCCTAGTGTGACGCACACTGTTTTATCACATTTGGGTTACCGTTTCGTGTCTGTACCTGCGTTTGAATGATTAATGTATTTTTAATGGCAAATGTTCATTGGTGGTTTTCTTTATGTATTTCGCTATTTAATGTGTATTGCAAACTTATTTTATTGTTTTGATGGTAATAACTTTAATATTTGTCGTTTGTTATGGTCACATGACCCATTCTAACTGTATTTTACCTGGGGCATGAGGCCGTCAGGGTAGTTCCGAGTAACCTCACCAACTTTTCGGAGAAATTCGGACCATTCAAGCCTTGGTTTTATTCTGATTAGTCGGGAAAACATTTGTGGTACTGAATTTGTGGGTGTCGTTGCTCGTAATAGTTGCGTTTTGGCCCTGTTAGTTTGCATTTGTTTAGTTCTCGGGTTTTGGCGCCCAACTGTAGAGGGCTTCGTTAGCTTGATCGCTGGTGTTGGGGTGTCGTTGCTCATAATATTTGCATTCTTGCCCTGTTAGTTATTTATTTGTGTAGCGTTCTGTTTCGGCGCCGAAATCTAGAGGGCGTCGTTAACTTGGTTGCTGGTATCGAATTTGTTGGAATCTGTCGTTATTTGATTTGTGTAGTATTAGTAGTTAATAAAACTTTATTTACATAAAGTGTCACGGTTCTTTCATTCGGTGGACTATTTCCGGTCGTTCGCTTGTTTAAAGCTAAGTTTTTTTGCGAACTAGTTTATAGAGATTGAAGGCAAACACAGGGCGTTCCAATTCGCCAGCAATCTGTCAGGGTTCGCGCTACTCTGTCGGGTCGCCGGATGCAAGCCAGCTGACCGGGGCCTCTTAATAAGGGCCACATGTGGGTCAGCCAAAAGGGAGATTCTTCTAGATAGAGACAAGATTCAGATCGAGATCTTAGGGAAACTTCATTGTTGAAATCTAAATAAATCCATTAAGCAACTGTCCTGGACTCGTGTTATTTCTCTGGCTAGTCCCTACTCCAGCAACAACAAGCACTGGCTTCTTAAATGAACCACACGTAGCAGATATTCCAGGCATAAAGGTCTTCAAGGGTTCAATTACTCACACTGCGCATGTGCGCAAATCTGATCAATTCAAACAGAAAAGGGTCGTCATTATTGGTGAGAATATTAATTTGTATACAAAGCATGTCTTAATGGGGGCCACTTGTGAGCATGGTAATCTCGGACTGAATGTTAACCTTACGTCTAATTGCGGTTGTAACGTTGAGATTACTGTTGTAGGAATCGGGGTTTCCGGGTGTGAATTGGCTTGTCAGCTTGGTGGCAAGGCATCAGAGGTATTCATTCCATTATTGCCATTGGGTATGCATGTAGGGTTGATGACATGTAATGAGCCAATGTCGCTGTGCTATCTTTTCATTTTACGTGACAAACAAAATCAAGTCGCAAAAAAAGAGTTGCTCCTTCTAAACAACATATTGTACACAGGTGTATTTGTCGTCACGAAGTGGAACTTGGCTTCTATCGAAACTGTATCCATTCAACCTTACTTTTGAACATGTTGTTGGTTGTCCTCTTGCTCAAACCTTTGTGCCATCTTCTCTGCACAAGGCCGTGTTTAAATGGTACTGCAGAATGGTTGTGGATTCTGCTTACCTTGGGATCGATCCTAAGAAACCGTAAGTATTAACAATGAATTGTTCCCAAGTTTCATTATTAAATGCTTGCAAATCCCAGGATAGCATATATAAGTGCATAGCGTCTTTGTTTGATTAGATTAGATTTAGATCTGCCTACGCCTTGTGGCGAGTTCCGGACAAATCTTGTCTTTGGGAAGTTCAAGTTGCGGCCTAACGTCACATGAATTGGTCCGACTGGCGTGCGTTTCGATGATGGCTCGCAGCAAGATATGGATGCCATTGTCCTGGCCACTTGATATGCCATATCATTTCCATTCCTTGACCAAAACTATTGCCTTATTCAAAGGATGGCCTTCCTTCATGTTATAAATATATGTTCCCAACAACGCCAAGCAATGAAGGACTGCTTGGAATCACCCTCCCAGTGTAGGGGCACTTTATCTCCAACAGCACAACCTCCTCAGGATGCCCCCGACAGACAGCATCTACCCCACCCCGCCGGATCGGGAGCACACAAAAGCCATCTGGTGAGTAGGCCATTGCGCCACCCTGAATATAGATATTGTTTCCATAGACCTTGGTGTCGTACACCTTCTCCAATACCGCAATTGCAACCTCCTCAAAAGTCATACCCCAGAGGCAGGGGGCGCGAAAGCGAACATCCTCGTTGCTAGTTTTTTTTCAGCCAGCTTCTTGCTATAGCTGCTGAAGTAGTTTTGTCCTATGATAGCAGAGTAGTCACTTCCTCCAATGCAGTCCTTCCTCGTGGTCTCCCACTGGTCCGTATTTTGCTTGACTCCGGTATGATCGTTGTAGAAAGATTTTATCGCCACCTCCATTATACACAGCAAACACCACTCTTTAAATGGTCAGTCGGTCGGCTGCACTTACCGTGGTACCGGCACGATAACTTCCTGCGACCAAGTGGTCGACCTAGGCGGTGAGGGGGTGGAGACGCCCTAGCCAACGTCTTAGACTTAATGTCGCTTTTCATTCGAGTACATTTTTCGATCTCGGCCGAAACGAGCTTAAACTCATCGTCTGAGATAAAGTCGTCTTCAAGCGCCGCCGAAATAATATCTGTAACTGTGTTTAGTTTGCTCTGTGCCAGAATTTGAATCTGGTTGTGCTTCTTTACCTTTACCGACAGCCGCCGGCTGATGACCTTTCCTGCGATCGCAACAAGCCCGCACACAGCCCCCGTAGCACCCAAGATTTTAGCAATAGGGGCAGCAACCACCGTAGACATCAGACCCGCACTACTTGCGCCAAGACACATACCCACTGCAACTAAAGCAGTGTCTACAGCGTTCACTGAGTTTACTGCACACCTTTATTTTTTATACATAGCACCATATTTTTCAATTTCTTTCTCAAGGTATTGCTTCTTGAGACCGATCTCATTCAGCCGATAGGAGTGGCCTGGATTCTCATCAGGCGACGCAGTTGGTTGTTGTTACATACTACACCTATAGGCACATAAGTCTTTAAGTCAAGTTCAATAAGGAGCGATGCTATAGACCAAGTTGCCCCTCTGTTTCCAGTGTTTGTAGAAAAGTTAATAACGTCACCTTGTTCCAGCTGTAAAGGTTGGTCTAAAGATATTACTACAGCTCGTTGGTCAGCAGGCTTGTGTATCCCTATCGATTGATTTATCCCATTTATAACAGAAACGACCGCCATAACACCAGTATCAGCGCCCACAACAGAAGACAAATCCATACGAAGGATTTTACCACTGGATAACATTGTATATCCAGCGCTTGAGTCTTGAGAGGTTCGACCCCTGGCCCCATCACCAAACGACCACTCATATCTTGTGCGAAAAGTGCCACTTGCTTCTGCCCAAATAGCAATGAGGGGTTTCGTTTTTTCAGCTACGTGTTGTCTCAGGTCCCTGCGCTGCTGCCTATGTCTGTCATCAACATACTTTTATATGCAGCATCCTTTGGCGAAATCGGGTCTCCCAGCTGAACGATTTTATTATCTCCCATTTCAAGGTCTCCAGTCATAGTACCGCCACCTTTATCTATTTTTTGTGAGTCTACATAGATCTATGTCTGGGCCATTCTTGGTGCTCAGGCGCAGACTCGCTCAGAGATACTAGGTGTTGGCAAGTCCTTTGATGCTCAACAGCAATTTCGGCCTAACGTTGAGGATGCCATCAACTCCCCAGTGGACATTCCGTCATCCATCCGCAGGTATCAGAACGTCCTCCAGAATGCTTCCTGAAAGGTTGATTATGTGTTTGGAACAGGCCTTTACATGGCTCCGTCGGATATGAGCCTCACCATTGGACACGTTGCTGGGTACAACAATCTGATTACCATTGCAACTGAGGAACCGCAAATCGGCAGCAATACTGATGTCAACGTGGTTGCTGTACCTCCAGACAGAGGAAGTTTTAACCCTCAACCCGCCACGCCGAAGACCCTCCACCCGCTGCTCCGCCATCTATGCACGAGGATGAAAAAACCACTCTTATTGTAGCTCTCGGAGTATCTGTAGGATAACTCCCCCCACCGCCACAGCTGCGGCCCATACATGTTCTGCCATCTAACCAGCCACCTTTGCAGCTGACTTAAGCAGCCATGATACGATGGAGCCAATGATTCCTGGAAGGGCTGCTGCTGCCTTACAGGCTAGGCCCTTCAGGGCGTTTGCCAAGGAGTTCAGCTGCTTTTTAATCCACTCGTTTAAGCCGGGCTTATCAGCTGGCGGCGCGTTGGTGCCGGGGTTGGACTAGTGCTCCCTCCGTCAAAGCAACTACCAGGGTCGAGATTACCAATCCAATCACAGTGAGGATGGAGACGATTGTTATGCCTTGCTCCCGGAACAGGTTGCGCGCACGCTCACCTAGCTTGTGTCTTCGTTAAGAAGTCTGTTGATCGTTTCCCTGATGCCTGGTTAATTTGGGTTCACAGACGTTCACGGTTTACAGAGGCAGCCTTAACACGGACACGCTCATGCTTAGACACTGCCTTCTCCCACCTCGTAACTAAGACTTCAGTTTCTCCTGGGGTTCCCACCTGATCTTCTGTTAACCCAGCAGGCGTTTCGGTAATAGCCCATAATGGACTTGTCGTACTCGAAGTATCTAAAGCTTCGTCAAAGTGGCCAGTCTCCTCATCATCAAAGTTAGTTTCATTCCTCTCCCCTCCCATAGCCCCCTACTCCTCTGGGTCGTCAAATGCTGGGTTATCAAACTCCATGTCTGTGTGTTAAAGATATATTTGTAATTAAGCATTCAACATGAGTACTTACGGACACAAACTAAACCCACACCGCCGGATACGCGAACCACTCGGGGTAAAGGGCGTGCAACAGTCTGTGGTCATTACAAACAATCCAAGCACTATTGACCAGAACCAACAACTGCTGGTTCGCTTCCCCAATCTAGGCGCAGACGACGTCATTGTTCCAGGGAAAGCACGGCTGGCCTTTAAAAATCACGCTGACCTCCGCTGATCTTAACCGCAGTGTTGTGCAAAACCTGGGCTGTGCCGTGGTTAAGAAAATGACAATCAAGATTTCTGGCAATGAGGTCATGTCTATTGATGACAGCGATGTCTATCACTGTTACCACGACTTGTGGTGGACTGCCTAGGAGAGACAGGGCCTCCTGTACTAAGGCATTGACATATCAGATGACAGAAACACAACTAAGATACGAATGGGTGCAGGAGACAAGGACGAGACTGAGGAAGAGGACAAGGCCGCGGCCGATGTTTATGGTAACAGGTTCTAAGTTCCTCTTGATTTTGAACTCCTTGAGAGCCTAATGCCATTCTACCAGAGTGTGCTTAGTGACAGACTTGAATACGAGCTAACGTTCAACGACTACAGCCGCGTAATTCACACGTCAAGCCAATCCAGCTACAAAATTTATGGCATCTCCTTGGAGTATGACATGGTTACCCAACCAGAATTGGCCCGCATGATACGCACCTAGTACACAGGTCGGCTCTCGATTCTGTATGACCGTGTTCTTCGTCACAGGAAGCTTGTATACAATAAAAAAAGATACACTGTGGAACATCAACCTGAAAGTGCCTGCTCTGAGCATGAAGGGCATCCTACTGCTCTTTGAAGACTCAGCCAATGTCTCATACGCCAGGAAGACAGAGTCGTTCTACAACCCAAAGATTACAAAAGTTGAGGTGACTATTGAGGGCATCCCCAACCAACTCTATGCCCAGGGCATGCGCGGCTACCAGCAGTGGGATGAAGTGAAGAAGGCCTTTGCAGCAACGAGTAAACGAGACCCAAGTGTAGCAATAGCTGTAAAAGACTTAGCATTATCGGGCGTGTCCCTAGGAGAGTACCTAACCAGTAAGTATGCTCTGTGGCTCGACTTAAGGACGAGTGATGACGACCAGCTGCACGGTAGTGGTAGGGCCGTGGAGAATGCGTCTGAGGGTATCACCATTCAGATCACAAAAATAGCAGAGGCGGCCGGCGCATTGAACGTTTATATGTATATTGTAATGGATGCACAGCTTAACACTAAAGATGGCAGGTTCGTCAGCGCAGTCTACTCACAAGGTTCTGAAGCCGAAAACTGGGGTTTCATGTCCCTGTTCGGCAATTGTTTGTGGGCAGACAGGATGTGGGAAAACCGCATTCATCCTCGACCTACTTGAAAGGCCCTTATTCGGTGCCTTCGAGCATATTGTAATCCTCTGCCCTACAATACGTTACAACGAGGCCTATCAGACACGGTCATGGTGTGGGATGATTCAGAGGTCTACGTCTTTGATCCAGAGGAGTGGCTCCATGACCACCTGAGGGCTTTGTACCATTGTTTTAAGGGCGAGCCTACCCTCTACATTATTGATGACTGTTCGGCAACAAAGGCCCTAACCAAGAAGAAAGACATGTTATCCGAACTGGCCTTTAGCGGCCGCCATGCGCGGCGAAGTGTCTGGGTCCTCACCCAGAAATTCAACTCTGTGCTGAAGGATCTACGTGAACAGACCCGTTGGATGGCACTTTTCCACACCAAGGATCGTGACTCGTGTGAAGACGCCCTACGAGAGAATGATGTGATTCCAACGAGTGAGGAACGTGCCACAGTACGCCATCTACTAGCAAAGACCAAGCACGCAAAACTGCTGCTGAAGACTGATCAACCCACTGGATATGCCGTCGATTGAGGTGATGCAGCTGCTGCTTCAGTAACCAATTTAGGTTTCTTCGTCTGGGGAGCAGTGCGATATATTAGACTTCGAAGGTGTATACGTATATTCATGGATCCTGATACCTTTATTGATCAACTCCTTGAACAGGACGCAGCTTGCCCGCCAGCCACAAGGTCTGAGCGAGCAGAACCCTGTTGCACCCCTGGTGAAGATTTATCTTCTAAGAGGCTTGCTGCTGTCATAGTTGGGTGTCAGGGCCGGCAGTACCTCGGCGATCAGCACCTGTCAACTGCAAAGATTGAATCAATGTCTGATGAAGAGATTACAAAGCTCTATGCGAAATATGAAGCTCGGTTGGGCGCTAGCATGACTCTGTGGCAGTCAGTTCTCCAACTGTTTTCTAGCGTTGCTTGTATGTTTCTCCCAATCCGCCTAGAACATCAGCCAAATCGGATTACGGACCTCGAGACTGACCCGTTTGTCGGCCACGCGCTAAGAACTGCCACATGTGAACTTTATTATCACTATGGTATGATGTTGGCTCCGCTTACCACGGCCCTTACAACCGCCAAGTACTGCCAATTTTGAGCGAGCACCCCCGCCATCTGGGACCAGCCGTGCGACACCCCTCCTGCAGAGGACCTGCCTGGGTGCTAAAGGAACAAAATTAGTAGGTAACATGGAGAACACAAATCAAGAGATAGCGGCGGTGACTAGTGATCAGCCTACGCCTCAACCTGCACCAAAGGAGAGACCTACAAAAGACGCTTAAAAGGTTGAGCCAGGTCAAAAGGGCGCTGCGGCTTGAAAAGCTAATCAAAATAGACTTCTTAGAGAGCTGCGGGAGGCTAAGTTTGCGCTACAGTCTGAAATCGGCCCCCTCCTGCCCCCCAGTTTGACCGGGGGTCTGCCCCAGGGCAGATGGGTCTTGGCTAATGTGGCGGCATCACCTTTGTTTGTCGGTGGAGCGGGTGTGTTTGGACTAGCATTGTATTGCTATAGGCAGAGAGTTGTTGCCCCACCCCCTTAACAGGTTGTGCCCAGGGGAGAGCCAGCGAATTCAACACCTCCGGACGCTCAATTAAAGGATCCGTGATGACAACACCAATTACTGGTGGAAAAATGCTCGTCAACGCGCTGTACCACGGTGCAATTGTTTCTGGTATATCAATAGGTTATGCCAAGCTTGCTAAGATGCTTCTGGGTGGCGGGACTCCACGTCCTGATTTCACCCCACGGGACCTGGCTATGGCTATTGCCGATGTATCACTAGCTATGGCCATAAAGGATATGCTAATTAAACAAGGAATCTTACCAGTTGATATACTGAAGTAATTGCCACAATCGCGTTACTTGTTGGAGGTGCTCTTGTTAACGCCCTTGCATTCTCTTGGAGCAACTTTTTATTCTCTAAGTTACGAAGCAGCCATGTGGACGCGGAACGTAAGCGCCATGATATGGCTATCAAGCAGCTTCAATCTGCTCAGGCAGCATGGGCCAAGAAGCGAACTGAGCGTTTAGACTTCATCAATGAGCAACTCCGCCGCCAGGGACTTGCCGAGCATACTTTTCGGGATGTGAACGAGGCTATGCGTGAGTACTACATCATGAAGGGTCAATCCGTTGACAAGCTGCAACTTTCAGACTTCTACGAGCCCTCAGATGGTCAAAAATGGCGTGAAGTGGCGTTCATTATACTGGGTATGGCTGTGACTGGGCTGGTTGCATACAGGCTTGCTAAGTAGGTCATTTGGAGACTCGGGCGTTTACTTTGTATGGATCGTCGCATGCAAAAGATCTACTATAGTCCTAAGGGCTACTGGAAAGGCATAACAGCTATCAAGAAGCTTGCAACGGAAGCGAGGGTTTCTGAGGAAGTTGCCAGGGGGTGGCTAACAAAGCAAGCTATATGGCAAAACTACCTGCCAGTGCCAAAACACATTCCCAGACCGAGGTTTGATGTGTCTAGGCCTAATGAGGTTCACCAAGCCGATCTCTATATTTCTTCCTCATGACGTTGTGACGCGCTGAACTTACAAGTATGCCCTAATGGCGGTGGATGTGGCCTCACACTACAAGGCGGCCTAGGCGTTGGGTACAAAAGAGGGTAAAGAGGTTGCAATCGAGAGGATATACAAGCGAGGACCACTGGGGTGGCCTAAACTACTTCAGGTAGACCCCGGACGGGAGTTTATGGGAGCAGTGAATCAGCCGCTAGCAGGCGCGGCCGTGTGAATATCCATCGAGATCAGGCTATAGTGGAACACTTTTAACCACACCCTTGCTGAGCGGCTCTTTGGACACCAGTATGCCCAAGAGTTAAGGGATACTGGAAAACGATCGACGGAGTGGGTTTCTCGGCTGCAGTCTGTAGTCTCAGCGATAAATAATGAGGTGACCCGCTTGACTGGAAAAAACCTAAAGATGCTATAGAGGCAAAGCGTGTTGCACAAAAGCCCTCTTCAGTCGTACCAGGGCGCCCGCTGGGGGTCAAAGAGCAAAAGCTTCCCTCTGATGTTGGCGTTCGCTACCTCTACCAGCCAGGTGAGGTCGAGCAAGACCACCGACGGCGGGCCACTGACCCTGTGTGGTCACTCAATGTTTACCGGATTGGACGCTCTGTCACTAAACCTGGTGAGCCTGTACTATACGGTTTGTTGGATGGACCATTCCGTGGTTTTGTAAAGGAGGAGCTGCTTGTGGTGCCGTCCCATACCCAGCTGCCACCAGACGGTATTACCAATTAGACAAAAGAAAGATCGGCAGTAATGGAAGCAACTGGAAAATGTCCCTGGATTCTACTCGGGAAGAGAGAACCTTGTGGTAAGCCCTGTAAGTTTGACTATTGTGCAATGCACAGGTATAGAATTAAGCAGGTGATCGTAAATCGGCTTTGTGCAAAGTACCAGAAGGGCATTAAAAATAACCTAGGATTGTGCATGGACTGTGGATACACAAGCACCTTCGTGAGAAGAGGAGGCTTGAGGGCGGGGGTCGCAGGAAGGCCCGGGTGGCGACTCACATCGAGACTGATGAAGGCATGCTAGATAAACCTTCTCGAGCTAGGAAGACCAAGCCCCCACGTCCGCCGGCTGCCCCGGTTACAGATGGTGGTGCCACACCACCTCAGATTAGGAAGACTACTCCTTTACGCTCTCGGCTCAGGAAGGCCACCCCCAGTCTCACTATAGCCGAGAAGGTGGAGGACTTTCTGATTGCGGGGGGAGAGGTGTCCAGCAGTGATGCGGAAAGTTCACCATCAGGAATCAGTGGCCGGTCAGGGGTGGAAGGTGTGGATACACCCACGGTTGAATACGACACACCCCGTCTGCCGGCGGTCTAGGCCGGGGGGTAGGCCTGGGTATGCCCATAGGCTAGGGTGTCTACACCACCCGGAGCTATCCACCGCTTTGTATCAAAGGGGAAGAGGGACACCTTGTTGACGTGCAACCCATATATCTTGTGGCTGTCACTCCGGAGCATGTTCATCCCATGGCGAAAGCGCTTCTGGTCGAACAGCAATTCAAGGTATTGGGCATGGCACAGGTGTTTCTTGACCACTACCTTTTTTATGCTCTTTGCTTTCTTGATTTCCTCCCAGGTCGACATCAGGATGGAGTACATCTTTGGGCGCAGGCCTACATACTCCATGATGGGTACACCACCGCACCCGTCCTTCATCTTTCCTAGAACCCTTGTTCTCGTTGCTGTGGAGCGGGTGGACTGGGTTGTAGATGCGTGCAGATCGAGTATGCACATCCCCAAGTAGACTGGGCGGTTGAGGACCAGGTGGGCCTTGTGTATGTGGATGGCGGCCAGGTCGTCGTCGAATATTCTCTGGTTGGTGAAGGAGGGGCTGGCCATGAGCTTTCTTATTTTGTTGCCATCTGCGGCTTTGACCAGCTTCATGTCAACCCGCTTGCGGAGGTTCTCCATGGTCTTGCCGAAGACAGAGTTGTTCATTAGTTTGTATTGGTCCTTCTCGAAGTCGCTGGATGCGGCCTTGCAGAGATCTGTGTTCTTCCAGATGTAGGGTTCCATCCAGGGGCTTTGGGTGAAGGATAGGGCACGGTGAATCTTGGTCAGCCTCATCCCCAGGTCCAGATACAGTTTGAGGTTCCTGTAGTGGAGTACATATTTCTCCTTATTCCTCAGGTTCGGGACCAGCTTCTCAACCCCTTGGCCGCCGTATTCGTCAAGGAGGTTTCTCTGGTAGTCTGAGAGCCACTCGTTCTGGACTAGGAGCCACTCTGGGGCCAGGGTAGACGTTGTTGTCGTCGTGAAGCTCGGCTGGATACTCCAGGTCGACCTCAAGGATGTACCCAGTCTCGGCATCGTCAGGGTGGGTGCGGACTATTCTGGAGTTCGAGTTTTACCCCTGTGCTCTTGAGTAGAGCGACCCACGAGAGGCCTGGGCTGGTATAGTAGTGGGCTGGGTCCAGGCCGTACTGCTTTAGGCTGGTCTTCTGGAAGGTTTCAAATACGTCGGCCAGGAGGAGGACGTCTGTCCGGAGGTAGAGCTCGTGGTAGTCGCCCATGTTCTTGCAACCGAACGTGCTCCAGACCTTTTGCGTGTGGGCGTAGTCTGTGGCTGATATGCCCTGCTCCGAGAGCTTGCTGTAGAAGTCTTGGATGGGCGGGAGGGGAGATTCAAACTTACCCCAGCTGTCCATGTACTCATAGGGGAATACCCCTTTGCGCAATAGTAACCCTCGCTTTGTCTGGTCTGCTTCATACTCTGCCGTCACAGTGAAGGCATCTGGGCTGTTGGCTGAGACCAGCTTGTCGAGGGAGGCCAAGAGGAACTGTGCACTGTCTATGAAGCGGAGCTGTCCGAGGGATAGGGATATGTACTTCTCCATATTATTGGGTATACAGTTGATGTCTCCCTCTACCTTGCTTATACCCTGCATCAACAGGTGGGAGTCATAGCCCCGCAGGTTGTGGAAGACCACGGGGATGGGGGTTGTCTTGGGGCTCAACCTAAGCTTTAGGTTGCAGGCGTTGTGGGCTGGCCCTCTGTACTTGCCGGTTATGTGGCAGTGGTCATGGACCCGGTTGGTTCCAAGTGGTTTGCTGCAGACGTGGCACTGGGTTGCGGTCTTAGAAGTTGCTTTTGCCAGTTCTGGAAGGTTAGGATGTTTTTCCCTTCCTCTGGCATGTCTACCCACACGGCTGTTTGGCCGACCCCTGCACACTCTGGCTTGTGGGCCTGGAGGATGGCCGAGGTGGTGTAGCCGTGGAGGCAGCGTTCGCAGAAGAATTTGCGGCCCTCGTATTTTGTCTGGTCGTAGAGTAGGCCGTCTAGGTTTTTAATCCAGGTGTAATGGGATGCTCCGTCTTCCTCGATCAGCATGTGGTTTATGCAGGTGCCGGGGTATTTGCTGATCCGGTGGACTATGACGGTTTTCCCATCGCAACCAAATACGTTTAGGCCTAGGTCAAGAGCCTTTTCGATTTTTCCGGCGTGGGAGACCGGGGTGGGGTACGCCAGCCTTTTAGCTTATCTATGAGCCACTGGATGTTGCATTTTGAGGGTCGATGTGGATTCTGGGCAGCTAAGCGGAGGGCTGAGATGATGGACCATAGTATGCATAGGTCGTCTCGGTTCTTTACGTTTATGATGGCCCCTTTATTTGCCAGTGCTGGCGGTAGGGCGAGGTAGGAGCCGCCTTTGAGTGGTTGATACTTCGCGATGTCGATCCAGATGGTTTCTACCGCCTCAAAGACCCACCCAGAACCTAGGTTAACCCACTTCTCCAGCATCTCCTGGATTTGGGGGCCGGCCTGGTCTATCGTGGAGTCAATGTCTTATTTACCTAGAACCGTTTGCTGCTTGTTTCGTAGGAATGGCTCTGTGTACTCCGTGACACCATCTTTGTCGGTCTTGTAGAGACTTACTTTGACTGCGACCTGGGTTTTGAGGCCACCTAGCAGGTACAGCTCCTCTGCCAGAACTTTACGAACTTGGGGTGGCACGTCTTTCTGGAAGAACAGGAGGTCTGGGGCTTAGGAATGAGTCCTGGGAACGTTCATGACCCCGCCTCACAGTTGGTTGTTGATGGCCTGCTTGGTTTTCCTCAATTTGAGGCGGGGAATGGGAACTGGTCTAAGGTTTGTTCGGGGAACTGGGACCGGCCTTACGCGGGGGAGTGGTTTCCTGGAGGCGGGCCTGGGGTGTGGGGCCGGTGCTTTCGCCACTTCAGACCAGAGTCGGGGGGATGGAGTCAGGGGAAGGGCTGGGTCACGGTCCACCATGGTTCTCAGTCAAAGGCGTTTTTCTTTTCGAGTGCCGCGAGGGCGACCTTTGTTCGTGGATAGGGATGCAGTGCCTGGCCGTGGATTTCAGCATAGTCGGCTTGAGCCTGTTTCACGCGTATGTGGTGGGGTGTCATTACTCTTCTGTTTTGTTAGTTCAAAAGGGGGTACAAATGACAAAAAATCAAGTCGTGACGAAACCCCCACCTGCGACTCAAATGGCTTCCGGCCCTCTCCCCTAGCCCTGCGACTCGTGGCGCCCTGCGTCTCATGGCCTCTCATCTAATTTACAAACTGACATCTATTTTTCTTTTAGGTGGTATGCAAACCTTACAGCAATCTGTTTTAAACTGCAATTTTGAAGAGTGTCTTCTACGATATCCATGTTTAGATATAAACTCTATGAATAAAATCGTGTCAATATCTATTGTCTGATTACTTTGCAAGTAGAAAAGGTACGCATAATCTTCGACCATCGACAATGCTTGCGTTCTATTTAACATTACTGAATCTAAAAAAGGGAAATAGTACTTGCGATAAAATCATGCTTTTTTGTAAACATCATGGTTTGATATTAATGTTAATAACTTTGGAAATCCTCTATGCAAATCCGTAACTGGTCTGTTGTCGATGACAGGACTAAATCATGTTTGAAACCTGACTACTTCATAATGGACTGCTCCACTGGAAAGGTTAAAGTTCAATCAGTGTATTTGTTACCCAGTTGTGATAACCCGTGTTGGTATTGTTCTTCTTCTTGCTGCTGTTGTTAAGTAAAACTGCACACAGTTTTTTGGCTTTCGTGTGCGTTTTTGTGTGGTAGCAATTACATTTTAGATTCAAATGTGAAATTGCATTGGTACCATACTTGTAGCAAACCATTGCCCTCAATATATGTGTTGCTAACTAACTGTTTTCATAGTCGATTATATTCCAAAAGCCCTGCCTCACATACCATTTCCTTAGGGTACATCCTCACTGAATGTGGATGGTGCTTTAGATAGATGCATGCACAACGCTATTGATCGATAACTTTCACGACCAAGTGGTTTGCTAAGATCGCATAAAAAGTAACCATACCCACTTCAGTAAGATCTACATACGTGTAAGAGCCGGGGACCAGATTGATTTATTGAGATGTCTCACATGTATGCCAGGCTATTCCAGACTACAGTTATCTTTGTGTTTCGATGTAGGTCACAAGCACCACTGTCGCGCTTGTATTAAAAAATATATAGCCCGGTGTACTGATCTAGCTATGGTTGGCAGAAGCCGTCATATCTCATGTCATGTGAACTATTGTTTTATCCTATATACCAACAGTGACCCGCCGATTGCCCCTTTAATACTCCTTTGGATATCTACCACATAAGTGAAGAGAATTACAACCAAGCGTATTTCATTTCTCGGGGATGGTACGGCGGTAATCAGCTATCAAGTCCTGCATACAGAAGGGTTAAAGCCTGTGGCGTTTGAAAATGTGACGTCGTTTGTATGTATATTGTACTATACACAAGATAAGATTGACAAATGTCTTCAGTGAATTACCCACCCTCACTGCCAAGATCCCATCTATATAGGACACACGAAATTATTAACGTATCTCAACCCATATCATTTTGATTTGAGAAAGCATGTGACATTCGGTGCTGAAGTGCGTAAAGTGGCGAATGTGGAGATCGCTGAGAAGAAATGGACATGGAGGAACAGGAGGGTAGCAGACGGTAGAACCGATTATTTCAACGGGGTTTCTTTACCTCTCCCTATAAACCTGATATCAAATGGCTTCGTGTTCATCCATTAAAAGACAATCGTGTCCTTGTTGCTTTGTTTGTGACATCGGCCATAAATTGTCAAGACCTGTTAGTAATAAGATCCTGGTCGACTGGGTTCGCGTGTGGATGTCGGTCTAATTCTCTTATTGTCCTTGCAAATGGTTTGTCTGGTGGAAACAAAGCATGCATATTCCTACTGTATTCTGTTCACGATGCTTGTCATCTTCACGCGATCGGGGGGGGGGGGGGGGGGGTTGTTTCACAGCCGCGTTGTTTGATCACATCGCTTATGCAGGTCAGTCCCGTTGTCAAGATGACCAGACCAACTTCAGCAAGCTCTGTACTAAAGCTAAAATAGCTAGACACTAGACTGAGGTCTGACATAAATGCCAGACTTTTTCAGAACACTGATATGTTGTGTTGCTTCGCAAAGTTATCTTGGTCAGTCGGGTTTGTATGTATGTTTGTATGCGGACAATTATTTGATCCGCGATATAGGTCGCAATTTTTAGATTTTTTTTCTCATTCAGAACCGATACGTTTTGTTTTGACCTTGACCTGAAACTAAGATCAAGGTCATCGAATAAGTAAAAAACTTAAATCTAGAATAACTCTGATAATAATGGTCGGATTGTTGAATAATTTACATCATTGTATAACCCATTCTAAATATATATATATATATATATATATATATATATATATATATATATATATATATATATATATATATATATATATATATATATATATATATTTATATATATATATATATATGGCAATAAAAATGTTGTTGTCGAAACTTGCCATGCTTAGTTGCATCGTAAAATTTCATGGTTGTTAATGACGTCATTAAATTTTATAAAAATTCCACAAGTTTAACTACCATTCTTGCTATATTTAACGCTTTCATTTTAAAAATGATTACATATTCTGGAAGTTTTATTCAATTGCAAACTTTTTCTAGATATATGTAACTGTAAATAATGCACTGTTATTAAAATTTCTTGTAGCAAAAATCGGTCAAATTCTTTCAATTAATGACAAGCCAATTGTCGTTTGATTTGAAAAAAACTTTATATTTTCTGAAAGCTAAAACCACTAACAAATGACATGTTCCATCAAAATATTCGTCATTTTCGAAGCGCGTTGAGGTGAACTTTGTTTTTTTAACGTAGACAACTTTCGTTAATATTTCAATCGCTTATAAAATGGTATATATCGGTTTAATAGTAATAACAATTGGTTCAATAGTTGTCATGGACAGCGCAAATTGAATTGGAAAATGTGATGATCTATCGTAATTTGGTTTTAGCTCGTCGCCAAGTTCATTAATTGGTAAATTGAATTCTTGTTTCAATGTAGGTCACATATAGCCGTGCACGACGTCTTATTGACGTCGTGCGATAGGCGTAACCGAACACGCGGTGAACGATACACGAGTTCCAATTTTACACGATAATTACACAAATGTACATATAAAGAATAATTTTTCACATATATGAATGTTTATTAACAAGCTGAGTTAGTTTACGTGTGATATTTCGTCAAAGGCGATTTAATCCGGCCAGACAAATTTCATGTTTATTTTGCATGACAAGATCGGTTAGTGCGCACACGCGCAGACAAGGCCGAAACAATACCCCGGCACATGTATACTACCTCTATATACTTAAGTGCCCCCCCCCCACCCGCGGGACCTGCAGCCACATGGCCAGTGATACAGAAACGGCGTAATGTGACGTCATATGTCCAAAACGGGGGTTGCCGTGAACGAAAGTTGTGATTCTAAAAGTTCATGTGACAGTTGCTTAATAATCACGAGACAGTGGATAATCAAAATAGTGTCGTTCAAAGGATATTCAACTCAATTCTCGACATATATAGATACGTAAGTACACAACATTGATGAGAAGCAACATGCACTCGAAATAAAACGCTCACCGCACGACGCACAAAGCCTCGCGCGCACGGTATATATTTATATTACCGTCGTGCGCGGCGAGGTCACATTGCGACATACACCACTGCGCGCCTAGTCAGTCACTGTGCAGCCTTTGTATCTATGGTTTGCAGAAGCCGTCATATCTCAGGCCGTGTGAACTACACTTACATCAGAAATGAAAACAGTAACCACCAGATTGTCCCTTCCATACACCTTGGGTTATCTAATGAATTACTCAATCTGCTTTGTATTCCAACAATAGATTTTAAAAAATGACAACGAAGCGGGTAGCGGTGATTGGAGCCGGCGTGAGCGGTATAGCAGCGATCAAGGCCTGTTTACAGGAGGATTTAGAGCCAGTAGCATTTGAAAAGGGGACATCGTTTGGAGGTTTGTGGCACTACACACCAGAGGAGGATGGGATGAGAATAAGTGTATTCGATTCCATTATAATGAACACGAATCGATTCTCTAATGTCTTCAGTGATTTCCCCAATCCGGCCCGGGAAGATCCATTGTACGTAGGGCACAAGAAATTCTCTGTGTATCTCAACCAATACGTGGATCATTTTGATTTGTGGAAGCATGTGACATTCGATGCTGAAGTGCTTAAAGTGGAGAATGCAGAGATCACGGAGAAGAAATGGAAGTTGACATGGAGGAAGAAAGGGGTAGCGGGTGATACATGCGATTATTTCGACGGAGTGATGGTGTGCTCCGGTTTCTTTAACACTCCTTATATACCTGATATCAAAGGACTCCGTGAGTTTAAGGGTCGGGTCATCCACAGTGGATATTATCGCACTCACGAGTCGTTGAAAGACAAGCGAGTCCTTGTTATAGGTAAGCATACTTTTAGGTAGCTTTGTTCATGTTATGGTCATTCGGCCAGTAATGTCAGTATATGGTCATTCGACCAGTTGCTACAAACATGTAATGTTCAGAAATCTATTTTTGGTGTGAATCTTCATCATATCTAAGTGTAGATACGTTTTTGCAATCTTGGCAATATTTTTCATTCTAAAATGATTTTGGATTTTATTAAATGTTAAGTCTGCGAACCTATGTTGCAGGGATGGGAAATTCTGGCACCGAATTGGCATGTGGACTTAGCGATTCTGCTTCAGAGGTAGGAACTGATGATCTCATGAAAATGATAATTGTTCCTTCAATATTTATTAACCTCGTTGTATTGTATACTACATGTGTTCAAATACCTGAGTATTTAATCCACCTGTCCCGTGCAGGTGTTCCTGTGCTCAGACCAGGGTGTCTGGATGCTTCCGAGGATATTCCCACTCAACTTGCCGTTTGAACTTATGTTTGGCAGCCGTCTGGTAGCAAGTCTGATGCCTACTGCAATTTACATGTCTTTGATGGAAACATTCAGCAGGACCCTAGTAGATAGTGATGGTCTTGGGATACAGTCGAGTCAACCGTAAGAGGCTCTGAGATGCAACCACACTGATATGATATGTCGTTACAGCAACCTAACCTAAATATGCAGCATCGAATTATTGATCTGCTGAAATCTGTTGCAATCTTATCGCTGAAGTAACTAGACGCTTCGATATCTACAAACTCATTTAGAATATCATTTTACAGATTTGGGACAACAGTTCCTACGGCCTGTGATGGGTTTGTATTAAAGATAGCATATGGTAAAGTGCATCTGCGGCCTAACGTTGACAGAGTCGTCCCTACAGGGGTGCAGTTTGAAGATGGTGTTGAACAAGATGTTGATGCTATTGTGCTTGGCACAGGATTTGATACAACATTTCCTTTTCTAGAGGAGTCCCTGTTGCCATTTTCAAAGGATGGTTTGCCGTCGTCATACAAACACATGTTCCCAACGAACCCTGCCAACGAAGGACTGTGCTTTGTTGGTGTAATCCATTGTGCCGCGCCCACCGTGACGCTGTTTGAACTACAGGCTCGCGCATGTGCGGCTGTTTTGGCTGGTTGGTAACAAATATCCGTCTTGTGCTTGCAAGGACCACATTTAGTGGTTAATTCAAATTGATTTTAGATTTTGCATAACAAAACACTCGCCTTCTCCACATGGCTTTGTAAGGTGTGTGATTGTCAGACCCTGGTCGCATACAGCTGCATTTTAGATTGTTCATAACAAAACATACATCTTCTTCACATGGCTTTGTAAGGTGTGTAATTGTCGGATCCAGGTCGCATACAACTGCCAGGCCAAATGGTGATGGAACGTTGGGTCCAACAAGAAAATTCCCGCTTTAAACAACAAGCTCATAACAAAACATGCAACTTCCCACCCGTAAGTTTTCTTTGCGCCAGTAAGTCAATATTTGTTAGTGTTTTCCTGATTGATTTCTTTGTAAGTCCCCATCCAATCAGTCCTATCACCCTGCAGCTTCCCTGGATCCCAGTGCAGGATGATCTGGCCAAATTCCTGGGCGTTCAACCTCATCCTTGGAAAACACTTCTCACTGACGTCCAGTTGGGAAAGGCGCTGCTTTTTAACATGCCAATTGCCTCAGCTTTCCGTCTGAATGGTCGTCACAAATGGCCAGGAGCTCGCCAAGCTGTGATCCAAGCTGGACCAGATCTCAAGATGGCTATGTCAACCATGTATAGGGGTCAGAGCTATGGTGGCGTTCTGTTCTACAAAGTGATTAAATGGTGCATCGTTCTTGTATTTGCATTTGTTATTCTTGTTTTGATTTTTGGAATTCTATTAGGAAAATATGCATTTCGATAAATGGACCAATCTAGGCATATGATATACATTTATGATGAGTGTGTGGGGAACGCTACGTCATTAAAATACCTCTCATACAATCGATACAGTTTTTGGCAACTGGTAAGTGCTTTTCATTTTGATAAATCGCTCTTGATTGGATTTTCTTTAAACATTTCCACATCGGGCAAGACACAATCCAATGAATGCAGAAATATGATGTCGTCTTATTAGCATATGTCATATTCCATCAATGCGCTGTATTAAATTGGTGGATCGCCAAATTATTGCATCGTATTCCTGTTACATGTATTGGTGTATTCCTGCTCATGTGTGTATTGCCACATTCAATAAAGGCACAACTGATCGCAAAGAGGCCATCACTCATATGTGCCATATTTCGCCTCCATCATTTCGATCATCTTGGTGATCGGGTACAATGTGATCCCGCATGCACAATGACGTTCTAAATCAATGACGCTATCAAAGTGAATGACTCTCAGGCAAACGCAGGCAGCCGTGAACGCGATTCCGTCTCAGTTTTGATACACGTCGCTTGGTGAACCATCCGCCATTGATCGGATTCAGAACATTTTACATCTACTGTCGGTATGCGGCTTGCTAACTATACCTAATATTGTCACTGGCCATTCTAAACCGATTTCCTTAGATTATCTGAACAAGGTTTTTGCAGCTAGTGTTCTATGACCTGATGAAACCTCATTGCTTCCTTGAACGTTGACACTACGATACAGCATAACAGTGATTGGTGCGCAAACTAAAGCAAAAAGTAAGCGACGAATGATGTCAAACTCCATTTAGCCATGAAGCATCCGGTATCAACAGTAGACGTGATAAGACGGGTAACGATTCCACGGTGAAAGTGTCAGAACCTTCAACCTATATACCACTGCGAAACTTTAACCATCAATAAATCTGCTTCTCACCACTACCGTAGACGAGGTATCCAGAAGCGAATCTGTGGCGGTCCATTTCGCTTCATCAGATGGCATGCAAGCGCGATACCGTCATCGGGACCGACGTGGGCGGTACAGCACACATCATGTGCTGTGTAGAAGCTATGGTATTCGATTGAGGTAGTCTGTGGGTGTTCTGCAGTGTGTTGTGCAGATTGAGGTAGTCTGTGGGTGTTCTGCCGTGGGTTGTGCAGATTCGGGTAGTCTGTGGGTGTTCTGCCGTGTGCTGTGCCGATTGAGGTAGTCTGTGGGTGTTGTGCCGACTGAGGTAGTCTCAGGGTGTTCTGCCGTGTGTTGTGCAAATTGAGGTAGTCTGTGGGTGTTCTGCCGTGTGCTGTGCCGATTGAGGTAGTCTGTGGGTGTTGTGCCGACTGAGGTAGTCTCAGGGTGTTCTGCCGTGTGTTGTGCAAATTGAGGTAGTCTGTGGGTGTTCTGCCCTGTGCAGTGCCAACTAAGGTAGTTTGTGGGTGTCATGTCGACTGAGGTAATCTGTGGGTGTAATGCCATGTCGACTGAGGTAATCTGTGGGTGTTCTGCCATGTCAACTGAGGTAATCTGTGGGTGTTTGCCATGTCGACTGAAGTAGTCTGTGGGTGTCGTCTGATCAACAGTACCAGGATAGGAATCGATAATACACACGTACAATTTTATCAATGGAAACTTGAATGGAAGAGAAAGTTCATGTGCTAACCAACAAGAAACACAACCAACATTTGGCAAAGCTCACACAATTTTCAAACAATTCCTGCACTCCCTGGGCAGGGATGAAAGTCCTCCGGGTATACCCGGAATTCTGGGTTTTGCGCCCGCCGAAAAATAAATAATTTTCGAAGTATAGTTTTCCGGGTTTTGTCATTTTTCTTCGTTCCAGTTTCCAAGTTCCTATTTTCTAATGACCGAGTTCCCGTTTTGCAGGAACCCATCATGGCGGGTGCCTTCGGCACTTGCTGCTCCGTGATCGTTATGTTCGCCGTTATCCTTGTATTCCCATTGATGTAGTGTGGGGAAAATTTTCAGTTTTTTTTTTGTAAACAGGCCACTTTCATCTCTGCTGGGTAACTAAGCTTACACTCTCCTCATGTTATTGCATCATTCATACAAGATGATGTAACCAGTTAAATATAGGTTCCTTTAACAAGTTTTAATTTGATCATGACAACATGACATTAGTATGCAGTGTTAGTCATCATCGAATGCAGACTGCAACATCAATGGCGATTGAAAGAGGGGACCAATATAACTTATCATTAGATAACTGAACATTAAAAACATACATTTGAATTGGATTGATGCCAGGAACATCACCGACTGCAGGTTACGATTGGACTCCATTGATCAAGGGGATCAACCTGAAATTTCTGATTACACTCAATTTGCCCGTTAAGAAAGCTTAGGTTCACTGACACTAGGACGGTCGGTTGAGCTATGTCTTGCTCTTGTATGGTATTGTTGGGTGGTCTTCCATATCAAATCTGTCATGACCTTCCCTGTGTCACACACACACAGGCTGCATTGTCCAATCACAGCATTCTCCTTTAATCTAACAGAATTACAGTGGGTTAATTTTTAAAAGGAATTAAGAATATTGTAAATTTAGAAAGTTATACCAATTTCAATTAATATTAAATTCTTTTTGACATATATTTGCAAGATTTTCTAGACATACACATTTTTATAACCTGTGAGAACCATAAGTCATTACTTGGAGTTAAATGCATGCCTTTATCAACTTTTACATTAATCCAAAATAACAAGAATATTGAGAATTTAGAAAGATATACCCATCGTAAGGACAATATGGGGATGCCTGTTCCTACACTTATTACCTGTAGCATCGTTTGCAGTACAGGTCATCGTCGCATCCCTGGCAGCGAAGTGTAGCATCAGCATTACATATACAGCACCATGGCAACTCGTCACTCTCATTCTCTGTATCCTGTGTAACAAAGATTGTCACTCTAAGAGTCTCTGTAAGATCGTTGATTGTGTAGCGGTGATCTGATAAACAAAGATTGTCAAGAAAGGGTGATCTGATAAGGTTATTGATTGTGTACCCATTATCTGATAAGATTGTTGATTGTGTAGCAGTGATCTGATAAGATCATTGATTGTGTAGCCATTATCTGATAAGATCGTTGATTGTGTAGTGGTGATCTGATAAGATCATTGATTGTGTAGGGGTGATCTGATAAGATTGTTGATTGTGTAGCGGTGATCTGATAAGATCATTGATTGTGTAAGGGGTGATCTGATAAGATCATTGATTGTGTAAGGGGTGATCTGATAAGATCATTGATTGTGTAGTGGTGATCTGATAAGATCTTTGATTGTGTAGTGGTGATCTGATAAGATCATTGATTGTGTAGGGGTGATCTGATAAGATTGTTGATTGTGTAGCGGTGATCTGATAAGATCATTGATTGTGTAAGGGGTGATCTGATAAGATCATTGATTGTGTAAGGGGATCTTAATGGATCCTATTCCCTATGGTAAGCCGAGCAGTGTCATACACATCATAAGACGTGATCTTTTCCTTCCAATTCTTTTACACACGATGACTATAACTTAACTTGGTCAAGGCCCTAAACACCACAGGATTCATACACCACAGGACTAATGTACCACATTATCTAAACACCACAAGAGTTATATACTACAGGAGTTCAACACAACCTTAAGACACAACACCAACAGAAACAGGTCCTTGTGAAGACCACTAATAAAAATGTCCCAAAAAGATATCATACATGGTGTACAAGAATACCAATTCTTTTCAGGTTTTGAACCACAATAGGAAAACATGAAGAAGAGAGAAACAGACTAACTGTAGGCTGAAAGTTGGTGGGGGCGTCTTTGGGAGGGGCAGGCATTCTCTTCGCACATCCCTCGCTTATTTCCTCTAAGTCAAGCTTGTCATCAAGTTCCTTCTCAGCCAAAATCTATGCAACAATCAAGTAAATTGGGAATAAACTGAACTATTTGATTCATAAACAGAGAACCATTCTTCATTCTGTGGATAAACAGTTGCATTTAGTCGGCTCAGATTGGTATTGTGATGTAAAGATGACAGGTTCATCTGAGAGAACATGGCGAGTCAGACCGATCAACACACAGCAGCCATGTTAACCGATTCTATGCAGAAACAAGTCTGTCTGTTGATGCACTGTTAGGAAGTGGGTAAATAATCAACTTACGAATATCTCTGAAATATACAATAATTCTGTGATATTTTATTTTATTTGATATGTGTTTACCCTTTCTATGATGGCTCTGGCTTCACCATCATCATTCTCCTCATCACTCTCACTGTCTCCAGCAGCCATGGCAACAGCTGTATCCCCCTGAGTAGGGATGCTGCAACTACCAGTAGCATCTGCACCTGAAACACACACATTAATATCCAAATCATTCATGGAATTCACACCTAATGTCATCCTTATAATCCTGTGCGTTTCACGTAGAAGAACAGACGTAATACCAGCTTCTTGGCTCTCAGATTTCTGCTCATCTGACCTCGTCTTCCTCAGCTCTTGTAAGCGGTTCCACAATTCCTTGTCTTTCTTCAGACCATCAATAGCTTGGGCAGCATCTACGTTCATTTCATGAGCTACCTGAGCCACCAGCTTGTTCATTTCAGCAATGTCAATATCTTCCTCTGATGCTGGCTTGTAGGTGTCATCATACGTGGGTATGTTTTTCACAAAGGAACTTTGGCTTGATGCATCAGTTTTGTCAAGGTTGTTATCAGCTCCACTACTAGAGGCTGTCATATTTAAACACACAGAGCTACATTACATAGCAAATCATTAGCACATTCAATTATTTAATACAATGTGAGAGTTAGAGTTCCCACAATGGGATTCATCCAATTCAACAAATTGTCAAGAGATAAAATTTGATATCCATTGCAAAATAAAAATACCAACAGCCAAACAATATAATTGAAATTAAAGTTTTGGTCTTTAAAACACAATGTTATGTTTCATTATCCACTAACACAAGAATGAGAAAGACAGATTGAGAAGATACAGAGGGAGAGATAGTGAGAGAGCCTAGTTGTTACCAGGTACGTTATAGCCTTGTAGCTGGTCAAGCCTGCCTCGTATATCATCAGCAGGGGACACACCATGAGAGTCAATCTCCACCTCCGCACAGATCTCCTCTAGAAGGTCATCAACCTGCTGCTGCTGTCCACGCCTGTCAACAGGGAACACCTGCAATGACATTGTAACGGGTGACAGTTGAATTCAGGTGAACTGGGGATGTAATTTAACCATAACATTCACTGTAATGGCCCACAACTAAAACAATCAGTGCTTAAGTTTATATAAATGGAGACACTTACATGGGGCTTGTTGGCAGCAGAAGGTTGCTGACCTTTCAGTCTGGCCAGTCTGGCACGCATGTCACTTTCAGAAGGGATGGGAGCTGCATATTTATCTGGAGATATTTAAGGAAGTTGTGAACATGCTGTGGTTGGATTTCATACTCTAGATGCAGGATAAGTCCTAAATGCAAATGGTCACCCATCTCAGGTGGTGGAAATTATGCATCTCCCCAAAAGAAACTGCATGAGAGCTTTGATGAAGTCAAACTGACCTTCTTTGAGTTTGGAGAGCCTCTGTTCAATCTCTTGCTGAGTTGGGATGCTTGCTGCAGCTGATTCAGCACAGTGACATTTGAGTAGAGAAAGAATATTATTAGCATTAGCTTATAAAAGATGGCCGAATCAGAGATGCTGATAAATTGTAAATCAAAGTACCTGGCTTCCTACTTTCCTTGAGTTTGTTCAGACGTTCAGCAATGGCTGCATCCTCCTTTGAAAGACTACTATTCTTGGTGTGTGGTCGAGCCTTAACCGGCTGTCTGCTTGATGACCCTGTGTGACTTGTCGATCCAGATCCTGTTTTGTTCTCTAGTGCAGCCAATCGCCTGAAACATCAGCAATTCAATCATCTGCTTGTGCCAAGAGCTTAAAAATACTTCAAAGCTGAGTAAATTAGCAACATGTTACTCAACCCAGTTTTTTATGACTATAGTTGAAAGCATAAAACATCCTGTGTTTCGTCTGAAAAGAATATAGTACTTTTTGTATGCCTCTGGTGGTGAATACTGCTCTTTGTCCACAGGTTTGACTTTCCTGTGACAGTAAGGCACATAAATATATGTAAATATTATTGATGATTACTTGATACTTATACATTATAACATTTAAAATGGTACATTTGTCTCGTGGATCTGGGGTAAGGTTCGTTATTTGAACCTTTCGAAGATCAAACACAGAGCTGATGTTTCTTATCAGACACAGAGCTGATGTTTCTTATCAAACACAGAGCTGATGTTTCTTACCCTGTCAGAATTGCATGACATTTGTTGCAGACATGGTGGCTTTCATTGTTGCATTTTGGGATCTGGGCTTTCTTGGACACACATTCTTTGCAAAATGAGAAGCCGCAATTCTTGCAGCCATACTGAAAATAACTTATATGCATTATTAACAATAATGTCATCAGGGAGATGATAAATTAAAGGTGATATCCACTCAACGAATAATATCATGGTCGAAACATCAACAGAACGTTTCAATACAAACTAAGGATTAACCTCGCGCTTAAATAAGCTGAAACCCGAAGTGCAACTGTAGCATTTGCCTGACATCTTATCAATTTGTTATATTAGACAATGTGAAAATTAGTCACAGTCATAACCACGAGCCGATGACAACCGGATGTTTACATCAGAAGGCCACAAGGAACGTTATGATCTTATATCATAGCGAATAGGATATTGCGGGATTATCGCTTATATAAAAACGATGTCACTTGCTCTGAGTTGATTAGGTTAAAAAGGTCGAAAAAGCAAAGAAAATGAACTCACTTTTACGCAAAACTGTGTCTTTGTCAAGGGCCATAGGGCCTCGTATGGTACAAGCTAGATACTGCATTGACACTGGAAGTAAACCATACATTGATGGAATCGTGAAGGGGAAACCCGTGGTCGTGTTCATGAAAGGGACCCCTGATGCGCCGCGGTGCGGCTTCAGCAATGCCGTTATGCAGATCTTAAACTTCCACGGGGTAGAAAATTTTGATGCGTTCAATGTTTTGGAAGATGAGAATCTTAGGCAAGGTAAGAACAATGGGTTTGCATGAGTGTGTGTGATTCCCTGCTGTTATCCCATCAGACCAACGTTAGGTTTTATCAACTTGTTGATCTAACAGTACGACTAGCTCTTTCGAACTAAGTACGGGTAGTGCTGCATGCACTCCCTCTTAGTTCTGACGCGCAACGCTATCTAGCCTGCGTAATTCAACAGAATCATCATGAGTTTCGCTTATTTACCTAGTTTTAGCTAATAAAATCAACTCACCAAACATTTATTGGACCAGAAGCTGAATTTCAGCAACAACAGTATCCTGTGAATAAGTATTTTGGCCTGAAACACACCAAACGATAATATCTGAGCCCGTCTTGGCAACATGGGGGCGCGGCGGCGGAAACTGACCAGCGGGAGCATTCACCAATTGGAACATAGGCGAGACTACTCACAAGACGCAGGTTCACAGGGACTATTTGTGGCACGAAGCTAAAAGCTAAAATGACCTTGTCTAACATGTAGAAAAGGCCTCTAACATTCACTGTCGCACTAATATCACACCGAATCACAAAGAAAGCAAGGTACTTTTAGCTTTGTGCCACAAATGAACCCGCATCTTGCTAGCTGCCTCGCCCATGCTCCAGTTGGTGAAAGCGCTGCTGCTCATTTGCCGCCTCGCCGACATGTTGGTAATTTGGGCCAAGATATTACCGCTTGGTGTGATTTTAAGCCGAGATACTCATTCACAGGAGTCTTAAGTTCAGATAACTGTTCGGGGAGTTGATTTTATTAAATAAAACTAGATATACACGGGGACACAGATCATTCCGTTGGAAGTTGAATTTTTCGAAAAATTAATTGTGATTACATGCCAGAACTGTGAGGGAGTGCAGCACTCCAGTACTTAGTTCGAAAGAGCTACCTGCTGTGCCTGTGATTGTGTCTTTGATAGGGGTAGCAGTGCGCGACATCTTGTTGACACAAGAGGCCGATTATGGGTCTATCGCTACAACTACAATCTGCCTCAGATGAAACCTACCCCATTGCAAGCCAATGTACTGGAATGATCAATCGAGAAATGCTTCTTCAATCTACTTTTTATCCATTTGAAATAGCTATACCGTTATCTTTTTGTACTACTCAATGTTGCTCATCTTATTTGTTAAAGTCTAAGGAAAACGCCAACACTTTATCGGAGGTTAACAAAACAAATTCAAAGCAAGGATGTCAGCAACAATTTTTTGTGCTCCGTGTCTAGCTGAAAACGAGGCTGCTACTATTTATAAAATTGCTTCCTTGACATGGAATGGTGGAGCAGATCAGTGCTGATACCAGAATGGTTGTTCAATTGTCATACAAGAAAACATTGCTGCTTGTATGATTATTTGAACAATTTGTTTTCACTTCTGCTATGACAGAGTCTAAAAATATGGACGGCACAAAGAACAGGTAATTACAGCATGACTGCTATCCTGGTCCTGGAAGCAAACTGTAGATATAGTATGCATTGGATGTTTCAACAACAACAAAATATTTGTTTAAAGATATTGTGCACATAAAGTGAAGCAATGACGATCTTAATGTGCCAATTAGCACTAGGATGTCGTAGTATATCTGGGGATTGTTGTAAATCACATTTTGACTTGGCCTATCACCATACCCAACAGAGAGTCAATGATAGTTAGGTCTGGTGGCATGGCTAGGTGTTTGGTGCCTAAACGCCTGCAACCAGACCAGGTTCAGATGTTAAGCACGCATCATTTCCTGACATGTTTAAGGCATGTGCCTCCTTGCGCTACACTTTTGAATAAGCCTGTAAAAGGTTTAGACTTCAAAAATTTGACTCAGGTCAGTAATAAGATCTCTGGACAGGGCTTTTTAAGATCTGAAACTGTGTACTGAAATACCAACCCATTCAAACATGACAAGCTTTGCATTCATATGTCAGTATGC
>CM067346.1:20398584-20576084 GCA_034190875.2 Urechis unicinctus
ATGCAAATCCTATTGAGAATATCAAGAATATGGCGCAATTTCTCGGGAAGGCGATCAGTGATGAGGAAATCCAAGCCATTGCTGACTGGACTTGCTTCTCCAATATGCGAGTGCAGCCAAGCACTAACTTCAGCAGTTCGCTCAATGATCCGATTTTCAAGCAAGAAGTATCAACGTATATGCGCAAAGGGACCGCTGGTGGATGGAAGGAGTACTTCAGTGAAGAGGATAACGAATATATTGATGGTTTATGTGAGAAATATTGTGAGCCAGTTGGGTTAACTTTTCAATACGAATAATTAATCCCAACAACTGGACTGGAATAGCACTCTATGTTATGCAAGAACTCCATTCTAGAATACCCTTTTGCCTGTACATTTCTCCAAAATCAATTATAACTGCTCCCCAAAGCTTCTACAAGCAATATTTATCGACAGATATGGTATATTATTGCATTTAATGTTGCATTAACACATAACATAAATGGAGAATGTTTGCTTATAGAGTAAAAATAAAAGACGAAATGTTTGATCTTAATGAGCTACTTACAGAAGTGAATAAAACAATATAGTTCATCCTCGATATTTGGCATCTAATAGTGTATTTTGGATGTTATACCTTCATGACAATGTGTTATGAAAAGGGAATACATCTGAAACCAATATTGAGGCTGACATCAACGTCGACGAACGTGATATGTGTGTGTGTGTGTTGTAGGGTGGGGAGGGGGGGGGGGGGGGTTGGTGACCCCCACCTCAAACCCCACCTTCCTCCTACCCAGTAAAAAATGTATCTTCGATTGTCATCGATCCATAGCTACGGGTTGCCTAACAAACACAAATAAAAAGTGGTCGTTGAAATCTTTACCATCGATAGACATCGGATTTCCCATAACCGGATGGCAAAAAATATTCTCTCCAACCAAAAGATAGCCAATAGCTGCCAATTGCTTCGGCTTCAAGGCGTAAGAAGCACCATGGCTGGACAAAATATTTCTGAGATGATGCTCCATGTCCAAAAAACAACGATGCGATAAGATACTGCAGATAGTATACAAAGTGCTTCAATGTGCTTAGCAGGGAGGCAATGCGGATGAGGCGGCGGGAAATCATGTGAAATTTTTCGGAAATGATAAATAGATGACATTTCTTGAAGAATAGCATCGATCGGGGGTAATATATTGATGCGGTATGACTTATTTTTTAGCAGGCTTTTGATAAATGTTGCTTTCTAGATGCCAAACCCAGCGTTGTAGTCAAAAGCATGTTTTAATGGGCGCGCAAATGATCAACGCAGAACGGTATATATTTATATCACTGTTCGACCTGGGCTACCCATTAGAATTCAGTCCCCTCTCTGGCTCGTGAACTACATGTACAATATGGACCAAGGACAAGTACTTGTATTAGGATTTACCTCATGATGGCCAAAGGGCAGAGTCGTGCATATTCAATAGCCCATGGGCTATTTTTGTATCACCTAATCGCCAGGTGCACCTGGCGATTAGGTGATACAAAAAATATTGCGCCAGACATTGGAGAGATTGCCGCCGGATCAAAGTTTGCATTGTGTGGTCAGTCATACACCATTTCATCTCTTTGCAAGAAGGACTATCAAGGTAGTGGAGCTAAGCGAATTCCAATGGAAGGTGTGGATGACTGGCAGGTGGCCGGACAATTTGAAGTGGACGGGATCAGGTATGGTTCGCATCCCTTTTCATATGAAGCGATTGAGAGGATCAAGTCTGGTGACGTGCCTGAATTTGACGTGCTCGTGTCGACTTTCCCTAGAAGTGGTATGTACAAATGACATGTATAATAAGCCTCAGAGTTTCTTGTTTGGTAAAGTGATTTGATAAGCCAATATCCTGATATTTGTTTGAAATGATCATTGAGCGTGTTGAATTATAGGGACCTCACGTCTGGTCGAGATATGCTGGCTTCTCATGAATGATTGCGACGTGCAAGGAGCGAAAAACACGGATATCACACAAAGACATACATTCTTTGAACTCGATTTGACTCCAGGAACGCCAACTACACCTGACGCATCCGCAGTAGCGAAGACTCACGTCGATTTCAAGACCGCCCAGAAGCTGGTTGCATTAGGGAAGAAAATCATATACGGTATTCGAAACCCCAAAGATGCGCTCGTGTCATATTATCATTTTTCACAGATAAATCGTACACTCGGCTTATTCCCGGGCACCTGGACTCAGTTTTTCCAGTTGCACATGCAAGGAAGATTTCCGTACGGCGACTATTTTGCAAATGTCTTATCATGGTGGGCTGAAAAAGACCGTGAACAAATCATGGTTGTAAGATATGAGGATTTAAATCGTAATCCCCTTGAAAATATCAAGAAGATGGCAGAATTTCTCGGCAAGAAATATAGCGATGAACAGATGCAAGTCGTGGCTGAGTGGACCGGATTCTCCAACATGCAAGTGCAACCATCGACCAACTATAGGAGCAAGCTCGGTCAGCCCAGCGTCACAACGGGAATGAATACCTACATGCGTAAAGGCACTGTGGGTGGCTGGAAGGAGTACTTTAGCGAGGATGAAAGTCGGTACATTGATGAGATGTGTACCAGAAAATGTACTCCCGTTGGACTCACTTTTGAGTTCTGTTAAGTTATTTGTCTTTGCGTATCTGTCATAAACTAATACAGATGCTAATGCCAGCACCTGGGTGTCATGTTGATAGGGTAATGGGTCAGTAACTGATTACCTGTAAAGTAAGTTAGATATATTGTCCATGAGGCAAAGCAAGGCATCATGCAAAGACGTAGTGTAGCAGCTGTTACGACCTAACTTGAAATGAGGTCAATTTTAAAATTGTCCTGACCCAACTTGAAATTTCAAGTTGGGTTGACCCATTTTAAAAATGGACGGCGGATTGGCAGGCACGACTGGTATGGAAAGCGACAGCGCGTTAATTACATTATCGACTTGTTGCACCAAAGTATATCGCAATGCATGGCGATACAGACAGCGCTTGCTGATGTACCCTTAAAGCTGAATGTACCTTCGCCCAGAGAAATATGTTGTCATCCGATGTCTGTCTTTTTGATTGTCTGTTAGCAAAGATATATCGAAACGTTATGAATGGATTTTCATGAAGCCTTGAGGGATCAATGGTCACGTACCAAGGACGAATGCAATAAATAAATCAATAAATCTTAATAGCACTTCATTGCTCTCTCTAACACGCTTTGCGGAGCGATGTTTAATCATAGACCTTGACCGTTATTTTAAGTTGGGGCAAGTAAATGGCTGACCCAACTTAAAATAGTCCATGTAAATGACACTATACACTTGCAATAAGTATCAGAATGGATTCCCTACCAACCAAATGGGTCCCTCATTTTGTTTATGTGTAAAGTGTCCCAACATGGTCTCAGCCTAGCCCATTATTTTAAGTTGGGGCAAGTAAATAGCTGACCCAACTTAAGTCTTTGCAATATGTATCGGCATATTATGATTGGCTAGGATAAATTATTTGCATTTTAAGAGCTTTATTTAAGGTAACAGCCACCTTTGATATATGATTAGTATTTTAGAAGAATAAATAATGAATTAGACGCATATACTCACTTAGTTCCCTTTCCAAATGATTATGTTGTTTTGGACTACCGCGTTACTCCATACACGCTTCACCAAGGGGAAATCGCGACATTACGTGTACTAATAGAATCGAAAAGCAGGATTGTCAGAATAGGCTGAGGTGGCAAGGAAATGAATATAAGTGAAACAATGATTATGAAGAGCAGTCAGAGAAAATGGGCTGTGCACATTCGGCATTTCTTCAACTGACGCATTCAAGGCATTCGGCTGTCCAATTTTAAAATGGGTCCGGACAATTTTAGAATTGACCGAATTTCAAGTTGGGTCGTGACATAGCCATACGTGCTTCAGATGGAAAGTGTGTTTCTCTCACTCCCCTTTGTCTGGAACAATAAATGGAGAGAGAGAACCATGTGTACTGGTGTGTAGATTACCCCGTATGAGATTCAGGTGTGTTGTCTTCTTCGTATGCAGCACAAAGCTTGAACAATACCATTCTATCATTGCCCGCTTTTGCAGCTCGTCTTACATTCGCGTCGCTCGTATTTACGCCGTATCATGTGTAGTGTGACTGTTGTGATAAATTCGAGTTAAAGAACCTTCTTTCATAAACCTGTTTGCTAGATTTGAAGCGACGATAGAATTAGCACCAATCGTGTACCTTTATAGACAATCACATTTTCATCTCATTTTGAGTAATGTATTCATTCTCTTTTATTGCGGATATCATCTACGATGTCAGAAGCAACTACGGAACTTTACAATGATCAAACAAGGTGCTCGCCAGAACAAAATTCTAACAACCGTCCCACCATATTTCCCTTAGCAACCCAGCATCACATACGAAACCTTTTCACAAGAATGTCAATATATTAATTCATTGACAGGAACCACGGCCGCTGACGAGTCAGTTTCTGTGAAGAAGGATTTTTTTTAATGAAAGGTTTGGATAATGCGCATAACCCAGAGGTTTTGTTTTGACCTTGATCTTAGCTTCAGGTCAAGGTCATTTTTTATCATCGAAATCTCCCTGGTTCGATTTGAAAAAGTTTTACATATACTGGCAGCCACAGGCACTCGAGTTCGGATATCATTATATCCCAACACTAGCATTATGATATATGATATCATAATGCAAGGGAGATAATAAATCATGATGTCCGAACTCGAGTGCCTGTGTTAGTAGTCATATTTAATTGAAAAATATTTTATCGTAAAAAAATATATTTCTTCCAAAGGTCGCAACTCGAAAAATCGTGGGATAAGGTCAAAATTTAACAAAATTCGTACGCTTATAAAATAAGTTATACGCTTTCGATGTCCAAATAAATTTGATCAAATGTTGTCATCGGCAATCTCAAACTTTATACATAATGGCACAAGTTTAAAGGGCCACTAAAATGAAAATTTCACTTTCTTTAAGATTTTCACAGTAGCCAATATGCATCACCTTCTGTGCAATCCGTTTTCAAAATTTTAACTCTAAAGGTATGAAAATCGCCGTCATATATCGGTTTATCTCGAGTAAATGATCTCCAGCGCGGCGACGCATTACTATGACTCACAAAAGGAACCACTCGGGAAGGCAGCAAGGACTGCTGCGTCTCGAGTGGCTAGCGACCGAGAGCCGCGGGAAGTTATGCTGTGCTAGGGTGGTGACACTTTAATGAAACAACATTGAGTTATTAAAATTTACGTTAAAAGTCCCACGCTACGGTAGAACTGATGCTATACGCACAATGTTTAATCGGCAGCTATTATTTTTGCTTCGTAGCGCACCTTCGTCGCGCATTCTACACATCATCAGATCGCTCCGATGCGCGTTCGCTGTTAGTACCCCCCTTCCCTGTCAGACGACTTCGCTATCATTTCGCGTACATAAGATCATCTTGTTGCTTTTTACACTCGGGCGTTGGTTTTGTAGAACTTACATACTTTTTACCTGCGACGATAGATCTACTGTTTTGAGATACCAGGTCAAAATTTAAAAAATTCGTACGCTTATTAAAATTTGTAATACGCTTTCGATGTCCAAATAAATTTGATCAAATGTAATTGGTAAAATTTTCTGGATATATGTTATTGTAAATAACACATTGTTTTTAAAATGCAGTAGTATAGGTAGTAGCGGTTCCAGTCCACCCCTCCAAATAGAGACCCAAACCACCAACGATAAGGCATCCCCCCAACTTCAGAGCATCATTAACCCACTTCGACTATTCCTTTCGGGTCCTAAGGTCTCAAGAGCTGCCAAGAGCTGGCCAAGGATTGAAGCTGCTACCTTATCAGTAGGCTCTGAGTCGCAAGGGAAGGGGCAGCCATGAGTCACAGGGTACAAATAACACAAAATCAAGTCACAACGAAATCGTAGGGTAAGGGACCACCACCTAGCAGGTCACTAGTCATAGGTGGATATTTCGTCGCGACTTGATTTTGTGTCATTTGAACCCCCTTTTAGACTAATAAAACATTAGAGTAATGACGCCCCACCACATACGTGCGAAACAGTCTCAAGCCGACTATGATGAAATCCACGGCCAGGCCCTGCCACCCTATCCACGGACGAAGGTTGCCCTCGACAGGACGTACAAGGAGATGTACGCAAGAATGACAACCATGGCGGACCGTGACCCTCAGCTGCCAACTCCATCCCCCCGACTCTGGTCTGAAGTGGCGAAAGCACCGGCCCCACACCCCAGGCCCGCCTCCAGGAAACCACTCCCCCGCGTAAGGCCGGTCCCAGTTCCCCAAACAAGCCTCAGACCAGTTCCCACTCCCCGCCTCAAAGTCAGGGACCCGGCCACTGCCAGCCAGTTCCAGGAGGCCTTCAAGGAGAAAGCGATGGCTGCTGCTGTCGTTGCCGGTGTAGCTGGTGCCCCTGCTAGTCTAGTAGAGTATGTGTGGTTCAAGCTGAAGGGACCTTTGCTGGATGCTGCCACCAAAGTCTGCGGCTTGTCCAAAAACCACAAGTGGAGACCTGTGACCTGGTGGTGGGATGACCATGTGGAAGACACTGTGCAGGAGAAGCGGGCTTGTTTCAAGGTCTACAACACCCTGAGGAAGGAAGAAAAGACAGCCGAGGCCAAGGAGGCAAAAACTGCCTACAATGACTCCAAGCGCATGGCTAAACGTGTCGTCTGGCTGGCGAAGTCTGAGGCGGAGAAAGAGGAATTTGTTAACATATCCCCAAACGGGGATGGTGTCTTCCATATCGCCAAACAGATGGATCGCACAAATCAGGACATCATTGGTGAAAATTGTGCGCGCAATGACGCTGGTGAGCTTGCACTCGGTGATAATGACAAGATGAAGGCACGGGTTGAGCACTATACTAGGTTGCTCAACATCGAATTTGAGTGGCCAGATGACGAGCTCCCCGAGGTCGCTCCTTCTGCTGGCCCGCCCCCCAGCATGTCCGCGGCGCTGATCCGCAAAGCACTGAGCAAGATGAAATGCGGTAAGGCGGCTGGCCCGTCAGGCATCATAGATGAGCTGCTGAAAGCTGCCGGTGAGGAGGGAGTTGAGCTGACGCGGAGGCAGTGTTCAGCACCGGTGAGACTCCTGCGGACTGGGAGGAAAGCTTCATTCTGAACCTCTACAAGGGCAAGGGTGAGGCCCTTGACCGTAGCTACTACCGCGGTCTGAAGCTCACAGACCAAGTCATGAAGCTGCTAGAACGAGTTCTGGACCCCTACATTCACAATATGGTGAACATCAATGAGATGTAGTTCGGCTTTGTGCCTGGCAGAGGCACCACTGACGCCATCTTCATTGTTTGCCAGCTGCAAGAGAGGTACATTGCCGCAAGGTATACACAGCATATGTCTGATCAGCTATGCTCCACGGTAGCGAGACATAGGGCGCCGAATGCGTCCGACATTCAGCGGCTCCGCCGTAATGACCGCTCCATGATTCGTTGGATTTGTGGCACCAATGACCAAGAAGAAACTCTGTCAGCTACACTTCTCCAGAAACTTGGCATTGATGACATCACAGCAGTCCTGCGCAGCCGGCGCCCAAGATGGTCTGGACAGCGTGCCACGTCCTGTATCAAATCTGTCACAGACTTATCAATCCCCGGCGTCAGAGGGCGAGGAAGGCCTAGGAAGACGTGGCTGGAATGTGTCAAGAAAGATGTTAGTGAATGTGGCCTGTCTGGCTTTGACCCGCAAGACAGAGGCGCATGGAAAGCTGGCGTGCGACGTTGTCTGGTGTTGCCAACCTCAGTGAATGGGACAAGGGCAGCCCCCTCAATACTAATATGGATATGATGATGATCACTCGACAAGCTGGTCTCAGCCAATAGCCCAGACGCCTTCACCGTAACGGCAGAGTATGAGCCAGACCAGGCAAAGCAAGGGTTACACCTACGCAAGGGAGTCTTCCGCTACGAGTTCATGTACAGCTGGGATAAGTTTGAATCTCCCCTCCCGCCCATCCAAGACTTCTACAGCAAGCTCTCGGAGTAGGGCATATCAGCCACAGACTATGCCCACGCGCAAAAGGTCTGGAGCACGTTAGCTGCAAGAACATGACCACTACCTCCGAACAGACGTCCTCCTCCTGGCCGACGTGTTTGAAACCTTCCGGAAGACCAGCCTAAAGCAGTACGGCCTGGACCCTGTCCACTACTATACCAGCCAAGGCCTCTCGTGGGACGCTCTACTCAAGAGCACAAGGGTAAAACTCGAACTTCTCACCGACTACGACAAACACCTCTTCATCGAGACGGGTCTGCGTGAAGGAATAAGTATGGTATCGCGGCACCACGCCAAGGTAAACAATCCCTACGTAGGAGACTTAACGAATACGACGGCCATCGTGTCGAGAAGCTGGTCCCAAACCCGAGGAATAAGGAGAAGTATGTACCACTACAGGAACCTCTAACTGTATTTCGCCCTGGGGATGAGGCTGACCAAGATCCACCTCGCCCTATCCTTCACCCAAAGCCCCTGGATGGAACCCTACATCCGGAAGAACACAGATCTCTGCAAGGCCGCAACCAGACATCTAAGCCGACATGAAAAAAGACAGCGGCCTATTTGACAGCAACTACGACCCAGCCCACCCGCTCCACAGCAACGAGAACAACAAGGTTCTAGGAAAGATGAAGGACGAATGCGGCGATGTACCCATCAGGGCGTATGTAGGCCTGCGCCCAAAGATGCACTGCATCTTGATGTCGACCCGGGCGGAAATGAAGAAAGCAAAGGGCGTAAAAAAGGTAGTGGTCAAGAAACACCTGCGCCACGCCCAATACCTTGAATCGCTGTACGACCAGAAGCGGTTCCGCCATGGGATGAACATGCTCCGAAGTGACAGTCACAAGATATATGGGCTGCACGTCATCAAGGTGTCTCTATCCCCCTTTGATACAAAGCGATGGATAGCTCCGGGTGGCGTACACACCCTAGCCTACGGGCATAGCCGCACCCAGGCCTACCACCCAGTGTAGACCGCCGGCAGACGGGGTGTATCGTATTCAACCGTGGGTGTATCCACACCTTCCACCTACGACTGGCCAATGAGGGGTGATGGTGAACTTCCCGCATCACTGTTGGACACCTCTCCCTCACCCTCTACCCCCTTCGCAATCAGGAGGTCATCCACCATGCCTGGTGGTGGCCTGGGGAGAGCGTAAAGGAGTGGTCTTCCTGGCCTGAGGGGGTGTGGGAGCGGCACCACCCGGCGGACGTGGGGACTAGGTCTTCCTAGCTTGAGAGGGTTTATCTAGCACGCCTTCCTCAGTCATACCAGTCTCAACGTGAGTCGCCATCCGGGCCCTCCTTATCTCAAGCCTCTTCTTCTTCCTCGTGAGGTTATGGTTAACTCTTTCCTATCCACAATCCATACATAATTTTAGGTTATTTTTAATGCCCTTCTGGCACTCTACACAAAGTCGATTTACGATCACCCGCTTAATCTTAAAAGTGTGCATTGCACAAAAGTCAAACTTACAGGGCCTGTCACAAGGTTCTCTCTTCCCGAGTAATATCCAGGGGCACTTTCCAGTTGCTTCCATAACTACCTATCTGCCTTTTGTTTAATTGGTAATGCCGTCTGGTGGTAACTGGGTATCGGGTGGCACAACAAGCAGCTCCTCCTTTACAAAGCCACGGAGCGGTCCATCCAACAAATAGTAAAGTACAGGCTCACCAGATTTAGTGACAGAGCGTCCAATCCGGTAAACATCGAGTGACCACACAGGGTCAGTGGCCCACCGGCGCTTGTCTTGCCCTACCTCACCAGGCTGGTAGAGGTAGCGAACGCCAACATCAGAGGGAATCTTTTGCTCTTTAACCCCCAGCGGGCACCCTGGAACGACTGTAGAGGGCTTTTGTGCAACACGCTTTGCCTCTATAGCATCTTTAGGCTTTTTTCCAGTCAAGCGGGTCACCTCATTATTTATCACAGAGACTACAGACTGCAGCCGAAAAACCCACTCTGTCGATCGTTTTACAGTATCCCTTAACTCTTGGCCATACTGGTGACCAAAGAGTCGCTCAGCCAGTGTTCAGTTAAAGCGTTCCACTATAGCCTGATCTCGATGGATATTCACACGACCACGCCTGACTGATACTCCATGTTTTACTAACAGCTGATTCACTGCTCCCATAAACTCCCGTCCGGGGTCGACCTGAAGTAGTTTGGGCCACCCCAGCGGTCCTTGCTTAAATATCCTCTCGAGCGCACCTGCGACCTCTTTAGCCTCTTTTGTAGTCAATGGCTCAGCCGCGTTGTAGCTCAAGGCCACATCAACCACTGTTAGGGCATACTTGTAAGCCCGGCGCTTCACAACGTCATGAGGAAGAAATAAGAGATCTGCTTGGTGAACCTTATAAGGGACAGGGACATCAAACTATGGCCTGGGAATGTGTTTTGGCACTGGCAGGTAGATTTGCCATATAGCTTGCTTTGTTAGCCACCCCCTGGCAACTTCCTCAGAAACCCTCGCTTCTGTTGCAAGCTTCTTGATAGCTGTTATGCCTTTCCAGTAGCCCTTAGGACTATAGTATATCTTCTGCATGCGACAATCCATACAAAGTAAACGCCCGAGTCTCCAAATGACCTAGTTGGCAAGCCTGTATGCAACTAGTCCAGTCGCAGCCATACCCAGTATAATGAACGCCACCTCACGCCCTTTCTGACCATCTGAGGGCTCATAGAAGTCTGAAAGCTGAGGCTCAGGGCCCAGCAGGTTGACGGTTTTATTCGTAATCAGGGAGTACTCACGCATAGCCTCGTCCGCATCCCTAAATGTATGCTCGGCATGTTCCTGGTGGCACAGTTGTGCATTGATGAAGTCTAAATGCTCACTTCTCTTCTTGGCCCATGCTGCCTGAGCAGATTAAAGTTGCTCGGTTGCCATATCATGGCGTTTACGTTCCGCGTCCACTTGGCTGCTTCGTAACTTAGAGAATAAAAAAGTTGCTCCCAGACAATGTAAGGGCGTTAACAAGAGCGCCTCCAACAAGCAGCGCGAGTGTGGCCATTACTTCAGTATATCAACTGGTAAGATTCCTTGTTTAATTAGCATATCCTTTGTGGTCATAGCTAGTGATACATCGGCAACAGCCATAGCCAGGTCGCGTGGAGTGAAATCAAGACGTGGCACCCCTCCACCCAGAGCCATCTTAGCAAGCTTGGCATAACCTATTGAAATACCGGAAACAATTGCACCGTGGTACAGAGCGTTGACGAGCATTTTCCATCAGTAATTGGTGTTGTCATCTTATTCCATATAAAACGGATCCTTTAAACGAGCGTTCATAGGCTTTTGTACCACAACCTGTTTAGGGTGTGAGGCTACCATCTGGTTCCTGTAGCAATGCAATGCGAGTCCAACCACCCCAACAACCAAAGGCGCAGCCCATCTTCCACACGTCCCACCTTTCCGGAGGCTTGCTGGTTGATATTGGCTTGACAGCCTTGTCTCTAGCATCTGTAAGTGTGGCCTTAGCCTCTCGGAGCTCTCTCAGAAGCTTATTTTGTTTGGCTTTTTGTGCTGCAGCACCCTTTCGTCCTGCCTCCACCTTTTTAGCGTTTTTTGTAGTGGTCACTGATGTTATCTCAACCAGTGATGTCTCTCCTTGATTCGTGTTTGTTTCTTCCATGTTTACTTATAATTTATTTGTCCAATTGACAGCTCTTAGTAAGCACCTGTTATAGCGAAGTTAAGCACATGTTATAGCGTAGTTAAGCTCATGCTATAGTGGATTTAAACACATACTATAGTGCGCAAGTGTCTTCCTCTCCCCCAGCGCCTGTTGTTTCTGTGCTTGTTTTTCCAAATTGACAGTGCTTAACTGTTGTTAAAGCCGCAGTTAATGGAGCTAAAAACATACCATTGCCATGATATAGCTCACAAGTGGCAGTGCTTAGCGAGTGTCCAACAAACGGGTCAGTCTTGAGGTCTGTAATTAGCTTTGGTTGGTATTCTGGTGGGATTGGTAGAAACATACAAGCAATACCTGAGTATAGCTGTAGCAATGATTGACCTAGAGTGCGCGTCATGCTAGCACCTAGCCGAGCCTCGTATCTCACATACAGCTTTATGATCTCTTCATCGGACATTGATTCAACCTGGTCAATTGTAAGGCGCTCCAAGCCAAGGTACTGACCGCCGGCTATGACGGCAGCAAGTCTATCTCTCTTAGAAGACATATCTACACCAGGGGTGCAACTAGGTTCCGCTCCCCCAGACTTTGTCTCCACTAAGCTAGTCGTGTCCTGTTCAAGGAGTTTATCAATAATGGTATCAGTATCCATGAATATACGAATACGCCTTCGAGCTTCAAAATAATGCACTGCTACCCAGATGAAGGCGTCTTCAAACGAGTCACGGTCCTTGGTGTGAAAGAGCACCATCCAGCGAGTCTGCTCACGTAACTCCTTCAGCACAGAGTTGTATTTTTGGGTGAGGACCCAGACACTTTGCTGCACATGGCGGCCGTTAAAGGCCAGTTCGGATAACGTGTCTTTCTTCTTGGTTACGGCTTTGTTGCCGATCAGTCATCAATAATGTAGAGGGTAGGCTCGCCCTTGAAGCAGTGGTAGAAAGCCCTCAAGTGGTCATGGAGCCACCCTTTGGATCAACAACGTAGACCTCTGAATCATCCCACACCCATGACTGTGTCTGATAGGCCTCGTTGAAATGTATGGTAGGGCAGAAGATTACAATATGCTCAAAGGCACCGAAGAAAGGCCCTTCAAGTAGGTCGAGGATGAATGCGGTTTTCCCACATCCTGTCTGCCCACAAACAATTGCCGAACAGAGACCATCTGGAAATGTAAACTCAGTTTTTGGTTTCCTCAAAACCTTGTTAGTAGACTGCGCTGACGAGCCTGCCATCTTTAATGTTAAGCTGTGCATCCATTATAATAAACATATAAGCGTTCAATACACCGGCCGCCTGTGATTTTTTGTGATCTGAATGGTAATACCCTCAGACGCATTCTCCACGGCCCTACCACTACCGTGCAGCTGGTCGTCATCACTCGTCCTTAAGTCGAGCCACAGAGAATACTTGGTGGTTAGGTAGTCTCCTAGGGACACGTCCGACAATGCCAAGTCTTTTACAGCTATTGCTACACTGGGGTCTCGTTTACTCGTTGCTGCAAAGGCCTTCTTCACCTCATCCTACTGCTGGAAGCCATGCATGCCTTGGGCATAGAGTTGGTTGGGGATGCCCTCAATGGTCACCTCAACTTTTGTAATCTTTGGGTTGTAGAACGACTCTGTCTTCCTGGCGTATGAGGCACCCTCTGTGTCTTCAAAGAGCAGTAGGATGCCTTTCATGCTGCGAGCAAGCACGTTCAAGTTGATGTTCTTTTATGGTATACAAGCTTTCTGTGACGAAGAACAAGGTCATACAGAATCGAGAGCCGACCAGTGTAGTGGGTGCGTATCATGCGGGCCAACTCTGGCTGGGTAACCATGTCATACTCCAGCGAGATGCCATCAATTTTGTAGCCGGCATCGGTGTCGCCCGTTGCGTGAATTACGCGGTTGTAGTCGTTGAACGTGAGCTCGTACTCCAGTTTGTCATTAAGCGCACTCTGGTAGAATGGCATGTGAATCTCGAGGAGTTCAAAGTCAAGCAGAACGTCGAACCTGATACCATACAAATTCGCTATGGCCAGGTCCTCTTTCTCGGTCTCATCATTGTCTCGTATCTTAGTTGTGTTTTTGCCATCTGATGTGTCAATGCCCTGATACTGGAGGCTCTGTCTCTCCTGTACAGTTCGCCACAAGTCGTGGTAACAGTGGTACACATCGCTGTCATCAATAGACATGACCTCATTGCCAGAAATCTTGATTGTCATTTTCTTGACCACGGCGCGGCCCAGGTTTTGCACAATGCTGCGGTTAAGATCAGCCGAGGTCAGCGTGATTGTAAAGACCAGCCGTGCTGTCCCTGGAACAATGACGTCGTCTGCGCCTAGATTGGGGAAGTGAACCAGCAGTTGTTGGTTCTGGTCAATAGTGCTTGGATTGTTTGTGACGACTACAGACTGTCACACCCCCTTTACCCCGAGCGGTTTGCGTATCCGGCGGTGTGTGTTTAGTTTGTGTCAGTAAGTACTCGTCATGTTGAATTCTTAATTACACTTATATCACACAAACATGGAGTTTGATAACCCAGCATTTGACGACCAATTGGAGGAGGATTGGCAGGACCCTGGAAGAGAGGATGAGGATTTGCTCGCTGAAATAGAGGATGAGACTCCCCTCAGAGGCCACTCACCCACCTGTTACAGAAGGGGACATTGGGATGGATAAGTCTATACCACAGGGAGGCTGACTCGTTATAGGCGCTGTCAATGATTATTACGATGCATTAGCTGAAACAGGTCACATACCAACCCTCGGCCGCGATTATACAAAGTTTGAACTTGTTGGAGGACAGTTACGTTTGAAGGACTACCCTGACTTAAGTATTACAAATTCTCGTACCAAAAAACCGTTTTCACTTGGAACAATAACTAGATTTAGAGGGGGGCATAAGGCCGTCTGTGATGGTTTCACTGAGTGGTCCTCACAAGCGATGTCACAAAAGGAAGCAAAAGCCCTCCAAGGCGTTGACCAAGCAGCTGCTAAAGCCGCAGAGAATTTAGAAATGAGGGGCCCTGAAGCCGTGACATAACAAGGTGGTGTGGAAGAAACAAGCTTCATAGAGGACGTTCATAACACCATCCAAGACCTAGGTACACAAACAGACAACGAACTACCACTCAGAGAGCTTATAGGGCTTGACAAGGCTATGCAGACCCAGAGGGGTGAGCTGGTCAACAACCTAGCTAAGATAACTGAGATAGAAAGGGATATAGACTGGCGGAAAGCTAAAATGGCAAGCCTGGAGGAGGCAGGGAGGGAAGGAGATCCAGCATGGAAATTGCAATCAAATGAGCTTGCAGAGCTGCAGGACCTGTGGCGTGTCCATGTTTAGGCTGCCTCTGTAAACCGTTAACGTCTGCGAACCCAAATTAACCGCATCAGGGAAACGATCAACAGATTTCTTAACGAGGACACAACGCTAACTGAGCGTGTACGCACTCTAATCCGAGAGCAGGGTATAACAATTGCCTCCATACCCACTGCGATTGGATTGGCAATCTCGACCCTGGTAGTTGCTTTGACGGGCGGAGGGAGCACTAGTCGAACCCTGGCACCAACGCCGACACCAGCTGATAAGCCCGGTTTAAAGGAATGGATTAAACAACAGCTGAACTCCTTGGCAAACGTCCTGAAGGGCCTAGCCAGTAAGGCAGCAGCTGCCCTTCCAGGAATCATTGGCTCCATCGTATCATGGATGCTCAAGTCAGCTGCAAAGGTGGCTGGTTGGATGGCAGAACATATATGGGCCGCAGCTGTGGCGGGGGGGGGGGTTATACTCCTGATACTCCATGACTTACTACGTAGCAAACCAAAGCACAGTCTAGCCTATAGCGATTCCGCCTATAATAAGAGTGCTTTTCTCATCCTCGTGCGCCCCACGCAGACCAGTCTCGGCCATAGGGGCCGTCCCTGGAGAGGGTAGTTCCATATCTGTTTCTGGCGGAGGGTCAAAGCTTCCTCTATCTGGAACCACCGGAACCAAGTTGACATCAGCATTGCTGCCTATCTGCTGCTCCTCAGTTGCGATAGTAATCAGATTGTTGTACCCAGAAACATTTCCAATGGCGAGGCTCATATCAGACGGAGCCATGTGCAGGCCCGTTCCAAACACATAATCAACCTTTGAGGAGGCATTCTGGAGGACGTTCTGATACCGTCGGATTGATGAAGGAATGTCCACTGGGGAGTTGATGGCATCCTCAACGTTGGCCTGAAATTGCTTTTGAGCATCAAAGGACGTTCCAACACCTAGTATCTTTGAGCGGGTCTGTGCCTGAGCGCTAATAATGGCCCAGACATAGTTCTGAATGCTGTCGTTGATCCGTGAGATACCTGGGGATGTGAACCCCTCCGATTTTTCCAGGATGAAGGTGCTCCAGGCGATGTTTGCCCACTCTTGGTCTTGCTTTATGAAATCAATGTGCAGCTTGCCGCCCTGGAAAAAAAACCCGTTGGTTGATTTCTCAAAGGTTTGCCTGACGGATTCGTAGAGCTGGGTGTTTCCAAAATGAGTGATCCCCCTTACCTTGTGTGTTTCGGGGTCGGTGAAGTAGATCCGCCCTAAACCCTGGTTGCCGCCTGGCATCCTCCAGTCGCTGTTTTCGTCAACCCCAAACTCGTGGCAGAGCTGGTGGTAGATTCTCTTGTCAAAGGTATTGTTGGTAGCCGACCATGTGGCGTCATCCTGCAGTGCTATTCTCATTTCGTCTAAAAGTCTCCGGATTGTGTAGTAAACGTGGAACCTGTAGAGGTTACTTAGTGCTGGGAGATCAGATCTGAGGTGGTCCAGGGCAGAAACTCCGCAGCCGCTTGTTGCACACCATACAACAAAGTTTACCTGGTTCTGCCAGTATTGCATGTGGTTGGTTCTCCAGCCAACTACAAGGCTGTCGTCACTTATGTTTGGCACCACGTATTTATCAAACAGGTTGGAGAACTCTACACCAAACGAATCTGTGATATTATCTGATTTTACCTGGATGAGGAGATGTGTCAGATCCTCGCGGGCAATATGGGGTAGGTATACAGGCCCGGTTTTGTACGTTTTATTCGTATTGAATGTAAAGGCTTGCTTATTCACAGTGCTATGTATCACACTCTGTCTAATGTTCAAAGCGGCGACGCTGTGACCCTGCAAAATGCTATTGACAATAGTGCAGGGGATCTATACGTAGTTCTTAGGTCAATCACGTATACTGTGGGTTGGTATAACATTGAATCAGATGTGCCCCTTCTATGGTTGCCAGATGGTTCTGGGCTAGAGGGGTTAAAACGTTCCAGTCTCCCGCCTGGTCTCTGGAGCTTCAAGCGTATACAGGAGAAATTTGAACTTATAAGTCAGGATACTTTAGGTCCTAGTTTGAGGGTTGATGATTAAACTGGGATTGTTACCCTCTCAGTTCCTCCTTCTGGGTCTTTACGATGTGACGACGGTGTGTTAAAAATATTAGGTCTTGATGCCGGTCTGGGTAGAAGATGGATTCCTTCAGGTTTTCACAAAGGTGTCCGGCCTGTGAACTTTAGCATCTTTAACCCACTTTATGTCCTTCTCGATCAAGTCAGTACCACGCACAACATGCTTGATAGTGCGCCCACTACGCTTCTTGAAGTTGTGGGTTGTGGGGGCTGCTCTTTCGGTGATATCATAACCACAAACATTGCTAATTTTGTGTCAAAACGTGTTACTGTCGGAGCTGTGAATGAGTTGAAGGTTCAGATAAGGGATAATAAGGGACGTATATTGAACAATCACGACCTTCCTATTGGTGTTGTGCTTTAATTTACAAGATGTCATAAAAGCGAGTATTTATGGAACTCAACTGAAACCGGATCAGGGCGGCGCCGACCTCTTGGAATATGCCACAAAGACCTATGTATCTATTGGTGACTCACAAAAAATGGATAAAAGTGGCGGTACTATGGCTGGAGACCTTGAAATGGGAGATAATAAAATCGTTCAGTTGGGAGACCCAATATTGCCTGAAGATGCTGCTAATAAAAAGTATGTTGATGAGAGACACATACAGCATCGTAGGGACCTGAGAGAACACATAAACTCCCAAACAAAACCACTCATTTCTATATGGGCAGAAGCAAGTGGCCCCCTTCGCAGAGGATATGAGTGGTCGTTTGGCCATGGGGCTAGGGGTCGAGACTCACAAGACTCAACCTGTGTATATACCATGACATGTGGTGGTAGGATCATTTGTATGGTGTTGTCTTCGGGTGTTAGTGCTGATACTGGTCCTATAGCAGTCGTTCCTGTTGTTAATGGGACGAATCAAGTGGTAGGAATAAGTAAGCCTGCTGACCAACGGGCTGTTGTAATATCTTTAGACCAGCCTTTACAGCTAGAACAAGGCAACGTTATTAACTTTTATACAACCACACAAAACATAGGGGCGACTTGGTCTGTAGCTTCACTCCTAATTGAACTTGACTTGTAGACGTATAAAGCAGCAGTATGAAACAAAAACAAACGACTGCACCGTTAAATTGGGAGTTGCCGAAATGTGCTCTTGGGCAATCCTATCGGCTGAATGAGATTAGTCTCAAGAAGAAATTGAAAAATATGGTGCTATGTAAAAAAAATATAGGTGTGCAGTAAACTCAGTGGACTCTGTAGACACTGCTTTAGTTGCTGTGGGTATGTGTCTTGGCGCAAGTGGTGCGGGTCTGATGTCTACGGTGGTTGCTGCCCCAGTTGCTACAGTTTTGGGTGCTACGGGGGCTGCGTGCGGGCTGGTTGCGATAGCAGGAAAGGTCATCAGTCGGCGACTGTCGCGAAGGTAAAGAAGCACTACCAGATTCAAATTCTGGCACAGAGCAAACTAAACACGGTTACAGATATCATTTCGGCGGCGCTTGAAGACGACTTATCTCAGATGATGAGTTTAAACTCCTTTTGGCCAAGATCGAAAAATGTACTCAAATGAAAAGCGACATTAAGGCTAAGACGTTGGCTAGGGTATCTCCACCCCCCTCACTGCCTAGGTCGACGGGGGTCGCAGGAGGTGTCGCGGTAAGTGCAGCCGACCGACTGACCATTTAAAGAGTGGTGTTTGCTGTGTATAATGGAGGTGGCGGTAAAATCTTTCTGCAGCAATTATACCGGAGTCAAACAAAATACGGACCAGTGGGAGACCACGAGGAAGGGCTGCGTTGAAGGAAGTGACTACTCCGCCATCATAGGTCAAAACTACTTCAGCAGCTATAGTAAGAAGTTGACTGAAAAAACTAGCAACGACAGTGTTTGCTTTAGCGTGCCCTGCCTCTGGGGTAGGACTTTTGAGGAGGTTGCAATTGTGTTATTGGAGAAGGTGTACGACATCAAGGTCTACGGAAATAATATCTATATTCACGGCCTACTCTCCAGCGGCGGGGTGGCCGGGGGGATGGAGTGGATGCTGTCTGTCTGGCGCATCCTGAGGAGATTGTGCTGCTCGAGATAAAGTGCCCCTACACTCGGAGTCCTGGGAGGGTGATTCCGAATATGTATAAGCCTCAGGTTCTGTTGGGGCTGCACCATAGTCCGGTGGCGACCATCGGGGTGTTTGTTGATTGCGTTTTCAGGTTGTGCTCCTTTGAGGACCCGGGGAGGGCTGAGACGTATAACCAGGTGTATCACAAGGATCGGAAGAAGTATGAGGCCGACAGGGGCTTTCTACTGTTGGAAGCTCTTTACGATGAGATTGATAACCGCTCGTCCTGATTCCGAATTTATTGAGAAGAACGACGCTAAGGTTGCCCAGTTTATACAAGACCTCGACTGCATGAAAAATGGAACTTACACGGGTAGACTTGGATCCGGAATGTTTACGCTTGAGGACCTCTATAGATAAAGACCTCGGAGGTTGGTAGTATACATGGTAGCGGCTCCCTCTCCCCCCATGTGGTCGTGGGTCTCTACACCCTGTGACTCATGGCTGCCCCTTCCCCTGCGACTCACAGCCTACTGATAAGGTAGCAGCTTCAATCATTGGCCAGCTCTTGGCAGCTCTTGAGACCTTAACACCCGAAAGGAATAGTCGAAGTGGGTTAATGATGCTCTGAAGTGGGGGGATTCCTTATCGTTGGTGGTTTGGGTCTCTATTTGGAGGGGTGGACTGGAACCGCTATTACCTATACTACTAATGGTGTTAACAACAATCATGATGGTGATAATAATGTTTACGATGATGGTGATTATGGTCATGCCAATTTTGATTGTGTGATAATGACAATGAATATAATGTAGATGATCTTCATCATGATAAGCATGAACATGTTGATTATGATGATGATTACCATAATGATGATAATGATAATGGTAAAAGAGATGATGAGGATGATATTATATAATGTAGTTAATGACGAAGACCATTCATGATGACGGGATGTTGAACAAAGAATTATTTTAGTTTGACATAATGGCGATTTTCATAATGTAGATGATGACGAAGATTTCTATGATGATAAGGGTGATGATGATAATAATTATAATGATATATGTAATTATAAAAAGTGTAATGCTAAATGGTCGAAAATTAATGGCAGCCAAAATCTGTGAAGTTCTTTAAATTCGTATTGATAAGCTGTTATATCCCGTCGTAAGCTCAAACTGTTTTTTATAATTGATATGTTCTATCAAAATATTCGTTGTTTTCATAGTGCGTTGAATTGAAAAGCTATTCTGAACTTGTTACATGTAGTTGTTCATTTCTACAAGTTTTCTTATAAACAAAGCTCAAAGTGTTATGGTGGGTGGAAAATTAGTGCGACCTGCAGGTGGGGGCTATGAGTTATCAGATCTCATGGAAGCTTTTCTCCTCATAACGGTTATTTTCTGCTCCAGCGCGAGTAGGAAAAGCAGATGTAAAATCTACTTGAATCTGATGATCACTATATCTTCCAAGGGTTGAACAGTTTCAGGGTTATAATAAGGAGTTGAATATTGTGACAAGCATTGTTTATCACCATCCTTCATCATCACAGTCATCAGCATCATCATCATCACCATCATCATAATCATCATCATCATCACATCAATTAATCAAAGTTCTTAATCATGAAGCTACCAATTTACACCACTATCATCCTTCAACACTACATTGTTAACACTGCATTGTCTGTAATGTAACAATGATGCATGTAATATGATTATGAAACAGTTCTCATATTTTTATTTTATGATATGTTACTATCAATGTTTACATGAGCACGTAGATTGTGTGTACATATTGTAAATCATAAATAATATGGCATCGATGTATTTTCCAAAAACAATGTGTTCCAATCATTTATTTGCCAAATTGATTACAAGCATTTCACCTTCATAGTTACATAAATGATACAAGGGCAATACGTGTACTCTAATAAACTAAATCATCAATTTGAAATGACATACCACATGAAGAAAAGCAAATCAAATATTTATACGAAATACTGTGATCATAACTTTCTAATGAACTCTGACAATGCTGGGATGGTCGGTCCTGTGCATCGGTTAGTGCTGGCACTTATTGTGCAATTTCACCCACGTGGGTTTACTTCTTTTTTTCCAATATAACTTACAAGGTGGCTGCTCAATCAATTCAGAATTGTCCCCTTCAAATTGCTATAACAGGCACCGGATTACTCGTTAGTGTAGGTGTGCCGTTAAACCCTTTAAATTTCATCAACAAATCACTCGATTTTTAATCCAAAAAAGTTGCTAAATGCAAGATTATCTAAAATGGTGCTGATATCCGGAATCCAAAGTTGGAATGGCCGTATATATTTCTTGTAGTTCTTAAATAAACTTTCAGTTCCTTATTTTTCACGTCCCGTCAAAAATAGCCCTTATTTGGAAGCTAATGTATTATTAATTCCGGAAGCGCAGAAACGTCATCACTCGGTGCTGTTCGCCGTCGGCGGATGATTAGTTTGCGCTATTTTCATTGCGATAATGGACGACCAAAGCAAGAAACGAAGAAAAGGTGGAGGGAGAAAGAAGCTATTAACAGATTCAAAAACTAAGAGAAGAAAGCGGGAGCTAGACTAGCTGCTTTCTAACACGAGGGAATTTTTAAGATAGGCATTCAGGGAAGTGAGGAGTTTACCCTGCTATCGAATAGGCCTGTATTGAATCGACTTGTGTAAATGTCACCGATTAAATAAAATCTAAGGTCCTATTGTGTATCCATTGCACTATTTGGATTTGTTAATTGTTGTTTCAAACATACCTTACTTTGTAAATTTCAGGTAGAAAAAATATTGCATCCTCTTGACCCTAATTCAATGGCTGGTGTTCAGGTGTTCGTCATACCTTGCCCGCAATCAAGTTGTGGCAATGGACCACAGCAGGCATAGGGATCGGGCATATGCACTCAAGAAGGATGGTCAGCCAATGTAAGTCTCACATGACCACTCAACTACACACTGACTAAATGACCTATCAGAAAACAAAATACTGATGTCTCACATGTAATGTGTTCTAGCTATTTGGCCATATAACAAGCAGTCAAAGACGTGGTCATCGGTTAAGAGGCCAAGACTTAGGCCCATATACCAGATATGATGACAAAAATCTTAAGGCCCAAGCAATGCGACAGCAATCACAACAACACCCACAACGCTCTGCTCATGACCCCGCATCATCAGTCTGAACATTGCTCCTATGCCTAGGCCATCTACCCAAGAAACAGTTGAGTTGCAAGTGTCTCGTTTTGATTAAAAATATGATTTGGAAATTTGTTTTTGTTGAAATGTACAAATCTTTTATAAATCCTATTCTTTTGTCTGTAAATCCAAACTGTGATAGAAGAATTCATTTTAATGTCACTTCTTTTTTCATCAGATCTAAATTGACAAAATTATGTGTGCATAATTCCTTTCTTCTGTGTTTGAGAGAAGAAAAATTGACTAATATATGAATGCTCATTCCATAAAACAAATAGACGATAAATTATGAGATTGTTGAAACAAAAATGTTCAGAACAAATAATACCACATGTTTTGTGAGACAAGGCAATTTCAATATTAGGACTTATCACACAAAAATACCAATCAGAACAATGAGATATTTCCTGAATAAAATTGCAAATTAAAACATTTAAGCTTAGTATATTACCAAAACCTACTTTGCCTCTATACTGTCAATACTTGTCAAGGAAGAGGTTTTTGATCTTCCACACACAACAGGAGGGAGTTACCCTCCTGTTGCAATCCTCCTGTTGCAATCCCTCGACAACCGCATCTTACTCCCATAGCAAGTCCACCCTGTTTAATAACCTCAATGACCATCGGGTCAAGCACAACTCCTTTAATCTGAGGTAGTGTATATGTGCCAAAGTCTGGGCTGTTGGTGCAACATTGCCACTCCACAGGGGTAGGCATTTCCCTACATTGAAGGTATATGCACCAGTCTGTTGAAGTGGTAGTTGATGGCGGGTGGAATCCTTCTTTGGTGTGGGTTGTCGGGTAACTGTGAACTGTGGATGTCTAACCATCAACCAGCAACTGCCGCACCCCATCCGAATCCAGCCACCGCACAAAATTCTGAAAATACTATGAGTAATCAAAAGTCTTCATTTTAATTGATTGAAAATCTCCAATGCAAATCGCTCTCTGTGACCAAAACTGCATGAAGGTTTTTGGAGCAGCTGAAGAGTGCTAACTGCTGAGTTGTACAATACCTTCAATTTCTCTTTCTGTGACAGCTCTAAAGATTTAGCAGCGACTCCACTCTGCTGTAGGGCCTGGTTAGTTATTGGCGTGTTGCCAAGGTAGCCTCTGCGAACAAGATTGACTCGCTTTCGGCCTGTCGAGGTCTACAAACAAATGAGAACCAGTGGAAATATATGGTTCGATAAGTCCAACATGGGACCCCCTATTTACTGACAAAGTGATTCAGTTAGGTAAGGCAAGGCCAATAGTACCTTGTTTGAAGAAGGTAGGGCTCCTCTGCCACCTCTTCGGGCTGGTCTGCAACCTCCACCGACTTGGACACCTGTGTCATAGTGAACAATTTCAAACCATTAAACACATCCTTCCCAGTCATAATGGATGTATTGAGTTCAATAAAATACCCTTGATAAGAGTCCAATTCAAATAATATAGGAACCTACCTCAGTTCCACACAGGTTGTCAGAATCTGTACCATGACCCCTTCCCCGGCCTCTTCTTGTACCTGATCCCCTCCTTCGATTTCCTTTAAATTTGAAAGTGGGTTGGTTCAATTTAATTAATTAATGAGCATGACAAGAATAATTCAATCAATAATGTTACAGTGTTTGAGCCAAAAGCCTGCAAAAGTCAGCCAAAAACAATTTGTAAATAATACAGATTTAAGGTCATCTCTGTCACTAAATTTCACCAAATATATTCCAGCTATCCAAGGCTTCAACAACACCAGCATGGTGTTAAAGTAGACAATTATATAGACACAATCTAAACCATGCGTATAAGTCTTATCAAAGTGGGTTGCAACAAACTTAAAATAACCCAAATCAGAACCAAAACCTCCCCAACCGTCTACTGTCTCTTGTCCAAACCCATACGATGATACATACCACCCCAAAATCCTAGCGCGGACGTTTCAGTACACAGGGATTTGCATTGGCAGGCCGCTAACTTCTCTGTAGGGTTTATGTATGCTTAGAAGATAGGGGCCGGCCGGTCAATTCAAATCCCTGTTTCAGTTCACTATAACCAGAAAACGTAGACATCATGAGGGAGACCCCAACCCCTTGATCTATGATACAATTTATGAGTTCATTCAGGAATATTCCAATAGTTTGCGATGAAAAAGCACCGATTATTGCATATGAAATAATCCAACTACGAACAAGTGTCATGGCTTTATACTCCAAAACGTGACAGACTAGTCAAGAATATCGTTTTTATTACGCTTGAACATGCGCAGCCTCAGGGTTAGCACCGGTCGAACGGTGATATAAATATATAGAACGTCTTGTAAGGCTACCTCTGGGTTTGTTCGCAGGTGTAATGCTATTTATTGTTAAATTTACGGTAATCTATTGTACCGATAGTGTTCACTATATTGAGGCGGGTTCTTTTTTTTATAAAACATTCCAAAACTCTAATCAAAGAAGAGTCATGTGTAGGAATCAAAAGACTCACCATCTCGGCTTCTTGCGTTTCCACCTTCTGTCGAATCTGCGCTGCGCGTGACGTCACGACTACGTGTTGTAAACAAATGACCGTTCAATACGCATGCGTCATTTTCCCATCGACATGTGCTCATGTTTGTAAACATGGGTGTGACCGACAGATTTCGATACGGTGTAATCGACGATATAGTGTTGAACCAGTCCGTAAAATGGTTTATATGGGTTCCAAAAGAGTTGTTCTATTAATGTCTTATATCTCTCTTATCATTTTTGCATTACATATGTTGTATTAATTATTCCAACTTTATATAGTCCTTCACACTGTACACAATATTATCCTCTACCACAGGCAGTATGTATCTGCTTATATTAGCCCAGGTATTCCAATCGAGATGAACATTTAGACTACAATTATAAAAAATTAAGACACTTTGAACAGATACATCGTTATCTGGTCGCTGATGTTGCATTTTGTTCCTTCTAACTAATTATTCAACAAAATTTAAATCGATCTAATTAACGAATATTACGGTGTATCGGAACGACCGCCATGATAGTCACTTACATCCATTGGCTTTATTCACATAGTGCATTGTGATATCACATAATGCATTGTCACTCCAGCCATGATGCTTATGCACAAAATGAAAGTGTTGGAGAATGTGCGGATTTAGTGGATGCGAGTTGACCCGGATACAAATTGGTTTCGGTACGAGATGGTCTGTGTACGAGTTGACAGATCAGCCAATCAGAAGCCGTGCGGCATGAATGTTCGGATATATTTACTTTTGGATGTCATATCATCGATCTATTGGAGTTAGTTCGTCGTTGCTTCTTAGTGCGTTTTTAGCATGTCTCAAAGGTATCATAAGTTGTGGTTTTTTATGCTGGGTTGTTGGTACTATTCATATTTCTCCAGGGTCCATTGACGGTATTCTGGTTTCTATGAAGATGTTCATATTAGCCCAATAGACCAACGTTAGGTTTTATCACCTTGTTGGTCCAACAATAAAACCATAAATTTTGTGGTCGATTCGGTACATGCTTACAGAACTCAACACTTTTTTCGCGAAATATGCATGTTCTGACGAGTTTCATGCGATCAGTGTCGAAAGTTATTATTTATTTCGGTTCAAGATAATGTTTCATATTCCTATTGCCTGTAGAAAATATATTTTCGATAACTTTCCAAGTTTACCGCTGATATTTTCTTCCGAAATACAAGCGTGGAGGACGGTATCCCAGCGAACCCCAGAAACTTCCGATGTCAATATGGCGGTAAGTACATAGGCAAAACTATAGCTGATCATTCCTGTCGCCTTTTCCCAAATTTTGTTTGGTTTTCTTCATGATTCAGTGTGATATTTGTGCGACAGTGACCGTTAGTGGCCTTTTCTACATGTTAGATAAGGTCATTTCAGCTGCGTGCAACAAATAATCCCTGCGAACTCGCGTCTTGCGAGCTGCCTCGCCTATGTTCCAATTGGTGAAAACTTCCGCTGGTCAGTTACCGCCTCGCCGCCATGTTGCCAAGTCGAACCCAGATATTACCGCTTGGTATGGTTTTAGGTTGAGATACTCATCCACAAGAGTCTCAAGTTGTTGAAACTCGCCTTTAGTTCAGATAAATGTTTCTAGAATTGATTTTATTAGATAAAAATAAATAAAACACGAGAACACCGATCATTCCGTTGAATTCGCAAACTTAATTGTGGTAAGACGCCATAACTAAGAGGGAGTGCAGCACTCCCGTACTTAGTTCGAAAGAGCTAGTTTATATCGTTATTATCGCTAATTTTACGTCATGTCTATGGGTGTGTGATACTTCGCAACCATAGCCAATACCCGGTACTTTTATTGGTTGCAAACGTCGAAATGAGCAGCGTTATCAAACACAATCCAACTAAAATCGTGTAGTTCTGCCACAGACAGGGGGAATGTAATAGAAGTTATTTGTTCATGTAATCCTAATAGCTTCCTCTTTCACAAAACTTTGTTGTATTGACTATTGTACAATTCTAAAGAGCACATCTGCACGTTTCCGGATTTGATAGAGGTAGCCCTACAAGAAGTACGAGCAGACGGTATATGTATATTACCGTCCGACCTGGGCTACGATAGAGGTAGCCGTGCACGACATCTTCTTGACGATGATCGCAACCAAACGCACAGTGATGGATACACGAGTTCTAATCAAACACGAAACTCACACAGATGTACATATGTTGAATGGTTTTCGCATATTTGAATGTTGATGAACAAGTTGTGTTAGTTTACGTGTGAGATTTCGTCAAACGTGATTGAATTCGGCCAAACAAATTTTCCATCTTTATTTTGAATGACAAGATCGGTTGCTGAGCGCAGGTGCAACCTAGTTTCTTTGGGTGTGAACTTTTGATTTCTGAATTTTATAATTTAAGTACAGGTATCATTTTGTCAATGATTTGAATTTTTGACAATACCTACCTTAGAGGGCGAATATGTTCTCAACAATATTGCCTTGACAATCAAACAAAGTTAACACTTTTGGATACTCGCAGCCCGGGGGCACTTGGCCTTGTCCTGAGTAGGGGTGTGCCAAGGGACCTCGAAAATCCCGTACTCATCGTACAAGGTGAAAATGTCAAAAAGCATTCAAGTACGAAGCCCAACAAAACCAGACATACAAGCGAGAGGCCGAAACAACATTCCCCCTCGCGCGGCTCATGTGAACTACCTCTATACACTTGAGTTGTCTCACCTACCCCAACCACTCCCCACCCCAACCCCACCCAACCGTTACCCGCAGCCAGATGGCGAGTCAAACTACGTAATGTGAAGTCATATTTCCAAGACGGAGGTTGCCATGAACGAAAGATTTGATTCTCAACGTTTGTGTGACAAATGTTAAATCATTATAAGTCAGTGGATAACCAAAATAATTCGGATCAAAATATGTTATATTTGTCAAAACCTCGACTGTTATTTGCCTTGATCGTGCTCGTATCCCACCATACATGTAATTAATTCCTGGTCATTTGGATTCTCCCTAAGTACTAGAACAAAATTACAACAATCTTTAGTCTTTATACAGTTATTTCAAGATAAACTCTTAATAAGCTTTTTCAGTTGCAGTTTTCATCGGATATCGCTCTGAATTAAATTCACTAGGATAAATAATATTTATATGAAAATTCATGCTTACACTCTGAGGAACTCGAACGACGAAAAATACATTTTCTTGCTGTCTCCATTTTGGATCGTCTTGGGTCGCTTTATATAAGAACACGCTGCATTCAAGCGTGAAATAACACCGACTGCCGTGCGCATGAGGTTTAATTAGGCTGACCACGGGTTGCGCATGCGCTGTGAGGCCTAAACCTCATTTTTACTTCCGACTTAACTAGGACCGAACCAAAGATCATAGAATACCAAGATGGGCTTCCTCCGCATCGCCTATGGAACTTCCGTTATGCAAGCGATTGTTGCGCCACCAGGCGGTTGGTGTTTACATTAAGCCGACCCGCTGTAGCTAGAGCATCACGGGCTTTGCATCTTGACGAAAGAACGTAGCTAATGAACTTCTTAAGTTAGATTCATTAGATGCGAACTTAGTGCTTGTTCTCTCTTCTAACCTTTCTCGCGTTTACTATTTACGAGATATCAAGAAATCAATGAACCCTGGTAAATGCTCAGTAAAATATGGTGCGGAATTGTAATAGCACTGATTTGAATCAGCGGAAGTATTGCTCATAATCTAGGCAAAAACTATGAAGAGAAGGCTAACGAAACATGACACACTTTGCGTGGTTTCAGTATTTAATTAGCCACTGGTGGCAGGCAATCTTCATAAACCACACATCATCACCTAGCCATAAATATCAGGCCCCGAATTCGAATTCTTGGCCAGCAGTCCCTCAGTACAATTTGCTTGTGTGGTCTATTCAATTGTAACGACCTTATGGGAAGGTGTCGGCGCTCAAAACCTGTGCCAAACTGTATGCGAAGCTACTATTTACCGATCAGCGCACAATAAATTGAAGATAAAATTTGTTTTTATTCGATCTGTGAATAAAACGAAATCACCATTGAAAACCATTGTGTTCAAGGGAGATTTTAATTACGAATTCGTTTTATCCATAAATCGAATAAAAACACTTCAAATTAAAAATCCATTGTGTGCGGATGGTAGATATGAGATGTGTGAAGGCATAGGTTTTGAGCGCTGACATCTTACACCAAGGCGCCATTACAGTTAAATAGACCTCTCCAACAAATTGCACAGAGGGACCTCTGTCCCATAATTCAGATACAGGGCCTGATATTTCTGGCTAGGAAGAATCAACAAAATGCTGTAGGAGCAAAAACAAAACTCATATGTGACTGAATTTCATTGTTTTCCTGTTTTTCGCACCCCTTTGCAAGACAGGTCTCTTGAACCTAACTTTAAAGTGAAATGAAGTCTCATAGTCACAAAGAGATTGACCACCATTCTGTCAAGGCTGCACCTTTTGATCCACTACTGGAACAAACGATGTTACTTAAGCATGTTAGTTTTGATAAACCCATGGTAATCTTGGCTCGGACCCTATCTTGGTGAATGGCAGTGGCTACCACATCCCTATAGGCGGTTTCAAGTAATTTGATCACCCCCAGAAAGTCAACATTTGGTGCATGAAGACCATTTGTGGCTTGATTGTTCCTTTCGTTGGCAAGTAGCACATGCTCAGGGTCGGTTTCATTAATGTCATCTGCAATTCGCCGAAAGCACTGTTCACATGCCTTCACTTCCTATATATGCCAAAATGTTACCCTCTTGCAAAGAGATCTCGGTGTCACGGTTCACTGCCTGGGGGAGCACCATCACTGACATCAAGTCCTTTACTGATGGAGGGAGGCCCAGCATAGATGCCCATTCGTGATCTTCGGTCACATCGGTGGGACCTGACATTGAGGCAATAGCCCTGGCCAAAGCACCCCCTCTTTTACTGCTAAGTGAAAACAATAAGGCATCGACATCTTCTTTACAATTGCCTGATTTGCTTGGCAACAACAAGGCATCAACCAGTACTTGTCGAAATGCTGTTCGGAATTGCTGAGTATCACGGTTGTCCCTCTGACCGCCTTTCCCTCTAATAACTGAGAACAGGTTCTCTAAGCAGTCCTGGTTAAGGCGATTTGTGATGAGGAAGGCAAAACCATGTTTATTTTGGAGGCTCTCCCACAGTTGCATAAGGCAGTTGATGGTCAAAGGCAGAGCCCTGTCTTTGCTGGGCTTAACGGTTTGCAGCCATTCCTTAATCTCAGCCAGGAAAGCCATATGGGTTGAGTTTGGAGATATTGCACTGCATTGGGGCAGAGTTATGAAGGGTTTGACTGTTGAAACAGTTGAACAGCTTATCCATATTTTCAATAAAGTTTGCAGTATGTTGTGCTTCTTCTGGGAGGGCACCTAGGCTGACCATTGTGGTGATGCCTGCTGCCACTGAATGGCTGAAGACTTGTGTTGCATACTTAACGCGGAGTGTGGAAAAGGGAGGAAGCTCAGTATGCTTTGCTGTCAACTTGGGAGCCATCCTGATTGGCAGCTTACTGTCCTTTCCAAAGAATGTGACCATATATTCCCAAGAGACGCGTTTGCCATCAACAACGTTGCGGAAACTTTTCACCAGATGGGGTGGATCATACATGACAAAAATTTTGTTATTGTTGTGTAGGAACCAAGGCTTCTTCTTGGTGGCTCCCATGTGCACCTGCAACATGTTCCTGTTGTTCGAGCCTTGGTCTCCAATGACGACTTTCACTATAAGACCAGAATCTTCTACATTTTAAATGCATTCCCTTAATAGAACCGACATGCTTTCACCTACCATTGGTCCACTTGATAGGAAATACCCATGGGGCTGTTCTATCTTTGACCGAACCTCGTGGCTTCAAGTGAGTTAGGGGTGAGCCATAATGATGAATCGGATTGGTTAGTAATAAACTTTACACTTTTAGAAGCTAGTACATTTGTTTCACAACACCATTAGGACGTATGAAAATACCAGTGTTGTTAATACATTTTTATTTTTTTCATTTCATTATTTCATATGGGGTCAATCCCCGGAATTTGGCAACTGCCACGCCGTCGCGCCCGTTATACTTTAACTCTCCCCGCAGTAAGCACCTTCCTAATAGATCGAAGGCTATCGATCGCGGGAATCACTTGGAGTTCTTGGTGCTTTTCATTACCTCCGTAGAGGTCACTAGTTCTTGTGCCACAACATCTAACACGCCTGCATATAGATCAAATGGTGGTAAAGCGTTTCCTCAAGTTTGATGAAACCCACTCTGTAAATTTCTTTCATGACTTCTTTCATGCCTCATCCGGAGTCAGTCCCCCCTATTTTCCATATATTTCGTTCTTAGATCCATATTTACTTCACCTACCTACCTATCCTCCTATATAGATATATATATATATATATATATATATATATATATATATATATATATATATATATATATATATATATATATATATATATATATATATATATATATATATATATATATATATATATATATATATATATATATATATATATATATACTATATATATATATATATATATATATATATATATATATTTATATATGAATGACAAATGAATATACTCACGATATATTTGGGTTCTGGATGGGTCCATTTTCTTAACGACTATGTTGTGATGATCTGGCTCAGGAGTGATTTCTGTTATGATTGACGGCTTAGGCCAGGCTCCCCCTGTGGAGTAGAACCATGTGTCATAATGTAGCGGTCTAAAGTCATAACGGTTTAAAGTGATAATGTTGACCTCCGCCAGGTCACATGACGAGTGTTCTCTGATGTTGCCGAACCCTTTGAAGTTTAGAAATAGTTGTTGGGGGTCAGTCTAATTTATGCATGTATGTTAATGTTCTGGTGCCAAATTGAAGGCCATTTCAGTTTAAGTCACATTATATGTAATCTCCTGTGTAATGTTAATCGTATGTTTATATGTAAATGTCTTGGCCAACTGAAAGGCCATTCAAGTTTAAGGTGAATCGCCTTACATATAGCTTAGTGAATTCATGATGAATTAATGAGGCGTCTGCCCATTTGGTCGCACGCCAAACGAAATGGTATATAAAGACCTCAAGAACTGAGGAGAGGATAATTCGGAATTCGGAAATCCAGAGAGACCAACCTACTGCGTTGTCGTTATTCATTACCCACTATCTCTCTGGTGCGGAATCTAGCAGTAGTGTAAAGTCTAATTCAGGGACTACACTCTGTGAAGCCGAACACGCAGAATGTCTTTGTGCTAGTGTATATCCAATCTAGGGTATGTTCATAGCATAAATTCTTTCTCGTAAGATGAGCTATGTTGACCCCTAACGATTGGTATCGTATTTATATGCCACAATTATTCAGGATTAAGAATGCGTCTCCCGTATAATTTTGTATTTCAAAGCCCCACTCGAATGTTTTCAGTAATCCCGGTAGGCGGTTCAGAATGTACCAGCACAATTTACTCATGATCGGAAGAGGAGATTCCACTGATTATAGATAATGGCGTGTGTGTGTGTGTGTGTGTGTCTGGCGTACTCAATTCTTAAGTTCGTGTTAAGCGTGACAACAAGCTATTAGTGAGGTGTCATGGTCTTATAAGTGTCAAGCTGATGGAGTCTTGTGTGTATGTGTGTCAGGCGAACTCAAATCTTAAACTCGTGTTAAGTATTAGAACTAGCTGTTAGAGAATTGTCGCATAATGAGAGTTATGCAGCTGGTGAAAGCTGTCGTCAATCTCCCCCACCACTGAAGGAAGTTTTTTCATTTCATACACAAGCTGACTTGGGGAAAGATTTCAGTTTTGAACTATCGCTGAATCTTTTGGAATAAGCAAAGTTTGGGAAAATTTCTTCTTTGTAGGGGTAAGTTTTTGTATCATCAGTCCCATGTAACAGAAATATCAATTCGTTTTGCGAGCCATTTACATCGGGATGCGTATATTGTCGGCATTGCATTTGTTTGTGTTATACTTACTTTGGCGTTATGGTCTCAACATTTTTAACACATGAATACGTGCTCCATCACACAAACGACCTCCTTAACATGTTAAAGCTTCTTCACACTTTACTATTGTTACGCCCATCCCAGGCTATGCATTTAAACCATTGAAATCATCTTCTCACAGGCTTTCCACGCGCATGACGTCATATGATCAAACGCCTAACGCTTGTATAGGCCCAGGCACGTCCATAATTAAAGCATCTGCATCTTTCAGTTCCCTCATTCAACAATGTATCATGTCATATCATGCCATTCTCCACCCCTTTCATCTTTGCTTACATACTCAATTCCATTACTAACCTCATGAAGGCTACGTCATTACCACCTGGCGTGGGCTTATTATATATCTCAAATGGCAGACTCTTAACGCATTGTTATTCCCAATTTTTGCACTAGAAAAGGCTCATTATCATTATACCCCACCTACCCAGGTGTGTCATTTCAAAACACAGAGTTTTGACAACTCATTGACGGATGGTCAGATATTCAATAGTAGAAGATATACTTAACCCATTGTGTATTTCTATAGAACTCATTACCTTTATACACTCCTATCACCAACAACACAGGTAACCGTTGTAAACTTCACAGACATTTTTAATCCCCAGTGTTATTCACAATAATTAACATCTCAATAGCAGACTTCACAGATCTTCTTCACTCCAGCCGGTTTCGCATCTGTTACAGCTAACAACTTATTCACATTGTTGCAACTTTAATCTTACCACAGGTATACTTAACACCCATTGTTAATCTCAATAATGAACATTCACTTAACCTCTTCATCAATACATCACCCTACTTCAAAGACATCCTTCAAGCATAGCATCAGCAGGTGAGGCAAGTCCAAACACGTCACATGATCACGTGGTCAACGCGTGGGAGGAGCAAGGGGGATGGGAAGGTCATGGGGGGGGGGGGGGCTCTGTATAACTAGACATTAGGTCATCCGGTGTATCCTGTGCGAGGTTAAAGAGACTGATCAATCAGCGATCATTTCGCTATAACATTATTACGTTTAACTAAGACGTAAGTAATGCCATCTTCTAATTTGTGCGCAAAGTTTACATGATGGAAAATTATGTTGATAAGTTTTTAACATTATTATTTGACTGGAAATATTCATGATCTACTGTGGAAATCTGTTTTATTCATTATATCGTTCCATCGATAACGGTGCCTCCCTAAAACCATGATTGTTAGCTGTAAATCATAACGCGCTCTGAATTTAACTCGCTATCGATGTGTATACTTCCACTTAGGTTACATAATGTAGATTTCATCAAATCTTCACTCATTCAGGTTGTGGGCATCTTTGCGCACACATTAGACCGACAAGCAGGAAGGGTAATGTCCGACAACATAAATGGCGACAGCCGAAGTAAGGATCTATTTTCTGAGACCACAGCGACGCGTAGCGACTGAAAGTCTGAAAACTTAACACTTTTGGTTTCCAAGATGCGGTTGCCAAGCAGCTTGCTAGGCAACCTCGTTCCATATATGGGGCTGAACAGTCTCTTTAGCATGCACGGTTCGTTCGTTCGTGTATCATCTTTGGCCATGCACGGCTTTGCACATTTAGACTCGTAGACGACTTAGACTCAGGTACAAACAGTGTAACGACCTTTCTACACCTTAAGGGCGTATGAACATCAAACCGAATACGACCGAACGCGCTCGTTGAATAAATTGACTTAAGCGCATATGCCTCCACCTCCGCGGGAAGCCCAACTGACATTCCGACGTTACAAAAAATATATCGGCCTGTGTGACAGCTTTTGCTCTTGTGCTAGCTAGCGGCATCCAACAACACTCACATTCCTGACGTCAAAGATCCAGAGAATGACTGATACAATGGAGCAATCAGAGGACCTCAGTGACTGGCAGGTGGCTGGTCACTTTGAAGTGGATGGGATCAAGTATGGCTCGCATCCCTTTTCTCGTGAAGCGATTGAGAGGATCAAGTCTGGTGACGTGCCTGAATTTGACGTGCTCGTGTCGACTTTCCCTAGAAGTGGTATGTACAACTGACATGTATAATAAGCCTCAGAGTTTCTTGTTTGGTAAAGTGATTTGATAAGCCAATATCCTGATATTTGTTTGAAATGATCATTGCGCGTGTTGAATTATAGGGACCTCGCGTCTGGTCGAGATATGCTGGCTCCTCATGAATGATTGCGACGTGCAAGGCGCGAAAAACACGGATATCACACAAAGACATACATTCTTTGAACTTGATTTGACTCCTGGAACGCCAACTACACCTGACGCATCCGCAGTAGCGAAAACTCACGTCGATTTCAAGACCGCCCAGAAGTTGGTCTCATTGGGGAAGAAAATCATATACGGTATTCGCAACCCCAAAGATGCGCTCGTGTCATATTATCATTTTTCACGGATGAATCCTGCACTCGGCTTATTCCCGGGCACCTGGACTCAGTTTTTCCAGTTGTACATGCAAGGAAGATTTCCGTACGGCGACTATTTTGCAAATGTCTTATCATGGTGGGCTGAAAAAGACCGTGAACAAATCATGGTTGTAAGATATGAGGATTTAAATCGTAATCCACTTGAAAATATCAAGAAGATGGCAGAGTTTCTCGGCAAGAAATATAGCGATGAACAGATGCAAGTCGTGGCTGAGTGGACCGGATTCTCCAACATGCGAGTGCAATCATCGACCAACTTTACGAGCATGTTCGGACAGCCCAGTGTCACAACGGGAATGAATACCTACATGCGTAAAGGCACTGTGGGTGGCTGGAAGGAGTACTTTAGCGAGGATGAAAGTCGTTACATTGATGAGATGTGTACCAGAAATGTACTCCCGCTGGACTCACCTTTCAGTTCTGTTAAGTTATTTGTCCTTGCTTACTAACCCATCTGTCATGAACTAATACAGATGCTAATGCCAGCACATGGGTGTCATGTTGATTGGGTTATGGCTCAGTAACTGATAACCTGTAACGTAAGTTAGATATATTGACCATGAGGCAAAGCAAGGCATCATGCAAAGACGTAGTGTAGCCAGTTGATGATGCTGGGAATGAATTTGATTGACCCTATATCATTTGTCGGCTTCTGTAAGATAACGGTGCTACGGTGCTCTCAGATGAGCTGTGTGCTCCTCTCACTCCCCGTTGTCTGGAACAATAAATGGAGAGAGAGAATCATGTGTACTGGTGTGTAGACTACTCTGTATGAGATTCAGGTGTGTTGTCTTCTGCGTATGCAGCACAAAGCGTGAACAATACCATTCTATCACTGCCCGCTTTTGCAGCTCGTCTTATATTCGCGTCGCTCGTATTTACGCCAGCATCGGACGGTATTAGCGGTTATGATAACTGGTGTCCCACGACGATGCGTCATGTGTTGTGTGACTGTTGTGATCAATTCGATTGAGTAACAGAACTTTCTTTCATAAACCCGTTTTCTAGATTTGAAGCGACGATATAATTAAATAGTCTGTGTCCCAGACTCCAGGGGTCCGCTACGCTTCTCGCCCTAACGTCTACGACAAGACAAGGCCTATAACTGATGCGTCCGAATATTCATTAGACATGTTCGTTAATCTTCCTGACAGCCCCTACCTGACCAATCAACACAAAGGTTGTGACCCACTATGGGTAGGGGTGTTCCGCGAAAACCACGAAAACCCGTACCCGTCATACAAGGAGGTGAAAATGGCAAAAAGCATACCCCGTCGTACAAGGTATTATGCAAATATATAAACCGTCGTACGTCATAAGAAGGATAAATGTGTCAAACAAATGTCGAAATCTGATAAGCTCTTTTCTGACTACATGAAGTAACAAGCTAGCGCGTTTGCACGAATAGATTGCAGCTGAAAAAAATACCCTGTCGTACAATTACGAGGTCCAACAAAACCCGTCGCACAAGCCGAGAGGCCGAAAAATCATGTATACTTCCTCTATACACGCGACACATATTAACTTCCTCTATACACTTAAGTGACCCCCCCCCCCCAACCCGGTTCACATGCATATAACTCAGCCGTCATAGGGAATATTCGGCTGAACTTTGATATATGTGTAGATCGCAAGTCACTTGAAGAGTGGTAAAAATTGCATAGACTATCATCCTGTCGTTATTATGTGGTCCCCTTCAGAAATATCAAATTGTCAACTTAAAAGAAGTTAAGCATGTTCCCTCGTTAATCATGCCTCCTAATCGGCGAATAGGAAGCTGACATTCGGCATACACATATGCTGCCTGATGCCCTTTGTGTTGTCTCCCCATCACATGTGAACATTCTTCATTATTATGGGAACACCAGAAGAGGATTTTTCGTTTGACCTTTTCACACAGTAGAGCAACGATGCCCTTAAGGAATACTGTGGGAAGAGAGAAATGCCAAGGTTATATTATTCGATGAATTAACAAAATTAGATACCAGCCATTAGGACTGGTAACTTTCAAAATTTACCGGGCCAACACAAATTTTACCGGCCAAAATCATAACATAAGAATACGCCCAAGTATAATTCTATATTACCCACTACGGTACATGTAATTCACACATAAAATATGCATAAGGACAAATAGAAAAGCCTTAACTACAAACACTCATCACTTGTCTATGCTTGCGAAATCAAGCAGTCTGTCCGCACCCACACACACTAATGATACAATCCATGGTCAGGATCGAAGTTGTGAATATCAGGAGACTGAAGAAGAAAAATCATTAGGTTGACTAACGTGGAGTGGCATAAATTGGACCGCCAGTCACTCTTGGTTTAGCCCATCACATTAAAGCCTCTCTCACATTCTGCCACAGATGAACGAATTGTTAGTATCAGGTCAAACAAATACAAAGCACCCTTTCTCTAGCATACGATTTACTCGGGGCCAGCTCAAACTGCTCAGCCCTATCGAACCAAGTACGGGAGCTGCGGTAATAAAACCTGAAGTTGGTTTGTTGGACTACCTATCATATATTGACATGCGTGAATTTTATCGTTGACGAACTGCGCTTATCTGGGGCCGTATTTATAAAGAATCGTAACGTGATATGTCGCAACTTGAATCTGCGATCTCAGATCTGAGATCTCATATTGTATTCATTAAGTCTAACGACGGAGATTTCAGTCACCCAACGACTAACACTTTTATGAATACGGCTGAGACAGCCAACTCAGCTTACCCTCTCAAAACCCTGCCTTTATGACCATCTGATCTGAAGCTTGTTAACACATTCGTATTTTATGGTAACATGCACGGACAAAAAACGGAGACAAACGTCTCAAGCATGCTTTTGATGTTTGGCAATGTCGTCGGAAAGTAATTAACCCTCCCAGAGTGTGATTAGGCGAATTCAACTCGGCCGAAATCGTTTTTCAGTCGCCATTGACGGGCGGGCGACCGCTAATTTCCACCCCTGTGTACGGGTATGTGGAAACATATTTTTTGTCTCGATTTGTGTCAGGTGTGTCGCTACAGCATCAATAGGTTTATTTATTATGCTTTTTCTATTAAATAAAGAATAAGTATGTTTTGTCTTGTTTGTATCTGTCTATATCAGTAGTATAGAAACTGGGGGTTCTGGCGCAATCCCAGTTATCTACACTATTCTCAGGATTTTGCTCACCCTAAGTCGTACCCGACTTATATACGGGTTTGACTTCGCCATGCTAGTTTGTAGGTAAACTAGTATGTCCATAGGACAAGGTGTCTAAACCGTTCGCAGTAAAGCTTTGAATGAAATGGAGAGAGTGACACCTTGTTTACGTGTAGCCCATATATCTTATGACCGTCACTGCATATGTCAGTGTGTTATAATCAAAGTCGGACATCAGGTGCTTTGAGAGATCAAGGGAACACATACTGAGTCTTATGCATATGAAGCGCTGCTAAATCAACATCGAATACATTATGTCGAGCATATTTTCTCCTCTTCCACAATCTTGACGTCGACTTCAGTGATTCTCCATTGTCTTACCAAACACGGAGTTGTTCATCAGCTTGTACAAGTTTTTCTCAAAGTCGCTGGTGGCAACCTTACGCAGGTATGTGTTCATCTGATGTAGGGCTCCATCCAGGGGCTCTGATTGAATACAAGCGCACAGTGTATCTTGGTAAGCCTCATTCCCAGATATAGGTAGAGTTTGAGATTCCTATATTGGACCACATACTCCTCTTTATTGCGCAGGTTGGGTACCAGCTTCTCAACCTCTGCGGTCCTACCTAATGGAACAAGAAGATTCTTCTGGTAGTCTGACAAACATTCATTCTGCACAAACATTCGCTCTGGCGCTAGTGGATAATCAATGTGATCAGCATGGAACTCTGCAGGGTATTCCAGATCAACTTCGGCTATATATCTGTGGCCGGCATTGCCGGGATGGTCCTGTATTTGAAGTATTTCTGGATGCTCAACTCACTCAATACCCCAGAAGGTAAAGGTTGACTCACCGCCCATCCACACAGTTTGTTAGCTTCAAGTTACTGGATATAGCTCGCTGGCTTATCCTGCTCATAGCCCTCCACAAACGGGTTATTAGCTTTAGCCTCAATGTCGGCGTTGATAAAATACGAGGCAGCCAGCTGCTTCTGCCAGTTCAGGAAAGATAATATGTTCTTCCCTTCCTAAGGCATCCCCTTTCGCACAACAGTTTGCCCTATCCCCATACACTCAGGTTTGTGCTCAGAGAGCAATTTATCAGTGGTATAACCATGTAGGCAGCGCTCTCAGAAGAACTTGCGCTCTTTGTGTTTACTCTGAACATACAGCAAGTGGTTCAGATCTTTGATTAGCGTGTCATGAAACTTGTCATCCTTCTCAATCAGCATGAGGTTTCTACGCGGACCAGGCTGTTTACTGATTTGGTGTGTGATAGTGGCCCCCACATCCCAGCCTAAGACGTTTAAGGCTAGGTTAGTATGCTTTTCTACCTTCTAAATATGCGACACAAGTGTTGGATATTCTACGCCTTTACCTTCCAACAGGGTTAACAGCCACTGAATGTTAGATTTCGATTGTCGCCGATAGACCATAGAAGGCAGTAGTTGTCAGGGGTTTTTTATGTTTATGATAGCCTTCTTAGTTGCCAGCTCACTCAGTAGCGACAAGTAGGCGCCGCCTTTTAATGGCTGGTAGTTGGCAATATCAATCCACAGAGTTGTGACTGCCTCAAACTCCCAACCCGAACCTTTATTGGTCCACTTTTCCAAGCGCTCTTGGATATTAGCATTACTCTGGTCCAGCGCATCGTTAATTTCTTCAATGCTGTAAAAGAATTGGCATCATTCTGCGATTTTTTTGGTATGCAAACTTCCTGTGACGAAGCACACGCTCATGCAGAACCGAGAGCCGATCTGTGTACTGTCATACTTTAAGGAGATGCCATCAATTTTGAAGCTGGCGTCTGTGTCGCCCGTTGCGTGAATCACACTTCTGTAGTCGTTGAATGTGAGCTCGTATTCCAGTCTTTCACTTAGTGCACTCTGGTAGAATAATAGCATGTGGCTTGCGAGGAGTTCAAAGTCAATCGGAACTGTTAATTGGAACCGAGAGTGGAAGCTTCTGACATGGAAGACCAATCCCAGCAAATTCCTCTCGCTTAGTAGTATAGAAAGGTCCTGTGGTACACAGCTTGCTCGGGTTCTTGGAGTAAACCCTGAACTATCCAAAAAGGCAGCAAAAGCCCTCCAAGGTATGGACCAAGCTGCTTCCAAAACGGAAGCTGCACTTGCAGAGAAGTTAGAAATGAGCCGTGACACAGCAAGGCGGTAAAGATTAAACAATCTTCATAGAGGGGGCTCATAACGCTAAAGAAGACCTAGGTACACAAACGGACAATGAACTACCACACATATAGCTTATAGGGCTTGACAAGGCTATGCAGACCCAGAGGGGTGAACTGGTCAACAACCTAGCTAAGATAATGAGCTAGAATGGGAGATAAAACAGCAACAAGCCTCGAGGAGGATTGGAGGGGTAATATTCGAGCTATGGAATTTCTAGCGAATGAGTTTCCATGGCTGAAGGATCTACTAATCACCCGTATTGAGGCTGCCTCTGTAAACTGAAAAATGCTGTGAACCCAAATCAACCGCATCAGGGAAACGATCAACAGACATCTTAATGAGGACACTAGCTGAGCGTGTACGCACCCTGTTCCGGGAGCAGGGGGTTACAATCGCCACCATCCTCACTGCAATTGGATTGGCAATTTCGACCCTGGTACAAGCTTTGACAGGTGGAAGGGGCACTAGTGCTACCCCGACACCAACACCGACGCCAGTTGACAAGCCAGGTGTAAAGGAATAGATTAAAAAACAGGCTTGGCAAACGTCCTGAAGGGCCTTGGCGGTAAGGCAGCAGCTCCCCTTCCAAGAATCATTGTCTTCATCGTATCATGGCTGCGCAAGTCAGCTGCAAAGGTGGCTGGTTGGATGGCAGAGCATGTATGGGCTGCAGCTGTGGCGATGGGGGGAATTATCCTCCTGATACTTCGTGACCTACTACGTAGCAAGCCAAAGCAGAACTAACCTTATTGCGATTCCACCTACAATAAGAGCGTTTTTCTCATCCTGGAGGTTGCTTACCATACAGCAAACTTTACTTTGTTCTGCCATTATTGCATGTGGTTGGTTCTCCAGCCAACTACAAATTTATTGTTGCTTATGTTTGGCAACAAGTAGTGCTCAAACAGGTTGGAGAACTCCACATTGAACGCCTCTGTAGTGTCCTCCACCTGCACCTGGACGAGGAGATGTGTCAGCTGATCAGTTGCTATTTGGGGTGGGTACAGCAGGCCCAGTTTGTATGTTCCATTTCTATTGAAACTAAAGGCTTGTTCATGCTATGTATCAAAGTCTGACAAATGTTCAAAGCGACGAGGCTGTGTCCCTGCAAAATGCTATTGACAACAGTGCAGGTGAACTATGCGTAGGTCTTAGGTCAATCACGTATAATGTGGGTTGGTATAACATTGAATCAAATATGACCATTACATTGGGGTCTGAAACGGTAGGAAAAGGAGGAGTTGCCCCTATGAGACGTGGCCTCTGGAACTTCAAACTTGTGCAGGAGGTATTTACAGCTATAGGTCTTAGTTTGGAAGTTGATGCTTTAGATGGTATTATCCTCTCAATTCCTGATGGGACTTAACGATGTGACGACGGTGTGTTAAAAATATTAGGTCTTGATAACGATCTGGGTGGATAATGGCTTCCTTCAGGTACTTATAAAGGTGACCGGCCCATCAACTTTAGCATCTTTAACCCACTTTATGTGCACCTCGATCAAGTCAGTACCACGCACAACATGCTTGATGGTGCGCCCACTACGCCTCTTGGAGTTGTGGGCTTTAAGGGTGGCTGTGAACGATTTAAGGGATCAGTTAAGGGATAATAAGGGACGTCCTCTGGACAATCACGACCTTCCTGTTAGTGTTGTTCTTCAATTTACAAGATGTCAATAAAAGCGAGTATTTATGGACCTCAGCTAAAAAAAAGATCAGGTCGCCAGCCTCTCCGAATATGTTTAAAAAACCTATGTTGATGCGCTCTCACTGAAGCCAAAGCCCATCATTACTATTTGGGCGGAAGAAAGGTCGGTTGGTCGAAGGAATACATGAATGGTCATTTGGTGGTAGTGCCAGTGGTGTTGACCATGGATATCCTATGCTGGTGCCGGGTCGAGTGGACATTCTGCTTTTCTAGGTGTGTAACTCTTGTTAGCAACTATTATGTAACCAAACCAGGGAACGATTATGTGGGCGTCCGAGTGTTTACCACACCTCTCGAGTTGGCTGCAGGTGACCAAATCAGTTTCAGAACGCGTGTTAATTTTTCCCAGGCAATAGTCAATAGTATCACTCCTCAAATTGAACTTGACATATAGACTGCGAATATGGTGGCCAACACAGCCCCATTTGATATCACTGGTCACCCCGTCTGTACCAACAACGCCGACTTTATTGGCAGATTGATGTAGTCATCAGGGAAGCTCATGACGATGAAAAGAAAATTAGATCGTTTAGGGCCACTGAAACGAGTCTGTCGGACACTTCAGCGTATAATTAAAATTTAACCAAAAGCAATGTTCAAATACACCAGATTTTATTGACATATTGAGAGTGTGAATGAAGCACTCACAACTCTGTTTGCCATTATTATTATTATTATCAATATTATATAGTTGTTCAGCATAAATGTTTTTTCACAATTAATATACATTATAGCTATCTGCACATTTGGGTCTTAGAATATATGGTTATTCAGTGTTTAATGTCTCTATGTAACTAATTTTATGTCCCTGTGAACACCCATTCTTGTCAATGGTTTACCATATTTTTCTGGCAGCAATCGCATAAATGATATCAGTTGTACTATATATATATATATATATATATATATATATATATATATATATATATATATATATATATATATATATATATATATATATATATATATATATATATATATATATATATATATATATATATATAGGCATACTATAGTTTTGTTGGAATCATTAAGAAGTATAAAATCGGTTAGACTTTTGGGCTTATTTGAAACCAGTTTTCTTGTTGTGATTGTGTTATCCTTGGCATTGCTTGTCTCATATATTGTCTGCTGCTAACAAGAGTGTTAGTACTAGTCCTGTCCCTTCAGAGGGACGGCTTGATAGATTCTCTACAGGAAAATTAGATAGCCCTGGTGTTAGCTTACAAAGTTCAGATAGCTCTGGAATGCCAAAGAGGTTTAGTGGGTTGGCAGGGGCTCAGGTTGGTTTATTTACTAATGGTGATATTGGTGGAACCAATGTTAGACCAGACTCTATGGTTAATTTAGACATGCTAGTTACAGCAGCTACTTCAGTTAATAATCCTAATGTTGTTGGTGTGAGTGGCCCATCTCTCAGTGCCACCAGTACTGTAACACCGCCACTGGTCCAAGTTGGACCAAACTATATTGTTGGAGCCCCTCAGGCTCAGTTTCCACCGTGTATATTTGGTGCTCACTACCCCCAAACCAGTCTGAATAGGCCATCTGATATGAATCTGCAACAAGCACAATTTGTTCAGTTTCCTGGACAAATGTTTCCACCTCATTTATTTCCTCATGCTAAGCCAATATCCTAGACAATGCAAGGTCACTAACCCCTTGCTCCTATGCAGCACACCAACTATGTTGCATCTAGTTCATGGAACCCTCACAGGGGTTACAGTCAGACAGGGTTCAGTTCCCGTCAAGTTCCTGTGAGGAAGTCTAGCTTGCCAGAAATACCTAGACTAAATACTCAATCACAGCAGGTAGATTAGGTGTCCCAGATCCGCAAGGTAAATCAAACTGAAGGTAGGGATCCAGTGGGTGCTTAGCTGGATTCTGCTCTTGGCTGTGAAGCGGCAGGATCAGAGCCTGTTGGGTCCACCCAGCCAGCTCCACTTATTCCATGGGACCTGCTGGGGATATTCGGTCTGTTTGACCAGCCCAAGGGTCTAGTATAAGTAGTCAGGTAGACAATTGGCCAGAGATTGAGACTCAGTCTCTTAGGACTCTTCCTAGTGCTGTCCTCTTAGTACCTGCTAGGAAAGAGATCAGAAGACCCCTGTGAACGATGGCAAATCCAGTTTTAGGGACCCTCTGGCTCAATTCGAACTCATCTCATTAGAGATGAGTAAACAGTTTGACTATAAAGTCCTTACATGTGTCTTAATGGCAAGGTTCTACCCGGACAATTAATCTGAGGTTTATCGGGCCCAGATGAAAGGGAGGATGAGACATAGGTCTAAATCACTCAATGAATTAGAGCAAGATGTCAAGAGGCTATTCAGGGTTGCATACCCTTCTGCTTCATAAGATGTCAGGGAAGCTCTAACTAGGAACTGTTTTGTTGATTCTTCTTCCAAATATGGAGTCTGTGTTTCAAGCTAAGCCAGGAAACATTGATGAAGCACTAGAATACGAGGCTTTTCTGGTTGGGTGTGCACATAAGCCACACAATGTTCGTATGCAGTGGGAAAAAAAGCTGAAAGCATAGCCCTGCGGATGAGCTACGAACTGAATTGGCACAGGCAAAAGCGCGGCTAGATCGATTGTCTCACAGTTCTAACATTTCAGGTTTTTAGAAGGCAAGGGTTGATAAGGTGACCGGAAGTTATCACTGCTGAGGCCAAATGGGGTACTTCTCAGCCAAATGATTTAAAAAGCAGAGAGATGACAGGCAGAAGCTACAAGCCCGTCGAGTGGAGCTTCAAGACACCATGCCCAAAGACACGGCCTAAAGTGATAAGTATTCTTTATCCTCAGCAGTATCGGGGGTTGGTGCTGGGGCATCAGGGCGTCCTCACACGCCAAACAATACACCCAAAAAGCTTGCAGATGCTAACTCCATTGCCAAACCTGAGCTTGGTCATGGTTAACAAAGCTCCCCAAGGTTCTTTTGTGCTTGACCTACAGACAGAAAATCTGGCAGTGTCTGTGACGTATAACAAGCATGTGGTTTTGCCTGCTGTAGTCACTCCGGATATGCGCAGTTCTGTGCATGAGCCCAGTGTGATTGGTCAGCCTAATGTGATCAATCAGAATTGTGTGGCCACTCCACCGCCTCCGCCCCCACATCTTACACGTGGGGGAATGCTCACTACACTACCCATGCCACCTCACATGAAGCCTGGTGAGGAGTTGGATAGTTATATGGAGAAGATCCCTTACAGTGATGGTTCAAGAGCTGACACCTCTCGCAGGAGACCCAGCATCCGTGATCTTCCACTGCCACCTGGTGGTGAGGAATCAGACTCGGACGGAGCGAGCAGCGATGACAAGTATTCTAGAGTGAAGGGTGTGAGGGATGATGCTGAAAACCTAGATGGGGCCTCCTACCGCAGTCCCGCCCCATGAAGAATGACGAAGATCCACCCATGAAGAGGCGCATGTTTGCTATTCAGAAGAATCAACAGGCTAAGTGAGACTGGAGTGAGATGTGTGTTGAGGTGTTTGAGATTTGCGAGGACTGTGTTAACAAGCGGCACTTGTTACAAAGCTTCTGTGCCATGAACTTACAGCAACCTGGACGCCGAAACCAAGCGTCATGTGCAGACCTCTACATTTTGTTGTCTTCATTTGAAATATTTCTTTCCTTTTTGTGTTGCTGCTTGTAATGTTTAATGTTTGCTTGTATGTGGCGTGTGTAGGCCAAACACTTGGTAATGTGGGCGCAATGTGGCCGAAGCAGGTTTTGTCGCCAAGCTGCCTTCCACACTTGGGAGGCCTGACTCGACTAGTGCATGACGGGCGATATGTTTTATTCATTTGTGACACTTGTAAATTTCCTCTGTATTTATGAGATTTATTATAATGTGTAATATGTACATTATTTGAATGTGTATCTCTGCGTTAAGTATGTTGTTTACATTCTCATTCGAATCTTGTGGTGACCTTTTTTAGTTGGGGTGTTGTGGAGGTCCTGTAAAGCAGGACCTATGAGCGGCACTGATGACTGTCCGGTAATATCACCAGTTGCGCTGAACCAATAGTTGTGGTACAAACTGTACTGTTTGGGTTCATATTGTGATGTTGCATAGCTGAAGTTAAGCTAATAGCGAGTCTAAAAACGATCACATTTCACTCATTGAACCTAACCACTCACACTCTACATAAAAAAGTGCCATATAAGGTGTGATTGTGTTAAAAAGTCATAAGTGGAATAATAATTACCCATGCTAAATACTGATTTTAAAAATAACTCATCAAACGGCAAAAAGCGTATTAATATCTTGGGGCAAAAATCATCCCATCACCCTGAGGCAGAGGTACTTGTGTATCCTCTGCTCAGGAGAATGGTACCGCGTCTGTACCTCGTATAAAATCAGAATAAACAAATTGAGAAGCGCGCTTTATCTGACGAAATGAACAGTATTGGATCAGATCTGAAAGAACAGAATACAAATATTTTAAACTGCATTGCGTGAATATATCGCCGATACTTCTGACTTGACTGCGTTCCTTTACCAGGAACCAGTCCAACACCATTTACAACTCTAAAAGGTGACAGAAAACTACGACAGACACCAGAAGCGGTATCAACACTTACTTGACGGCCCTATGAATCAGAATTACACAGGTGAAAATCCGAGCGGGAAAGAAAACTTTCAATGAAGATATCATGAGATGTACCTACAATGCCTTTCAAAATTTCAACTGATGTACTTAGCAGACTGTTGGAAGTTGGGAGTTGGGAGTTGAATTCGGTATGAAGCGTCGACGTATGAATACAGATCTGACGTAAATGTTCCCAAGAAGGCGAAATATCCATAAATACCTAGAAGATGCATGATTTCTCAACCTAGAATATGTTGCAAGACACATAATAAACAAAGGGGGTGATGATGGGTTTGTATTGGATTGGATGATACAACCAACGACAGCCACAAACTACTAGATGTGAAGGCAGATCATATAACAATTTCAATAACAAACACCAACATTAACGAGTGGTTATTCGGAGAATATAAGCCGCTCTGGAGTAGATGGAGCGGCAGCATACGATGTTAAACTGAAGGGTTTGTCATTACTAGTTTGTACAACTGAAGTGGAGCTGGGATCGCATATTGTTTTTTGGGTGTCAGGGCTGGGGATTGCACTGTACTTCTGGAGTAGATGTTGAAATGTTCGGCCTATCTGATTTTAGGCGTCGACAATGCATGTAATAAAGTCTTCATGGCCATGGTTTCAACAATTTACTGAACATTGTAGCAGGGAAAAGGGGTACACCTCGCATAATTCAAGCGTCCACGCGTAGGCATTGGTTGCCACAGCCAAGTTGTTCTCACCAAGCCACGTGGCTCATTCTGTCTCTATTTATATAGGCGCTCAAGTTAAAGAGACTGTTCAGCCCCATATAAGGCAATCAGGGATCATCTCGTTATTACATTACTACGATTAACGCAAACGTAAGTAATAACATCTTCTAATTTGTGCCGCAAAGTTTCCATGATGGAAATTATGTTGATAAGTTTTTAACATTATTATTTGACTGGAAATAATCATGATCTACTGTGGAATTCTGTTTTATTCAGTTATGTCGTTCCATCGATAACGGTGCCTCCCTAAAACCATGAACCACACGAATGTTAGCTGTAAATCATAACGCGCTCTGAATTAACCTCGCTATCGATGTGTAATCTTCCGCTTTAGTTACATAATGTAGATTTCATGAAATCTTCACTCATTCAAGATGTGGGCATCATTGTGCACACATTAGACCGACAAGCAGGAAGGGTTATGTCCGACAACATAAATGGCGACAGCCAAAGTAAGGATCTATTTTCTGAGACCACAGCGCCCCGTAGCGACTGAAAGTCTGAAAACTTAACATTTTTGGTTTTCAAGGTGCGGTTGCCAAGCAGCTTGCTAGGCAACCTCGTTCCAAATAAGTGGCTGAACAGTCTCTTTAATGCATTCAGCGAGCGCGTACGGTTAAATTCGGTTTCGTACTGACTCAGATCGCTCGGAGGTAGTAACTTGAGTGCCTGTATCTCCTTCAACCCATTCAAACGCGCGCCGTCGATACTAATTTAAAATTAAAACATATTCAAATAAGTGATTTGAATATGTTAATGAAACGGCCCGTTTCGTTTGTCATCTTCCTGTCAGGCACGCTGACGCGCAGCTGTGTAAAGCAGAACATTCCTATTGTTATTTTTTGTGAATACTTTTAATATTCCACGGCACTGAACAACACAACTAGAAGCATACAACATAACAGAAAAATGGTCGAAGGTAGGCAAATTCAGCGGTATAGTAATTTGATAGAAAAGTAACCGTAGTCACAACTTATACCACGTTCTAGTTGGGGTGGCCAAACGCCGTGAACAGGTGAACGGCAAAGGCCTCACCGAACTCGTTTTGGACTGGGCCGTTTTTGGGCCGTTTGGTAGTCTCATGTAAATGACCACTGGCAACAAATGGTGCAATGATACAATTTGTTATTTTAATATATTATAACTAGTCTGCGTCCAGGGGTTCCGCTACGCTTCTCGCCCTTGAGTCTACGACACGACCAGCTCTTAAAAGTGGCGCGTCCGAATATTCATTAGACACGTTCGTTAATCTTCGTGACCAATCAACGCAAAGGTTGTGACCCGGATTGACCTTAATTGCACGTGTCTGGCTCATGGAACTGGCTTGTGATACGCACCCTCGGTTCTATGTGACGTCCGGACATTGTAGTGGTCTGCTGCCAATGAGAACACATTGAATGTGTTCTGGAATTATGGGGCGTCTCAAAAGTTCAAATTGGCACCACAACAAGCGCTTTAATCGCTTAGCTGCACGATAGTATGTTTACGTGAAAGTAAGTTAAAAGAACCATTTGTGTGTCTGCTTCTCTCGCCGAATGTGTGATTAACGGTGCCACTAAGCGTGAAACAACAAATCGGAGTGTTGTAGAATGTGTGCCCGGCTCATAAAAATCACTCGGCCAGTTGGACAAGTTCTTCGGAAATTGTAGAACTGACAAATCAGATACAACGACTCAAAAGTACCCGAGAGTGACTGAGAGACACGGCTTGTGATTGGAGCATCCCAAATCTGGGATGCCTGTCCAGTTCAAGATATTATGGTCCCCTAGACCTGAAGGCGAGACTAATGAACATCAGTAACATATAAACAGCGCCCGCAGCCATCAGGCTTGGGGACCTTGACTATATTATAACTGAAGATTTGCTTTTGATTTAATACCATTTTCTAGGTAGTATTTAATGTGGTCTTAATCGTCAACGAAAATGGCGAAAAGTTTTTCGAGGCCATAATTCTGGCATAAAAGTTGTGTCGTGATTTATGTAAAAGGGTCGCACTTCTTGATTCTTCATACAATTGATATATAGATTACACCAACATGTAGAATAATGGAAGTGATATGCTGATCCGAGTGATAATCGATCAGATTTTGGAGTTGCCTGTGTTAAATCGCGATTTTGCCGCTTCAAAACCGGATCACTATCCGAAACTCGATTAACTTTTCGATTATCACTCGGATCAATATAAATGAGACTCTCCTCAACACATCGATATTATTATCTCTTCTGTGGGACCAAGAATAAAATGGGACGGTCAGTTTAAAGACACCCTATATTCAGCTTATTTTCACTGAGAAATCTCCACACGCCATCTTCGGCGCCATGGTAACGAACCTCGTCCTTGAGAGGTTTCATATTGCGACTTTGGCGAGTTTAAGTTTGAAGCGTATTTGAAGTTCGTCGATGAGGAATCGAACTGATTTACAAACTCAATTGGACTGCTGCAGTTATTTTGCACGATTCGCAGCCATTTGGCGTGTGTGAGTGAAACTGTTGACAAGCTTAAAATACATACATTTATATATGTCATCCAGTTGAACCTATCAACCCTGCTTATTGGACCATCCCAGTGAACTGTTTGACCTGCATTAGTTTGGAAACTCATCTCTTCTCTCCATCCCGTATCTTTTAAGAAATGCCATGATACTTGCACCCCTGTCTCACATTGCCGGAGTAGTCCCTGAAAGACCATGGGGTGTTTCGCGCTGTAATGCGTAGACTCAAGCATGTGTCCGTGTTGTGGCCGGGCTCTTACGGTAGTTACAGGGGGCCTACGCGGGAGCCGCTGACAAAAAAAACCAACCTGCACAATTTTGGGAAGTTTGTCCCGGCAGTAACACGGATGATTCCGTGTTGCTTCCGTGTTAAGACTTGGATTATCCGTGAAGCCTGGGGCATCTCTGTGTAGACGCCGTGCTGCCTTCGGGGCATCCGTGTAGCCTCCGGAGGCCTCCGCGCACAAAATCGGCGCAGGTTGTACCTCAAATTTCCTGAAGCTGTTGCCATCTTCTGCTATCAGTTCTGCGATTAGGCAAAGGAACTCCGCCTCTGACAGCTCCGCACTGTTTACTACTTTCGATCTCTCACATCCGAGCTGTAGAGGCGAAGCGCCGCCTGCGAGATTTTGGAGCTTCCGAAGTCAAAACGACCGATGAACTCGCTAAAAACTTACCAAAGCCCTCCAAGAATTTTTTTTTTGACAAAATGCAAGATTATATCACAAAATGACACGAGGACTGTTTCTATTACTACAGTTTTGTCTAATTGTTCTGTTTTAAAATTGTGTTGGATTTCGTCGATTCTGTGGATTGAGGAGTATGACTGTTGTTGCACTCTAAGCAAGATTGATGGTAAGACATTTATGGATATGAAAATCTATGTTTTTTAAACTGTCCCTTGTCTGCATTGCGAGAAGGAGCAAATTTGCTTATAACACTCAGATTCTGCCATACGGACCCTCGCCCCTAAGGTGTCATCAGATCATCAAAACACCCAGCAATAACAGCTAGGGAATTTGGCTATTGCCTTGATAAGATGGCAGTTGTTTTTTCACGCAATCCACGGAAATGTTTACACTTTGATTTAATAGTAATGTTGATTTCTACTGAACAAGCAATTGAGAATTATAACCATATTAAGGGAAAGGGGCAATTGCGCAATAAACTTTTCTCGTGGCAGTTATCACTGTGTACGATGATTGTCGCTTGGTGGCAAAGACAGAAGAGCATTCACGCGTTGGAGTAGGATGCGGAAGGTGTTTGGGAAGTGAATAGCTACATTTGACTGGGTCACGGGAGATTGGATTATTGAGATGTTTTGGAGTATCTGAAACACTTTGAAGTCCTAGCGGAGCGGATGGTGCATAGGCGCTCGTGTCACTCAGTGCGCGGAACCATGATATCGGGAACCGAGCGGCGGTGGCTGGACGAATAATAATATGAGAGCGGCTTTTGAGTGGGGAACAGCAAAATAACGCTTTAAAAACTGCTGGTGGTTATGTGAATGTGTGAAATCAATAGTACTATCACTTATGCTTCTCAGTGTAATGGTAAGGTGGGGATAACAGTGTATATTGAATAAAAATGACGCTCTTATCAGTAAATAAAAACATAAATCCCATTTTATACCATGATCGCTCAGTAACTGATAGAGAAATGATCAAGTATGAATATAGTGATTATTTCATATACATCTATATCAGGACTGCCATCAAGGTAAAATGATAAGCTGAAAAGGAAATTCAATGTATCAATTGTTGCAAAATAGCTCAGCATACATTGACTTGTCATGTTCCAACCTTTCTGCTTTAACGATTTATAGCATGATATCAGCCGTTACTTCAAAGGCCAATCAACAGTCATATTTTCACAATATACAGCTGAGCTTGATATAGGATTCATAATATTATACATCAAAGTGTTTAAAATTGTTATGAAATATATTAGTACGCATGGTAATTGCATGAAAACATTATAATGAATCAGCAGCAACTTTAAAGGCTGTATATTTAAACCAAAATAAGTCTCCTTGTACATATCTAAGGAGTAAGGTGTACCTACCATGATCATATAGATGTTTTTTTTTACTTTATGTTTTCATGGCGACAACTTTAGCAAAATCTGAACTAGTCGCTGCATATTTTGACAAATTTGTCAGGATGACTGACATGCATAGGTTGGTTATTGAGTAAATAAAGTATATTTGTATGTGGGAATATACTTTAGGACCTAATAGTGGAGCTGACATCCTTCTATAAGGTTTTTGTAAAGTTTTAAGTCATCCCCTTATAAAGCAAAATTCCCATTAAAATTGGCACTGAATTTTTTTTGTGAGGCTCTCACTCCAAGAGGTATTTGTGCTTAAATGAAGCTCCAATTGCACTAATATATATATACAGTGGACAACAATAGCCTACAATAACCAATTGTATCCATCTAGTAGGGGTTTGAATGGCCATGGTTGATAAAAATATTTGTGAAAATACATCTGAAATGGAGAAAATGAGTAGAAAAAGGTTTTTGAATATTGAAATAAGTTTTTAGATATGAAGCATTTGATTTACAGGTATGATACATTGTGATTATACTTTCCACCATTAGTTATTAAGCATGTATATTATAATATGTATTTGCATGATAGTTGTCGAAAATAGGTCCAAAATTGGAAAAAATGGTCCAGAGTACAAAATCAACATTTTGGCCATCTGTATCACAAATAATCACTTTAAATGTCGACTACTTAGTATATTTTTTCTCTTCAAGGAGGCTACAAATAATCCAGTTAAATTATACATTTGTAAGTCATTGTTTAATATTGACATCATCATACAATGGGCAAATTGGACCCCAAAGTAATAATCTTGTAACTTGATGTCCAATTGCGAAAATTTTGGGATGCTCACAGTGAGCTCCCCATTTATATCAACATTTTGGTATGGGACAGCTCTTGCAAAGCGAACCTACAGAAAAGCAGGGAAACTCCTGGCTTCTGTGCTTGTCCACTGTGGTCTCCTGCCTTAGTGTCTTGAAACGGGACAAACATCCAGAAGGTAACATATAGTTAAGGTTTTTAACAGTTCTGGGAGAGTTTCCAGCCCTTATATCAGACATATTTAAATGAATAATCATGCTCAAGAATTGCCCCTTTCTTTAGTTAGGTATGTAGATTACAAATATGTATTGCACCAGATTATTGTGTGTTGTTAATCTTGGGTCTCCAATGCCACCTCTAGAGTGCAATTACTAATAACCATACATATATGGACAGTTGAAGACTGGGAACTTACTTCTTGCCTGACCAGCCATAATGGTTACGCCAACTGGACATGGATTAGCGTGTTTGTTTTCAACCTTGCTTTATTGTACTCACATGGTTGTTATATTACTTGCTGATTCCCTACAACCATACAATTTACTTACTGAAGTAACATGACAGACGATATGTTAATCAATTTGAGAATCCCAGGTAATCACAAAGAGTACCTACACACCAGTACACAGTAGTTTGATTAAGAGTGGTATGGGTTGTTTTGCCTAATTCTAAAAGATATAGCGCTATTTTGGGATGTTTTACAGATCCCTGTCAACAGCAACATATTGCAGGCCGGTAGCCAGGAATTTTTGTGGTGGGTATCTGAATTGAGCTAAGCAGAACTCTTAATAAAAACATCCCTGTAACAGGAAATACACTGACAATAATTTCCACTGAGTTATGAATACAGTTTATACAATTGTCACCAGCTGTCTCATATATACACATGATTTAGATGTTCAGGTGTGTCAGACTGCACATTCTCTCTATGCCTCTGACGTACTGTGACTCCATGCTTTTTGGCCTGTTGCTGCCTGTTGGTGGATCTTGGGGAATAACTTGTCAATATCCTCACTCTGTGTCTAGTACAGGTCTGTTATATCACCAACTTGCAAAGCATAAACTCTCTTCATTTATGTAAAACCGACAATTATGTAATTATTGTATACATTGTTTTCTATAGGAATAAATAGTTCATGTCTATAAAAAAGATGTCACTCAGATGACTGCATAAACACCAAAGAGATATCACATCCCCAGTCAATATAAACTTATCATTCACAGATCAAGTTAAAATAAAATTAGATAAATGACTATGAAAATATAAGCTAGATCTCTTCATGTCATTCAATATCACTAATATTTTATCAAAGTGAAATCCAGTTTCTATTTTTACTTCAATACACACTCCTACTTTTACTACTCACTAATGGGCTTGAAAAATGTCTATGGTTCTACTCCGTAGTTTGACTGTGATGCCTTCTTGGTGGGACAGTAGTTAGAACACAGTTTGTGATGGCAGAGAGAAGACTGGATGCTTCCTGTTTGGAGTGGTGATCCCAGTCACATGTAAACGCATCACCCATATATTGGTCCTTGAAGGATATAACCCCAAAGGCTGTCATAATGAAAGAGTACCATTGGTAAAAATGAGTGTATGCTTCATGCCTCTCTACCCATAGTGTGCGACATAGATCCAGTAGTGGTTTTCTTTTAGATTCTGCTGTGAACCTAATGTGTCACAATGCTAGTTAAAAGTCCCATTCTCTTAGTACTGTATTTAAAGAAAAGACGACCTTATCAAGCATATTTCTCACAACTGGAAGGCTAGAGGAGTGTGAGATCACCAGGTTTAGTTAGACAATTCCTGCTTGAATCACTATCTTGTCCAATTATTTGAATAATGTCATTTTGGATTTTTGGAAACAGGTATGTTGCATTTCTCGGGGCAGGCTGGTCCAAGTGCCTCTGGAGCTGTTCATCATGATTTGACATTGTTTTGAGCAATGCAAGGTAATTTCCTGGATTGTCAGCAGTGTGTAAATTCTCTTGGTATCCCCGCAAGGCAATGCATTGCTTACCACAGAACAGGACATATTCTGCGATGCATTTTTCGATGTGAATGTTTCTCCGGATGTTTTCAGCTCATCTGATGTTCTGGAGTACAGACAAAGTCATTTGCGTCATTGTGATAATTCAACTGTGAGTGGTTGTGTGCCTTGAGCTTTTTAAGATGCCACTTGGTGAATGGGCTGTTGACAAGATGTCCTAGTTTACCTCTCTCCCTGCAAATAGTGTGCAAAATATACAAAAAGCTCCATCAAGTGCATTGCTGTGTTCAGCGCAAGAACCCGGGTTACATCGCACCACTCGGTGGGGAGGGGTGTAACCCTGATAGAAGCAATGCTTATAGCCTTGGCTCGCTGATAGTAGCAATCCTTATAGCCTTGGCTCGCAAGCGGGTACACCCTCCAAGTGAACCCGTCTTGTCATGCAGGGATTGTTTTAGCCTGGCCTATCGTGTGGACCGGTCAAGGGTCGCGGGAAATCAAGCAAGCTGACCGGTGACCCTTTATAAGGAGCACACATGGGTCAGACGGGGAGATCATCTAGTCGGGGACAAGATTCAGACAGATTCCAGGGAGCTTCAGTGTTAAAACTTAATAAACCCAATAAGCAACTCTACTCCTGTTATTTCCTCTGGCTAGCCCCCACTCCACCAACTACAGACAGCAACGTTCCTAACGAACGAAGGAGCGCGCACAAGCGAGAAAACTCTAATATAACTTATACTAGAATTTTCTCGCTTATAAGATACCGTAATTATTCTATTAATCGCCCGGGCGTTTATTAGAATCGTACCCGAGTTCAAAGTAGGGGATGGGCGTTAATTAGAGACAATTGCTTTTATCCGAGATGAAAATCGGTCATCAGTGTGTGATTTGCATTACATTTAACTGCTTCAGAAGTTGTTGGAGAGAAACAGAAAGTATAAAGATCTCATGTTATGTAAAAATGTGTCTTTGATGTGCTTTCTTCTTTAAAACTGCTCATAAGCGTCTGCATTTTTTGTTTACAATCACAAATCGATAATACCGGAAGTGAGATGTGGTCACCTGCAAACGCTCTCCGTGTCAGTGTTATGCCGGGTAACAGTCATATCAGCGTCGTATCGATAAAGTAGACGTAAAGACAAAAAAAGTGAAGTAAGATCGTATATAAAGCAGGAAATCAGGAAACTCGTTGTTTGAAAGGTATTTTTTTTTCAAAATTGGGGAGTGGGCGTTAAACGGAGGCAATGTTTTTGCACGATTTTGCCAATAAAATGGTCGTTTTCAGGCCGAAAACTGGGGGGTGGGCGATTATTAGAGTATGGGCGATTAATAGAATAATTACGGTATACCATCCAGGGGTACTCCTGAAGCCAGCTCAGCTGAAATATCTTTGGCAAACACCTAAGAAATTTGTAGGGAATATGAAGTCTTTGGTTGGGACACGTGTTTTTTTAGCAGATGATATTTCTGACCACTGCTCATTTCATTTACTATGGCTTCAACTTTCGTTGGTGGCGTTTTCAATATCTGATACAACAGCCTAGTAATATAAAACCTGATGCTGCAGACTGATAAAAATGAACCACATAATAAAACTTGAAACGACTTCAAACACCACGGCTCTTTTAAAATCTTGTTGTACTTCGTCGTCCAAAAACAGGAGTGCTGTCACCATTGCAGGTTGAATCTTAAATGGAAGATTATCAAAGACATTATCATGAATGACAGATACAGATATAACTCCACGCATTAAGTGTATCATGTGTGCGTGATTGGCTGTGATCGTTTGAGGTTATATGAGTGGGGACCAAATCATAGTTATTCCTTCTTTCCATCCAATTTCGTTGATGACGGAGATAGAGCTACGACACTTATTGACAATTTAATAACAATATCCTGCCATCATTCGGTAAACTAACCTTCAGTTTTTTTTTCTGTTCACAAAGTTTGCGATGCTCTGACAACTTTTTGCAGCTCTTTTGCGATCTCTTTCCCGTTGTTCGCCCCCCCCCCCCCCACAATACCCCCGATACCCCCTAGGTTACGGGCTTGTATTGCCTCAATTTTATGATGTACCTTTACACTGCCATCCGTCCGTCCACCTGTTCGTTAACTATGGTGGCACATTTTATTAATAAGCAAGCAAGTAGCCCCAAATTACACATGCACCACTCTTGTATTGATGGTCAGTTACATACTTAAAATCAGCCCTGCAGGACCTTTGACCCCTGGTTTATTAGAGAAAATCCCCTGCACACAAGCCGCGTATTTCCGCGAAGGCGTTGTGCATTCCCAGCAGCAGCTCCCTTACCTGAACCTGTATGCATAGAAGATGGTTGCCACAAAGGCAAACCCATGTGCCGCGCCTGGTCTGAACCATCAGGTTTATCGACCATTGTGAAGAATTCCACAATCATAACGTACGTGTGCTGCTGCTGAACCGGGCTCAATATCATAATGACCTTAATTGTTCCTTCCGCATCACATATCAAATTACGACACCCACTATCTCATAGCGGCATATGCTTTCTCCCGTATCCTTATCACAATGTTGCAAACCATTAGTCCTTACTATGCAACACACGTACATGAATTGGTACCAAGTCCACCAAGAAGATATACGGTTGCAAGAAACTGCCTATCTACTGGTATCAAATGCTTCTCATACCTTATGAATTACTTAAACATGCACAGCTAATTTTAAGCCAAATATCACGGACTAGTCCCTATATTCCTCTTAACACTAGTCTGCCCATCATCCTTTTATTCTCAATTTGTTCATTTACAATAATGATGATGATAATTGACCTTGACTAAGGCAATACAATGCCTGGCCAGATGCTACAACGTAAGTGAAAATATTGTGGTGGTCACATACCACCTGCATGCATGTATAGGACAATATATAAACATCAATTTCATTAATGTTTCATATTTGAAGATAATTGCTTCAACGAGCAAGATAAATGTAAAAAAAACACCAACATAAAAACGATTAAATTATATGCACATTTATTTTGCTTTCGAATTTGCTTTTGACTGCATATTTGCATTACTGCCAGCCACAGTGATGTGACGTGATTAATAACCAAATGATAATAATTGATTATGAAAAAAAAATGCACTGAATGCCAATTTCCTTATTGAAAACTAACCTGAGTGGGTGTTTTGTTGAAAGTGGATTAAAGTCCATGTTGTCACCTATCAGTGGTAAGGGTTAAAATCATAACAGCTTGCTAGATATGACAAAAATGACAGATTTAAGAACGCTGCACCTAACGTTGTTTAATCCAGCATCGTTATGTAAAATAACACTGGTCTCCAAGCGGTAAAATATTCAGACATTAATGACCTTTAGAACGCTATGATGGTAATATCTGGCATTATCGACTCGGAGCGCTATGATATATGTATGCCTCTTAAAACGCTATGATGGTATGATGGTGACTCTCGGAACGCTATGATATATATATAAGCGAATCATCACGAGCTTACTTCATTCTGTGCAAATCAATATGTTCGTGCACGTGGTTGGATAACAATTTATATTTACTGTCAATTAATTTTGACTTCACAGCAGCCGGGCTCCGAGTGTCAATTGCCTTGTCTTATTTTAAGGGCCTTATTCAGTAACAACAATGCTTTACAAAATGGTAAGTCGGACAACCAATTCTTTGACTTTGTAACTCAATAGAATGTGCAACATCTCCAATTAAACCACAGTTTACCTTCCGGATTTATTCGACTTGTCGCGATGAAGTAGACTACATGAGCGATAAAGTGTAGTGTTGAGTATGAACCACCATGCTTAGTCCCAACGGGTTCGTATGTAACCGCGTAACTAACTTTAGTCTCACCAAATGCATCTTAATAATTTGGTTTGCTCCGGACGTACTGTAATATACTCAGACGTCTTGTAGGGCTATAATTTGGTTCGATATGTATGCATCAGACAGTACCGGATGCTTGAAATACAACCTGCTCCTGACCCACACTCCCCCGCAGTGCCTTATGAAGTTATGGGATACGCTTTGCTCTAAGCACTGCAAACAAGTTGGAAAATGTGGCAGATCACCACATTTGTTTAAGTGCCAATACAAAAATCAGTTACATTTTTTTTAAAAATGTCATTTAATATTTTAAAGCAGAAAGTGAATCTATATTGCCTGCAAAAGTGAATATAGTCTTGCTGGAGAGGGAAAACCTGTGGAACTATATCTTCTCTCAGCTGCACACTGTTTTGATGAGTGAGCAGTCTGTACAGACAACAAAATGGCTTCCAACAACAACCAAGACACAAGTTCAAAGTTAATTTCTACTTCCCATGTTTCTGAAACGTGGGAAGAAATTCTTGATTCTTTAGAAACTAAGTTTAAAATCACATTTAAACCAAGGCAAGAAGAAGCACTAAAGACAGTTTGGAAAGTTCAAAAGGACTTGGTGGTTGTGCTGCCAACTTTTCAAGCCCTGACACCTTTGTTGAAAATGGCCAAAGACAAACTTTTTGGATCAACTCTGGTAGACTAGTGTCTCCTTTGAACATCATCCATTCAGACCAGCTAAATAAGCTCCCTTAAATAGGACTCACAGGCTGCAAATTGGATGTCAAGGGCAATGCCATGTGCAACATTTAGTCATTTGTTTTTAAGAATGTGAGATATCACTAGACTAAAGACTTAAAAACAAATGACTATATTAACTTGAGTTTGACTTGAAATCTATTGTTTGCCTATTTGTGACTGTTCAGTCTAGTGATTTCTCACATTCTTCAGACACAAATAGGATTCAAGTCAAACTCAAGTTATAAATAGTCATTTGTTTTTAAGTCTTCAGTCTAGTGATATCTCACATTCTTCAGACTTAAAAACAAATGACTATATTAACTTGAGTTTGACTTGAAATCTATTGTTTAAGCCTTGTCAAAGGAAGAAACGTTTATGCAATAACACAAACACTTGTTTTATTCAAGATCAATTAGAAAGCACTTCATATTAAGTGTACCAAAATTTATCCTAAGGCTTAGGAGAGTTGATTTACAAAGCAGTGAAGATTTGGCAAATACCTGTACAATACACAAATTAAGAACAGTACATGTATAATAAATTGTCAATGTATTTATGCTGATACTCTAGTGTAAAACTGAATTCCAACTGTTCTTTATTTACCAATAATGCCTGCTTTATTTTGGTGTCGTTTATTTATTACACAAAATCTTTATATATAATACATTATCAAAAGTTATTTCTTAGCAGTTAATTTGAACTTTCATGTGATTCTGTTTATGTTGTACACTGGAATAATTTATGTCACTTGACAGTCAGTCAGGCGTCACCATCCTCCACTTCTACTATTTGACCACGGCATAACCTTACAGTGACTGTGTGTAGATGGGCCCTGAATCACTCCAAGTTAATAGGTGTGAATGGGGACTCTGTTACAGCCGGTTGGGTGCCAAACTTACGCCCCGCTTGAAAGTTGAACGGCCGTAACTCCCTCAGGACTCTTTTTACCTTCTGTCTGTCCTCCTCAGAAATTCGTTTCGAATGACGACTTGATTTTATTCTTGTGTTGAGTACAGCACTGAAGTTTCTTGTGGTCTGGTCAATAGTGTCGGATGCCTGTGTGGACCTGATGATGGAGTTTTCATTTTTGTTTGGGCCAAGCTGTTGGATGACATCTTTGGGATTCTGCACTGACCACTCCATCACCAGGTCAGTTTCTGTGTTCTGTCCAGCCCCACCATGAGTGTTGATGTAACTACCCTCAAGAATGCGCATCTTCACTCTTGGTGATGAAACAATCGTAGTCTTTAGAAGGAGGTCCACATTCTCTACAAAGTATTTGCTCAGTTTGGAGTGGGAATAAAAGAATGGGATGCTGGCCTTCATCCCCAACACAGTTCTGTCAAGGTCCCCTTCTTTGGCTGTGTCATTGAGATGCATCAGGTGAAGGGCCCAGTGACAGAAGTTTGAGGAATAACCCATCACTTCATCCTTTGGAGTAGGTACCATTTTCTGGCTGACTAGAATGAAACCCTCCCTGGTTCTACCAACCACATTCTGCACCATCCGGACCTGCTGTTCCACTGGGGGGTTTATTGTTGAGGGTTGGTGCTGTTCAAGACTGAAGAGGCCGTAGTTGTAGCGGTGTAGGATGCCGAGGAGGATCTGGTCTGCCAGCTGCACCTTTTGCTGCTTCCCAAGGCGTGCAATATTGGGCGGGATTGCAGGCTGAGAAGGAACACTGTCATAGGTGTGCATCCCCATGTACTCTAAACATTGTTCCATGATGAGCATCTCCCCAACAAGCAAGAACAAATCCCCGTGAGCATTATAGTTGTTCTTCACCTTCCAATTGACATGCGTCCGGCGAAGCAGTACTTTGAAGTAGTACAAGGTGCCTCGATCCCTGCCTGTATTCTTCGCCCAGAGGTGCTTGTAGGCTTTCTGTGGAAATATTGAGGCAGTACTGGTAGGCATAAGTGTGTTTACTCTAAGAGTAGTAGCAATAGATAAAATACTATCAAAACTTTTATATATGCCATTTATAGTCTCTTTGTGAAATTATGAGTGAAAAGCTAAATTATATTGTAATATGTCTGCTTGTAAAAAGACGAGTAAGAAATTACTTACATGTAGGAAATCTTGTTTATTGTGCCAAAGGGTGCACACAAATGGACCTATGTCCTTGAACCGTTTGACGCGATCCACTGATAAAGTCCGGAGTTGTTTGGCCCCCTGCATGCGCACTCTTGTCAGCTGGTCACCAAAGAACGGAATAGGTTCCTCTTCGAGCATGTTCGTGTTGCCTGGATGGATCAGAGCATTACAAATTAATTGCCAAAGAACTGATTTTGTTATATAGAAACAAATGGTATTCTCTAAGCGTATTCTCTAAGATACTGGGCTTGGTTATTAAATTTCACATACCCAGGGCTTCCTGGGAGTATCCATGCACTGAATCCTCTGTAGCATCCAATATCTTGACACAGTCTTCATATTTGGCCTCATTGAGTAGCATCAGTTTGGTGGGAATGAAGTCAGTTTTCTTGGCCATCATCTCTGAAAACCTGTGGGGGATATGTTTTGGAAGTACAGATTCCATCCACTTCAAACTAGGGCAATTTCCCACAAGAAGCCTGCCTAGTATGACCTGTATATAACAGAGAATTCAAAAGGAAATGTTTAGTAATTTGTACATGAGGGGCCTTCAGGATGGATGAAAGAATACTAAAAGATCCAGCTTCAACAGTACAGGATGACTCAGACTCCATGAGGCTTGCTTTATAACAAAAAAACAAACAAAAAACACAATGTCATGACCAATATGGACATTTTTAAAACAAGTTTTTGTAAACGAAATATCACACTGAAATCATAGTTCTATACATGCAGGTTTTTACTTTGTCTTACCTGATTTGTCAGTTGAAAGTTGGTCACAATCAGATTCAATGTCATCTTCCCAAGAGGGTAGAGTGGAAATCCCAAACACTCGGTCAGTACCTATATTGCTAATATCAGCAAATGGCATTGGCTGAATTGAGCTGACTGGTAACTTCCTACTCTTAGATTGGGGGCAAGGAGTCGATGATAATAAGGGCTTCCCTGCCTCATTGAAGAGTTTTTGTTTTCTTCTGCGTTTGTTCTCCTTGTTGTGCTTTTCAGATGGGGTTTTAGGTCCCCTCTTGGGTATGGCTGAGCGATTGTTATTGGATAATAATCTGTCAATCCATGCACTGGAGTCACAAATTATATCGACACACTTCTCACAAATCTTCTTGTCTTGTATTTCGCATTGCACATCATCCCACTTCTCTCCTAATATGGTTTTCAGTTTAACTTCCACTTCAGTTTTTTTCCACTTGCTTCCTCCAACTTTGAAAGTCCTCCAAGCTAAGGTGGTGAAACATGCAAAGCAGACTGGTTGGGATTTCACTGAGTCTTGACAGGGGTCTTTCCTGGTGATGATGCCATTCTATACTAGTTACTACCTGCAAATACATGAATGCCAGTTTAATAATACATCTGGTATAAACTATAATCACAGGCAAATATTATATCTCCGCTGGTTTGCCAGATCTGGCTATCTAAGCATACTAGTATCTACTGTATATGCTCCATGGACCACCATTTGACTAGGGTCGGTCGGGTTACCGGGACCACACATATTATTTTGTTAGGCCTAACCTAAGTTTTATCAACAGATCAACACACCATTGAATATATGCATGTAAACAACTCAAATCTACCAGCTGCATATTACATTCCATGATAGGAAATACAAAATAAGGAATTACAATGAATGACATTGTCTGTTCTGGTAGTCAAAAGAACCCTTATCACTATTAAAAATCAAAATACAATAAATGGAGACATGGATGTTCATATACCCACCAGATTTTTCACATTTCATTGGTCTTGTGTTAGCTCCGGTCGAACGGTAACATGAATTTATACCGGTCTACCTAGACGTCTGCTTTCACTCAGCTAACAGCGTTGCCTTCTGCTTAAGTAGTTCGGCGCCCCAGAATTTGTGTGACCTTGACATATGCTAATCCATTTGTAGCAGTGGTAAAAGGCCTGACTGAGCCACTGCGCTGGAGTGTGCTCCTGACCGTCAATTATGAATATGATGGGCGTTTTTTAAAAATTCGATGGACTCTGACTTTGATAAGATAAAGCCTTCAAGGGGATTTTGTAAATGTTCGCCTATTGGTAATGCTAACATTTACAAAATCCTCTTTAAAGCTTTATCTTATCTTATCAGGTTGTCTATAATGTATTGCTGGTATTGCTCAAGGCCGTTGAAAACGCATCAAGGCCGTTGAAAAAGTGGAGTTACATGGTACTGGTAGATTCGGCAACATGGTACACATATGCAGCTACATGAGGTAACTCCACTCTTTCAACGATGCGCCTTTGTCAACGGCCTTGCGCAATACCAGCAATCCATTTTAGACAATTGGCCATGGGGTTAAATTCACTTCCGTTTTTCAGCTCCATGACCACTATCTGGGGTGGGGGTGAAAAGTTGATAAAATGGGGCCCAAAACCTTTCTAAGGAGCATGCTTTCTCTCACAGAACCACTGTGTTAAAGTATCAGTTGACATCAACAGTAGGCTCAAAAATATTTTCTTATTTCAGAACACTTAGAGAGCTGTAATTATAACAAAGAGTTTGATATTGTAATTGGAATCCCATTCTGTAAGCAATGTTTATTTATCATGGTAGAAAATAGCAAAGTTATAAAGAAACAAAATCAATAAATTTCCTTCAATAAATGAAGATGCACCAATTAAATGAAACGTTCAGTTGATGTTTTTTGACAATACATGCCTTGAATTCTTGTGAATATTATCAAAGATACTACTAGACAAAGATATCCGACTCCTGTCATTCAGGGTTTCCATAACTAAAACAATTGCCGACGGCGGTCGTTGATCGTGCTACAGATTTTTCTTCCCCGTTTTCTCAAATAGCTCAAATCAACGTGAATTGAAGATGTCAAATAAATGAATCAAACAATATAATTAAAATCTCTTTCTCAAGAACATTTTATTATATTTTTGTTGGCATTTTTTCCCGATCATCAAGCGAACTGACAGTCAGTGATAGCCCTAGGCAAAGAAACTCCGCCTCTGACAGCGCCGCGCTATTTACTACTTTCGATCTCTCACATCCGCACTGTAGATGATCAGATCATCAAAACACCAGGGGCGGGTGCCTTGCCTATGATAGCCCTACAAAAGTACAAGACGTCTTGGTATATATTTATATTACCGTTCAACCGGAGCTAAGCCAGTGTCAGCGGTGCTTGCCAGACAGCCTGACAGTCGTTTTTAGCATGTATTAGGGCCCACTGACAGTGCCTCAAATCACTAACCTGGAGATCGATATATTCTAATTTGTTTTCGAAAGTGCATAGTGGACCCCACACCATACAATATCGTGATAAATCACACAAATGACCAAAGTTGCTCTATTAAATCCTTTCACCAACACACTTGATGGTAGTTAATAAATGCCAGAACACATTTCTATTGCCATTATAAACACAGACAGGTGTTGATCCTGGTACAGATTTTTTTCCCGTTTTCTCTAATAGCTCAAATCAGCGTGAATTGAACATGTCAAATAAATAAATAAATCAAACAAAATGGTTAAAATCTCTTTCTCATGTTAAGGTACAAACTACAAGGCTGACTATTTACAATGAATGCTACTTAGTATTCAAAACCACATTAAGAATATTTTGACACAATTAGCAATTGTTGCACAAACAATATGTAAACTGATCTAAAAAGATAAGCAAATGATCAAACATGACTAAACTTCAGGGTTTTCCGATTCTGCCTATTACCGGCTTGTTTAAACGTCTGTTGTTTTCCCTCAATGTATGATGGATGCGAATAGTAAGCATTAGGTGCTGTAACGTCTTTTCTACATGACACTGATCACACACTATGGGAGAGAAATCTACATTTTTGGTTACACTACTGATGACTGTATTCATAACACCTTTCTTTGACACAGACACCTCTATAACATTTCTGTATTCGTGTTCAACCAGTGTCAACACATCCAGTAAACAAGTGGAAGGGGTACACAGACCAGTCTTGGCAGACTCATAGTTTTTCTTAACAAGGAATTCATGTGATGGTTCATTATGATCTATGTCAGTTGACAACTTATTAGAACAAGCCGAGCACATGTGTCCTTTTAGCTTCTTGACAATATAACCACCAATGTATGCCAAAACATTTGTTTCATGGTCGAGAGGATCGATGACATCGATGTCTGAGAAATTGCTTACAGTCAATGCCTGTCTCACACTGTCTGGTAGCTGGTTCAGGAGCGCCCCCTGGTGAGATAACACCGGCTCCAAGGGAGGTGCCGCAGGTCTGGGTGCTGCCAGGTTTACCAAGAACTTGTCGACATCTTCTTGGCAGTTGGAGTTGCTTATTGGTGCCTTGACACCATCCACCATAACCCAAAAACAACGATAAGTACTGAAATAGCATTTATGAAAGTACACAAATAAAGTTTACTAATGAACAATGAGGGTCATAAATACATCTAACCATCTTACAAATCAGATGTTTGTGATAGTACCATTACCAGTAAACATACCTGTCTCAAAGCTGCTCTGAACTCCCGGGAATCTGGATTGTCACGCTGTGCTCTTTTGGACCTGATGATCGTAAACATGTTCTCCAGGCAATATTGGTTGAACCTGTTAGTCAGCAAGAACTTCACGCCGTGGGTGTAGTGGAGTTTATCCCAAATCTGCAGCAGTGAGTCTATGGAGATCTGCCATCCACGGAAACAAGTCGGTGTGCGGGATCCTGAAATATTAATGAATAAAGTATTAAATAAAATTACTAAAGTACTTATCATTCTGCACATATAAATAAATTAATATTGAATATATAATCTTTGGAGTGTTGAAGATTTGTATGTAATGCCTTTGGTTTTGATGCTTTTTATCCACTCCAGACTGCTCTTCAGGAATACCACATGTCCAGACGTTGCAGAGAAGCCATGACGCATAAGGGCTGGACTTGTTAGAGAGCTGCTGTTGAACAGCTGGTTCATCTGCTCACAAAACGCGGCGGTGTGTTTGGCTTCTTCTGTAAATAAAAACCAACAACATTCTTATCAAAGAAATACCTTTATATGTTAGAAAATGAACAATGTACGAGTAGAATATGTACCTGTAATGATTTGCCAATCAGCCATGGCGGTCATTCCAGCTGCTACCGAATGACTGAGTATTTGGATGGCCAGTCGAACACGAAGTGGGGCGAAGGGTGGTAATTCCAGATGTTTTCTTGTGACACGTGGAACCAAACGGATAGCTTTCGAACAATCCTGGTCATAGAAGTCGTGTATGTGCTGCCACAGGATGTCGTTCCCATCTACGATGAAACCATGGTTCTTCAGGTTGTTTCTCATCGACTTTACTAAGTGGGGTGGATCGTACATGACAAATATCTGGTATTCACCATGGTGAAAGAAAGACCTATTCACAGTGATACCAAGCTGCTCCTCAAACAGGTTGACATTGTTTGAGCCCTGATCAGAAAAAACCACGAGCACAGTCAATCCGACTTCCTGGAGCTTCTCTATGGCCTGATGGAGCAATGATTTCATAGTGGAACCACTCATAGTACCACTAGACAGGAAATAACCGACTGGTAATTTCCATTTTGTCAGGAGTCCTCTGACCATAAAAACTAAAGCATGGTTAGCCAGTTCATCTGACCGTTCGGTGGTATGAGAAAATCCCTCAATCATATCACTATGTTTGTCATATGACGCTCCTTCTTTGATGACCATTTCGTCAATGACAACACTAACTAGTTTGTCATTTGCTGGAAGGTTGGCGACATTTATCTTCGGTGCCTCTAGGATGTTGTCACTGAACCCAGGAGAGATGTCAACTTTGCTGACGAGGCTGCGCAAGGTAGTGACTGATGGAAGAACGTCTTAGGACTCGAGTGAAGAAGTGACAGAGCGAACGTTTTGTCCTTCTCAGTCCACCGGCGACCTCTGGCTGACTTATTGCTCATCCGGACTTGTGCCGTCACAAACTGCAACTGAGATGGTGACAGAAAGTGTGACAGTTTCGTCCGTAGATCCAGAAGCACCTGAGCTTTGGTAACCTTCTTGTGGACTCAAACAGGTCGCTGCAATGCCTTCTCCTTCCAGCGGCGTACCTGAAAAACACATATATAAATCCTATCAATGACAATTTGAGTTAAAACATGCGATTTCATAGCACCAGAAATATAGGGGAACATAAGCTTCAAAAAGGTTTAAACAATTCATAAGGGGGAAAATATGGGATGCAAGTCCATTGACCAAGTAATTAATTTGTTGTGGCCTTATTTTACAAACAAATTGAAAAACTTGGAATCTTTTATTTATATATATAAATTCGCTGGTAGGTATTTATACTACATGTAGAAAAAATACTCAAATACACTTCAAACATTTAGTATTTCAGTTATAAAATGTTATTAAAAATCACATTTAGTTTTCTGAATTCATTTTATGTAAATGAAAAAAATATAAACAAGTAACATAATAGTAAATGGGTTTGGACTGTAAGTGAATTTTTTTTGTATTTTTTTAACACAGTTAACTGAACTAAAAAATCCTTTATTTAATTGGTTAACCTTATCTGTTAAAAAAAATTAAAATATGATTATAAAACAAAAATATAGCTTATTTTTAATATAACACCTGCATCTTTAAACTATGATTTTTATTCTTCAATTGCTCTATTTTCCTTTCTGTAAGTTTCATACCAAAATAACAAGAACTTGTTGATACAATTTCACCACCATTAATTATTAATGTACATTCAAAAACATTTAAGATTGAACACATTCATTTTTGTTTCCACATAATAATTATAAAAAAAATGTATGTATTAACACAATTAAATTTCCCGGGGAATTTTACACGATTTGAATCGATCCAAGCCACTTTAACCAAATAAATACCTTTTTTCATCCTTCGGGAAACGAAAGAAACTCAAATGTCTGTGCCATTTTCGAGAATGGGAGCAGTTTATGGCCGCACAATACGAGCCGCTGCCATCCCAGTGCGCTCGGCTGGCGTCCATGGTGCAGAGAATGAGTTTAAGGTGACGGACCGCTTGGAGCGCCACTAGGGCATTGTGTCACACGGAATAGACGGGGAGTCTGATATCTTTGTCTAGTAGTGTCTTTGATATTATGCCATAAATTTAATTCCCCCTGTGGGTCCGGGGGTAGAATAGGTCCACGGTATCCTTCTGCATGTCGTAAGAGGCAACTAATAGGGGGCAACCTGTTGGCCGTGGGTTGCGACTCGTGTCGGTGGACAATGGGATCCAGGTGGTTGAGTGGAGTGGTTCTTTTGAGGGCCATATCTGCAACATACTACTCTAGCCCGGATTTCGCCTAGACGAGAGGCTGGAATGGCCTGGTCCAGTCAATCGGCTTGTGGTGATTTGCCTTAGGATAATCGTTTCCATTTATATCCTTTTCCATTTCCATTTTTCCTAGAAGGCGGCTGCTTAATCAGGTCAATCTTATCTATTAACCTTTCCTGGCACCATATGACACACTAGTGTTGGTGTGCCGTTAAACCCTATACTTACCTTACCTTGCCATAAATTTACAAGTCAACTCTGCAATGACAGATCTCACTGTTCTATACTTAAAACTAATTAATGATGTAACTGAATATCAGAATATAGTGAAAGGAGTATATAATGGTGCCCCATGCAGTAGCATAAAGTGGAAACATAATGAAAGAAAATGGAGCAAAATATTCCCTCAAATGTATTTATAATAATTTATGCATTTTTCCTATGACCTCAGCTTGAGAGAAATAGTTATGTACAAAGTTTGAAGGAAATACTTTTTACCATGTATTACTAAAGAACAATCCATATTGACTACCCATAAGCAATGTTGTAATTGTATGAAGTTGTCAACGTTTTCCGGAAAGGGGAATAGCTAATCAGTGACAAACATATATAATAATCTCCTAAGTATTGGTGGTTGTGATGACTCGCTTCTGATTCTTCTTGAAATTGCCATTCCTTATTTGCAAGTTATTCCCCTTTCAAAGCACATATCATTCAAAGCTTTGGATATCCCTGTGAACTTCTTAACAGCTAACCAGTGTCAGCCGATTTATTTCAAAGAGGTTATTTTCCAAAACCAGCTCTATAATATCATGTAGTCCCTCATTTCAATATATACATATTATGTACTCCGTTGTGTGTTACATTTGATAAACAGAGCAAATTCCCCAACCAACAAGAAATCTGCCATGTGTGGTATTGTTACTGAGTTGATGAGTAGAGACATAAATGTAATGTCATGAAATACAGTCTCTCCATTTAAATACAAACATTAAGGCAGTGTTAAAAAATTGTGAAATAAAGTTGCCGGACCTCAGGGCATGCAACTTACCAAAGTTACCAGTCCTGACCCAAATTTGTCAGTCCTGTAATATTTTACTGAACATACTATATATATCTCGTATGTTGACAATTTGGCAGACTGGTCGTATCAACAATTTTAAAAGTTTTTTTTCGTATTTAATGCAAATCTTAGGCACTGAAAAGATGTCGGACACACGGGCGGGGAAGGTAATTGATTTGTACCTCCGGAGCAAAACTTGTCCGTCTCGGACGTACGGACGGACGTCTATTTTATACGCTGAATTAATACGCTATTTAACATATTAAAACTTGTCCACTTGTCTTCTGCTTTATTTACAAATTGTACAAAGAAATATTTAACAAGACTTTTTAAAATATGTAAACCTCTGATCAACGTGTCAGTGCGTTGTACTTGTGTGTCATTAAGTTTCATTCAAGCCCTCACATTACCATGCATGAATGGAATGGCAACTTGGTACTCACCAACTACACAGTGCAGTTGGGGAAAAAGATAGTTATGGTTCCTCAGCTGTCACCACAAATAGGTTTCAAGGTGTACATAATTCACCCAATTAAATAACAAGAAACTTTATACATTACATGGTGGTGATGATAACTAAGCTAACATAACCAGTTTGTGCATCTACACATCAAATGTGGACTTTAGTCATATTAGTTTGCTCTTTGTTTCCATTAATATTCACAGTCAATCTGCTATATAAGTTTATGGTAGCTGGATTTTTTTCGTATAGAATTATCATTAAGTACATGTACTGTCACAACAGAAATCATGTTTACATGTAAATCTCGTGGTCCAGAAATTATTCATACTGTAAGCATGTGCATCATTTCTTTACCCACCCACCTAAGAAAAAGATTTGAAGCTTTGCATGGTGGAAGTACATGAGATGTATGTTTGCGAGTACACCATGTCCTAAACCTCGTTTGGGTGTGGTTCCTCTTGCGAGTGTGAACCTCTACAATATACTGCTGTACAAATTCGATGAACCGATGCCATGTTTAACTATTGCATGGCACTACAGTGGATTTGTTGCACATATAGCAACATTTCCGACAAAATTCTTCGTGGCTCGATAAAACTTCATCCGGAGACTAGTCCGCCATCGTGAACTACGCGATCATCGATGCACAACTTGGCAAAATAAAGATAAACTCCCACACTCACTTATAAACGAACACATACTCTTCCGAATCTAAATATAGCATGTATCTATAAGTTGCGGAATATGAGTGAACAAAAATGAGGGTGTGTGAGAGTTCAGCTGAGCACCCGGGATAACCGTAGCTCTCGGCAATGCTATACCTTTTAATATTGGCTCTTCCTAGTCGTATGCTATTTGATTTTTATCTGTTGTTCGACTGTAGTCCAGCACTTTCCCCTTGATCCAGTAGTCTTCACTGTCATCTTCTGATGCAAAGCGGTGCTTGATTCGCTGCCCAACAAACTTCTTTTGCTGACACATTTAAAAGTAGCAGATCTCCAGCTTCAAGATCTTCAAGAAGTGGAAACTTGTACTGAAGTTGGCAAGTGTCATATCTGATGGTGTACATATACGTGGTTTTCCTCTTATTCAACTGGATACTTGTAACTGTACCTTGGCACCAGTGCAGTTTGTTGTTCTCTTCCACTTGCTGGTTCACACGTTCACCTACTAGTTCCTCGGGATCGTGCACAATTGGGATATTATGTGCTTTCTTGCTTGTCTTCCTCCCCTGTGTTTTTCTGCCCTGTTTCTCAATCATATTTGCAAATCGTTGTTTCTTTACCTACAGAATGTCTTGGTGAATAGGTGAGAATGTGGTTATGGCAGAGTTGGATGGCACCACTTGTTGAGCTATATCCTCTGATATGCGAATTGAGCTTTTTGAATTAGCCATCAAAGTATCTACAGACAGTTTCTAACCGGCATTTGAAAGGTTCAGGGTACCATTGGTGTTTTTGGTTCCACCCACATACTTACATAATTTCAGTTGAACCTCTAATGCCTTCCTCTTGTTGGCCTCATATTACAAATCATTTGTATCCACCTCTTCTGAGCTGCATCAAAGCCCCCCAATGCTGTAAGCTCTCTCGTAAGTTGTTCTTTGCTCACACTTTGTCTGAGGTCTTTCTGATCTTGTTGCAGTTGTTTAGTATATATGCTTTGAATAATCGCGCTGCTATAAGGAAAGCGAGATGACGTAATATCGGAATCGTATACGCTGTCACGGGGGCGAATATGGTCTCTGTTAAAAACGCTATAACATATCATTATAATGTTTCCAACTATTGTTAATAATAGATATCCTATTATGGGTAGAATGTTTGGTAAATATAACTTGTGAAATATTAATCACCTACTTTGTTTCAAGAAGTATGCATGAATATCTGAAAAATGGCAAAAATCGTTACGAGCACACAGATGTTATATCTTCAAGTGTTAAGAGGAGACTGAAGGTAGTTGTTGAGTGGAGAAGTCCTTGCGATGGCCATATCTTCAACACACCACTTGGTCCGGATTTCACATAGAAAAGAGGCTGAAATGGCCTGGTCCAGTCAATCGGCTGGTGGTGACACGCCCTAAAAATGTGCTCCTCTATAGTGTCGAATAATAATATATCACTCTGCATTACCATCAAATATAGTCAATAAATATCGCTTGTACATGCCAAACAGGTGCCTTCTTTAGGGGCAACCCTCGAGTCGTTTACAATAGTGAGGGTGTGGTCACTTAGAACGTTCATGTCATCGTGTTGGTAATCATAAACGCTCTTGTCTGGACTGGTTGATTAGGTATCGCACATTACACATTTTGGTTGAGCGCTATAGCTAAGCAACAATAAACCTCTCAATTACTTCTGCTTGTCGTTCCATTCCATTCTACACCAAAAATGAACCCTTCAAAATGGTGGCACAATAATGTATGTTGCTCTTTAGTCCATTCTTTATTTTCTGCTTGATAGTCTCCATCTTTTTCGGTCACATGCTGGATTGCCTCCCGTAGGTGAGTGAAATGTGCCCTTTCCTCTGATTCCCCGTGGCAGGAGCTGAACAAACGAGCTAATGTTCTCATCAAGGCTCGAACACTCTTCGTCGCCTCATTTTTGTTGCTGAGCTTAGCCCTGTCTTTTTCATACAAACGGGGCCCCGATCAGCAGAATGGTATTGTCTATATGACAAAACCGACCCGCCTCGTTTTGTTGGCAACCAGCCCAAAGTGTCGAAATATCTTGATTCCATTTTGAGAGCGGCGTAATGAGTTTTGCTTAGCAATCTCCGCGTCAGTCTGACATTTTCGTTTGTGTTTATAGCAATTGTTCTTTCTGCAAAATGCCCCGCAGCAGGGACAATTCATAACAACCCCCTACTCCTTTGCAGTTCTTCTGGCGCTGAAAACTTGGATTGTCTTTTCTGCACTGGTTCAAGTTCTCATCTAAGATGCCTTTGTATCACATTTCCCGAAAGATCTTCATCTGATGAGTTCAATTTTGTTGTGATGCTGATGATACCTCTCGCATGTCTGAGTACACAGCGGTAATAAGACGCTTGAGCTTTTGGAAACATCCTGGGGAATAAAGACACCTTCTAGGTGCCTGAACACAAATGGAAATGTAAGCTGGAAAAGAAATTTTGACACATATCGCAGACAGAGTGTTTTTGTTATTAACCAATTTCAACAAACCTTTTGAATTATGTAAATTTACATTCGTTGCCATTCGTTACATTCGTGAAGCTTCTTTGTCAGGTTCCACATTTCCATGTCATCTGTTTGAGCATGTTTTATTAACAATGTAAGGAAAAATATCTTCTCATGATGGATCAGTTGTTTTAGTTAGTAGTCAGAATGTTATGTCCATATTTAGTTTGAAGGTCGACTGATGTGCCAGGTGTGGAAGGTTGTATGAGTTCTGCTATAGATAAAACAATAATTTCATCTTGTACAATAAATTCGTATTATTTATATAAATGCCACGCAAATATAAAATGCAAATGAACAAGAATAATAGATGTATAGGAATGGCCACAGTTGAACTGCAAGTGCAAATATTTCGCTGCATGCATAGAAGCCACCAGTGAATTCATAATTGTTTTGCACGTATCCATGTATGAACATGCAAAGACAATAGAAAATGATATATTCGCTGTTAATTTGAGATAATTGAGACATTTTTTTTACAGTTTCAAACCATTGTTTCCTAGAAATTATATCAAGTGTTACTGTCCCACCTGTAGATCCGGGGGTATAATAAGCCCACTGTATCTTCCTGTATGTCGTAAGAGATGACTAATAGTTATAGCGAGCAACCTGTTGGCCGTGGGTTGCTACTCGTGTCGGTGGACAATGGGGTCCAGGTGGTTGAGTGGAGTGGTCCTTGCTAACCTTTCACTTATTTATAATAATGTATTTATTGTATTACAATTAAATATCAATTCAATTTTTAACCCATACTATTTTCAAGTGCCAAACCGTCTACCTCATACTTTTGAACGTTTACCTCATTTTACGCAGTTAAGTTATTCACTTCATTGTATAATATATTAAATTGAATTGAAATTTAATTGTAGCACAGCCTGATGTGAATCATGTGGCACTTGAAAATTATACATACATGTACTTAGCAATCGAGTTTTAACATTATAACTTACACAAGTAATCACATCATTCATATGTCAGCTCAGGAGTCAGGTCAGCATTACATCAAGATTGAATTACAGCAGGACTAGCAGCAAGGACACCACATCCAGTCCATCACAGGTTACAGTGCAAACACTGTCAAATGTTCATACTATCACTTTACAAGTTTACAGTACACACCACAATCAATACATATACACAGCATAAGGGTTAGCATCACTTAGCACACCACAAATACATTTATACACAGCCTAAGGGTTCATACAATAATTTATATTCAATTCCCTCTAGATCTTCGTACTGGTCCACAGATTCTGCATGTCGCTGACGGTGTGGTTGGACATGTGGACGCCTGCTTTGCTTGCCAGCTGTTTGCCATCTAGCTACTGCAGCAGTTGTTTTGAACTCCTCCTCTGATGGGGCCTCCAGTTTGATCATCATGAGGTCATCTAATGTGGGAGTGCTGAGGCGAACTCTCCAGTCGGTCTTGACTCGATTCATCAGGGAGAAGCCCCTCTCAACCTGAGCAGTGGCGAAGGGCAACTCCTTTGTATGAGCCCCCTGCACTGTACCGGCTCGAATGAGAAATCGTTTCATATCTTGAGTGATGCTCCGATAGTAGTCTTTTCAACTTATTCAACCGAAGACGAAGTACCGAAGATATCTTGCCGATCGAGTGAAGTCTTTGCGCATACCACTCACAAGCGCTGGAATTGTTATCGCATATATATGAATGTGCGATGCGCAACAATCGTTGCGCACTTTGCTACGTATAACACGTAGCACACTCAATCGGCTCATTAATACTGTATGATGTTTACGGTAATATACGATACTCCGCATGTAACGAACGCGTGCAACCGCGCGCGCTCACAATCTCACATGCATGCACACCGTACCTGATCGACGGACCACTGAATTCTATCAGAGTTCATTGCGACAGACGGGCGCAAGACAGCGTGCGTGCGCGTGCGCCTCCAGCCGCCGTGCGTGTGCGTGCGCGGTGGTGCCGAGCGCTAGCGGCGTGATAACTGCACTGGCCATCACCACTACTTGGCAGTTAATTATGGGGGCGATTTCCAGTTTTTTATGTCGCCCTCGTACGATTTTGGGGGCTCTTTTAGGCATTTCCAGGGCGAATTCGCCTGCCGCCCCCATGTATTTTTTTCCCTGATACTAATTCTGTCCCCACATATTACTCTTGTGGAAACTAACTCAGAAGCTGTGCACCTTATGCTTATCCATGCTACTTTACATTGAGACATCCACAATGGATTGGAGGAAGATTTGTCGAAGAATAACTTGTAGTCAATGCACGGAGGATGATGGCTTTCTTTTCACTGATGGTATACACCTCAGGCATCAAGTAAGGTTGTAATCTGGAGTGATTGAGCAACCATCTTCATTTTGCGCATCGTCATATTTTGGTCACTCGACCTGTAGCAAAGAACGTGTCCTCCATTAGGGGCAGCAAAAGCCTTGCCATGGTAGTCACAGACGACTTCCTTGGCAAAGAACTTCTTGCTTGCCACAATGCCTCGGCCGGTGATGTCACTGGTCTTGATAGCAAGACCAGGTCAGACTTGCCATCGCCATAAACAAGGTTCTCCAAGAAGATTGTACTTGACTTCGTCGGACATTACCTTCAGTGTTTCCACTTTGACACGTCACTGTGTATGAGACACCAGAACAGCCTTGTATTGGGCCTTGGTGGGACATTTCCGTGGAGCAGTCTCCAAGTCATCCCTGATCTCAACCTGAGGATCCTCAGTGTATTCCAAGTGGGCTTGGATCAGGGCTTTCTCGTCAGTGGGGAAATGACTATTCTCCAACTGAAGGCGGAAAGCATACCTGAGCACTTAGAGCAGCAAGGGCACATTTCTTGGAGTTCCCTGGGTATGTTGGTGAACGGCATTGAGTTTCAGCGGAGGAAAAACTCAGGCCTGTCACTGGCCCTCAAAGCAAGGAGCCAAGGAATACTCCCTCTCTGAGAGAGGCACCACAGCAGTTTGATCCTCCACCATAAAACTCAGCAGGTACAAAGACCCACGGGTCTCAACTCCCAACGCATCAAGCAAAGAAATTGCTTTGATGGCTGTTGCCCAAAGACCCTTGCCCACGGAGATAATCGCCATCACATACCTACAAACAAGGTTGTAGGTTGGATTGTGCAGTGGCCTTGACTAGACTAAGGATGCCTATTGTTCAGATTTTCTTACTTTTATATCTAAAAGAGGTTCAGTGAGAAATCCTTAGGGTCCAGTAGCTTCAATAACCTCTCCGCCCCACCCCCACTTCTAGTGTCTGAGCTAGACTCAGACCTCCTGGCCTCTCCCTTCATCTCAACCCATATTTGAGCTAGTCGCATAGCCACCTCCTCCTAGACCTCTATCTGACCTTTGCTTGTACCCATCTTCCCATTATCCTGAAAATTCCTTTTGGGAACCAGTTTTACATCCCGCTCCTCCTCCACTATTACGTGCCCCAGAGCATCTCGGATCCCCCTAACCCGCCCACACTCACACCCTAATGGCTGCACAGCTCGGCCAGAAAGCCCTCCGCATCTGCGAGGTTCCCTAGAAGAGTGGACCTCATCTCCCTCGGATGCTGAAGAAGCACACTTACCATTCCTACCTATTCTCGGAGCATGTTTGTGTGAGTTGCCGGGCCAGCTTGTTTTATGCCATGAAACAGACGGCTGTCAACAGCATTGGTCTCGTTCGACAGTTGCTGAGCCATGGTATCTGCATATAAAACACTCAATAACGCCATAAGATATCATTATAAAATTCTAGAGTGTTAATTGACTTCCATATAAAAACATTCACATTTAAGTTGGTTAATGTGAGACGAACAATGGCACTGCTGTAAGCGAAGCGTAAGGACCTTATATGAGTATTCTATATCGTTGTCTCCGAGAGTAACATTCAAATTTTATAGCACAAAGCGGAAGTTGATATCTCAACAACACAATCTGATATCATTACAATGTTATTCAGTATAATTGATCATATATATAAGTACATCTGCAAAAAGTTTAGTTAATGTGAGTTGACTAATCCAGCTGATATAAGCAAAGCGTGGGTGACCTAATAATACTCGATCATGGGTGGGTAATATGGTCTAGTATCTCTGTTAATAACACCATATAACATTTCCCACTATTGTTAATAATATGTAGATTATTATGAGTGGAATGTTTAGTAAATATAAGTTGAAAAATATTGATCACCTATTTTGTTTCAAGAAGTATGTGTGAATATCCGAAAAATGACAAAGATCGTTTCGAACTCAGTTTGAAGCTATCTCTTCAAGAGAGAACTGACCGTAGGGGACGCGCAGCCGTCTTATATGGGCTTAGCCGACAGCGCTATCAGTCGGGACTCGTTTAGAAAAAATGGGTCCACTAAAAAAAAGGAATGGTTGGGACCCATTTGGGGCACGGCCCTTTTCTTATAGTGCATTATTTGGGCGACCGACTGGGGCACATGCCACCCCATTTTGGTCGTGATCCCGCGTAATCTCTAACCTCCTTCCCATTTTCCCTCGATTTTTCAAAGTGAAAGTTGCTTCCTAGGCTCTTTAATTAAAGGAACGGTTGGGACCCTAGTAAGGCACGACCCTTTTGTTACAGTGCCTTACATGGGGGACCGTCTGGTTCACCCAGAGCAACCCATACATTTGGTATATTTGGTTCAACAGACCTACTCTGACAGATTTCAAGTCATGAAAGGGGAAGGCTCAGGTCTTCATGCTTCTGCCATAACAAATGAGTATGAATCCTCACGAACTTTTTGAAATTTGAGGTACCACCACAAGACCAAGTGGTGCATACTCAGCTTGACATTCTCTAGCAATGTGTGGAGGATTTGCGAAGGGCTAATGGTTAAAAGATTGGCAGGGAGAATGTACAGAAGGTACAGCATGGTCGGAAGACCCTTCCAGACTCTTACCAAAACCACGAGTCTTGGATCAGTGATAAAGTGAGCACCAAGTTGGCTGAGGATGAGAGTGAATACAAGGACAAACACCAGAGCGTGAATACCAGTCTTGAACAATAAACATAAAGACAAGCGATCACCTTGGGTAACAACCGGCATTATAAAATTAATAAGCTTCAGAGATAAACTGAAGAGCATTAAGCCCGCTTCAGAAAATTATGCATACAGTAAAACAAATCTATCGATATATAACAGAATTTCTGAAACGAAATATTCGTATATGAAAAACAAATCACTATCATGCTATTTCTGATAAACCAAACTAGGGTAAAACAAATGAAGCTCTAATGGATAATTCCAAGAACAAAACCACCCACCACGAAAGCCTACAAATTAATCGATGTACAGCAAATGATACTAAAAAAAATTGTACAACTATCATTTCAAAGACCGTGGCGTAATCTGGCTAATAAAATAAAAGTCCCCACCAACTCCCCCCCCCCCAACCCTGTGGATTTGGGGGAAGAATAGGCCCACTGTATCCTCCTGCATATAGTTAGAGGCGACTAATGGGGGCCAATCTGATGACTTTGACTTGGAACTCGTGTCAGTGGACGATGGGATCCTGGTTGTTGAGCGGAGAATTCCTTGCGAGGGCCATATCTGCAACACACCACTTTGGCCCGTATTACACAGAATAAGAAGCTGGAAATGCCTGGTCATGACAATCGGCTGGTGGTCACATGCCCTACAACGATCGTTTTGCATTGTCATCTTTTTCCATCTCCATTCACGTGTATTTCTCTCTTTTTCTCCTCCTATATCTTAGGCTGCTTGAACCGGTCCTTCTTATCAATTCACTTATCTAGGCAATTGGGGTTTAAGGTCACTTTCAACAACAAGGATATATTGCGACGGTGATGAATGAGGATGACTGTGATGCTTGGACAGCTCCCCTCAACCTTTTCACCACCAGTGCCCTGTGTTCACCAGCCCGAACACACCATGCGCCTAGCGGCTTTGTACACCACCTTCCTGGATGGCATTGTTTGGAGATTTTGATATTTTTCTCAAAGCTATTTCTTGGCTAATATTTGATCTATTCTAATACTTTTTAGAATCCTGCCTACATAATTGAATACATTTTAGAGTAGGATGATATTTTTTTTTGATCAGCAGCTTGGCTTAGTATTTGCGTGATATGTATTGTTGACATTTAGTTCATTTTGTATGGATTGTCAGCATCTATATGTGATAAGATTATTGTATTGTTAAGTTAACATAACAAACATCATGATGCAAATTGGAAAGTAGAGGAATTTATTTATTCCACACTTCACAAATGAGTGTAGTTACTGTTTAAAAGATGCATTACATTATCAACAATAGAATATAACATCATCAATAGAATATAACGTAATGCTGACAAGTGGTTGCTCTGTAATAATAATGTAACAAACAATATTCATTATAAATTCATCTTCGAAATTATAATTGGTGGTGGTAATCCTGCCAACAGATGCTACCGCGTCAGCCACACATCATACTTGGAACACAGGATGGCAGTTTTTACTTTTCGCTGTTGCAAATCTTTGTATGGTTCCTTGCTATGCATCGTAAGTGCTTTTCATAGCACATGGTACAGACGTGGTCAGTGCCTGTGTCACTGGGGATGAGGGGTTCATGGCTGAAACCATCCAACCTCGCATTTGAGTGACCTTGACATGAGCTGCAGGCATATTTGCGGAAACTAAATTCCCCACATAGCTGATGAATGAGATCTGTCAGAAAACCATAAAAGTCTGTTATCAGCCTGCAGATCGGTGTTGGGAGAAAAAACATTCAAATATGAATGCATTTTAAGCCGACAGGAACAATGCCTTCCTTATCGAGGTAATTTTATCATTCTAGTCGACACCACCCTTGTTCTTGTTTCGTCTTCGGAACCCTCAAGCGCGAAGAAATTCAATGGCACGACCTGTGCCAGGTACATTCGCCTTTGTTGGCCCAAGAGTGGCCATGAATGGCGTCTGTTCTCCTGTTGCTTCGTACTGCTTGGTCCAGGTGAAATCGCTACCTGCCGCTAGATCAGGTTGATTACCGTCACCGATGTCGTCAAATCCTTAAAATTCCTCGTCGTCGCTACTGAAGTCGGCCTCGTGGGCCAGTGCGTCCATAAACACATTGACCAGTTCGGCATCTCAATCACGCTCAGAACTCGATGCTTCAGAAAACACTGCTTTATCTTCGGAACCCTCAAGAGTAATCAGCGCGTTTGTTTACATTCGCCATCATAACGGGAACGCAGAAGCGTAACTAACTGCGAGGCTTCATGCGCAAAACAACCAATTTATTATACCTAGCCGTGACGTAGCCATGGAATCGCCCCGGCAAGACCATTTGTATTCGAAAACGATTTTTGGATGTCATTTTGTAAGCAATTCGTACTTATTGCTCACGCGAGCACGATTTCACACCAGTTAAACTTAAATAGAAGTGAAATGGCATGGTTCCAGGTAAACCGGGAATTGGTAGTGAAAGGGCATGGTTCCCTGTAAACCGGAAATTATTGGTGGTGAAAGGGCATGGTTCTCGGTAAACTGGGAATTGGTGGTGAAAAGGTTGAGTGCCATTACCCACTTGGCACCAAAGAATTCAAAGTAGGGGCTGATTTGTCAGATCTTGGGCAGTTTGGCGATATGATTTTTTAATTGGCTTTATACTAAGTCATTAACCATTTTAAAATGGTGAGAATTAATTTAACAATGTTTTTAAAATGAAAACCTTTTGGACTCCAAGGAGCAATACTACCAGAGAATGATGGAATCGTGCATGTGCAATTAATCGCCGCGTTGACGATTTGTTTGCGTAATCGCCGTATTGACGATTTGTTTGCGTATATGTGGAACCAACATCGATACATAATCAATGACTTGGTGTTCCCAGTATTGAGAACAGGTTACAATCGAATTATTATATTAACTAAACTGGAAGAGGAAAGAGGAGACTAATGTCCAAAAGGTTAGAAAACGCATAGTTTTATGTAGTCATACTTATTTCACTGGTCGCAAGGGTGCCAGCCTTTTAGAATCTCTTGAACTGGTAGTGGCCTCTGGTATGTACTAGCAATAATCTGAGTGGCTCATGTGGCCAGAGAAATATGAGCAATCCTCTGTGAGTTACTCCATAGCTACTTATTAAGTCCTGATCCTGCTCCTGTTGTTTGTAGCGTTCAAGGAGGAATTCTCCGGATTTGTCGACTTGCACATGAATTTCACCGTGTTCCACTTATAGTAGTCATTTACCTCTATCTGTCCACTGCAAGATTTGCAGCCTACACCTCTCACGAATGGTGTGTGGCTATGTGGTGATATGGATCAGAAAGCATAGTGAAGACCTCGAGGGTGTGGTCCCTTAGGACGTTCATATCATTGTCTTGGTAATCACAAACGCTCTTGTCTGGACTGGTTGATTAGGTATTTGGCTTCGCACATCATGCATTTTTGTTAAGCTCTATATCTAAGATACAATTTACCTTTCAATTTCTTCCGCTTGTCTCTCCATTCCATTCTGCTCCAAAAATGAACATTTCAAAATGGTTGCAGAATAATGTATTTTGTTCTTTAGTCCATCCCTCTGTGGGTCCGGGGGTAGAATAGGTCCTCTGTATCCTTCTGCATGTCGTGAGAGGCGACTAATAGGGGGCAACCTGTTGGCCGTGGGTTGCGACTCGTGTCGGTGGACAATGGGATCCAGGTGGTTGAGTGGAGTGGTTCTTTTGAGGGCCACTCGTCTTCTCCTCATTTTTGTTGTTGGGCTTTGCTCTGTCTTTTTCAAACAAACAGGCGCCTATCAACATGATCGTCTTGTCCTTATGTCTTGCTGGCAACCAGCCAGAAGTGTAGGAATTGCTTGATTCCATTTTAAGAGAGGGGTCATGAGTTTTGCTGCCATCAGCTTAGCAATCTCTGCGCCAGTCTGGCATTTTTCGTTTGTGTTCATAGAAATAGTTCTTTCTGCAAAATGCCCCGCAGCAGGGACAACCCCATAACAACCCCCTACCCCTTTTGCAGTTTTTCTGGCGCTGAAAACTTGGATTGTCTTTTCTGCACTGGTTCAAGTTCTCATCTAAGATGCCTTTGTATCACATTTCCCGAAAGATCTTCATCTGATGAGCTCCATTCTGTTGTGATGCCGATGATACCGCATGTGCGAGTACACAGCGGTAATAAGACGCTTGAGCTTTTGGAAACATCCTGGGCAGTAAGGACACCTTCTAGGTGCCTGAACATAAATAGAAATGTAAGCTGGAAAAGAAACTCTTTTTGTTATTAACCAATTTTAACCAACCTTTTGAAATATATACATTCACATGCGTTGCCAAGCCGTTCTTTGTCGCGAAGCTTCTTTTGCAGGTTCCACATTTCCATGGATCTGTTTGAGCATGTTTTATTGACAATGTAAGGAAAAATACCTTCTCATGATGGATCTGTTGTTAAATTAAGATTTTTGCGTAAACTGAGTTGACATTTCCTCTGTTCATTCATGATCTTTGTCCTAACTTGTGAGTAACTGAAGGGCCAATCCCTGGTCTTCATGATCGACTCCACCAACTTCTTCCCTATAATAATAAAGAACATTTTACAACAATCAGCAGAATGAGGATATATCCACAAAAGAGGCTTAATAAAGAAAATAGGAAATGCAAATGAAAGAATCAAAGTATACAGTAAACAATATCATTAGATATATCGAAATGCCCATACCTGTCAAGTAATAGTGTCATTACAAATACATGTAGTTTAAAATTGGTATTAAGACCAGAAGCTGCGAATCAGATAACCACTGATATTTTTAAGGTGCTACCTCTACTAATACAAATTAAGTAATATTAAACAATGCCAGGTAATTTTTTTTATTCCACTTGGGAGCTGGACCCACTTCTTGAACCGTTTGAATGAGATTTGTTGGGGTTGTTGTCCTTCCTGCTCTTTTAACTGATGCAAAATATATATCCTATAAATCATTTCAGCAAAACATTCAGGATATATTGTTGATATATGAAAGTAATTACAATAAAACATAATTACCCCCCCCCCCCCTCCAACAACAAAATGAGAATGTTACTTGAAACACTTGTCAAAATAAGACAACAAATTTCAGTGAAGTGGGAGATGATCCCCAAGTAAATAGGAAGTTTAACAGCTGAGGGTCTGTGAAAACAGACCAATGAGATCAGAAAGTTGGCATTGACTCACTGCTGTCAACTACGGGATTGCTGCCTTCCTCAGAAGTGATCTTGGAAACGCAAACCAAGGTTAAGTTCATTATTCATAATTTTCTACACATTATTGCGCAGATAACATTAAGTTGACGTTACATAATAGATGACATTACATTAGAGATGACACCGAGTACTGAGTGTTCAGTGCATTAAGAATACAAGTACGTAAACAGTGACAACCAATCACAAACATCTCTTGTAGCCATGTTGATTCACATTGAATAGCTGCAATCATCATGACCCTAATGTCAGATAACAAATTTTGTGCTGATATCTATTGATCATTCCATCGATTGTGCAAAGAAAATGTTAACACAATACCTTCACAAGTTACTGAGATCACAGGAGACCCTTGTTGAGAGATCTTAGAAGACACCTGTTAAGAGATCAGAGGAGTGCTTTGTTCAGATGTCTTAGGAGTTACTTGTAGAGAGATCACAGGAGACCCAGGCTGGGAGATCACAGGAGATCCTGGTTGAGCGATCACAGGAGACCCTTGTTGAGCAATCACAGGATATCCTAATTGAGAGATCACAGGTGACCCATCTCATGAGAATGCAAGAGAATCCCAGGTTCTCAGTCGTGAAAGTTTCCCTAGATAAAATTAACACATGGTTTATAAACAGTTCACATATTACTATTCATAAGATGGGTCAGTATGTGAAAGTACAATATGAACACCTGCCTGAACAGAGAAAACATTGCCACGACTGTCGTTTACTTATATTCGGGATTAACAATGACAAAAATTTTATGTACTGAACAAACGCATGTTAAGCACAACTCTTAAAAAAACCCAACATAAATAAACAGTGAATCAGCAGTGAATTGATTAAATGAAATAATCGGTCATTAAATATCTTTGCAACTATATAACTATATATATATATATATATATATATATATATATATATATATATATATATATATATATATATATATATATATATATATATATATATATATATATATATATATAGCTTGGATGCAATCAATTGATATTTCCAACATGCTAGTTTCAATCGGTATGAGAGTATGTGTAATTTGAAGTTGGTAGTAGTTTTATAAGACAAGAATTTTGATTAGTTTTGATTTAGTGAGTCTAACATATGTAATTTGTAGTTTGCAAGGAGCCAGTGACATTAGAAGGCTCTATGAATTATTTGATATCAAAACTTTCAAAACTGCATTGGGTTTACGGGATACAGGGTTTATGTGGTATGGGATATTCTTACAAGTGTTTCAAAAATTACTCAATGGTTAAGGACATTCACGGTTGATATTAAATTTTTAAGTGACCACCAATATGAAAATGATCCATTGGTAATTTGGGGTAGCTAGCTTGGACTATATAGTGAAAATATATTTGATATGTTCGTCAATTATAACTTTTGTATTAAAAGTCCCATTGGACTGATATTAAGTTTGTGAGTGACAATCAATATAATAATGGTTCATGTAATTTAGGGCTGCTTGCTTGCTCAATAAGAAAACATGCAAATAAAAATAGTAAATGAGATACTTGTAAAGTTTTTCAATAATATATAAGGGAAAAAAGGTCATGCAGGGGATATATTTAGTTAAAGTGACCATCAATATAAGAGTGGTCCAATTTGGTGGTATAATTTGGGGTTGCCAGCTGTCTGTATAAGAATACGTGCCATTCCCAGTGGGTTAACATAGTGAATGAGATTCAGTTTTTCAATGGTTTGGGGGCTGGGGGCGCGATTCGGTTCATACAGGGCTGACATTAAGTTTGTAACTGACTTTCAAAATATGGATGGTCAATCGGTAATTTGGGGCTGCAAGCATCCTTCATAAACAACCTTGCCATCAAAAAGTATTCCTCATTGAGTTAATCTGGTCAATGAGATTTTTGGTATGTGTTTCAATAATAATAAGGTCACACTTGGCTGTTTTTCAGTTTGCAAGATGCAATTGTCATGAAAGGGGTCTATTTGTAATATGGGGCTGTAATCTTGCTTAATAGCAAAACATGCCACCCAAAAGTTAAGGACCGGACGCCGGAGCAAAAGTATATGGTAAGCTCTGCTGGAGAGCAGAGCTAAATATCGACCGTTAATTTGACAGATTACTAACCTACTAACTTGAAGTATAGCTAAATATTTATTTCGGAACCCACGTCAGAACCCACATAAGGTAACATACGGTAGACTTGAACAAGGTTCCTCGGGTCTAAGATCGTAGCAGACGAATCACTATCGTCTTTGACAAAGCATTCTCTTCCCCCCCCCCCCCCCCCCCACGCACCCCTGTGTACCTGGGGGCAGACTAGGCCCACTGTATCCTCCTGCATGTCGTAAGTGCCAAGCCGTTCTTTGTCGCGAAGCTTCTTTTGCAGGTTCCACATTTCCATGGATCTGTTTGAGCATGTTTTATTGACAATGTAAGGAAAAAAATACCTTCTCATGATGGATCTGTTGTTAAATTAAGATTTTTGCGTAAACTGGTTGACATTTCCTCTGTTCATTCATGATCTTTGTCCTAACTTGTGAGTAACTGAAGGGCCAATCCCTGGTCTTCATGATCGACTCCACCAACTTCTTCCCTATAATAATAAAGAACATTTTACAACAATCAGCAGAATGAGGATATATCCACAAAAGAGGCTTAATAAAGAAAATAGGAAATGCAAATGAAAGAATCAAAGTATACAGTAAACAATATCATTAGATATATCGAAATGCCCATACCTGTCAAGTAATAGTGTCATTACAAATGCATGTAGTTTAAAAATTGGTATTAAGACCAGAAGCTGCGAATCAGATAACCACTGATATTTTTAAGGTGCTACCTCTACTAATACAAATTAAGTAATATTAAACAATGCCAGGTAATTTTTTTTATTCCACTTGGGAGCTGGACCCACTTCTTGAACCGTTTGAATGAGATTTGTTGGGGTTGTTGTCCTTCCTGCTCTTTTAACTGATGCAAAAATATATCCTATAAATCATTTCAGCAAAACATTCAGGATATATTGTTGATATATGAAAGTAATTACAATAAAACATAATTACCCCCTACCTACCCCCCCCCCCCCCCTCCAACAACAAAATGAGAATGTTACTTGAAACACTTGTCAAAATAAGACAACAAATATCAGTGAAGTGGGAGATGATCCCCCCAAGTTTAAATGAGGTCTGTGAAAACAGACCAATGAGATCAGAAAGTTGGCATTGACTCACTGCTGTCAACTACGGGATTGCTGCCTTCCTCAGAAGTGATCTTGGAAACGCAAACCAAGGTTAAGTTCATTATTCATAATTTTCTACACATTATTGCGCAGATAACATTAAGTTGACGTTACATAATAGATGACATTACATTAGAGATGACACCGAGTACTGAGTGTGTTCAGTGCATTAAGAATACAAGTACGTAAACAGTGACAACCAATCACAAACAGCTCTTGTAGCCATGTTGATTCACATTGAATAGCTGCAATCATCATGACCCTAATGTCAGATAACAAATTTTGTGCTGAGATCTATTGATCATTCCATCGATTATGCAAAGAAAATGTTAACACAATACCTTCACAAGTTACTGAGATCACAGGAGACCCTTGTTGAGAGATCTTAGAAGACACCTGTTAAGAGATCAGAGGAGTGCTTTGTTCAGATGTCTTAGGAGTTACTTGTAGAGAGATCACAGGAGACCCAGGCTGGGAGATCACAGGAGATCCTGGTTGAGCGATCACAGGAGACCCTTGTTGAGCAATCACAGGATATCCTAATTGAGAGATCACAGGTGACCCATCTCATGAGAATGCAAGAGAATCCCAGGTTCTCAGTCGTGAAAGTTTCCCTAGATAAAATTAACACATGGTTTATAAACAGTTCACATATTACTATTCATAAGATGGGTCAGTATGTGAAAGTACTATATGAACACCTGCCTGAACAGAGAAAACATTGCCACGACTGTCGTTTACTTATATTCGGGATTAACAATGACAAAAATTTTATGTACTGAACAAACGCATGTTAAGCACAACTCTTTAAAAAAACCCAACATAAATAAACAGTGAATCAGCAGTGAATTGATTAAATGAAATAATCGGTCATTAAATATCTTTGCAACTATATAACTATATATATATATATATATATATATATATATATATATATATATATATATATATATATATATATATATATATATATATATATATATATATATATATATATAGCTTGGATGCAAGCAATTGATATTTCCAACATGCTAGTTTCAATCGGTATGAGAGTATGTGTAATTTGAAGTTGGTAGTAGTTTTATAAGACAAGAATTTTGATTAGTTTTGATTTAGTGAGTCTAACATATGTAATTTGTAGTTTGCAAGGAGCCAGTGACATTAGAAGGCTCTATGAATTATTTGATATCAAAACTTTCAAAACTGCATTGGGTTTACGGGATACAGGGTTTATGTGGTATGGGATATTCTTACAAGTGTTTCAAAAATTACTCAATGGTTAAGGACATTCACGGTTGATATTAAATTTTTAAGTGACCACCAATATGAAAATGATCCATTGGTAATTTGGGGTAGCTAGCTTGGACTATATAGTGAAAATATATTTGATATGTTCGTCAATTATAACTTTTGTATTAAAAGTCCCATTGGACTGATATTAAGTTTGTGAGTGACAATCAATATAATAATGGTTCATGTAATTTGGGGCTGCTTGCTTGCTCAATAAGAAAACATGCAAATAAAAATAGTAAATGAGATACTTGTAAAGTTTTTCAATAATATATAAGTTCATGCAGGGGATATATTTAGTTAAAGTGACCATCACTATAAGAGTGGTCCAATTTGGTGGTATAATTTGGGGTTGCCAGCTGTCTGTATAAGAATACGTGCCATTCCCAGTGGGTTAACATAGTGAATGAGATTCAGTTTTTCAATGGTTTGGGGGCTGGGGGGCGCGATTCGGTTCATACAGGGCTGACATTAAGTTTGTAACTGACTTTCAAAATATGGATGGTCAATCGGTAATTTGGGGCTGCAAGCATCCTTCATAAACAACCTTGCCATCAAAAAGTATTCCTCATTGAGTTAATCTGGTCAATGAGATTTTTGGTATGTGTTTCAATAATAATAAGGTCACACTTGGCTGTTTTTCAGTTTGCAAGATGCAATGTCATGAAAGGGGTCTATTTGTAATATGGGGCTGTAATCTTGCTTAATAGCAAAACATGCCACCCAAAAGTTAAGGACCGGACGCCGGAGCAAAAGTATATGGTAAGCTCTGCTGGAGAGCAGAGCTAAATATCGACCGTTAATTTGACAGATTACTAACCTACTAACTTGAAGTATAGCTAAATATTTATTTCGGAACCCACGTCAGAACCCACATAAGGTAACATACGGTAGACTTGAACAAGGTTCCTCGGGTCTAAGATCGTAGCAGACGAATCACTATCGTCTTTGACAAAGCATTCTCTCCCCCCCCCCCCCCCCCACGCACCCCTGTGTACCTGGGGGCAGACTAGGCCCACTGTATCCTCCTGCATGTCGTAAGAGGCAACTAATAGGGGGCAACCTGTTGGCCGTGGGTTGCGACCCGTGTCTGTGGGCAATGGGTTCCTGGTGGTTGAGCGGAGTGGTCCTTGCAAGGGCCATATCTGCAACACACCACTTCGGCCCAGATAAGCCTAGACGAGAGGCTGGAATGACCTGGTCCAGTCAATCGGCTGGCTAGGATACTATTTGCATTTTGATCTTTTTCATCATCATCAACTTGTATGTCCCTCTTTTTTCCATTTATCCTAGAAGGCGGCTGCTTAATCAGGTCAAACTTATCAATTAACCTTTCTAGGCGCAATATAACACGCGTTGGTGTGCCGTTAAACCCTTTACTCACTCGTTAATCTTCGCGACAGCCTTTGCTTGATCTGTTGACCAATCAACGCAAAGGTTGTGACACGTCCAATGAGAACAAACCTAATGTCTTTTAGAATTGGGGGCGTCTCGCGGGTTTTGGCTTCTGATTGGAGCATCCCAAATCCGGGATGTTTGACCACTTTATGGCATGTTCTCGGTCTAGACTGGCGCGCAGTATTGAATATCATTAACATGTAAATATGGGCCGCAGCCAGGGACTAGGGGTCCTTGACTAGCCCCTGGTAATAACAGAGGATTATTGCGCAGAAATCTGCAGTTCAATGTTTCTGCTAATAATCCCAACCAACAAATTAAATTAAAATGACTCATTTCAATTAATGAGGCTGTTCAGCCTCATATAAGGCAATCAGGGATCATTTGGTAAATACATTACTACGCTCGATGCGGTTACGAAATAATGCGTCGTTTATTTGGTGCGTCAAATTTTACTTCATCCAAAATTATGCTGGTAATTTTTAAACATATTTGTTTCACTGGAAATCCAAAAGATGTACAGTAGAAGGCTATTTCATTTAGCTGTGTCAGTCCATCGATAACGATAGCTCCCTAAAACCATCAGCCGCTCGTTTGTCGGCTGTAAATCACTACGCGCGCCTTATAACTACCTCGCTACGGATGTGTATATTTCCGCTCAAGTTTCAAAATGTAGTTTTCTTCAAATCAAGGTTGTGGGCAAACACCAACACGATAAATAGTAACTTTTGTCCCACCATATGGTACCTTTTATCATACAATGGAATTAAGCACACTGTATTCGTCATCATCTAACACCGAAAAATTTCCCGCCGACGCTCGCTGGAGATTGAAACTGAAACCTCACTGTCGTCCGTCCGCAAACACAACTCAGGTGCGATGTTTATAAAGTTTTCATTGAAGGGAGGTCCGGTCACCGTAAGCCCTGCCGATCAAAATGGATCCAAAACGTTTGCCACATTAATAAATCCGGCGTTCGAAACGTCGAGCGTTCCATATTGTACTCGGGAGGTACTCCATGAACAATTGCCCATTCAGTCTGCGTAGGCTGCAGATTACGAGATACTTGAGACCCCAAGAGGTTCCACTTCCACAACCCATTTACCCGTTTCGGTGATATTGGAGGGACTGGCCAGTGGAGGTAAAGTGCTACAAGAGATACCCCCTCGCAAGCGTAATTTCTCACAACAACAACAAAACTGCAGACGGCGGGAGTTTGGATCTACTTTCAAAGACCGCAGCGCCGCGTAGCGAGTTAAAGTCTGAAAATGTAACATTTTTGGTTTCCAAGGTCCTGTTACCAAGCAGCTTGCTAGGCAACCACTTTCCTTATATGGGGCTGAACAGTCTCTTTAACCGTCATTAGTAACGGTCATAGAAAGGAAAATGCACCGCCACGTTGGCATCCGGTTTGTTGGAGGGAGACTATGAATATGTTTATATCTATCGGTTGCGTAGTTATCCTCCCCCAAAACGTCGAATGCAGTACTAAACGCTTATTTTAATATACAATTGATAATGATGATATATGGCGTCATGTTGCATTCCCGTTGTCACGATATTGTAGAAATATAGATACTCGCCGTATTGGGTCATTGCGCAATGTCCTTGCTGTACAGTATGGCTCGTCAAATATATCATAGTTTGGTAAACAACAATTACATCGAGGACGATAAAGTAGAATAGTATGGCTGTATTTAGAATTTGTCTACAGCACACACGAGCCACCGCCCTTACACGTAGCTACAAGAACTTGCACTTGTCGGTTGTCGACGATGTCTTTACTTAATGTCGAGATTTGTTGATAATATAAGTACCATGTCTGAAATAATCACCTTATATAGCAATAGCAACTGCTTATTCACAACAATTAATTTTTTGGGAAGTGGGTGCTACGATATAGTCGCTCATTATTTCAAAACATGATAACCATACAAGATAATTTTGTATTTGTTCATCTTCGTCTTTTCACGCAACAGAATGCAATTACTAACAACAATCGCAAAATAAACACAGGGGTCCACGAGGATTACCGCCAGATGTACCTTTGTCCACAGTGGCGACAAACCAAATTTCCCTGGGATGAAATACACTGTTAAGCATTTTACTCTTACGTTCCTCACAAATCTATATGTTCAGACTGATGTTTTAAAGCAAAAAACATTCCAAACAAACGTTTCGTTAGTGTAAATGAGCAATGTGGAATAAAACATCACCCTATCCGACCGTCATATTCACAGTAAAAACAGCTGCAGTGGTGACGGGGTCATTCAGGATCTGCATTGGAAAATGTCATCCTAGTGACTTGTATGTATACTATCTAAAAATGTAAATTCTTGAATGATGCTGCTGTTGAAAATACGCGAGATCCTGCTTGAGGGTGATAGTTATCTGGCTTTGTATTCATTTAATGATATTCATTATTTATCACAACTTAATTACAATAACAAACAAAAGATGGTGAGTATGACTTATGTTTATGATATTTTGATTGCAACTACTGCGTGGTCAATCGCCTTCTGGCCTCCAATAAAACGAAATGAATGTACTTGACTAAAGATGTTATATATTTTAGACCAAGCACATCTACCTGGCGCGTGTGATGATATTGCAAATAAACATTTTAGTTGTGTTCCAAAGAGAAGAGGTGACTATGAAATAATTAATATAAATAATTAATGGCCTGTAGATGTGTAACTTGCAGACCGAGTATTTTTATATCCAGCCACCTTGATCAATTACCTTCCTATATCACGTTCCTCAACCAATCACAGCGTCGTTTTTCGGAATACACACTTCAATCACGGAATCAGCTGTAAACATTTACCAAAATCCTCTTAAAATAGACACTAGTTAACTGATTGCCAGATACTCTTTCCTTTATGGTATATAAATCTGCCGTCTTCCAGTGCACCGATGGTTCTGTGGAATTGGCAGAATAATTGGAATATACAACGATAACGAATATCAGAATCACAGTTTTATAGATATAAAGTCACGCAATTAACGATGAAATACAAGTCTCTTCCAAAGATCATGCCACTGCCAAGGAGATGTAAAGATAGGAAACATCTTTAGTTCGCCAATAAACGATGACAAATTGTAAAGTGGTTTCATAGGTGTTGTTCACATTTTGTCTTGAAGAGAAGAGATAATGTAGCCAGTAAGTGCTACTTAGTCGCCATCACTTATTTTATGGATACCATTAATTGCCAGTTTAAGTAAAGACAAATTGTTATTTAACTGCTTCTGTACGAATATGAGCAAAGAGGCTTTAGGCACGTATAGAATAGGAGAGTAAAATTGCAATAGATGGCTATTGGTTATTGTTATAGGGATTATCTGATCAGCTCAGCCACAACGCAATATAAAATACAGATGCACTAAATTTGTAAATTAACAATATTCGCCAGTCGCTGTCACCGCCTAAAGCCACTTTATGAAGATAATCACTCATCATATCATATACGAAGAGTAGTATAAAGAGTAGCGCTTCTGGCACAGTGGGGCACGGGTTTGGGACCACCACTCATCTATACTATATCTTCTTTTGACAGCTTATACAAGATTTTTGCTCACCCTAAGTTTAGAGAAAGGAACCCATATATCTTATGACCATCACTGCGTAGCATGTTCATTCCATGGCTGAACTGCTTCTTTGTGAATAGAGACTCCATATACTGTGCGTGACAAAGATGTTTCTTAACCACAATCTTCTTCACTCCCTTTGCCCTTTTAATCTCACCCTCGTCAGACATCAGGATCGAGTACATGTTTGGGCGCAGACCAACATACTCCCTGATGGGCACACTCATCTTTCCTAACATCTTCTTGTTTACGTTACTGAACAAGGGAAGAGAAGGATCATAATTGCTGGTATCAAAGAGGTCGCTATCTTCTTTTAGACCTCCTGTGCATTTTCATAGCCTGCAGCAGATATACCTTGCTTGCTGCAGTACTCCTGGATTGGCGGCAGCGAGGCATCAACCTTACCCCAGCCATCCATGAACTCATAGGGCTACACTCCCTTGCGCAGTGGCAGCCGGCGTTTCGTTTTATCAGGTTCATACTTAGCAGTCACTGCAAAGGCGTCTGGGTTATTTGCAGACACCAGCTTGTCAAGCGAGACCAGGAGGAACTGTGCACTGTGAATAAATCGTAACTGTTTGATCGACAGGGATAAATACTTCTCAATATGTTTGGGATACAGTTGATCTTCCCTTCCACCTTGTTTACGGCCTGTATCAAGAGGTGAGAGTCATAGGTCCGTAGGTTATGGAATACTACAGACACGGCCGTTGTCTTAGTATTCAACCACAGCTTTAGTTTGCATGCATTGTGGGCTGCCACCCCCACCCCGTACTTACCTGTTATATGACAATGGTTGCGGACGGAGTCCCCACTCAGTTCTTTTTTGCTCACTTGACAAGGGTCGCTGCCTTATGCACTCTTTTATCCTTCGCATCATGCGCATGGGAATAGTGTTTGACAGAACTGCTTAAATCTTGAGCTCTTCCTGCTGCAGGGCTTGCAAGAATTTCTCCATAGTGTTGCCTCATCCATACGCCCCAGGGGGTTTGGTCTGACCATCACACTGGACAACAACTATCCACTCGCACAGCAGTTTGCCCTATCCCCATACACTCAGGTTTGTGCTCAGAGAGCAGTTTATCAGTGGTGTAACCATGCAGGCATCGCTCACAGAAGAACGTTCGTATTTACTCTGATCATACAGCAAACGGTTCTAGGCGCCATATAACACATACGTGTTGGTGTGCCGTTAAACCTTATACTCACTCACTCACTCACTCAGATTTGTGATGTGCGCGTAATGAAACTTACCATCCTCCGCAATCAGCATGAGGTTTATACGTGTACAAGGATGTATACTGATGTGGTGTATGATAGTGGCCCTCTCATCCCAGCCAAAGACGTTCAAGGCTAGGTTAGTATGCTTTTCTACCTTCTAAATATGCGACACATGTGTTGGATATTCTACGCCTTAACAGCCACTGAATGTTAGATTTTGATGGTCACTGTGGGTCCTTTACAACCGGGTGCAGAGCCGATTCAATAGACCACAGAAGGCAGTAGTCGTCAGTGTTTTTCACGTTTATGATCGCCTTCTTAGCTGCCAGATTACTTGGTAGCGACAAGTAGGAGCCACCTTTGAATAGTTAGCAATATCAATCCATAGAGTTGTGACTGCCTCAAACTCCCAACCGGACCATTTATTGGTCCACTTATCCAAGCGCTCTTGGATATTACCATTACTTTGGTCCAGCGCATCGTTAATAGAGAGCCACCTGCTGCTTATTACGCAATACAGACGCAACATACTCGGTGCTACCATCATCGGTGTGCTTCAAGAAGTCTTACTTCAAGAACAAACTGACACTTAATTCTGTTTAGCTCTTTCATGTCATCAGTCAAAACATTACGAATCTGCCGACGCACGCCGATTAAGAGCCGAGGGGGTGAGACTCAGGGACGTTCATTAACCATCTATGCAAATAGTTTTTAACAGGCCAGTCTTTTTTAACTTAAGGCGTGGTGTAGGGACTGGGGGTATTTTGCGTGTCACAGGGATGAGGGGTGTTTTGTGTGGTACAAGGATGGGGAGTGTTTTACGTGGTGCGGGAGGTGACACCCCAGGCTTTAATCTAGCAAATATCTCATTGTATACGCGGTCAAATTCATTACGTTTTTCAAGTGCTCTCGTTTTGTGAGTCATGTTTAATATATATATATATATATCCATATCTCTAAATGGAAATTTTGTGATCCCAAAAAGACAACAACTAGACAACGAGCGGGTTGTTGAAGCCCCCGTCCTGTGGCAATTACTCAGCGCAACGTGCATTATAAGATGGTTTCTTGCTGTTGTGTGGTGTTTAACTGTCTGATCACGTTGCTCCGTGAGCAGATCATGGGCTTCCTGGGCTTGTTTACTTTTCAAGTACTGCTGTATATCATCTGGGTTGATCATCGCCATGTCTTCTTTTTTCCTTTGTACTTCTTTCTTCATCAACGACTTAACCCAGCTTGTGATGTTTCTCTCCATTGTTTGAATATGCAAAACATTATACTGCATTTTGCCAGCAGCAGTCATAGACTGAATATACCTCAGGTACAGTATATATATCCATATCTCTAAATGGAAATTTTATGATCCAAAAAAGACAACAACTAGACAGCGAGAGGTCATTGACCTTGTTGACAGCCCAAAGTTCTACAGGATTTCTTTTTTTATACAGTGGGAAATCCCCGCTCTTTTTTAGGCTTGGTGTCTTTTGGTAAACAAGCCTAAGGGCTCTGTAAGATAGTCATATTCGGTGTAGACACCTTGGCCTATGGGCACACTAGTTTACCTACAAACAAGCAGAACTACCTCGGCCCGTTTGTGGGGTCGGGTCCGAGGCGCCTTTCTCTTAACTTAGGGTGAGCTAAAATCATGTATAAGCTGCCAAAGAGGGAATAGATGAGTGGTGGTCCCAAACCCGTACCCCGCTGCGCCAGAACCGCTACTCTTTATACTACTCGACGCGTTATTTTACTTAATTTGAGACGCTGTAAATGTCGTCCTACGATTGTGATTGGCACATAGAACCCCAGTACGTCGAGATATTGGTCGACTGCTTGATCGCTGGCTTCATCGTAGGTACCATAAGACACACTATTGTTGGTGTGCCGTTAAACCTTATACTTACTGCACCTCGAACATCCATACAAGTAGGAATACATTTACTTATTAAAGGCCAGAAAGTGCACCAATGATCATTTATTACTGTGTTCAATGAACATTAGGTCAGGTCACAGGAAGGAAATCCGAGAACGAATGTTGCAGCACACATGCCAGAACACAACACAATTTTACATGTATTTGAATTAACTTTGATACGCAAAATATGAAGTAACGCCAAGGCATTGCATAACCTCAATTGATCAATTCTTGATATCCCATACAACGTGGTTCCCTCAACCTGACCTAGAACTGTCACATCTTATTCGATTCCATCCCATGAAACTATTATTTATAGCCAATTACCGAAATGAACCTCCACCTTCTCGATATATCATGCCCTCTCGTGGTCTTGCTGCCAACATCACTCGCCCTCTTCACATCTTTGCGGATTACCACCTGACCATTTGTCCGTAGCATATCTCCGTACAAGGCTCGTTAAGGATGCCCATTCGCGGAGAAGGTATCAGTTTGCGAACGTCGGAGACATGGAATCAATTAACATGTATAGATAAAGATATTTTAAAGCTATGCCACAATGACCTTCGGGTATCATGTAATGTACCCCGACTCATTTGCTCTTGTCAATAAGTACGATCCCCCTACGCATATCTCGAGGGATATTCTTATTTTCGTTGAAACAATTTGCAAATGTTTTCTTATTCAAAGGTGCGTAGTCGGATACGAAGTGAACTAAGTGTTGGAAAATGTGTACTATGATGATAATGATTGAAATACACCTTGCCAATACATATATTTTCGAGACGATATAGATGTCACACCAACTGTTTATGACAGCCGGCCGACCCATTGGCCAAGTAGAGTATTATCAGTAGGTTGTGTCAGACGTCAGGAACTGGTTTCCTTATGGCATATCTAGTCAACTTGCATTGCATAAAACGTTTAATTGATTCAGCATAAACTAGCCAAGGTAGCTCTCGTCACCAAATGTAATTTCAGCTTACGACTTTTCAAAACACTTTGAGACTGGTACCCTACACCAAGCTGTAACATTCGAGCACCGGACGACGCAGGAGTTAGCATAGGCCTGACCGCCCTTACCTTCCACAGAAACCCAAGGGGGGCACCGATTTGTTTGGGAAACAGTAAGATAAAGAACGAGATTGTTGTGATGAATGTTTTAATACTGGAACAAAACATACTGCTACACAGTAATATACTTAATATACCGCACTTGCAGGAAAAAGAACCATGACATAACTGTAACACGTTACTTTTTAGAAACTCTTCAACAGACAGTTATCAGGTCCTCCAGTCTTTGTTCTCCGAGTCAGTTTCTAAATGTGGACTTTATGCCCTAAACCCCCCTCACACTCTGCAGTGTAACAAGGGGCTGTTATTGCAAGAGTTTCATAGATTTGGGAAGTGTTCCCTGTGAAATCCGTAGATAAAACCCCACAGGTCCCTGAGTTTGTCTCTGGGGTAACCCTGACTTCTAACCAGTGTTTTGAGTTCTTCCATTCATTTCTAGTAGCCTGTGAATCTACACTAGCCTCCCTGGGTATTTTATTCCTGGTTTGCTGTTTACCATACTGCTCTTGGAAAGTGTTAATGTTGTCATTGCTCCGTGCTTCCAGTTCAGTGTTTGAAATGAAAGTGATGGGTCTCATGCCCAATACTCCAAAAGCAAATATTTGGGCAATCCACCTCTTCCAGGAGGCAATGAGACTGGAGTATTTATGCATAGGCAGTTGTTCTTTAGCAAGCTAAAGCTGTCAGTATGCCCTTTTCCTTCTCGGATATATTTTTTTATTTCATGTTTTGGAGAGTTTGACCCATAATAATATGTTTAGTAGCCTCCACGTGTTCCGTGGTTGACACTATCTATTCATCCTTCTTATCACGCATCCTGTAAATATCGATGTGCCTCAGTAGCGCACTGACCCGGAAATTCTGTGTACCCTTTGCCGTTGTGATCGTCTTACCAGTCACTCGAAACGTATCACAATACATATCATTCTTTTCAATATTGTAACGTAACCAGGAGTAAGTTGTCAGCCACGTGTCGCAGACGTTTCGTTTTCGCCGCTTGGGCTTGGCGGTTACCCTAAATGCGGCGGCCTCAGGTTCACTGTCACAGCTGTCGGAAGAGCTGTCAGTGTCAACTTCATAGTTAGCCAAAGTATCAGTATAATTTGCAGGTGCCGGGCGCCTAAAATAATGTGTTAATGTCCGCTGTTTTGTAACTGCTGCCATACCAAGTTAGTTTCGAAAACACACTTTCCCGAAAAGTCGTAACCAGTGACTACGCCTGTGACACTATATTTTGGGCGCGTACACCCGCTGCAACAAGGGATCAGACGGTCGCCTAAACATAGCACAAAAGCGGATATCCGTAGATATGGCTCAATACGTGTGCAAACTGCTGGTGATGGCGACACGATGCTGCCGAGAACCAGCTTGCCGGACGCCTGGTTACGGGAATCGATGAAGCCGTCTAATTTGATATTCGGCACTTTATGTGTAGGGTGTAGATTCATTGAAAAGACACGATGTGACTCCTTTCTGCTTTAACTGAATATGCATGCAGATTACCAAAATGTTTGTTTTGCGTCCAAATGGACGCACGACAGTTGCATATGTGGGTCATTTGGATATAAAATGGGTCAAATGACGCAAGGACGCACTCTGAAATGAACTCTGTATTTTTATATAAAGCCTATTTTAATAATTAACCACTACACATGCAGCATATGCGTATTGGCCGTTTGTGCATCATTGTATATATATATATATATATATATATATATATATATATATATATATATATATATATATATATATATATATATATATATATATATATATATATATATATATTATATATCGCGGGACGTTGGATCAATTGTTGCATGTGCTTTTGTTGATTGAATAGTAACGTGCGTGAGCTTCAATCATTATCATGATCACCGCACAGCTGGTCGGAGTGAAACCCAGTGTGTTAATATATCTCCGTTATTTCGTTCACTGAGGAATGTTAACCTTTCTCTTTCCAACAATTAAAGCTGCTGGCAAATCCCCTGGGGCCATCTATGAATGACGATGGGGGTGTTTAGTAGTGTCTGCTGTTCCATACATATTACCCTCAGACTATTGAATTAAAGCGGTTGGTGACATTTATGAACATTTGTGCAGACTTCTCGTTATGGCCATGATAAAATGCAATCCACTTATCGGCAGCATAGATAAGAGTCCTTTTGTTGTTTATACTCTTAACAACGGGCTTTTTGGTTACAGATGGATAAGAAGTTTATTGTAAAGGGAAGAGTGATCGGGGACCTTTGACGCTAGGGCAGGACGCTATAATGATATGCAGATGTATGAACGGAATCTCAACTGATGTCAACAGCTATTTAAACAGAAAATTATCTCTGATATAATGTGTTTAAGTAAAACTAATTACTCAGGGGGGCAATGTGATCATTGAGGAAAATCATAATGGTTACTTTTTTTTTCAAATCTTAAACGCCGCGTTCCTGAGGATAACGGTGTGAATAGCGATTACCAGAATATTGACATGAACAGTGAACCATCAGGGCAAGAGGGCGCCCATGACTGCGTGGCTGAGCTTTGTCACAGATTCCGGAGTCCGACATCAGGATGCGTGTAGGCAATAAATGACATATGCAATGGATATGACATGCAATAAATAGACAGGACACCTGTCTTATTAGCTAGTTGAGGTCATTTATTGCACCAAAGGGGGATCTGTAATAAAATTTAATATATAACATATAACAATCGCCACACGTTACATGTCAAAGATGCACAATTATATACAACTCATAATGATGCTTGGCGAGTCTGTCGAAAACAAACAACCTGTTAAAACAAAAGTAAACTACTGAACGAAGAACAAAACATACACGACGCTTGCGGTTAAACAGTTGAGTTGATGGGTGGTAGTGTGAAAAAAGGAAGAATTCAGGCAACGAGCGAAGTGTTCGTGATGCTGATTCCCTGCTGCAGGAACCGCTTGTTTACATATGTTGTAAGTCGGAACAAGAAATAACTTTACATATGGAAATCCCGGTTCCTCTTCCCATCCCGACAGCAATCGGGCCAGCTTGACCACAGTGATAGCGCAACAACAACTGTGACGACTAACCGCTGTGCTGGTCCACCATTCCGCTTTTAACGTCTTCTTCCGTCCACTAGTTCTTTAATCGCATTTTGGTACTTTTATTGGTACATTGTTGCTATTCTCTTCCTGCACTGTCCTTCAGTCAACGTTTGATATGGTACAACCCCTACTCCGCTCGTCTGTTTACGAATCGTATTATCCGCTCTCATTGGTTGTTATTTTGCCCCATTCTGTTGTAAAAGGATATTACCGCTGTAAAAAGGTCATTGATCGAGGTAAACAATTTTTCTCATTCTTAACACTAATCATAGCGGCCACTATCAAGCGTGTGAATACCTGCTTGACAACATTGCGTTTCCAATGCACATTCATATGTCGCCACACCGCACTGTTTGTTGTGTTTCCCGAGAGGGTGGCATTCTGGCCTAAATTATCCGCAATAACAGGGTGTGTATGAAGAGATGATCTGACCTTATGCTTAAGCGTGCATTAATGTAGAGTGGCACCAAGAACTGTGTAGACTGACATCTTTTATTTGTTTTTTTTTCTGAACATACCGCGTAGAATATGTGGCAATATGCCATGCCGTTTCCGCCCTCTGCTGATTCAACGAACACATGAAGTCAACAGACAACCATCTATGCTCACCGTTAAACGTGTTTCCCGGTCCGTATGTACCAAGGTACTAAACTCATTGAATGACAATGCTCTCATCAAACGCAGCAATCAATATGCGTGACACTTATGATTCAGTGCTATTGTTTTCTGTGTTAAGTGCTTTAGTGTTGACCATCGGTTATATTGCTTGCTGGATGATGCATATCGTGACAGATATGCTGCTATTGGTACATCAGCTTTTCATATGACAAAGACGTTATTTGCCCTGTTCATGGAGGATATATGTGTATTATCGTCTTTTTGACCAAAATACAATGCGCACTGATGATCCTCCCTGAGGTGATGTTTGTGGGGTGACTTTGCCTTTTAAATTTTACCTACTACTCCCTACATACAAGAAGGCATTGATGGCCCTTGTACAGTATACCGGAGGGGTGGGGGGTGTCATTGTGTGCATACATTGATGGCCTTTGTACGGTGTACCGTGAAGGGGGTCAGTGCGTGCATACATTGATGGCCCTTTTACGGTGCACCACGTAGGGGGTTATTGCGTGCATACGTTGATGGCCCTTTTACGGTGCACCACGTAGGGGGTTATTGCGTGCATACGTTGGTGGTTTTTTCGTGTGCAAAATCCGTTATATAATCTACGTTATGCATCATTTGCCGTGTATCACTTGAAATACAGACGAAGCGCCTAGCGAGGCTGCTTAGTTGACAAGACTGCAAGTATGCAAAAGTAAACATGCGTAGCACATGTGTATTTTATTGATCATATTGTGTAATCACAGTTTAAGTGGTTTACAGTGGTTAACAGCGTACGGCCTACCCAAATGTTTGTATTTGGTTTCTTCTAATGACACACATTGACAATTTTGACGGCATTATTGCTCATTTAGTGCTCTTTGGCCTCATTGTCATGGGTATTGCATTCACGCAATCGCGGTCATGACCTCTAGCCATATTCCACGCAGACCACGAATACATTTTAAGATTCGTAGTTAAATCGTAATCAGTTCGTGAAGTGCTTAACTGATTGGAATAGATCAGTAGTCAGTTCTTGTAATTCTTGAGCAATTGGGAATTCGTGGCAAAAGTTTTGAGCTGTTCAAAATTGTGGCCACGAACTCCCGATCCCAAAAAATCTTTATTCATTCGTAACAATTTCGTAGTGCATTCTTAGGCATGGTAACTGAATCGTAATCGATTCGTAGGTATTCTTAACTCATTCGTGAATTTGTGGCTTCACCACGAATTCCACGATTACACGCAGAAGCAGGTACGAAGCAAGTAAGAACTATCTACGAATTCACGACAGCGTGCGAATCAGTTGTAGCCACATCGGAAATCATACTGGACGATGTGATACCGGTTTCCTGTAGCCAGGTGTCTGAGGGTCATGGCAAGCTTCATTACGGCATCTAGGGCTGGTCTCGTGTGTGTGTCTCTCCTCTGGATGACTTGGCGGTTGCTGCTGAATAGCTCATCAAACATGTGGGGTGGTATTCTCACATAGTTGGCATAAGCATTCTCATATTCCTCTCTAAGCTCCTGCATCAGTCTGTTGTAGTGACCATATTCTAGCCTTATAGTTGGTGTAATCAACGATCTAACGATCTGGGGGCCCTTCTCCTTCTTCGAAGCAGTATTCTTCTAGCTATCAGCAGCTGGTGTTGATACTCCAGTTTCAGGGCCAATTACAGCTGCTCTACGTTGAACGTCCATTTTGGAGTTGATGCCCAAGCAGGGGTGAGGGCCTTTGTTTACTTATCTTGAGGAAAAATCCCAAGAATTCTCTAGAATCGTCACGAATTCATTTTGTATTCGTACCTGATTCGTACATGAATTCGGCGTTTTCTTAACTGATTCCTAACGTTCGTGCAGTTTTGTAATAGATTCTTGCAAATCGTAGTGAATTCTTGACGATATTTGTGCGAATCAAGCCGAATCCCACGAAGGTTCGTAACTCTATCGCACCTGAATCGAAGAGCGTCACGAATTGGACCAGAAAATTTGCAGAATGCCACGAATCCTCACGAGTCCTAAAATTTAAAATTCGTGGCGATTCGTGGTCTATGTAGTATAAAGGTATTAGCAAATTGTCTTGAAGGAACGTTCTACATTCTATTACTGGCCTGTCAAAATGAATAATGATTTGTCTGGTTCTAAGAACCGTCGTAGATGACACGTCAGGCACATGAATCATCCGATTAATAAATTGGCCATGAACACCAGAAATTAAAGTCGCCTCTGTGCACATTTAACGCAGGGGTGTTATTCTTTAATTTCCTATCGTTTCTGATACATAACAGGACTGTTGTTATCATATGTAATATGTAATATCCTGTCTTGGCGCCAATTCCCAGAAAAGGTCTTATTTGGCTTCGTGCAAAGTTGCTTTGAGAGCGGAAACGCTAGAAGGATTTGGAGGATATTGACGACGGCCATAGGCTGCATATTTGAAATATATGGCCGTCGTGCATTTTGCAGAAATTATAGCAATGTTTTCTTGAGGTATTCTGAACCAAAATTAAAAGATGCACATCGCTTTCACTAATTGACTTTCCGCTCGTATATGCTCTACCTTTGACTTCATGTTCATGTGTCGATTGCAATCGATATTTCTGGTGAAATATGACAAGAATAACCGTCTATCTTCCCTCACCATGCTAATGCAAATCAAATTGCAATTGGTAAGCGTTCAAGCGCTAAGAATCCACGTCGATTGCATTTAGTTTACAAAAACCCAGAGAGGTACAGGTGAAGCAAACTAACGAAATATGTTCTGCTTGGTTTTGTTATTGCAATCAATCAGTAGCTGAGAAAAAAAACCCTAGGGGTTTTTGCTGTCCCTCGGATGAATTCAGTCCATTTTAACTACAATTTACCCATATGATGTATACTAGTTTACTCGGGAATATATTGTAAGGGTATTACCTGATTGAAATCTTACTGATCTTTAATCATAAACAGGGAAGCACCATAGTTGTCATTGGTTAGTTGGTCATTTTTGTTAGATGGTTATCGGGCGTGGCGTTTCGAGATATGCTATAATTCTGGTATGTGCATTTAGACTTGATGTTAGGATCTTAGTGCCCTTTATGTCAAACCGTGGGCAATCTATGCAATCCGATCACCGTGAAATCGTTTGCACGAACGGGTTTTGCTAATGCTACGTTTACACTATGTTCCCGGTGGCCACGGCAGCCCCGTTTCAGACCACCGTGGAGAAAACGGGATAAACGTGAGGCAGCGCGGGGGAACGAGATATGCAAACGTGACAGACCGTTATTGCCGTGCATGCTGGGCCAGAATTTTAAACTGTCAAAAAATGTGCCACGGCAGCCACGGTGTGGATGAGAAACGTAGTAGGTCGTAGTAAAACGGGGTAAACGCAATGACACGTGACAGTACGTAATAAGCCGTTTCACAACTTATAAATCGTCCGTAGGTAGGGCAGAGCGAAACTTCGTGTCTTGTCTCTCGATAACTGGTGTTATCTTCACAAGGATTTCGTCAAAGAGTCCTGGGGGCATCCTTAGATAATTGTGAAAAGCGTTAATATCTTCATTGGAGCTCCGTGGTGAGAATGGTTGCGTAGTGGCCTTGCTGCTGTCTTATATCTTCCGTTAACCATGCGCGAACCCACTGGGATCTTGGCCTTCTCTGCCTTCTTGGCCTTCGTCCTGCCTTGTGCACTGTTTGCATCCCCTGCTGGCCTTCTGGCTGACGCAAAGACTTAATAACCACAGCAAACAAACAAGAAAACACAAAATCTTCTTCATCTTGGGAATTCATGTTTACTTGTCGAAGTATTCTGATACAGTGATTGCTGTTGCTTGGGGGATTTTCTTTATACCGTGGACACAAACGTAATCCAAAGCTCTGCGGTGCTCGCGTTCGATGCATAGGAGGCCTTGACAAAACGTGGAAAACGCATCAGACCCTGATGAAGACGTGAACAACTTGAGGGATGCCATCAGAACGTATCGGGCCGGGACGCAACGTACATGCATCACTGGTAGACCTACACAACCTAACAAAACTTGTTTATGGAGACAAAAATGGCCAAAATCCCACGGCGCAATACGTTTCGGGCAAACGGGGCTGCCGTGGCCACCGGGAACATAGTGTAAACGTAGCATTACCGGTAAAACATACGTACATGATATGCAACTCTAGTATAACGCCTGTATGAGGAGCAAAGAATTTGAATTTCATAGATGAAGTTAGTAATGGTTTCTTCAAAGATTAAATTATCAGCATTAAAATGAGACAAGAAATGAAACTGAAATGGCGCTCGATTGTTGGGAAATTATTTTTAATCATTGTTCAGGCATTGACTGCACTTTGTTTGGGACTGCAAGCTGACAGCCGATTTGCGTGGGGTAAAAGGGCACTTAAAACGACAAACACCTCACAATGATAAGAATGCAATGAACTTAAATAAATCTGCCTCATTGGCACGTATGCAAAATATTGCAGAGGAAGTACGTAGATGGTGAAAATTAGTCGGCTCATAATGACATTTTTTAATGACCAATAACCTTACATTAGCTCAACGTTTACGTTTTACGATAGGACATTCTCTTGGACTGTGAAAAGTGAAGGCAAATTCTGACAAACGAGATTGTACTGGAATACACCGATGTTTCTTTTGAATAGACATGACAGTAGTAAAGGATGCAATTCAAAATTGCACTATCACATTCATACTCAACCTGTTTATTGATTAATTTGCGTAGATGAGGGTGACTGCAAGTACTGTTGTCCTACGAGCCTTCTGGTAGTTGTTGACAGTAGTGCATATGACAAATGAAATGTGATTTGTGACTATCTGTATGGCCTTTATAAAAAGTGGGTTTCTTGTGGTGAAACCGTACATGGTCTTAGATGCTATCACGACTGAAATCAAAATCTTGACAATAACTCATTCATGCATTCGGCATTAAATCAACTTAATATTGTGATTGATTACCAATAGTAAAAGACACATTATCAATCATGCAGACACCTCCAGCAATAGCCTCATCAAGCACCCACTCGCACAAAGAGAACGTTAAAGAAATGTTGTTCGTATAGGTCAGGTAAATCACTTCAATGGTGTGACATTCTACTACATAGAAATCATTTAAGATCCATTGAAGTTTTCACGTGTTTATTCGGGAAATACAGAAACGGAACCGACTAAAAGTAGGGATGTCGGAGGTTTTTTAAAAATATTTTTTTCTGAAATAAAAGCAATGCTCTTAACCTAATTAGAGTAGAGAAGTCCAAATTCACTTCTATCTTAATGGGTAAACTTGCTATAAAGCTTTGAAAATTGAGATTTTGAAATATTTTGTGACAGTTTTCGTGACATTTCAAGGAACGTGACATGAACGCATTGTTAAACTTTAGATAGACATTAAATGTCTTGGATAAACCTGCAAGGTTATTTTGCTCTAACTCATATATTTCTGAATGATATAAGGCAGTAAATAGCATACCTCCCCCCCCTGGTCGTCAAGAGGTAATCTATCCATATTGAGGAATGTATCCAGACAAGTACATGCAGTATATTGTTAATGTGGGGTAATTTAACTTTTAACAGTAATTGGCAGTACTGATGGTAATTGCACATCTAGAACAAAGAAAGGCTGTGAAAAGGTATGTATTTTATTTATCTTCTTACTAATGTAATAATACTATATTTAGCTAGCTATACACCCTGCCTCCCCCATTTATTATCAGCACGATATGGCCCGCCGATAGCGTGGGTTGGTGAAAGTCCTCTAGGGAATTGAACTCCCGGGGGACTATAACCTGTCCGCACATATGAATTAGGGGAGATGATCTTGTCCCTGACTAGATGATCTCCCCTAATTCATATGCATGGGCAGGTTATATAGTCACCCAGGAGTTCGATTTCCCAAGAATACTTTGACCAACCCACGCTATTGGCGGGTCATATCATGCTGATAATGAATGCTAGCAAGATATAGTATTATAAAACTAATCAACAAGTATCACGAGGTCACCACTCTCCAAATCATTATCTAGTCTGTGGTAGGTGTATACTGCCTCGTTCCCGTCGTAGGTGATGTTGAACCACTGGCTGAAGCCTGGAACCTGAAACACAAAAGCCACCACATTTTGATATAAGTCATCCCTTATCATTTAAACAGAGGCAAATGTGCAAAAGAAATATTCTAATATTTAAAAGCATTTATATATGGATGCGACAAGATAAGTTAATTGCTTGTGATCTATTATGTGCATATGAATGAAGAAACAACAAGTAAAGTTACATATGCACCCATCTGTGGATCTATATGTAACTAAAGAAACATGTAACATACAAGGAAACATCATGAATAGTTAACAATATGCAGAATTAGTATTAATCAAATAAATATAAAATGTATTATATGAAGTCACAACATCAAACACAACCAAAATGGCAGAGTTATACCTGAGAAATGATCTTTCCATTGTATGTTGTTCTTATAGCATTTGCCACAAGTGTGTGCCTAACCCTTTTCCCCACTAAAATGTGTTTGGTCTCCTCTGTAACTGGGTCCTGTACATAGGCTTGCTGGACCAGTTCCTTAATGTTCTGTGTCATCTCTTCCACATTTAGTTGGCACCGCTTAGTGTCCTCCTTCTTGGATAGGCTGAACAGACACTTGTCTGACTGTTGGTGTAATACATCCTTTCGAAACCTGATCTGGGCTTTGAGTGCATCCCTTTTGGCAGTCATACTGCTGTAGCTTTCTACCATATTATCAACCTCTGTTGATGACTGCCACAGGCCATGGTGAATTATATTGTTCGTACATCTCTCTTGGTCTCGTAACTTCTGCCTGGCTGCTTCTTTCTTCTTCTTTAGTTTTTCTGCTACAGCTTTTCTCTGTGCCTGTTCTATCTCCTTTTGCCAAATCTTGAATTGATTCCTCACTGTGACAACTTCTTTTTTGCTATCCCTGACTAGTCTCTTCCGTTCTTCGTGACCCTTATCTTGCAACCACTGCATAGTCTTGTTGTTGGAGAACATGATATATGCCTCACATGTAATAGTTGAGATGTCGGGTTGATCTAGAGTACCAAAGAAACTTTCTGCAAATTTTGAAGTCTTCGGTACAGAGACAGTACGCAGTCGGGTTGCTGCGAGTTTGTCTTGGCTCATTTCCCCATACCGGCCCCCAGGTAGATGGTCCTTAAATAGATGCTGACATGTTGCTGCCATTGCTGGCAGGAGAATGGAGAGAACTGTCCTGACAATGGCCTCCTCATCGGGTGTACTGGGCTCAACTAACGCCTCATAGACAGCGTTCTTCAGTATCCAAGTCTTGTCCCCAAACAACTTCATGTCTCCTACAATGAATCTTGGTAGCTCATTCACTGTATTTTGTAGGAAGGAAACCAGCTGCTGGTAATATGCGTTCATGTCTAATACATGAACTGACTTGTCCTCTAACAGTGTCCACAATGGACAGGTGACAAACTTGCAGATTAGTCCCAGGGCTTTGGCAGCACCCACATACTGGGGGACCCTCAGGTCATGTAGAACGGCACTCAACAGTCGGTTCATTGGCGTGTAAGTCTCTAAGAAGGACTTCAGTACACTGCGCCTACATTCTGAAATAAAATATTAAAGCGAGAAACTTTGAAGGGAACTAAATGTAGACTCCTCATCTTCTTCTGGGTCAGAAAGTCCTTTACGTACAGGTTGAACTGGCCAAAACACCCACTCTTGTCATCAGCTCCCATAGCAAAGGCTTTACAGGCAGTGCGAACGAAGCGAATTGTTCCTGGCTCCTTAGAGCTAAAGCTTTTGTCAAAGATAGGGGCCTCCCCAGGTCAATCTTATCTATTAACCTTTCTTGGCACCATATGACACACTAGTGTTGGTGTGCCGTTAAACCCTATACTTACCTTACCTTACCTTACCTTACCGTGGAAGACGCCAGTCTCCGCCTCGGTAAGGGCTGTCTGGCAAGTGGATGCCAAGTTCACAAAAGAATGGAGCCCACAGAAAAAGTTGCAAAGATTCCCAAGTGATTCCTTTTCATTTTCTGCCAGGGATTCCCAGCTACTTATAAAGGTTGGTAGCACTTCTATTCTGTAGGTTTCAAGCGAAGAGTTGAACTTTAGCTCAGTCGCCGCTCTGTCTGACATGATCGCAGATACATGGCACAGGGCAGTCTTAGAAACCTCATTTGATGCTTATTTTGCACGGTAATCCAGGTCCTGAAGAATTTTCTGGTACACTTTCAAGGTATCCTCGGCAGACTTTGTGTCAATGTCTCAAAGACCGAGAACCCATAACTGACCCAGAGCATCAGACGCCTCATAGCCCATGCCAAATTTGCCTGTTTCATCTGTTAACAGTGTTGTCTGCTGTTGTTTGCTGAAGACCTCCGCCACTTGTTTTTGTGCAAGCACCAGTCTCTCCAAGTTTATGTCCACTATGGTGGATCGTGATGGGAGTTTGTTCGTCTCCTTCCCTGCTATCTTCAGAACACATTTTATTGCTGAGCAGATCCTTCCAGCTGGAATTTCCTGGTTAAGCAGCTCATAGATGCACAGCTTGCAATGATCATAATATTGCTTGGAATCTGTGTCAAACGTTACTACACAGGTGCTTTCTGATCTAGAGTCTCTTATCAATGATTCGAGCCATTCATTTGTCTGCGCCAGTTCTTTGATCTGTTCATTAGCTTTCTTCAGATTCTCCTGCATCATTTCTAGTTGTTGCTGTAGATCATCTTTAAGTTCTTGTGACTTTTCTTCCTCATACTTTGCTACCTTTGCTCTCATATATGCCTCTCTCTTTGATGCCCGTTTGAGCTGTTTTGTTTTTTCTTGTAGAGGGCAGCTTCCTTTATTTGTACTTTTTTCCGTAATTTGTTCTGTCCTTCTGTCGCAACTAATCTCTCCATTTCCTTTTTTCTGATTTTGTCTTCTGCAGTTCTTCTGCTATTGCAGCTGCGGCAGACTCATGTCTACATTTTAGATGGGGATGGAGTTCAGATTTTTTCGCTCCATCTTTTTCATCAGGTGCCCTTGTCCAAACACTTTGAACTTGTGAGGGTTGTGGGTTTTGGAAGGGGGATGACCTGAATACAGCATACTACTGTGCCCCTTTAGTTCTTGACTTGGCCTTGTTTAACAGCTTGCATCGATTAATAAGCCTTGTGAGAGAAACCTGCCATACCTTGTCATTGCTCCGGGGAGAGGACTGATGGGTCATTAGTAATGCAAGGGCTGCGTCCTTCCCTTTGGCTTTCCATTCTTCTATTATTGTTTGTATATGGACTGTGTGTGAGTCCATCTTGACGTTTAAAATCCAATAATAGTGGTTCCCACAATCAGCTAATTTGTACTCACCAATTGAACTTTAAAATGGGTGATCAGCTGACTCGCTGTCATGAGCCGCAAAACTTCAATCTTCAGGTACTACAGTAAAAAAATTAGAAATAAATACAACAATGTAATACATTGAACATTAACTGGATCAAATAAATGAATAATCGTCATCTAAATGAAAAAAATGCTGTAGATATATCTTTAAAATACACTTTTAATGTATGCATCCTACATAGCCTTTTCTGAAGTACAAGCAGCAGCGAAAGATAGTGATTATGGGGTTGGGGTAGCGATGAAATACCCTTATGTGCAGCAATGTGCAGCACTTATTTGGAAAACTAACTTTACAGATGCATTTGAAAATGGCTATGCTTTACAAAAATGTATATTGCATTAGTGTGCTACCAAAAAAAAATCCACATACCTTTTAGTTCTCTTATATTTTAAAAATCGCCACATATGACTTAATATTTCATCAAAATAGTATTTAAAAATCACGAAAAGGTTTTTACAGACATTCAGCAGTCCAAAACATTCAAAGGTGAAAGTGAAAAGCTCACAAAAACACACGTGATTAGGTGAGATTCAAGTGACCTTGACCAGTCAAATTATGTAAACAAGCCAAACAAATTGAAAATCGCTATTAAAGATCAGACTAGGGATGTATCATTGTTCAATGCCAACATTTTGAACTATTAGAATATATTATCTTTCTTATGATATAATATCATCCAGATTTGATAAATATAAAGCCCTTTTCTGAGGAGATGGAAAAAACAGGTATCCCCATTATAGCACAATAGGCGGTGCGCAGATGACGTTTTCCTGATATCCCTACTAAAAGCGCCACCCGGCGAATGCTACCCAACTAGTAAAGTAGTCATTCATTATGTTAAATAATGTGGGGATATCACAAATGGCAGTATGCTATTTACATTGCAACAGCTTTCATTAATCTTTTTATGTGCAACAATTAGAACCATGAAAAAATGCGCGATAAATTTACGTCAGCTTGCAAAGTAGTGTGGTTCTATTCAGAGTCTTTATTGATGACACAGGGAAGCAACGTTCGGACAGTTACTGGGTTATGAGAACAGATGCTCCCCCCCCCCCACCCCCCTCCAATGTACACGAAGTAATAACTCATGGTTCCTGGCACGTAAAATCAAATCGGTAAGTGGCATATGGATACAACGTTTAAATGATCAGACTTTAGACATTGGATTTATACAGAACTGACCATATATGAAGTGTTAAGGGTCTCATAACGTGGTGTTCAGACAATGATCTGTGAGACACCGGGACCGTCGCATTATTAACAAAGATCTTGTTATAATAAGATACCCACTCGGACGTTTCTGTTGTGACGCTCGCGACCAACGCGCCACCTGGTTTTGTGGAAGGTAAATGTAAACAAAAGGCCGTGGCTCAATGCTAAAAGATCGATCGGCGACGGCATGTACACCAAAATACCGCTGTATTTCTAAAATTCAACGATTTGGCGATAGAACCAATACAACAAAACAAAAGCCAATTACTATTGTTATCTTTTTATCAAATTGTGTGTTGATTTATTCACTACAAAATATTTTATGAATGTTTGAACGAAGTCGCATATTTCCGTGTAGATCTACTCTAGGCGTCTAGCCCCGGTTGGACGTATTGTAAATATATACACATCCCATGCCAATCATTGAATTTTATGTTAAATTTAGTACCATTGTAAATTGTACATTGACTGTTACACAAGACGTCTAGTAGGTCTACCTCAGTTTTAGGCCCGGTCAAACGTCTAGTCTACCCCTATTTAATTTTAACAGATTATTCTAAATGCCATATAGTTTTTGTCATCAGTGGTCATCTTTAAGATGAAATATAAGAAGTTCATTTAAGGACATGCTCATATTTGGATACTTTCATGCTGTTTTCCTGATTGAATGATATTGGATTGGTGACCCAGACGTACTTACAATGAATCAACAAGCTGCATTGTCGATGATGGGTTACCCTGTGCGGACATCATTTTATTATGAACTACTCTTGTACATATTATTGGTTATTCATAATAACAATATAAGGCATTTTATCAGGACATAGCACGTACTGAAACATTGATGCAGCATGAGCATTAATTAAATATATATATGTATATATCAACCACAGTCCAACCACAAATAAAACGGGATCATCAGGATACATTAGGAGATCAACTACAAGGCTCACTAAAACTACAGCCAACGCTACAATTATTTATTTCGGAGCTCAATTTATCTATGTAAACATTGAACACATAGGTTGACAATATGCCCCCCTTTCTTATGCCATTAGGCACATCAAATCAGCAAGACATAGTTCTGGCCCATCTAACACACACATCTGATTTGAGTACCATGCACACATTATCTAATTTTAAGTAGTAATACATGCTATGGAAACATATAGGGCTTTCAAGGAACTAAAGAAACATGAATTTTTTATTTTACAGAAATTGTAACATACAACAGCCATAAACACAAATAAGAGCAAAAATTTCATGCGTGGGAAAATTTCAATGTTTTACGATTTTGTCTTTCCTTATGGTCCCTTAATTTACGGTTTGCCTCTCTAAGGGAATGATGCAACCTGATATTTACCATAATACATATAACAGCCACATCACACTTGCATGATTTACAATAGAGTTGATCTAATGGGACTTCTTTAGCAAGAATAGTTACAAGCCTGGCTTTCACTTGCTTACAGTATAATACAGTGTCAATAATTTTGCGGTAGTTTTCCTCAAGCCTGCACAGTGCATCTACAAGTGTTTTGCTAGGTAAAATGAGCCCCTCTTTTGCACTTTGGTAATTCTTTTGGTGGACAAAATCATATGCAGGGTCATGTACATTATTGACTATGGAAATCTTGTTTCTGCATGTTTCACACAACTTCCCTCCTAATTTCCTGGCAATATAGCCAGAAATATGCCAAAACATTCACTTCCTGTTCGGAAAGTCCTTCCTCACATTCATATGTATCTGGGGGCACAGGCATAACATCAATTAATGCCTGAATTTGGGATGGCAGATTGGGGGTTTCAATTGGTGATGTGACAGGTGCTTTGACTGTTGCATCTGCTGGGGCTGGCTGTGACACATACAACTCAGCTGTAATGTGGTTAATTCTTTGTAACTGTGTCAAGACACATTAAGATAAGGATGCATGAATGTTTATATAGAAACTTACTGATGTTGCCTTGACCAAACACAAACCTTTAACAACTTGAATATACATAAACATTTTCTGATCCAATAGAATTTTTGAATAAAATTACAAACCTTGTGAAGGGAGAGTAAGAAGTCATCAACATCCTCAATGCAGTTGGTCATTTTTCCAGGAGCCATCACCGAATCAACCATCACCTGTTACATGTAACATATACATTATTGTAATGGATTTCCAGTATCTTTTTACTGTTTATTTATTAAAATTTCCTATCAAATATAAAACCTGATGCGTCATACCTGACGAAATGCTGCACGGAATTGCCCTGAGTCAGGATTGTCCCTAGTACCACCTTTAAGACGAATTATGGCAAAGATATTTTCCAGACAATCTTGGTTGAGCTGAGAAGTCAAGAGGAATTTGATGTCATCCTGTTCAGTCTTTAAACAGTCCCACAGCTGTAATAGGGCACTGATAGACATTTTCCATCCATCAAGGCACAATGGTTGTCGTTTTCCTAATACAGAAATGACAATCAATGTTTGTTTTAAAACCTTAAACAAATTTGTTTAATATTTTGTTACAAAATACTCCGCACACAGATAACACACTACCTTTGGTCTTAACTCCATCAAGCCATTGACACGTACTGGTGAGAAATTCTTTGTGCCCTGAGGAGTCGGTGAAAGCGTGCCTCATTTTGGATGGACTTGATACACCACGACTATTGAAGGCATTGAATAACTGGTCAAATGTCTCAAGAAACTGGGCAGTATGATGGGCCTTGGCATCAATTACCCCCCAGTTGGCCATTGCTGCCATTCCTGAAGCTACTGTGACTTAAAACTTGTGAAGCCAAATTTACCCGGAGCGAAGCGAATGGGGGCAAGGCGATATGCTTCTGTGTAAGCTTGTGGGCTAAGCGAACTAACTTACTGGCATCATGGTTGTAAAAACTTTAATGTGAGACCAGAGAACATCATGCCCTTCAACTGTGAAGCCATGCTTCTTCAAATTGTTCCTGATGTTCTTAAGTAGGTGAGGAGGATCGAAAAATGCAAAAACCTTTCTTTCAGCCATAATGAAATATGGCTTTGCAATGGTAACATTGAGTTCTTTTGTTATCAGATTGACATTGTTTGAACCCTGATCCCCAACAATAGCTACCACATGGAATCCGATTGCATCTAGCCTGCTTATAACATCCATTAAAAGGGGCTTCATTTGGGGGCCAGTCATTGGACCACTACTTAAAAAGTAGGCAATAGGTTGCTTCCACTGATGGAGTAAACCCCTTGCAACAAAGACTAGAGCATGGTTTGCAAACTGATTTTAATTATGGAAGGCATACCCCTCTACCACATCATGCCCGCCATCGTATGACAAACCTTCCTTAATGGACATTTCATCGAATGCCAAGCAAACGTATTTGGACTTTTCTGGAAGATTTTTCACTTTCATTGCCAAAGCTGTGAGAATATCACAGTTAAAGCATTCAAACACATTAATATTCTTCATGGTACGTTTCAGTGTTTCTACAGATGGCATGCAAAAAACACGCCTCAAGAGCCTGTAAGTCTTAGGGCATGAATGGAGAAGGGATAGGGCCAATCCTTTGTCTTTCAATGACCACCTTTTGCCTGTTGCCTTTTGTTTGGACATTCGCACTTGAGACAATAATGTAGCTAAGCTGCTTTGAACCACAATGTCAATTTTTACAAAGAAAAATAATTTTCACAAACACTCATTGCTTTACCTTTACGGCTCATTTTTTTTTTTGCTTTTGTGTGATCACATCTTGGAGCTGGACGTTTTCCTATAGTACTTTTTGGTGGGTTGGGTACGTCGAGTATCGATGGTATTGCCTTCTTGATGAGCAACTTCTTAAGGCTGTTCATAAATTGGTTGCTCTCAAAATGCTCCGAACATAGCACACAATTCTGGCTCAAGTGCCCTGGGGATTTTCCAATCAGATCCTGACGTCTAGTGTTTTGCACCCATTTCAAGCATCTAAAATGAGATAAGAAGCAGCATGGACTTTTACCTATGATACACAAATTTTGCAAATTTTATTATTAAATAAAATGCCCTGAATATATTATCATCATACTAGTTATTATTCCAACAAAATAATCTATATCTTACCGATTACAAATTATAGACTTCCATGAAATATCTTATATAAATTTATGAATATCTAAAATAATTCATTCACTTGTTCTAAAATGTTTTAACCATTTGTTTTAAGAAAAAAATATCAGTAGAATAAATCAATTGCATGCTGAGATTGGAAGGTATTTATCCAAAAGCCATGTGTTATTGGCAGTGAGGTGAAATAAGAATAAAACATCTCATCCTGCCAAAGCACACAGTCATGGATATGTGATCATGGAAACAAATTCTTCACCATAAGTTTCTTCTGTGACATAACATTGACATAAAACTTGATTATGTTTACACATTCAAAATGGATATTTCCATATAATGTTATATCATTTAATAATATTTATTGCTTAACAATTGGGATATCTATTGTTGATCTGGCTCCAGAAGAAACAGCACGGCACCATCCTTAAAGTTGCTAGGGTGTCACTCATCTGGAATGCAAAGTAAGAGTATTATTCTTTATAGAATGAAAAAAAAATCACATTTGGTTAAGGCTGGGACCATACAACTGCTAGTATAGGTGGCAAAGATTATTATAAACACTGGCTTTCATCCATCTTCAAAATACCTTATTCTAAACACAACCTTATGTTATTGTTAGACAAATAGTACCTCGACATAGATAAGCATATGGGTCAAGGCTCAAGGCAAATTAACCTGCAACATATATAATAATCATGAATGAATAAACGTTAGTCAAGTTGAATTAATTCAACTATTGGTCACTAGGCAGATTCGTTCCAACTAGGCTAAATTATGAGAATCTGGAGATGAACCCGTTTTTATGTAGATAAGGCATTCAAGCAATAGTCATTACAAAGAAAAAAGCACAATAGTGTCTTCATGCCCATCTAATAAACGGGTAATAATTGTTTAAATATATGGCAAATACTGTGTGATTACCGATTTAATCGTACAGGGTTTATCTTCCCACCGCCGACTTTCTTAAAACCCACTTAATCTGTAATGTTTACATTAGTTACTAGCAAAACAGCTTCCATTATCACCCACAGTAATTTTACTTGGAAATCATGTAGTGTATTCAACTTTCAGACTTATCTTTCCTCATCTTTAGGGAAGCGAAAGAAGCTTATATCCCTTCGATTCTTTCTACAATTTGAACAGTTTATTGCAGCACAGAAGTGCCCATTTATTTTTGACTGCCAGACAGACATATTCGCAAGTTGGTTTGTTGCCGCGAGATGAGTAGCTTCCACAAAGGTAGGGGGCGCTGCCTACACGGTAGCACGAAAATTGCCGGGCGAATCGCCGAGTCGGGTATCATATTATATAACAAGATCTTTGTTATTAAAGCCTAATTTGCTTTTGATGTCACACTTTATCAGTCGATTGTCGCTCACCACGTTATCTGTGATTTGAGGAGTTATTCGTCCTCGTCGAGTGCGGGGGTGACAAGCACTTCATCATTTGTGTTGTCTGTTCGACTCGCAATTAAGCAAGAGATGGTAGCGCTATTCTGAATGTCTCTGGTATAATCAACGGTGCTTAGGAATCTCGTTCGTTTCTGTAAAGAGAAACAATTAGGTATATCTATATATGGGCAAAACGCTCCACCCACGCCTTGGATGATTTATGCTTATAAAACAGCAGCATTACGAAAAGAACTACATGACTATATATCAGGCTCTTGCATATAGTCAAATTTAGTCTGTATCAGTTTATCAAAACGTAAGGCACCACATAGTGGTCATTTTTTATTCATCCAAGGGGTTCAATAAATTGAATCTTGACTGAAAGGATGATAAAAGTAGTCGGCGTACAGGGATCGGATCGAAAGACTTAATAGGAATAATTTGTAAAATAGTATATGCGGCTATGCATTACATCAACCTGCCATAACCGCTCGGCTTGATGTTGCAGAATACAGAATCAGAGTGATGCTACAGCAGCGGATAATCTAAGGAATGTAAGATAACACGCTACATTAATAAGCGTCCAATGAAACCAAAAGAGATGTGACAGATGTGTGTGCACATGTATGGGTGGGTGGTGGGTGCCTATATAGTGGTTTATATGTGCGTGAATTAGATTAAGGTAAATAATTGAGGAAGGGATGATTACTTCATAATTTAAACGGCACGTATAAAAATAAATCAAGCATGTAGTCGGGGGCGTAGCCAGCGATACGCACTAACGCACGTGCGTACCATCAATTTGAGAAAGTGGAAAAATAAATATGGCCAAAAGCTAAGGGGGGTTATACTTACCTCTCTAGAACTGTAGATTTCTCCCTTTTCTGTGCGTAATATTCCTTCAAGCCCCTGGTTGTGTACGATGGTATTTAACACTAAAGCTACGTTTGTTGTTGATGTAACTTACTTGCAACAATCATTTGGGTAGCTGCTCATAGATTAGATAACTGCTTTTAAATGAAAGATGATCTCATTCGCCCACCTGTAAAAATCTGTTTATAGATCTAAATGACATGAAATTCTGAGAGGTATTCCGTTAGACAGCTTTTATGACAAAAACGGCAATATTAGGACAGCGCTATTAACTCAGCCGTGATGTTTGTGGCCCAAAATCTTTGGTAGAATTTTGGTAGCCCAAGGTATCATTTATTTGCCCAAACTCATTGTTGGCCCTAATACGTTGGTCAAAAGTAAAAATAAATTGTATCATGGCAGCCCGACTAGTAGTAAATTAAATCCGACTGTTCGTCCAATTTACATCTGCCCGATATTTTGTCAAACTTATAACCCACATTCAAATTAATAACCCATATTGTAAGTGGCAAGTCATCGAAAGCGAAGTACATTGATTGACTTGCAACAGTTATGTGAATTACTTACTTTGTTGATCTTTGTAGTCTATATCCTTTCCAATGCCTAGTTACCCTATAGGACAATGCTGGCTTGCCCTCTCGGAAAAAAATACTTTTGTCAATATAATTCAACTGAAGCTTGTGACTGAAGTTCTTCTAAGGTAATGTGTAGCAATGTTGAAATTTCGTAAAAATAAATGATATGGATTATATTAGATGGCAGAACATCCCTTCTCTGTACACACTATTTTACTGCACAGTAACAAATAAAAAAAAGATTGATTGGAAGTAAAGAAAACTACAGCTCCGCAAAATGCCGAATGAATATAACATGTATGTAAGTAAATGACGTTCCTTATGAACATAAAATAACCTTTGTGCCTTGGACATATGACCGAGCGAATTAATCTTTCCAAAGATACCAAGGCTATTAAGCCGTATTCACGAATGTTAATAGAAATTAATGAGGTTTACATAAGTGAAACGTATTTAGCTTTACGAATATTTTTATATTCGGTAACATACGAATGCCATACATCATTGAAAAGAACACGAATCCATCTTTTTCGTTTTGCAGGTTTCCAGCATAAATAGTATTGCTGGTCACAGCGGATGTTTTCAGTGATTATGGGTCATTCACCCTTGATATGCTTCATTGACCAAATACGACGCCAGTGCTAAATATTTAATACACTGTAGCGTTGGTAAGACCAGATACCTTAAATGACTTAATTGTTCAAATTGGTTGATGGAATAATTTGCTGAAAAAACCTTTTTCTATGGTCAAGTATTTTTGGTTACTTTTTAATTCGTATATGAGGACGGTGGTAATGGAATAATGAAAGCCATAAATATAAATAGGGTTATTTAACGAATGATAGGACCTTGACGCATTCCGATACAAACAAGAACGTTAAAAATAAATTTTCTATGTTGCAAAAAGACACCACGTGACCGACTCTTTTGTCCTGTATGAAGGTAATAATATTATTTGCCAATTTTTGGACTGATATTTAATGTGTCTATCAATTAAACGAAGCAGCCACTTTTAAGCATTTATATGTACACAGCAATATTTAGATTCAGTATCAGTGTGGAAAAAGAACACAATGTGTTGTAGACGAACAATATTGGTCAATGTTGACCTTGTTATCATCATAACAGGATGGCATATATATGGTTTAAAAAAACGGAAAATAATCACAAAATACAAACTTCATGATATTGTTGCATAAAAAAGATGAAACCTGCATTACAAGCGATGGTAAGAAGCAATTTGCAATCAATAGTTAGCTAACTGGTGCGTGCCAGAAATGAGAATGAACGTGTATGACATTGGAATGCATAAACGTGTCTCATGCTCACTGCCATTGTGACACGTGTTACCTAGCGAATGTAACAGAGCTAAGTATTGGTCTAGTTAGAACGACATTTATGACACTCATTACCTAGCTTCTCTAGACGTTATCACAACGGCAAGCACCAAGCCGTTTTTTGCAGTCCAACTACAAAGCTGGTTTATCCAAACAAAAAGTAATACCCAAGACTTATCCATCATTTAATAACCAACGAAGGGATTGGATGGGTTAACTTCATCTGGTGAAGCTAACTAATGACCCGGGAGTCTTTTTGTTTGCAAATAGCTGGAACTAAATGCGTGGTGACTGTTTCTTTCATAATGAATTATTTCAAACTGGACTTCTTCGCACCAAAATAGCCAACATGATCGCATATTCGAAACAAACAATTTCATGCCAAACAAATAAATACACTGCCACACATACAAATAGAATAATGATATTACAGTGGAAGTTGATTGGAATGGATGTTATCATTTACACAGCTCCGTATTGACTCATTCGAGTCAGTTACGAAGCATTCGAACTCAACTGCATAACTGCAACTGGTCTTATTAGCCGATGTAATTATGATCATATGTGTTAAAAAGCAATAACATTCAGGATCGCTTGCATTTTAAGTAGTGCTACAAGCATCAATCTTTCACTGCAGTTTTGGCAGAATTTTGTTAAGACAGGGTATGGGGGAATATTTTATACAACATCGGATGCAGTGCAACATGTATGACATTTTGCTCTTTCTAGTCCTGTTAAATGATTATTTATTACTATGGTGTTTAGGCGGATTAGGTAAGCTCTCACCTCAGCAGAATCACAGTCTTTCCGTCCAAATTTCTATTCTACCAAAAGCAATGTATCCCGTGTTGAATTTGTATCAGACATTCTGATACGTTTAAGACTGTTGAATGCAATCATTAATGAATAATTATTAAAATGAATACATTTGGATAACATTGGGGGTTCTTAATATTGCCTCATGAATAATGCAGCGATATCGAGAACGAGGCTAGTAAGGGCTATCAGCAGCCCTCAAGTCGCCGCACATGTAAACAACACGGCGAAGATGGCGAGTAAGCGTGATTTGTCTCTCGTTCCCATCTTATCGTTCGGGTTTGTCAAACCTATTTATCAAAGACTTCGAATGCTTCCGGGAAAAGAAATATTGCAAAAGCCATGAAATATTTTGATGAGGAATACGTCCACGGCATAACAGGTAATTTTATCATTACATATACCGGCATGGTCGGCGACCGCTTGGCATCTGGGCGCTTGCCGGTGGCGTTGATAGAGTTGTTTGGAGGTGTGTTTAAGTAGTTGATCGCTTTTCACTCAGGATGGATAACACAGGATAGATGCTTATTTGATCATGTTTATTTCTCCAGTGGAAAAGCTTGTCAGTAACTGTTGTGTCATCAAGGGAAGATGCCACAGATCCCAGAAGATAGAGGTATGACAGCTCGACCTGAATAAATATGTCTTGCTTGCATGGTTATTGTGGCCCATAAATGCATGTGGTTACTGTCTCTTAGCATGAGGAAAAAAACTCGACTACACGGTAGTGGTCAAAATTTTTAAACATTTTTTATTGATAAAAACTGAAGATAAGGAGAAAAGACGCTGCTGTAGAATTGTTTTTGATAACAAATGGTACGCATGAAGACATGATGATTCACACTTATATAAATCTCACTAATATTTCCTGATTATACAACCATTAAGATACTAATCTGGCATGCTTTTCCATTTCTTGCAGAGTTAAGAACGTATACTTGATTTGAATATCCTGTAGCAACTTCTCTAGCTGACTTCTTTGCTGTCACTCTCTTCCACAATCATCTGGATGTCAAGATCGGTAGTGACAGGCAGGGGCTGGTCGTCTACTTGACTGGTGCTGGTTGTCGTTAATAAAAACTGGTAGTTGTCAACTACACTGATATATATATATATATATATATATATATATATATATATATATATATATATATATATATATATATATATATATAGATATATATATATATATATATATATATCATGTGTGTTTATGTCCACATGTAATACAGCAGGTATTTTCTTAAGAATCATTTAACACAAGTTCTTTTTGTAAAGAGTAATTAAATTCGTATGAATATAAGATTACTCTATATCATGCTTGGTAATCTTCTTAGTTCTTTAGGTGACGACCATTCGAATATGGAGGGGATCGCTGACGATTTAAGGCACTTCCTTACAGGTGTCCACCTGAAATCGTCCTTGGTGAAATGGAGAGAACACACAGACGTGCTGTCTGATACCTGGAGTGCATATACATTATGAAAACAAGATAATAAATGTGAAAAGTATCAACGTATTCCTTCTTATGTGCTTTACTTTCTTAAAACACACGAAACTATTCAAATAGCTCAAGCCTTCTTATAATCGCTCGCAGTCACATGTTCTAGATCGTAGTTGTAAACAACTCACCATGAACCCGTGTTCTTGACCTTGTTTTCGCCTTATTTTGTGAAGCCAGGCTTTTCTTTTTGTAGAATCTTTTGGAAGTCGGTGAAATGAAATATCTGGGTGAACTGTTCCATCACTCTTACAAAACGGAACGCAAAAATAACGATGTCTTTTTGGTCGAGACACAGCGGCAGACGATGACATGTTTACAACTCGCTGCGGTCCGGCTAACGAGGTCGGAGGTCAACGGGGCTGCCCACCCATGGCCTCGTTCTGGCCGCGGAATGTGCGGCATGCATAAATATTGAGAACCCCCAATAGATCGACTAGAAATTCGACATGGAATGTGTAAATAGCTGACTATGACTATATTAGGGGGTGAAATATAGTGTCGTGTCAAGAATCATTGAATGCACTGTGCAAAATACCTGTGGCAATGAATCCGTTTTCACCTTATATAATGCGATATTTTGTATCAATGAAATTTTTTCGTGTTATTATCAATATGCTTTTAGGACATACAAAATGGCGATTATTTTTACCGCAATGAAGCAATCAACTTGCGAGCAGATGTTTCCTGTAACAAATATGCATTTTCCCAGCAACTTCATCATGTCATTGTGCCATTTGTTTGCACATGATTAACCTTTCCGATAGCCGCTTAATGTGCTTTACCATGAATTTTAAGAGCATTGTACATAGCCGCTGCCAAGTACGGGATTCAAAGGCATATATAAATCACGCCCGGCTTTAAATCTGCAAGCAGACGGCACGACAAATGAGGCCGTTAATGTGTACATGCATCATAGCTCTGACCGCAATACTGGGTAATAGCGAACACTCACCGCCGTGAATAAATCATATGGAGATGATTGTGCATTATTATTACTTTTTTTCAATTCAAGCACTTGTCTTTCAAATTATAATGGGGGTCAATGAGTGCGAGATATATATACGTCCTGATATGACAGAATAGAATGTTCGGTAGCGACGCGTTCATGCATACTACAGGCTACGAAAATCTTTCACGGTTGACAGATCAATCCAACCAGGGAACATTCATTGTGAACACATTATTACAAATGGTTAGTAAAAGCCTCCTATTGGTGCAAAGTGGTGCTCTATCAGTTGTTGCCCAGGCAACATGCGGGCGATTGCATTATTTGTTTTTGCACTTCAAGTGAAGAATAATGCGAGTAATTAGTGATGAGCCGGTCTATCCCAAATGCCTCTGGTACCAAACATATGCGAGGGCTGCTGACAAAGCATCACAGATGCTAACGTCAAGTCTTACATCCACATACATTGGCAATTTTATTTACCATTTCGATCTTGTCTTGTTGAATGGGCAAGCTTACCTGTGTCTTGACACTTAAATTATTAAAATATATTCCTCCCAAAAGTTTATAATTGCAAGAAGATACCACATTCACCAGTAACACTTTATTGGGCAGCATAAGGTCGACTACGCTATGTAGCCACGGACCCGAATGCGCGCAGATGAGAACCATGCCTGTTGACTTGACAGCTCTATCAAGGGCTGTCTGCTCATGCAGCACTTTGTAATTTGAACTGACAACTACTTTGTGGAATTTATCTAACCACTTATAAATGACCCATTCGTAGCTTGTAAAGCACACGCTCCCAGCCCCTGGGTATAATAAGATGTCATTAAGTAAAATGTACTTTCCGATATCCCTGACATAATCAGGGTGTTTCTGAACGCGGACGGGATTTGCAGTAACCTTTACGTATATACTGGCTATAAGTAAAATGCTTTTTGGTGAATCCTTCCGCTCATTTAACGCTCCTGTGTCGTGGGGTGTTATGCAGATTGACGAATTCATCTGCTACATGAATGACATATATATACCTCAAGCAGTTGTGCAGCACAAACACAGCGCATCAAGCAGAATTGGGCGGGATATCGCAAAAATCAAGCAATATGGTCTTCTACACGCAATGAATAACGTGTATTTTTACATCATATGTTAAAATTGAATAACGTGTACTTTTACACCATATGTTAGGATAGAATTACGTGTACTTTTACACCAAATGTTAAATTGAATAACGTGTACTTTTACACCATATGTTAGGATTGAATAACGTGTACTTTTACACCAAAAGTTAGGATTGAATAACGTGCACTTTTACACCAAATGTTAAAATTGAATAACGTGTACTTTTACACCATATGTTAGGATTGAATAACGTGTACTTTTACACCATATGTTAGGATTGAATAACGTGTACTTTTACACCAAATGTTAAAATTGAATAACGTGTACTTTTACACCATATGTTAGGATTGAATAACGTGTACTTTTACACCATTTGTTGCGAATGAACAACTATTCATGTTTGTGTAGGACGCACAGGGGAATGTATCTAAGCTGTAATAAGGCATTGGTGGACGATGGGTGTTTTGGATTATGTCACTATACTAGGTATTTGGTTTGAAGAACCCACCACTGTGCACGGGCGACTCAAGTAATCGGGACCGCAATTCTCTTGGGCTATCCAACAATACATGTCGTTGAAGGCTATAAAGCCACGATGCAACGGTGCTTATGGAGGGATAGCTTAGCAGTTTGATGTTTGCGACAAATCGCGCCTTGAACGCATATATGGCTTCCCCTTGGTATACGTATAATGCTTTAACATTATGAATAACAGCCATTCCCCTTGATGTCAGATTATGTTCAGAAACTAATCGCACTTACGCGACGCTGTAGAACGCAGGATCCATACAGCTATCAATAGGAAACTCGATAGTCTTTTCTGTTCTTCTCAAGGGCTTCTCAACCCAACTCAGCCTAGGACCCAATCACTCATTATTCATCGTTAGAGATTCTCCATTTTCATGATAGTATAATTTTTCCCACGTCAACCAGCCATTTCAGCTTCCGATACATTATGCTTCAAAACGCTACGGCCAACCGATCATTCAAAGAGCTTTGCCTGTCAGCGTTTTTTGTACAGGGTCGGCCGACTTTTGTTAGCATGGCTATCGGGTAAGGCTCATTGTTAGCTGGATTGATTGGAATCACTAGACTTCTGTTAAAGCCTACACCATAAAGGGTCACACTGTCCAAATAAGCTTCACATAGCGTTTGGATGTGAATGCTCGTTGCGTGTAGCTAATAGTAAGTGTCGCTTTTTCATGCTACAAGAAATTGCATTGTAAGAATTGATTAATATTTGGTGGGGAATACTGTCATTCTATGAGAAATTACAAAACAAAATATCTCTTGATGGCATTGCGCTGGTGATACTTGTAGGTCTTGTAAGCAGTGTCGGAAATGTGGATAAGGTTATGTTTAACATCGATTCAACTCAAGCTTTTGCATAATGTTTACCTGTATATGCATATATATATATATATATATATATATATATATATATATATATATATATATATATATATATATATATATATATATATATATATATATATATATATATGCATATATATATACATATATATATATATATATGAATATATATATATATATATATATATATTTATATATTTATATACTTATATATATAGATATATATGAATATATATGCATATTTAATATATACATATATGATATATATATATATATATATATATATATATATATATATATATATATATATATATATATATATATATATATATATATATTATATATATATATATATATATATTTTCCAATATCAAACATAATCAAGGGTTTTGATAGCATTTGTTTATGACTCGTTTATATATATATATATATATATATATATATATATATATATATATATATATATATATATATATATATATATATTCATGTATATTTATATATATAGATATATATTTAATATGTTTATATACTTACATATATAGATATATGAATATATATGCATATTTATGTATATATATATATACATATATATGAATATATATAAATATATATTTTATATATATATATATATACATATATATATATATATATCTATATATATATATATATATATATATATATATATATATATATATATATATATATATATATATATATATATATATATATATTCCAATATCAAACATAATCAAGGGTTTTGATAGTATTTGTTTATGACCCGTTTCGGTAATTTGTTAAATGACGACCGCTGGGTATGGTTTTTGTAAATCGCTTACACATGTAGAATGGCTGCCGATTCTCGGAATCGATTATATTATATATGCAATCTTGTATGTTGTTCCTTTTCCACTCCTGTATAGCGTCGTGACTTGTTTCTATTGATATCGTCTTAATGCTTTAACCAATGTACGAAGTTCCCCGGCCTGTACATAATAAGTAATTACATGCTATGATATACAACTACAAGCTCTAATGTAACAACATATGGAGGTCCAAATGACACCGCACCAAAAAAAAAAATTAGTTCAATTTGGATAGACCACCTGCGTAGTCTTACACCAGACAATGTCATGGACGGTACATATTGTCACATGTTCATTGCCAAGTATATCAATATCACAACTATCATTCATTTTACTTTGGTATTATTAAAATTATGACGGCATATGGATTTCTTAAAAGTTATACGACAAGCGGCTATGGTTGCACTGAAAAACTTAAGTAATTACGGCATTCTAGGTAAAAACCACGAGCGACAAAGTTGTAAGATCCACTATAATTGCTTCGATTTTGTTGTGTTGCTTTAAAGTTTTATTCCATGGAAAATTAGTGGAAACCATGAGTGTGATGTTTTTGCGCAGAGACGAAACTGATAATTAGCAGCCCATTCACTTCATGTAGGTCTGATTGATATAATCGACCCGCTGTAGGGGCACAATTGCGATGGGGATACTCTCTGCTGCACTAATTAACACAGTGATGCATAAATTCAAATTGACTAACTGACCAACCGGGGTGGTACCGTTTTACTGGCCTCATCATTCAATGCGCCTGACAAAATGCAACAACCAATAATCGGGCTTTTTTGTTGCTCTAGCTGATTAACTTTCGATATTAATTTGTTAATATGACACAAGGATATTGAATTAATTTTCAACCTTCTCTGTGGTCTTGGTTTATGTCGGCCTGTATTAGAAATTCGAACAGTAAAACGTTTTGTTTAAAAAAAAGTAGCATACTCTTTTTTCTTAAATAGCATTGAATTAAACCGATGTGTAATCTAGAGGTTGTGACGAAAAAGTAATATATTGTATATTAAAGTAGATAACGACTGCGATCGATTCTCAACATTGTCTCGGATCGTTAACAGCAATATTCAATAGCTGCGAATATCACATAGTGTACCCGTGGTATTAATTTGTGCCACGGTAATCGTTGTGTCCGATGATACATTTCTATATTGCATACTACATCATAATCATTTCCGCTCTAGAACCAGGAAGAGTTGCTTGATGAGAGCAAAGCGTGTGTAGTGTCTATAGTTAACTATTAGTAATGCACCTCATGTAGAATACCGCTTAATGTATCTTGCTGATTGCGTACATTATGTGGACCAGCAGTTTTATTTGAGTTGTGTCTCAGGCACCATGTTCAGGTACACGAGAACATAAACGATCATGACACGTATTTCTAAAGCGCATAATGCTTTTGATTATAATCACGTTTGCTTATAAAGCCAGACGACACACGTTAGAAGGCTTTGTTAGTGACTCAAATGTCAATGATTGTCCACAGCAAAGCTAGGTTTGGTATATTGATTTATCGGAGACACTATTTTATTAATATTCAGTGCTTATTGCAAATATCTGTAATATCAATATCATATGATTGCGTATGCAGGTTTGAATACATCGTTTGATAAAACCATATCATTGCAATCTATTTTGTGATGATCCTAATTGCTAGGCGTTACTTGCCGTCTGGCTCTTTTCATGATATATTTGAAAAGATATGTAAAACGCCATACGACACAACCATAGATGTGACCTCTTAAAGAGGCTTTTGCTGACAATAACTTAATCAACCTATTGGTCTAACGAGATCATCTGAGGTCTCTAATCCGAAAAGCTCCAGCCATATGGACGTCATTTCGCAGTCAAACCAGTACGAATAACCAAACAATAAGATAATGGTGGCATGGCATCTCGTATGTAGCCCATGGAAGATTTCCATGTTTGATCTACTGTGACATGCTATTGATCTGCCAAAATGTGTGGGAATTTGTTGAGCACAATATGCTACTGTGCACATTTTTTACAAGGTATATAGGCCGGCCAGAATATTATCAATATTATAAACCAACACTGAGAAATGGTCAACGTCTGTCGGTTTGAGAGCGACGGTTGAGAAGATTCGCTAATATATTAGCATGGTTAAGTTAAAAAGGCCACCTCACATAATATGTCATTAATTAGGAGCCTTGGCGAAGTTATGATTTAGCAATGATGGTATCATTACTGTTGCAGTTGTGCTCGTTATCGCTTACGATGAGTCACTAACGGCAGTAACGTTGACATAACAAAGAAAGTAGCATCATTAACCTGACGTTACCTCGATGACCAGACAAGTAACCCAAGTGTTTGTCCTTGATCCTCAAGTGGAATATTATTCATGCTTTTTCCACGTTGAAAGTCATTCAATCTTTTGCGACTATACCGGATATTTCTATTATAAGAATAAAACTACTTGTTGATCTCTGAAACGGTCTGTTTTATTAAGTCACTCAGTAAGTAAGTATAGGATTTAGCGGCACACCAACACTAATGTGTCATATGGTGCCTACAATAGTTAACATGAAGAGATAATATTGATCGGATTGAGCAACCGCCTTCTTTGATAAATGGAACAAAAATAGGAAACACCAAGTGGATGAAAGTGAACAAGAAAATGCGGACGATTATCCTAGGACAAGTCACCATCAGCCGATTGACTGGACAAGGCAATATGCAGCCGCTAGTCTAGGCGTAATCCGGGCAGCAGGAAGGTGTTGTAGTTGTGGCCCTTGCAGGAACTGCTCTACTCAACCACCATAATACCATCGTCCACCGATACAAGTCCCAAAAGAGACCAACAGGTTGCCCCCCATAAAGAGCTCAGTGATTAGCTCTTGCCTTAGATTACGCACCAAAAATAAGGTACTTGTGGTTGGGATAAAGATAACCAGAATGCACCATCGGATTACAGATAATGCTGATATTGCTTGAGATGCAGAAATGATTCACACAGCACTGCATGTTAATAATGCCAGTAGTAGTGAGGCGTCTCCTCGTACGACACATCCGTATGGCCATAAGGCAGTGACATTTACATCTACGTCAATCAATTACCAGAGGTGATTCCCATTTCAAAATTTTGCTCGTTACATGACTGCATTTAAGGTGTGCGGTGAAACTAAGGAGTAGAACAATATTCATCGTTCAAAAGATGTCAATCCATTTTTTTTTAATTATCATATTAGCGTAACCAATTTCCAATACCTATGAATTATGATTATTCGGTTGTCGAATTACTTGAGTTCGTTAACATTCACCTGGCCATCTACAATGTCATTTACGCTTTCAAGGCAAAAACCAGGTGTTCAACACCGTCATCCCCCCACCCCCTCTACACACACACACACACACACACACACACACACACACACACACACACACACACACACACACACACATACACATCCCACAAGGTATCCCACAAGTTCACTAGTGTAATGACCATTAGTTATTGCCAAATTGATGGATGATCATTACAATATTATTAGAAGTAAGCTGAAATGTATATAATGAATGTTTTGGGATGCAGTGTCCGATGCAAGACGTTTAGAAATCTAAAATGTTCAATGGCTGAACATACTTATCCTGTTCACTGAAGTCGCGTGTATATGTATTATATCTTTATATTTTGATGACAATGGCCAAACCGCGCCTGACTAGCAGGAAGCGTCGTTAATACTAGAATAATTTAGCTGCGGGTAAATGATTATAATGACAACCAATGAGATTATTGCTATGGGATATACGAGACTCTACATAAACGGGCAAGGACCTGATTACCTTGTGACAAATCCAAAAAGCCCAAAGTACACAAACCAACGTGAGGACGAGGGCATACAAAGCAAACTTATGGCTTTTTTTTATTACCAATTACCAGCTAAGTATTATCTTAGGCACAGAAAACCTGAGATGCATTACATACTATTGCATTGTAATAAGCCAAGCGGATGATTACTTAAGCAATCCTGACTCTCACCAATATATTCAGATTTAGAATCATAAACGGGTTAGACTCCAATGCATTAACAGCATGTAAGGGCTCATGAATCTTCACCCTCAATGACTACTACACGCTATGTAAGCAGCATTCCAATTTTGCGGCTGTAGAATATAAAACGATAGATGCATTAGGCAATACAACACTCGCATTATTGGAATAGAAAGCTAACTGAGGCATATCTTTATGGGGTGAAACTAATTGAACGAACCGCGGATTCTGGAATATATATTGGTCACGCTATTCAACATGCTAACGCTTTATCATGTGCTTAACCACAGATATTGTCACACACCAACATGTGTGGCTAATGTTGGTGTAATAATATACTTAATTTAGGCATGTCGTGATTAAGCTGAATATTAGCAGGGCACCTGACTGCTTAATGGACCATATGATGTTAGTCGTCTAGCAACTCATGATAATACTAGTTATCGAACACGGCTTGGCATTCAAAACATGAACTATAAAGACATTTGTCATTTAAACAACGTTTACTTTCATAGCATTGCATTTTTTGTTATGAATACGAATTAATTAACCTACGCCGTATCCAATACTCTATTTCCCGGTTACCCCTATTATGCATGCACGCATGCGCAACAGCGCACCTGGCGTAACGAGGCACGTGACCCCAGGTACTAAGACCCCGGTACACGACAATGGCGGACGAAACAGATTTCTCGCGTTGGAAGGACAGAGGGGTTACAACGACGGATTACCGGCGTCAAGATTTAGTAAAACTCGCGGAGTGTGCAAATGGACGTAATTTGCCGTGTGATCCTGACTTTAGTCGTGTTTGTGAGAATCCCGACGACCGTTTGGCGAAATTGGGAGTCTAGTTTGCAGTTCTCCGCTGACATTTCTGTGGTTCCGGAGATTACACTCTACAATATTTTTAACTATTTGATAGCATCGCGCTCTGACTTTAAAAGGAAAGTGAAGAGCTACAAGTCTTTCAAAGACTATAGACTTTTTGCTGATGGTCATGTGCTCCAACTAGAGTTTTGCCAGGTGATCAGCCGAGAGGGAAGGGTGTGTTGTGTTGCTCGTGGTTGTGTAAAGCCAACATGCAAGGACAAAGCAAGGACAAAGGATAGCTCCGGTCAAACGGTGATATAAATATATACCGTTCTGATTCAACATTTTACGCGCGTCGGCGAAAACGCGTTTGGGTTAAAGTGTTGAAGGACGCATCTAGAAAATACAATATATCAAGAGCTTGTACAAAAAATAGACCGGATGCACCAAACAACTTACCCCCACTCGACGCTATTCTTCAATAAATGCCATCGATATATCGTTTCCGTACAAGTCGAGAGGCCGAAAAGACATAACCGGTCGCGCGGCACTTGTATATTACCTCTATACATTTAATTGCCCCCCCCCCCCCAGGCTTAGCATTAGTCGTCGACATGTTACTGTGTGACTTTTTACCGCTTCCCAAATTGATCGAACTATAAATAATAACCATGGATGAAATCCCCCGCCGAAAAGTGAAAAAATTGTCCATAAAACATCATTGCATTCTATAACTCCATCACATGGATATGTTTGGTATTTGGTAGTTTTCATTGCGTCGCTTTAAGAGAAAGTAAGACGTCTACTCAGACGTCTTGTAGGGCTAACCTATCGACTGATACATACAAAGCCTGGATTGTTATTGACTGTGAGCTGTGCGAAGTCCTCACAGTCTTCTGTGAATGCCAGGGAGGGTGAGTTGAAATTAATTACTGTTTCAGTTCTTACCTGATACATTTTAAATATCTTACTCAAGATCATATTCTAAACATTAAAATAGCCTGAAGCTGCATTCCATACACATGGTCTAACAGCCCCATAATCAGCTACTTTTGTAGTCCAAATAATGTAGGGTATGTTATGAGTGCTGTGATAGATAATTTATCATTAATGTATTTTAAAAGTGCTGAAAATTATTTTGCCATGTTAAATAAACTCAATGGGGAATAGCAATCTTTGTGCTTTACCCCTCTCGTCCATGATAACAATAGGTTATATTATTCACTTCATTGGTTGTTTCACAGGGCTGATGGAGCATGCAGGCACGTGTCTGCCATGCTCTATGAAGTTGAATCATTAGAAAGGAAATCTTGTACTGATGGGGCCAACCAGTGGGCGAGACGTTTAAGACAGCATGACCATACTGTGCCAGTACAGGATATTTCGGTTAATTTGAGACAACATTAGCTGTATTTATCCCAGGCTAAAGTTGTCAGTTAGGATTATAATGTCTGTGAATAAATTCTACTATCATTCTTGTATCTGTTCTAGGTATAGAACCACACTAGAGTCACCACTTGGTAAAACAGTTGATGATTTTGACCCTCGTCACCCAAGTGACAGGTTGCCCGCCTCAGAGGAACCAGAATTTAGTAACTTTATTGATTCTGTTTAACAGAGCAACCCTAACGCTCAAGTCCTCGAACTACTCGAGGACCCAAGTCAACATACGTCTCAGTCATCAGAGCCTGAGCACACATGCCTCTGGCTTGGTGTGCTGGATAGAGCGAAGGACTTTGTTGGGCACATCATTGAGCTCAAGCCATACCGGGAGCCACCACAGTTATCTGCACTGCAGATGATTTCGTCCGATTTTTCAAATACGTCCCTGCTGATATAGAACTCATTGATTCTGACACTAAAGGGCATGGCGATAACTTAGCCTGTCATGCAATGAGGCGAGGACGAATAACAGCCTTGGTGTTCCACCAGGTGTGCACCAGGATGCACACCGTCGTGAACAAACCCGATACTGACCCGTCTGTGCTCATTGCTAAAATAATGGGAGACAATTTACCCGTTACTACTCCAGCTCTCGAATGGGGTAGCAAGAAAGAGAAATGTGCCCGTTCTTTATACACCACAGTTAGCAGAAAGATGCACAAGCACCTCAAAGTTGATACACCAGGACTACTTGTGTCTTCAGAGAGACCGTATATGGCTTGTTCTGCTGATGGCATTGTGACTTGTTCATGTCACCCCAAAAGACTTCTTGAGATCAAGTGCCCATATGCACTGAGGAAAAAACACTCGATTGGCAGCCATGGAAAAAAGGTGTGCTGAAAGTGAAGGTGGGGTTCTTCACCTCAAGCAAAACAGTGCTTACTACACTCAAGTCCAGGGACAGATGGGAATTTACGGTTTACAGAAGTGTGACTTTGTGTTGTACACAATAAAAGGAATCCACATTATTAGTGTACCCTTTGATGAAGAAAAGTTTGAAGAAATTGCGTGAAATGGGTCGCATTTTTTTCCCATCATTTCTGTTTCCAGAAATAATCAAGTAATAGTGTTCTTGTTTTTTCTGTGCATAAATGTTTTGATATTTAGTTTGTTTTAATTTATAATATTTCTTTTCATGTTCTCGTTCATAATAGCCATAATGTATATAGATAAATGTTACTCGGTTAAATGCAATGGAAGTGTGTTTATCATCATTTATTATAAAATTAATCACAGTATTTTGCAGAGGGTAGAGGCACCATACATTAACCAGATCAAGCAATTTATGTTATGAATATTAAGACATCAAAATACGACCTTTACTGACCAGTCAGGTAAATGACCATATAACATAATGTAGGGTATAGCATGGCCAACAACCTTTCAGTGGCACAGAGGGATAAAAGTTTGAACACACATATGACAAATGATATTAAAAATGTACAGTTGTTATGCTCACAAAAATATTGCATTCTACTTGACAATCTTGGTGTCCATATTAGCCAAAGCACTGCAAACAACTACAAAATCATCCATAATGCGATGCTGTTTAAGTGGTATCACACCAGACAAAATATTGAAGGTCTTCAATCTTCCTATTTATGCACGTTCAACATGAATTCTGAGGGAAGCAATACGACGGGTCCGTATTACTGCTGGCTTGCTGGGCTGTTTGCCATGGGCAAAAGGGGGAATGTTGAGAGTGCACCTTTGAGAGCTAGAAGGTCACGTATTACAAAGCCTCTATCTGCCATTATGTCATCTCTTTTTTGTACATGATCAAGAAAGTTACTTTCCTTGACAATTTTTCTGTCTGATATGCTCCCTGACCATAGTTTAGACACAAATATGATAGAGGTAGGTGATATAGCAATGAGACACTTGAAGGTGTTATGGTGCTTGTATGAGGACCATGTAACATGTTGAGCGGAGGGTAAACTGGGTGGTTGAGTGAAAAATTCTGTACAATCTATTATGGCTTTTGTTCCAGGGGAAACACTTGAATGACTTTGGGAAATGCTTCAAAACCTGACTGTTGGTGGGCCAACGGATGAAACGTCTCCACTCGAGTGACAAAAATCTCACCCACGTGTTGAACGTCCTACTGATATTGCTGGTTGATGTTACCAGATAGATCAGACAGTTGCCAAACATCTAGACCACGTCTTAGTAGAATAAGAGTCAGAACAAACTGGTTGAAGTGAGTCAGCATGCACTCAGGTCTTCGTCTGTGATTCTGAAGGTTTTTTAAAAATCACACATTGCAATCATTGCTTGTGTATTATTTCATCATAGTCAATTTTTTTTAAACATTGCTTTGGTGAATCAATTTCTATATAACAAAAAATAGTAAGACATGCACCACAGACACACTCACTCACCCTTTTGTCATCTGTTGAGGTTTCATCCCCTCTCCCCAAAGTGAGTTTCTGCGCTTTAGCATGCAGACTTTCAAACAGCAAGAAGAAAATAGTGGTTTTTAGACCTGGATTTTGACAAAATGGTTTTCTGTTTGTTAGAGTCATACACAATACTTGGAAGCATATTTTGACAATTCAAAACATTCAGAGATATGCATCATGTTTAGGCATAATACTGTCTCATAAGCAGATGCAGTGCAATGTGATGAAATGGTTTTATTTACTTTTGAGGCATTAACTCAAAAATTGCTTTTTGTGGATTAAGCCTACCTGTATAGAAGGAGCAGGATTGGTCATCTGCAAACACGTCACGGATGAACAGCTCTCGTTTCAGGCTTGCAGAATTTTGTAGCATATCGTCATCATACTTCTGGATGTTATCCAGGGTTATATTAGTTTGTGTGCTTGCATCAGATGTGGACACAACTGGCTTCAGGAACACATCACATGTGTTATCAGCTGAAAATAAACAATATCACTGAACTGAACAGAGAAGTATTGAATACTGATGTAAAAAAGGAGTGTGATCATTCCTTAAACATGCACCTACCCATTACTGCTGAAGACACACTGGGGTTCACCTGTGGATGTTCGTGATGATCCAATTCACTCTGAATATGAACTGTGCTGTCACCTAGCACAGCAAACAAATCATGTACAAAAGATAAAGACCATTGAAAAATTACATGTGTGATGAAAATTCATATTGATATGTCATAACATAAACATTCATCCAAATTTGTCACATGGTAACTGCCTACCATCAAAAGTAGCAAGTGGTCCTCCTTGTAGCAAATTCCTCAGTTGACAAGGAACTGTCTTGTTATATTCTGGGGGAAAATATAAATTGATCTTCAACAAATAGATATAAACTTTTTTTTAACTGCAGTTAAGAAAAAAATCATACTTTTAACACAAGCATATTTGACTGTTGAGAACCTGTTTCTGTTTTAATATGGTTACTTGATTCTTGCTACATTCACCAAGTTTTTGGTGCTTTGGCATGGGAGGATCAACACAGGGTGCTCAATTGTTGGACCGTTGCCACCCATGAAATGCTTGGTACAAATATAGGCGCCCTCGTTAACCTTCTCTGGCCCTAAATTTCCCCGTCCACATGCCCTGGCCCACTCACTCTCTGCATTTCTCTGGATTGGAGCGTGGCTTTGGAAACGGAATGAAAGACACACCATTCATTCATTCATGATCTTTATATCGGCTGTATGAGTTGCACCTTCCCCAGCAACAATGTTTCGTGGGCGTTCTGGTTCGATATGATTGTTTATTTTTCGGCAAAAACAGATTCAAAACACCATTTACGGTACGCTTCAAACTGTTCATACAGCGTCGCTAAAGAAAAGCTTGTTACGGGTGGCACGCCATAGCAACAAGACGGGATACGGGAAGAACTACTTCCGGGTCACCGGAAAACGGCCCATTGGCCATCTGCGGCGCTCTAATGGTGATAATAAGCACTAATACATGTATACTTTGGTGCCTGGCGCTTGATCTGTATTTCATATGATGTACCTGAAATAAAATGTTGCGTAGGCCGTATGATGAAAATAATCATAAGAAAAGAGAAAGATAGGTTTGCTTCAGATGATGTCGAAGGCAATCGAAGTGCTTGACCTCGCAGGTGTTATAATGATAGCAGTTACAGCGGAATTACACATATAAACTCGTCTTTAGCCTGGTTTTAACTAAGACGCAGTTTGCAGCGGCAGAAAACATAGCCACTCGTGACTGGTGCTACATAGCGACCTACCGAAATTAACAACCTACGTGCTTCTGAAACGGATATCTAGACAAACATAAAAATGCAGGAATCATCATCTAGAGAGCTGTGCCGCCCGAATACTATAATAAATTTGCCATATCATTAAATATCGGGACATTAAGGTATTATCCAATAATGGCGGGGATTTATCTGACAAAGTAACAAACACAAGGTAGCTTATGCTTCTAAAAAGCAAACTCGCCAAACCTGTCCAAATTCAAAGTAAAAAGCCATAGTCAAGCATGTCCTTTGAACGCCAGCTTTTTGTACGCTGGGCCGTACGTTGTAGCAATACGGCTTTACTCAGTCAGAACCACTATACCAATAGAAAGCCAACAGGACCGTAATATCTTCACAAAGTGACGACACAGCTTTAGCTGTGAACAAAGCATTTGATAGTTGCAATAATAAATGAACCTCGTGATCGCGGTACCTATTTCCAAATCCGTTGACTACCCGGTCAGCTTTCCTCCTTTGGTCTTCCACTTTTGCCTCAAATAAAAGTAGGATGTAAACGGCAATGTTAAGAACATAAAGTATTTAGCTGAACACTTAAAGGCTGCGTTGTTGAGAACATAAAGCAGTGATCTGTACACTGACAGACGGCGTTGTTAAGAACATGAAGCACTGAGCTGTACACGTACAGGCTGCTGTTTTTAAGCACATAAAGCAGTGAGCTGTATACTGACAGGCTGCGTGTATAACAGGCAGCCAATGAGTACTGTGGAAAGGGATGCTGTAAAATAGTTTAAAATGTAATTAACTGCAAAATAACAGGAATGCCATCAGATGATCTGACTGATTAAACGTGATGGTTCAGGGTGATCATCCTTGTCTTGATTTTGACAAAAATACAGATTCGCGCCAAAATAGAAATCCGCTGTTTATTTATTCTAATTGACGCTGATACGGCTGATTTTATGCACCATCCACAATCAATGTACCTTAATTGATATGAAAGTCAGTTATTGATACCTGTCACATTTGTGGCCAGATGTGGAACATATGTCAGACCGGACGTGTCAAGCACAGCACCGTGTCGGGGCCGGTCGCATCAAGTTGTCCCACAAAGCTTAGGCTTTTCTTAAACTGTCAGCAAGGTAAAATCGATTGTCCAATCAATTTTAGGGATTTTGTGGATGCGTTTCGTTTACAAGTTTCCTTTATCACGGAAGGCTTTGTGTATGCTGCTGGCTAATATGAGGCCTTCCACTAGTGATGACGATGCTGGTCGTTGTGGTTTATTCCAGTCATGTTATTTCAGACAGAACCAGCAACAATGGATGCCAATCGTTCATATTATAAATAATTATGAGGTTGCGTGATGTGTTGTCTGTTCCCTAAGATTATCGTACTTTGTCATGGTGGTCTACCAATATTATTGAGGTATGATCAGGCTCTGTTGGTAAAAAGCTCTTTTTGTATGGCTTATGTCGTCACTACAATTGCAAGGATTGTATATTGTCTTCAGCCGCCGTTTTTATCTACAGTTATTGTCAATAAGCAGAGAGCTTTTGAGAGAGCAAACTGAAGACAAATGATGCACAGGCCGGGCGTGACATAGCTTACATCATCTCCACATTTGAAGGGACGATGGTATAATAACCAACAGTATAATCTGCCACATAATCGATATGCTTTCGTCGGTATCCATTCCTTATAACTGCAACTAAGCTGGATTGACCCGCAACTTTAAATTTGTCATGTTATGATATATCAATCTGACGTCGCTTAACCAGTTTAGGTTAAAAATAAATCCCTGGATTTATGTGTGAGATTTGTGAGATCATAAATCTGTAAGCGCCTCGAGAAGCCTTGATTTTTACACGCATCACATTAAGCATTATAAAAGTACATTAATACCGATGTCACTGAGCAATGTAAATACCATGCCTCTGGTTAATGGTAGGTCATCACCTTACAAGAGACAATTACAACAGCTAATATGATGTTACGCGGGGTGAGCCTCCTAATGAGAGCGTGAGAGGCACGGAGTGTAAGGCCAACAGAGTATGTCAACATGTGGATAAGGACAGGGCAAATACCCACCTCGTCCAACACACAAATATTCCTCTCGTCAATAGATATTTATTTCAGTCGACTTGTAAGAATACCAGCTAATACCTACCATACGTCATAGATTATTATTGCATATCATCGATTACACAACCCAACTTTACTCGCCTTGTTATTCAACTCGCTATATTGTTTATGTTGTTTTTAGGTACCATTAATGTGTGCCGCATTTGTCATTGTCGTGAAATGGTCTGAGCCAACCTTTTCTTTCGGTCGTGAGATAATATGCCTAACAGAGGGCTGTAACATGCTCCCGATCAATAAACACCCTACAACGAGTATGGATCAGTATAAAACAATCTTAAGAATATCGGTCAAAGTATCCTCGAGACATTAGGTTGTAACACGGCACGGATTTAAAGCATCAAGTAGCCTTCGTTGCACATTGATTGACCTACCATCGTCGCTTTCATGTTACAAACAGTCATGCTTGAAGGTTTGCCTTGTGGCAAAGTTGGCGAATTATGGCAAGTCGTAGATAAAAGATATTGCAGTATCTTCAGCAAACATTAGTAAAAATCAATCGTCTGTTTGTAAACTGAGTAGCCATTGTTCCAATCGTCACAGAGATGCTAAAGTACTGATAGCATTCGACATGTAAACTACCATCTTCAAATCATATTTTGATCAGAAGCACTTAAACAAAGCCATATGTGGTATTTGGCAATCTATCTCATAGCCGACAAAAGAACGGATACATGTCATCCACAAACGAAATTCGTTTTACCATCATTATCAATGTTTCATAACATTACACAGAAATAAGTGTAGCAAATACAATAGCTATATATTTTTTAAAAATACGGTTAATGATACAATTTCATTTTGAAGGAATACTCATTTAGCCAGTGTAATTTTCAAAATAACTTTTTAGTACAAAACCTCATAATGATGAAACGCGGCCATAACATAGTAATTATCAACCTTATGAAATGCAAGTATTTTAATTTCTTTAGGGAAGTTAGAGATTCCGTTTTTAACCGACATTGTTCAATTTACATTGTTCTTGCGACAAAAGGATTCAAAGACGCTCAAGTGATCGAGTGGCTGCCTCAATGTCGAGACATAAGGTCATATGTGATCCATACAAGTCCGTGTATTCTCCATCAAAGTACACGGCAGTCAAGGCAGTTTCAATTTTGTATACATTTCATGTTTATATATGTTGTGCTTGAAGTTGTCGATGAAGTTGCTGAGCGATCAATCAACAAGATAACACAGCAATAGGCCGAAAGGAGTCCAAATGCATTATTCGTTGTAAAAGATGTTTCCTGCTTGAATGCGGATTCTAAAATGCCCTCTCTGACCCGCATGACCCCACACGATTACTCAAACTTAAGGCCGCATATGAGGGGGCCCATAGCGGCACGCAATGGGATCGAGGCTATTACAGTGCAGTCACATAAGTAGTTATATTTTTCCACATGACATCTCCGCCTCCCCCCACCCACCCACCCCCTATATGGTGGATAAATATCCACAAAATAGTACCTAACATCGATTAATGCGTCACATTGGTAACGAAATTAGTATTTAGCTGTTAGTTAAAGCCCTGAAAGACGAAGCCATTATGCGCGCCTTGCAATCATTCATATGCAGAGAGCCGTACAATGAAATCAACAATGTGCGTTATGTATGGGAGGACAAATGAACTGAAGAATTGGACCATCGAATGAAAGACCAAGAAGCGCTGGTTTACATTAAAGGACGATACATTTAGTGACATGAACTTTAATAGTTGGTGTGGCAACAGGTGACATGGACCTTGCAGAACATGAAATCTATGCATATTTTTAGTGTGATTCAATCGACCACACCGGCCTGAGTTGAGAAGAAAGAGTTCCTGAGTAACGAAACCCGCCTTTATTTGATAAAGTTTTCACCCCACTTACACCGTGACAAGTGCGGTGTCGGGCGGTTTTACAGCCTTTAACCGTCGTGCCACGAAATTGACATGCTTGTTCATTTCACCTATCCCGGTGAGTCCTGGTCACTTCTTCTGCGAGCAGCAGCGAGTTCAGACGCGCAAGCGAATATACAGCACGAGGTAAGCCCACAATTGATATATATATGTAATATTTAGACAAAGAAACACTTCATTTGTATCAGAAGTAATTGTGACCTATTCGCTTTATTTTCTCCATTTTTTGGCATTTCATGACAAATTGTCAATTTTGAACAGCTTTTTGATTTGGCGGTTTGTAAGTTTCAAAATATACCGTTTTGTATTTGGTTATTAAAGAGTGTAGATTGTACTGGTCGTGCTACCTATTTCTTAGACCTACAGTAGGCCTCTATGTCTGAAGTAGAGGCATACTTCATGCCATGTCAAATGTGATGGACAGGTCGATCATGAAATATATATTCGACCTACTCTTTATCCATTTGAAACAGCCACACGGATGCCATTTTGTTAGATTCAATTGTTGATTACCTTGTTCGCTGAAGTTGTTGGAAAGCTGTTATACATAGCACTTGTAAATATCCAAGCTCCAATCAGGCTCAAGTCTATGTGAAAACATCTACTACGAATCGGGGTAACTGTCAGGGGTTTTTTTTTTTTCTGCAGGAAGTCCTTGGCCCCAGCCTCGTACAAAGGGGGGCAACGGGTCGCGAATGGGAGCTCAGAGATAAATATCTACCCTTGCGAGATAAGAATAAGAAAATCGTTCTGCTGACAAATAAACACGCCCAGGTGTCTAGAAAGACAAAAAATATTTTTTTTCTTCATAATAACTCTCATTCGATGCTGCTCCAATCTTTATGTACCAGGCGAAACAGGTCCTTTGAGGGCCGTATCTGCAACACACTACTCTGGCTTGGATTTTGCCTAGACGAGAGTCTGGAATGACCTGGTCCAGTCAATCGGCTGGTGGTGACTTGCCCTAGGATGCTATTAGCATTTTTATCTTTTTCAACATCATCCACTTGTATGTCCCTCTTTTTTCCATTTATCTTAGAAGGCGGCTGCTTAATCAGGTCAAATTGTCTATTAACCTTTCTAGGCGCCATATAACACATACGCATTGGTGTGCCGGTAAACCCTATTCTCACTCACTCACCCAAACCTATCATAGCTTCTTCCGATGGTGTGGTGATAAAGACTGATCACCAGAAGTGATGGGGAAGAAGTGGATTCCCCGAGTTATCATCTGGGATGAGATCTGCACTGTGCCTGGAGCCCAGCTCGAAATCTTCCTTGGGTGGCTGTGAGAGAAAGGCGCGCAGGTCGTATGCTGTGGGGACCCAGGACAGCCCCCTCCCATCTCTGGATCCCCCACACCAATGGTTGAGAGACCATGCCGACTACTACGAAAGGGTGCTTACAGACTATAGGGCCAAGGATCCGGCACTACAAAAACTAAAGAAATCCATGCGACTCAAATCCAACACCACACTCTGTAGGCTGACACGAAAAGCAACGAACCTGTGGAAATGGGATGACTTTGTCCAGCAGTGGCATCCAGGGGATATGGTCCTAGCCTCATGTAAAAAGATATGCGACCAGATCATAGACATCCTCTTAGAACGCCACAGAGTTCTATTCCCCACCATACCAGTGCCGCTGATATATCACCCAAAGAGCATTCGTCATCAGAACAGGCTTGTTGCCATACCCGGCGGTGATAGTTCCAACCTTGTTGTCAACGACGTGGTGCATGTGCCGCTCTCTGTGGTAGGAACGCCGGCCTGCCCCGAACCCGTCAAAATGGCGATATGGTTACGCCAATACAATTCATATAGCTCCCAAGGCCTTACCATCCAATCACCGCAAAAAGTGTGGCTCGTTGACGACTTCCTCGGCTGGGCACACTTGGTGTATTTGGCCGTATCCAGGATCGAGTACATGGAGCAGCTGGCAAGGGTGTGTGTGCCACCAAACCAGGAACCACGGTCGCCACAACCACCGCCGCCTCCACCAGACAAGGGTGTGGTTGCCGCGAAGCTAAAAAAATTATAAAAACAAGATGCAAAGCGGGGGCGCCAGACGGATGTGGATGTGGACCATGTGCTGGCCATGTGCGAGGCACAAAAAAGGCGGTGTGCCAACTGCAACATTCCTGTGTTGTGGGAGGGCTATTCGTAGTGGGAAGAAGAGCAGTGGACGTTGGACAGAAAAAATAACTCAGAGGGTCACTGCGTTGGTAACCTGGGTATCACGTGCCTAGAATGTAAAAGGTCGCGTGGGTGGCGGGCCAGGACACTAGTTGCTGGAGTGTGTGTGGTATAGTATGGTTGGTGGTATAGTATGGTTGGTGTACATGCCATGTATTGAACTTTGGTGTTGGTACATGGTATACACCATGCGAAAACAACAGCTATCCGAGAAACAAATACAAGAAATCCGCAATTTGCAAGGGAAGGCATTGGTACTAGTAGACTCTATGGAATACGGCAACAAGCTCTATGGAAGACTCCAAAAGTAGCCTCCCCCAAGAATCTACCGATATGGTTTCTGAGAGTAGGGTACTCCAAGAGGCGCCAGATATGGGAAGTAGCCCCCAAGAAATACTACCCTCTCTATACGATTTCTACTATACAATGCGAAATATAGAGACAAAAGTGGACGATATAGAAAAAAAAAAGGCGGGCGATATGGAAAAAAGGGTAGACGATATTGCAGAATCCTTAGAGGAGGAAATAGACGTCAATTTTTCGGTTCTGGAAGACGATATAGAAGAGGTTGGAACCAGTGTAGGAACCATTGCAGACCTAGCGTCGTTTTCGACAAGATTGTAAATGGCGGGATATGCAGGATTTGCCGCATTTCTTGCATGGAAGGTCTGGAAAATTACAAAGAACCACATGGAAGCCGTATCCAATTTCCTACCAGAACCGGCCCCGGCCCCCAAGCCTACCACAATTTGGGACCCTTTTGACATGGAATAGTGCAAGGTTGAAGCTGTTTGAGCACCCGTGGAAAGATTTGTCTACATCGTTTTTCTGTCCAGCGTAGCATGTCGCGTTCCCGCTTAGAACCACAAGATGTGCAAATCTGCAAACTCGAGTGGTTGAGCGTCCACAGTGTATACAGGAGGCCGGTGGCTTAACCTTGTACTTTCTTGCTCGCCACCGGTGCTGCTTGCAGTATTCAAATTTGCAAGCCAAGTGTTGATAGCGCGACGGGTAGGTTTCTGTAATCCATATGCCATTGTGTATACCATATCATTAATCTATATGATTGTCGAATATGGTCACAGAGGAGCGGACCCGTTGTATAGAGGCTGGCTCGGTTCCAATACAACCTTTGTACGAGGCTGGGGCCAAGGCTCGCCCAATGTAGGCCACAAATGTATGACCATAAGTACGCTCCCAAAGAAGGTTGGTGCCCGAACAGAAGTTTTTTCATGTAAAAAGGCTTCTTCGACCCACTCGAGCGCCCCCACCCACTCGTGCCCCCCCCCAAACGACAGTTACCCCTGCGCTGCTAATGGACCCAGTACTGATAAATAAGTATGCTTGAAGTTATATGATAATGCGTTATTACATCTGTACACAGGTTGATATATAATAAGGAGCGTTGGTATATTACGACCCCTACTCATAGTCATAATATCTGTAACCTGTTACAGGAAGCAATTTCATCATAGCACCCTTTGTGATCGGAAACAAAAATGGCGAGAGAAGAAGCGGCGTAAATGTTTGCGATGTGTTATGTTTTGGTTGACTTGTGCATATGACGAAGATTGATGATGATCTTGATTTTTCAGTGAGCACCATAAGATGTATAAGAATAACCATATTTGGTTCATCTTTGGATTTGTTTAACTATAAAAGTCAGTGATATTAAGCTTTGGTTGTCAGCCACATTATTTCTAGGCCTATCGCCAGACCTAACAGGTAATAGTTAGGTCTGTTTACCGGGCTACCTATTTCTTAGCTGTGCTTTCCTCTTTGCTAGTTAAGCCTCCTTCAAATTTTGAAGAGACGTGCTTTCTGGCTATTGAGTGAATGTTTAATTCAGCATTATTAGTGGCTGTGATATAGTTTATATTAGTTGCTTGTCATTGGTTGGTTATTGCATACCCCTTTACATAATTGTGCTGTACTTCATTGGGATATATCCACACTTGTCATTTGCCAATATGTCTTATGTGAATTTGTGCCGCCGCATAAGGGTGAATTTTGTGGATATGGGAACTGACAATGACACCAAGAGTGGGTGTGAGGGTTGTCATGACGATTGTCCGTGTCAGAGAGGCCCAAGGTAATTTGACCTTGAAAACTTTTAGGCCCCTAATTCGTCGCAGCATGGACAGGGATGTGTTAGTCATGTTGGATTTTACTCCTAATGATGGCCTTGTCAGGACTGATCCGCCTCGGTTGGCACGGAATGCTTCGGTGGAGCCTGAGGCGTTGCCTATGTCCCCCAGATTGAGATATCTGGCCTATTACGAAGGCCGAAGGGGTGAGGTAGCAGGGATGCTGGGTCATGTAAGCCAGGGAAGCGTGTTTTCTGGTGGGGTGGAGGGTGGTCAAGGTGGTAGCGTGGGTAGGGATTCCAACATGGTATTAACTTGTCAAAGCAGGAACAGGCTGCGTGAATGGCTGGACGATGTCAGCTCTGTTCCTGTCCCGGTACGAAGGGATAGTTTAGACAGGTGAAAGCAGAGGGGATCAGCTAGGGTCAATCACTCCGACACAGGCTTACATTACGGTCGGGGAGTTGCTGTCGGGAGATCTGGAGCACACTCGCGTTTACCTGTTGAAGACAACCTTAATTTACATAACCCTGATGTTGGTTCGGTGTCCAATCACGGCAGTGTTATTGGGGGATTTAGGCCGGGTCCTAGGTTAGCTAGGCAATCCCATGGCAAACGGGTAAATATGTCAGCGCGGGACAGGGAATTCTGGATTACCCCAAATCATCGTACCACGCCCGACTGCTGTCTCTATGGCTTGGAGTCTAGTGGCGGGACTGGGAAGGGTGATAATGGGTTCCTGTTCCGAAGCAGACAAGCAAGGGACCTAGTAGAGTGCTACCTGCGACACATTCGGTTCCTCAGGTCCCACAAAACCCCTTTACTGAGTATGGTAGGAGGAAAGCTGGGTTGGATCCAGCACAGGCCCTACAAAAGGGGCTTAAGTTTGAAGGAAAAGGAGATAGGAGAGTCTTCCAGCAGCGTTTCGAGTGGTACGCAGGGACGCATGAGTGGACGGAGGAACAAAAGGAGGAATGCCTGCGTTAGGCGATGTGTTGGACAAGGCTGCAGAGGTATACTCAGCCATAACGAAGGGCTACGACAGCGTCCCTTACAGGTAGGCATTGCAGGTCCTCGAAAAACGGTTTGGATGCGCAGACATCTACGAAGTGACCCAGGCAAAATTCCATCAAGCCAACCAAGCCATAGAGGAAGATTTGATGGACTGGGGTGACGGGTCATGAAGCTGGTGATCAACGTGCTTCAGGGACTACCCGAGGACCATCTAACAAGGTACATGGTGACCGGATTTTGTCAGGGACTCGTTGACAAAGAGGCGAGTCATCACACACATTCTGGATGCCCAAGAGGCATTGGACATGGTGAAGGAGTACCAGTTCTCCCACCAAGCCTGTTTCGGGAAGGGGGTTTGAATCCCAGGAAAGCCAGGATGGCTAGTACAGAGAGCACAGGTATTGTACAACGAGGTTGAAATTGCTGGCTGTGTTGAGGTTCACACGGCAGTTTAGACACTACCTGCTAGGACGACCATTCACTATCCGTACAGATCATGCAAGTTTGATTTGGCTATTGCAGTTTAAAGAGCCGCAAGGACATCTGGCAAGGTGGATGGAGGAGTTGTCACGGTACAGCATGATTCCCAAACACCTGGCTGGCGGGAAAATGACAATGCAGATGCGCTATCTAGGAGGGCCCTAGAACAAGAAGGTTGCCATGAGTATGCGGCGGGAGCCAAATTGTGGAGGATTCTCATACTGTGCCAAGGCGTGCTGGGGAAGTTTTGTCCAGGATGTGGATGAGGTAGTGCCGCTGATATATCTGGGGCTGCAGGGGCTTGCGGGGAGCTGCCAGAGTACGAGGGGGACCGTAAATAGATTTTAGGGCAATGCGGGGGGGGGGGGGGGGGGGGGGGGGGGGGAAGAGGTAGCGCACGGGAAGGCCGTACGGACAAGGCCAGTGAAGACAGTTTACAGAGGGAACTGGCGGGGGAGGTGAGGCAAGATTATTCTGTCTGATTTTTGTTTGGTTTGTTGAAGACAAGAGAACATGCGAAGAAATAATTATATTTTAATAAACTTTTATAACATAAACAGTGTGTTTATTTGAATTCCCTGTCTGGTCAGCTGCAAAGCATACAATGAACTTGCATTACACAAACATATGCATTGTTGTACTAGGGGACTAGTTTCAGCCTGTTGACAATATTAATTAAAAGTTTCCATTCGAAGTGAAAACGTGCACATGTATACCAATAAAATCATCAACACATTCATCAACTAGTGAAAAGAATTCAGAAACCAATACAGTGGATAAAACTAGGTATGGTGACAAGTTTAACAACAGTAAGATTAGCAGAAATGAAATCGATACTCCTCAACAGTGTTACTTGAATTCCAAGCAAGCTTCCTGATCATTAACATATACTTTCAGTTCATAATAGAAGTCAAGTATCTTGGTCATAGTTAGTTTGTATGAAGCCCGTTTATTCTATTCCAAACATCGCCTCCATAACCTGGACATCAACTGTAAGCATTTGCATATATTGTCACCATCATTAGGAAATTTGATATGCTTCTGAAACAAAAGTGAAGCTATTAAGACAGTGTCTATGCAGTTTCAAATACACAATATTAAATATTGTAATCAATGTTTAAGCAAGTATACAACAAAAACCATCAGTTCTTGTGGGATTGGTGGGATCCTCTGAGAGCTTAGTTAAAGGTCTGCCATTGATGATGCTTTCTACATTACACAGAGTGCTCAGGGTTTCATCGGTTATGGTTTGTTTACAACCAAGTCCAAGTATGAGAGCCCGCACTGTCCTGATCTGTCTTTCCCACACGCCACCCATGTGAGAGGCAGCTGGCGGGTTAAACAACCATCTAACATTTTACTGCAACAGGTAGCCATGGATTTGTTCCTGGTTCCACTCTTTAAGGGCATCTGAAAGTTCTTTGCGTGCCCCAACAAGGTTTGTTCCATTGTCGGATCGTAGCACACGAGGCTCTCCTCGTCGAGCTATGAACCTCTGCAAAGCTTGTATGAAGGCATCCGTCTCTAAGGAATAAGCCACCTCGATATGTATGGCTCTGGTAGTTAGGCAGGTAAAGAGACATCCCCACCTCTTGTGCTCACTTCGTCCTCGTGTCACGAGTATAGGGCCGAAATAATCCACACCAACTTTAGTGAAGGGAGGATCCCCAGGAGTAACTCTATCTTCAGGCAGGTCAGACATCTGCTGAGATTCGGTTGGCGATTTTCTCTTCTTGCATGCCAGACACTGAGGATCCGTTTCACAGTTGTACGACCTTTCAGGGGCCAAAACCTTTGACGTACTTCAGTAAGGACTGTGACCATATACAATATGGTAATGGTTGGTGATGAGCTCAGTTACTGGAAGAATAGCTGTATGACGAGCAGTGAGAGTTAAAGGAGCACGAGCCAGACGTCCTCCAACACGAAGAACGCCCTCGTCATACACAGGAGACAGTTTGGCCAACGACTTCAGATGCATCTTTGAAGGGAAAGCATGACTTTGTATATAGGTAAGTATCGCTTTCTCAGATACTTCCATCTCCCATACAGATAAGTAAGCTTCATCAGTAACTGGTATCTTCCGAAGATAGTCCTTGATCCTGAGTATCCATGCTACAGCCCTTTTGAGCTTTAACCAGGATGAGTATCTTTTGAAGAGTGCATCCAAGGGAAGAATGCTTTGTTCAACATGGTATATCTGCTGTTCTTTCTTCACTTCTGTAGTCACATCCAACGCTAGGTTCTCACGCTCTGGCTACTTGGGCCAAAGTTCCTCCCTCTCTAATAAGAATGGCGGTCCTCTCAACCACCGCTCATTCATTGTCAAGTCCTCAGCATTTATTCCTCTTGATGCATCATCCGCAGGGTTTGAGGCAGTATCTACGTGTCTCCACTGAGTAGGATTCGAGTGACTGCGTATCTCAGCAACCCGGTTTGCCACAAACGTTTGAAATCTTCTATCCTCGTTTCTCAGGTACTGCAACACTATCATGCTGTCAGTCAAGTACACCGTCTCCATGTAGGGAAACTCAAGATGGTCGCGAAAGCATTTGTCTAGGTGTATGGAGACTACTGCAGCAGCGAGTTCAAGTCTTGGGATAGTCGTAGATTTTAGTGGCGCAAGCTTCGATTTGGCCATTACCAGGGAGCAGTGCACCTTTCCTTCTCTTTCTGTCAATCTCAAGTAGGAAACAGCACCAAGCCCTTGCTCTGATGCGTCAGAAAAATGATGCAATTGTGCGCCGACTGGCTGGTTTATGGGTTTGAAGCACCTTGGGATCTTCATATTAACTATGCCCTGTGGAGGGCACTGACTTGAGACAGTCATCTACATACAAGTTCTTGTCAATGGTCTTTACTGTCTCAGGATCAAATCCATCGCCCAAATCATCAGCGATCCTCTTTAAGGCATAACTTGCACAACTGGGGCTCCAAACGCCCCCGAAGAGGTGAGTAGCCATACGGTATTTCCTTGGCTCCTTGGTTGGATCATCCTCATTCCACCACAGGAAGCGCAGAGCATCTCGGTCTTCTTTAAACACTCGCACCTGGTTAAACATTCCTTCTATGTCAGACATTACAGCTATAGGTTCCTGACGGAATCTCAGCAACACCCCAATAAGCTTGTTTGTCAGATCCGATCCTTTATGCACACTTTCATTGAGTGCCTCTGCAGCGCGCAGCACCATCGAACACCACACGCACTTTGTCTTTCTTTCTAGGATGGGTCACAGCGTGATGGGGTAGATACCAAACATATCCATCCGCTCGGGTCACATCTTCTTGTGGTACCTCCTCGGCATATCCCTTTTCCATGGTTTCTTTTATGCTCTGTGTGTACTTCTGTTTCAGATTGTCATCTTTGAGCAGCCTTTTCTCTAGAAGACTCAGTCGGTGCTCAGCCATCCCTAAGTTATCCGGCAAACAAGGGGATCGGTTCTTGAACGGTATGCTCATGGAGTAGTGACCTCCATCCACGGTGATGGATTCCTCCCATTGACTAATGACCTTCCTATCACTGATGGATAATGCTGGGCCCTCACGTCCGGAAGAATCATCAAGTCGCCAGATCTTCTCTACTTGCTTGTCCAAAGCGAGGTCTACATAGTGGCTGGTGTACTCAGAGTTTCGCTTATCATGTCTTGCTAATGGTCCCCAGCCTAAAATGGTCCTCACTGCAAACGGCTCGCCAGCACCTCCTTCACGGGTTTCAAGGGGTATAAGTAGGTCAGGGTTGTCTTGTCCAATAAGGAGGTCAACTGCTGCTACATCTACCTCTGGTATGCGTAGATCTTCTAGATGTGGCCACTTGGCTAGCTCATCTCTAGTCACAAGACTGTTTATCCTGATGTTAAGGCTTGGTCTTGTCAACACCTTGTTCAGAGTGTGAATGGTCTCATCAGATAGACTTCTGAGCTCAAGGTCAACTGACTTGCACTGCACTTCTGTGGCTCGCTGATTGACTGTAGTAAAGGAAGCTTTTAAGGTTTTCGCAGGAAGTCCAAGTCTCTTCACAAGTCTATCTGTACACAGGGTGCCATTTGAACAGTTGTCGTGGAGCGCATATACCTCAACGTAGCCTCCACTAGCATCCTTCACCAGAACCGGCTTGATAGGTAACGCCACTTTCACATGGTTCACAATCGTTGTCGCTGAGATGACTTCCTGTTGGTTTGGTTGGTCAGGTAGTTCTGGCTGCGAAGCAGTTGCTGATTGTGATCGAGAATGAGTGCTCGAGCCAGCAGGTCTAGGGAAATGCAGCCATCGGTTATGCTTCTGGCCACACCCTTCAATGTTGCACGTCCACGATCGAGTGCAATCCCTGCCTTTGTGACCATACTGAAAGCAGTTTACGCACAGATTGCTTTTCTGGACGAAGCTTACCCTGTCTTTAACTGACATTGCACGGAATCCTGAGCACATTTTGGACATTTCAGGAAATGACAGGGTGACCTTTCCCTACATGTTTTGACCTTTGTGAGATGCTCTTTTTTCTTTAGTCTTTTCGAGCAATTCACGTATCCTAAATGACACTTTGCAGCATAGCCTTCATGCTTGTGCGTGTCTCCCTCCTGCAGATGTCCCATGGTGATGAGTGTCTCTTGTCAGGTCATAAAGTCCACGATGGCCTATTCCTAATTCTCATCATTGCCATATATCTCCTTCAAAAGTTTTCGAGCCAGCATGTAACCATCTGCAGGATCTTTAACGAGGCAGCATTGAAGGAAGCTGTTGACATCCCCAGTACAACTCTGGATCAGGGTGTTCAGCTTTGTGCCTTCATCAATAACCTTGTTCGCTACTGCATAATCAAACGAACTCATGAATGGCCAATATTTAAGTGGATCACCATTAAACTCTATGAAATCTATCTTGGATGCATGTAGGTTGTCCACTGTATATTGTTGCTGCGATCTTGACTCCTCCAGAAGGCTCTTCATCATGTCGGCTAGGATCAAGGTTGAATCGTCACCGTGTACTCTAGACATTCCTTCAAACGACACTCGGCTCCGCGGCGACGAAGACTTGTTGTCATGTTGCACCTTCTGCGACCTTTGCATTTCGAGTTCCATTTCTTGGACATACCGCTGATGTTCCAGCTCCAATTCCCGGCGCTGAATATCAACTTTGAGTCGGAAATCTTCCATTTCCTTTATCTTCTTCTATCGTAGATCCTTCAGTTCCTGCTCAAGTTCTTGATCTGGCTCCAATGTGGATGTTTCCTCATCTAAGTCATCAGCTTCTGTTGTGCCACGAGCATCAGCCATCCACTGGGCAACACTATTCTTAAAATCATCAACTTGCCAGCATACGTCTGCGATTCCTCTACATCAACTTCATCCACACGAGTTTGGTGGTACAGAGAGTGAATGTCCATAAATTTTTAACAGGCATCATCTAGAGCTGTCAGCAGTTTTTCTACATCAGAAGCATTTCTTTCATCTGTCATCAGGTCGTTGCCTTTATTTATAATCTTGGTTATGTTGCCCTTCGCGGAACTCCGCTTGTTCTTGTAAGTAGTTGTTTCTTCTGTTGAAGCCATTTTGTTGCTAGTTCAATCCCGTGTTTAACTTTAATGTTACGAATAACATTAAGAATGGAATTATGGGGTTTCTTTTATTCCCTTGGTGCTTGACGCATGATACGGTACGGTAGGGTACGATAAAGTACGTTACGGTTAAACTGAAAAACACATTGTACCACAAATCAGATCTTTTGGTAAGAAACAAAAAACAATAACGTTTGACATTAACTAGTTAAATATATAACAAATTTCTTACCATGCTGGGAAACATAATAAATCACTGGGTAATCTTTGAAATATAAAGCACATGGCTTCGCCTTCCACAGCAAACTTAATTCTCCCACACATAAAGTCGTGACGTCATGCCCTTTTACAAACCCCACAATTTACCCCATTCCCTACCATCCGTTACCTCATTTACCCCATTCCCTACCGTTACAACGATAGTTCATTAATATGCCATAGATTTTATATAACATATTGATGTATAAAAACAAGATACATATATAAATGAGAAAACATGGAGCTTACCTCTTGCACGTTCATGTGTGTTCAATTTTTCAACGTTAATACAGAAATACTTGCGGTCGCTGTTGAACGATGGAAGTGAAACCGCTTCGTGGAAATGTCCATTATCGCTCACAAGAACGAAAACGGCTCCAAACATAAATTATGTGCATAATTAAATCACTCGGAGCCAATCACGTATCAGAAAATAATGTCACAATATGCAAAACAGCAAAAGGTTGGTAGCATTAAAGTGCCTATGACATCAATTTTCCATGTTTTTTTTATGAAACCGAATGAATGATGAAGTTGCATTTATTCGATTTTTGTGGTTCAATTTTCAAACAAGTCACCCGAACATAACGTAAATTGAAATATAAAATCGATTTTTTGGCATCCGCCGCCTATTTCCACATTTTCGCCCCGACATCTCGTGACGTCACTTGATGAACTTGTCACTGACAGGTCCGCAGTTTTGATTGTAAGCAATTGTGAATGTTGAAGTTTCGGAGAGCGATGTATTTGAGCTGGACGATTTGTTGATGGATTTTGGGGTGGAAGAGTCTCAAATGCTTGAGCATTCCAATCCTGAGAATGCAGATGGTATTGTGCCCTACAGATTCAAACCATATCTGTCCGAAAACAGCGCAAGCGAATCTGACAGTGACATGACTGATTCTCGTGTTCTGAAGAGCGATAATCGGAACATATTGACCGTCTTCAAAACATTTATTGGTGAGTCCCATTGCAATTGTAATCACTGCACGTAACTATCTTATATTTTGATTTAGGGCAATTCTCATCGATCTTACTAAATCAAGCACCTTTGACCTAGCACATTTAATCATAAGCATAGAAACTTTGCATCTGGCGGCGTCCGCGCTGTTTACTACTTTCGATCTCTCAAATCCGCACAGTAGAAGGTTATCAAAACACCAGGGGCGAGTGCATTGCCTAGTTTTATCCAACTAACTTATGTTCTCCGGTAGATCTTAGTCTTAAACAGAGTCTGGCATGTATTTCATAGGTTTTGAAACCCTGGTTTTAGTTTCCAATGTGGAGGTTGCTCTGACAGGCCAACCGTCAGGGCGCATCTGCTGTGTGGGGCAGAAGAAAGTGATGGTAAAAGGAGAACAATTACCGAAACTTAAATGTTTGACACAGCAATCAAATTTTAATGCTGTATGTTTTAATAAATATGTGTTGTAGACTGCGTGGTATGACTTCAAGCAGCATCATGGCCCATGCAAGAGAAACAAGTAAGTTACTTACAGACTACAAACACCAAGTTGTAAATTTATGATTTTACTCAAATGAATGACATTTTCATATCAGATTGAATTATCAATACATAGAACACATGGAAAAGTGTTTGTATGAGTATAATATTATGTATATACATTTACAGCTGGAAATACTGAATACAGGCAGTTCAACCAATGGTGCTACCATTATCTTGGAAAGAGAAATATGGTCAGCAAACATTTCCTTTGAAATGCATAGTTACAATGATTGAACTTAAAGCAGTTATGAAACAGGATAAGTATGTGCTCTTCATGTTTGATTCATCAGATGTCTGGTGATAAGTGGGATTCAGCAGTAACTTAACAGCAGGAACAGTGGAAATATGCCCAGTTCAAACTGTAGCAGAAGGAGTACATTTGAGTACATTTCCACGATCCCAGCACTGCCCAATGACCTGTTCTGGTGTCTCATTCACAGTGGCGTATCAAAAAGATAAACACTTTGCCACATGTGGGCTGAATGGAATGTCCGACAAAGGCAAGTACATTCTTCTTGGAAGAACCTTGTATTTGGCGATGACAAATACTGGCCTGGTCTTGCTATCAAGACCAGTGACATCAACGGCCGAGGCATTGTGGCAAGCAAGAAGTTCTTTGCCAAGGAAGTCGTCTGTGTACCATGGCAAGGCTTTGGCTGCCCCATATGGAGGACACCTGGTTTGCTACAGGTCGTGTGACCATAATCTAGTTTGTCGATGCGTCAGAGGAAGATGGTTCCTTCGCTCAATCACTCCAGATTACAACCTAACTTGAAGCCTGAGGTATATATTTAAATTATTTACGAAACAAAATAGTAATTAAATTGATAACTTAACCAATATTGAAAACTAATTACGGAAAAACCATTTGGGAATCTTATCAACCATATGCATAATCGTTTCGATTATCTTGTCGGAATTTATTACAACTTTTGGAAGGTGGGGATATCTGAAGCCACAAAAATCAGGCCACAACACAGCTCCTTGTCCAGATATCAATTTTCCATCTGACAAACTGCCTGTAGCTGGAAGGGAGTTTGTTAACAAGATATCAACTGAGCTGCATCAATTAACTGGAACAAAACAACACATAACACGTGCTTATCACCCTCAAGCAAATGGCCTTGTGGAGCGTCAGAACCACAACATCAAGGATTCATTCATAAAATCCCTTGAGGACCGTTGCAACTGGGTGGAATGCTTACCAGCTGTTCTGTTTGCGTATCGCACATCAAAACATTCTTCCACGAAAATGACTCCATTCGAAATTGTGCACAACAGGAAAGCTGTGCTTCCAGTCGAGCTGCAGCACAACCAATCTTCCGAGAATCATGAGAGTATTCACAGCGATCAATCGATAATCAGAAAAATTGACATCATGGCATCTATTCGGGACCGCATGATTGCTAAAGTTGCTTCCACCATCAAATTAGCACAGTCCATTCAAAAGGAGCACTATGACAAAAAACATCAACGTCAACAGTTTAGTGCTGGCGATCAAGTTCTGCTCAAGAATCTTGTACGAGTGGATAGAAAGGGAGGGCGTTTTACAGAGCGCCGCACAGGTCCTTACACTGCGGTACAAGTTTGTGGCAAAAACACCTACCGCCTTTCAGATCAAAGGAAAGTGTTACAAAAGAAAGTAAGTTCTACCAACCTCACTCGATACGTTGAACAAACATCATCACCAATTAAAAAGCGCAAAACCAATAAAGGACCTCAGAATGCGCCAGCTCCAAAACGGACCAAACTTCTTGATAAGAATTCATCAAAAGCTGCGCTTGATAATTCTCTAGAAATCGCAGAATCCATGTCTGCTGACTCCATTACTGTCTCAACTGTTTGCGAAGATTGGCAGAAATGTCATTCAAAACAACTGAACTTGGATTTTGAACGTTCCAGCAAATTAAAACATGGATCAGGAACATGCAACATTCCGATCAATAAGCCCCTCAGGACCTGCAGAATCAAACCTGATGGCAACTGTCTGTTCCGTTCCTTCAGTCACATTCTGACAGGAACTCAAGAGAACCATGGTTTGTTGAGGACAATCATTGTCTCATTCATTTTCGACAATGTCAGTTTGTTCCAGGGTATCTGTTCAAGTGTTGTAGAGCATGTAAACACGAGTAAGATGGCCCTCCTTGGAACCTGGAGAACTGAAGTTGAGATTTTTGCTATGGCAACAATCTTCAAAACTCGGATTTATGTGTATTGTAAATGTGGAACTGGCAATAAATGGTTAGCGTATAAACCACTCAAGACAGATGCGAAAGACATTCATGCTGACGAAGCTGTTATGATAAGCAATTTGTCGCACCACTTTGAGCCTGCAATTTGTTAAGTTTTTGTCATTGTTATTTTTGTGGAATTAAACAGTGCAATGGACTGTATTTTCAATTCACAATTGTAATTCTGTGTCTGTAGTGAATGTTCACTCTCCTAATTATTATTCTTTTTTTCCGCCTAAATTCCTCTTTTTAGGATGAATCTTTGTATATATTGTGTTTGTGTGTTATATGTCATGGACGTTGAACAAGTGTATGAGTGGGTTTGATATAATTAAGATTTTTGTTTCATTTTTATGTTTGCATACTTTGAAACTAGCTTTCAATCTTGCATATTCCACATGTTCTGCTCAATAAACGTGTCATTGTCATGAGCTTAACCAGTTATCATTTATCAGGGAGGGGGTAATGTGAAAGTGGTGGGGGTAATATGAAATCGGGTTCAGGCTACCCCCGGGGGTAACTTGAAATCGATTTCAGATTACCGGGGGATAACTTGAAAGGGGGGGGGGGGGTAGCTTGAAGTCTTTACACCGGTACATCCAGATTTGTGAAGAGTTGTTCGTCAACTACGGGGACAAATCTTCCTCCATTGCATTGTGGATGTCTCAATGTTAGGTAGCATGGATATACATAAGATGTACAGCTTGTGGGTTTAGATAAGAGGAAGAAGCAAGATAGTGGGGACAGAATTAGTATCTCAATGGTAGGTAGCATTTTTATTTTGATGTTCTTTATCTCCTCCTCTTCTGTTCAACTTGTATTTAGGTTGCCCGCACCATTTCATTGGCTTAGTAGCTTGTACATCTAAGGTAAGGTGAGGTAAGTATAGGGTTTAACGGCACACCAACACTGATGTGTTATATGGCGCCTCAAAAGGTAAATAGATATGATTGACCTGATTAAGCAGCCGCTTTCTAGGATTATCCAGCACTGGAATTGCTCCCACCTAGTTAGTCAATCATGGAGGTCACATGCACAGTGAAACTCGTAAACGACTAAGTCTCGGGTACAAGCAGTGAAACAACCTTTGCACACATTAAGGGTGTAAACGCGCTCGTTGAATGAATTGACATTCAGTCGTTACAAAAAATATATCGGCCTGTGTGACAGCTTTTTCTCTTGTGCTAGCTAGCGGCATCCAACAACACTCACATTCCTGACGTCAAAGATCCAGAGAATGACTGATACAATGGAGCAATCAGATGACCTCAGTGACTGGCAGGTGGCTGGTCACTTTGAAGTTGACGGGATCAAGTATGGCTCGCATCCCTTTTCGTGTGAAGCGATTGAGAGGATCAAGTCTGGTGACGTGCCTGAATTTGACGTGCTCGTGTCGACTTTCCCTAGAAGTGGTATGTACAAATGACATGTATAATAAGGCTCAGGGTATTTTGTGTGGTAAAATGATTTGATAAGCCAGTATCCTGATATTTGTTTGAAATGATCATTGCGCGTGTTGAATGATAGGGACCTCGCGTCTGGTCGAGATATGCTGGCTCCTGATGAATGATTGCGACGTGCAAGGCGCGGAAAACACGAATATCACACAAAGACATACATTCTTTGAACTCGATTTAAATCCAGGAACGCCAACTAAACCTGACGCATCCGCGGTTGCGAAGACTCACGTCGATTTCAAGACCGCCCAGAAGCTGGTCTCATTGGGGAAGAAAATCATACACGGTATTCGAAACCCCAAAGATGCGCTCGTGTCATATTATTATTCTTCACGGATGAATCCTGCACTCGGCTTATTTCCGGGCACCTGGACTCAGTTTTTCCAGTTGTACATGCAAGGAAGATTTCCGTACGGCGACTATTTTGAAAATGTCTTATCATGGTGGGCTGAAAAAGACCGTGAACAAATCATGGTTGTAAGATATGAGGATTTAAATCGTAATCCACTTGAAAATATCAAGAAGATGGCAGAGTTTCTCGGCAAGAAATATAGCGATGAACAGATGCAAGTCGTGGCTGAGTGGACCGGATTCTCCAACATGCGAGTGCAATCATCGACCAACTTTACGAGCATGTTCGGACAGCCCAGCGTCACAACGGGAATGAATACCTACATGCGTAAAGGCACTGTGGGTGGCTGGAAGGAGTACTTTAGCGAGGATGAAAGTCGTTACATTGATGAGATGTGTACCAGAAAATGTACTCCCGCTGGACTCACCTTTCAGTTCTGTTAAGTTATTTGTCCTTGCTTACTAACCCATCTGTCATGAACTAATACAGATGCTAATGCCAGCACATGGGTGTCATGTTGATTGGGTAATGGGTCAGTAACTGATAACCTGTAACGTAAGTTAGATATATTGACCATGAGGCAAAGCAAGGCATCATGCAAAGACGTGGTGTAGCCAGTTGATGATGCTGGGAATGAATTTGATTGACCCTGTATCATTTGTCGGCTTCTGTAAGATAACGGTGCTACGGTGCTTCAGATGAGCTGTGTGCTCCTCTCACTTCCCTTTGTCTGGAACAATAAATGGAGAGAGAGAATCATGTGTACTGGTGTGTAGATTATCCTGTATGAGATTCAGGTGTGTTGTCTACTGTGTATGCAGCACAAAGCGTGAACAATACCATTCTATCACTGCCCGCTTTTGCAGCTCGTCTTATATTCGCGTCGCTCGTATTTACGCCAGCATCGGACGGTATTAGCGGTTATGATAACTGGTGTCCCACGACGATGCGTCATGTGTTGTGTGACTGTTGTGATCAATTCGATTGAGTTACAGAACTTTCTTTCATAAACTCGTTTGCTAGATTTGAAGCGAGTATGCAATTAGCTAGTCTGCGTCCCAGACTCCAGGGGTTCCGCTACGATTCTCGCCCTAGAGTCTACGGCAAGACAAGGTCTAAAACTGATGCATCAGAATAATCATTTGACATGTTCGTTAATCTTCGTGGCCAATCAACGCAAACGCTGTGACCCACATTGACATTCGTTGAGGACGTCGACTCATGAAACTGACTTGTGTTACGCATCCTCGGTTTTCTGTGACGTCATCTACGTTGTTATGGTCTGCGTCCAATGAGAACATACAGAATGACTTTTAGAATTTGGTGGCGTCCCGAATTGGCGCCACAACAAGCGCTGTAATCGCTATTCTGCATGACAGTGTGTTTACGCAATGCAGTCAGTTAAAGATTCAAGTTGTGTGTCTGCTTCTCTCGCCGACTGTGTGATTAAGGGTGCCGCTCAGTGGGAAACAACAAATCGGGGTGTTGCAGAATGCGTGCCCGGCTCATAAAAATTTCGCTTTGCAATGTTAAAGGCTAGCATTATATCAATGTTTGATTTCGATCGACTTCATGTCGAGAAATTAGTATAAACGGTACATAAAAAGTGTTGAGTGGCAACATCTGTTCTTGTGTTCCGGAATTGTCACGGACAAGGCGAATTATGTGTATCAAGCCGTAAGATCAGACCGCATATTATGTGTTTTATTCGACCTATCAAATCGATCATTACATGCACACATATAGGATTTCTGACAGCGTAAAATTCCAAAAAATTAATCAAATGCCAGTATCTGGTCTACAAAGAGGACATATTTAAGCAGATGCTATACAAGTATATTTTCATTTTGAGGGAAGGTACTGTATAATGTCTACCACATTCGACCAAAACTATCTCTTGTTATCGTAAAACGAACAAATACAACGCTTTGAAAATGACCGTACATAAACTGATACATATACATGCTGGGCCTGATCCATCGGTCCAATATTCTCATCGAGTTTTGACACAAAGAGACAGCTGAATAAGACTTTTGGGTATTTTAGTCGGCGTTTTAGTTATTTACTACACTGGTAACAGAGGTGAAATTATTCATCTCCAACTAGCAACTCTGTCAAAGACGGAAACTCTGATATTACCTGTGACTAGTTTTATCTTTAGCTGGAGCCGATGAGATTACCCATATATAGATGTAGATTAAATTCAAGCGGAAATTGAATATAGATAATGCTATATTGAATGTGCGAACGAGAAACTATTATTTTTTATTTGTGAAAGACCGATTAATTGCAATACAGTACTGATGAATTACATCCCGCATAAGGTAATTGTAAAGCACTAAAAGGGCAATAATGAAGAGCTATTCTCAATTTGTACTGTTGAAGAAACTATACACCCACTTTAATGTAGGTCGTCCGCTATTCGTGAATCACGTTCGATAAGTGATCTTGCTGCATCTTATCCCGCTATGATACTGTGAGTAAGGTTACATGATAATGTGTGCATTCCTCATAAAGAGCTCAGTGATTAGCTCTTGCCTTAGATAACGCACCAAAAATAAGGTACTTGTGGTTGGGATAAAGATAACCAGAATGCACCAATCAGATTACAGATAATGCTGATATTGCGTGAGATGCAGAAATGATTCACACGGCACTGCATGTTAATGATGCCAGTAGTAGTGGGGCGTCTCCTCGTACGACACATCCGTATGACCATAATGCAGTGATACCTACTATTGTTCATTTACATCTACGTCAAACAATTACCAGCGGTGATTCCTTTTTCTAAATTGTATTGCTTGTTACATGACTGCATTTAACGTGTGCGGTGAAACTAAGGAGTAGAACAATATTCATCGTTCAAAAGATGTCAATTGATTCTTTTTACTTATTATTTTTGACCATATTAGCGTAACCAATTTCCAATACCTATGAATTATGATTAATCGGTTGCCGAATTACTTGAGTTCCTTAATATTTACCTGCCAATCTACAATGTCATTTACGCTTTCAAGGCAAAAACCAGATGTTCAACACCCCACCCCCTCTGCACACACGCACAAGGTATCCTACAAGTTCCCTAGTTTAATGACCATTAGTTGTTGTCAAATTGAAGGATGATCATTACAATATGACAAGAAGTAAGCTGAAATGTATATAAGAAATGTTTTGGGATGCTGTGTCCGATGCAAGACGATTATAAATCTGAAATGTTCAATGGCTGCACATACTTAGCCTGTTTACTCAAGACGCTTGTACATATGTACTATATATCTTTATATTAAGGTGACAATGGCCCAAACGCGCCTGACTAACAGGAAATTTTATTTAAGCGACGTTAATACTAGAACACTTGAGCAATCATGCTGTGAGTAAATGATTATAACGACAACCAATGAGATTATTGCTATGGGGTATACGAGACTCGGGCAAGGACTTAATTACCTTGTGACAAATCGAAAAAGCCCAAAGTACACAAACCAATTACAGGATGAGGGTATACAAAGCAAACTTATGGCTTTGTGTTATTACCAATTACCAGCTAAGCATTATCTTAGGCACAGAAAACCTGAGATGCATTACATACTATTGAATTGTAATAAGCCAAGCGGATGATTATAATCTTAAGCAATCCTGATTCAGATTTAGAATCATAAACGTGTTAGACTCCAACGCATTAACAGCGTGCAAGGGCTCGTGAATTTTCACAATCAATGACTACTACACGCTATGTAAGCAGCATTCCAATTTTGCGGCTGTAAAATATAAAACGATGGATGCATTAGACAATGCAACACTCGCATTATTGGAATAGAAAGCTAACTGAGGCATATATTTATGGGGTGAAACTAATTGAACGAACCGCGGATTCTAGAATATATATTGGTCACGCTATTCAACATGCTAACGCTTTATCATGCGGTGTGCTAAATCATATATATTGGTGTAATAAATAATATACTTCTTTAGGCATGTCGCGATTAAGCTGAATATAAGCAGGGCACCTGGCTGCTTAATGATGTTAGTCGTCCAGCAACCCATGATTATACAAATTGTCGAACACGGCTCGGCATTCAAAACATGAACATTTTTCATTTAAACAACGTTAAATTTCTTTACATTCCATTTATGCCTCGTCCAATTGGCCATATGCGGCGCTCTAGTGGTGATAATAACGACTGTATTTCAAATGATGTACCTGAAATAAAGTGTTATGTAAGCCGTATAATAAAAATAATCATAAGAAAGAAAGATAGGTTTGCTTCAGATGATGTCGAAGGCACTCAAAGTGCTTGACCTCACAGGTGTTATAATGATAGCAGTTACAGTGGAATTACACAAATTAACTCGTCTTTAGCCTGGTTTTATCTAAGAAGCAGTTTGCAGCGGCGGAAAACATAGCCACTCATGACTGGTGCTACATCGCGACCTACCGAAACTTAATATCCTACTGCTTCTTAAACGAATATCTAGACAAACATAAAAATGCAGGAATCATCATCAAGAGAGCTTTGCTGCCTGAATACTATAATAAATTTGCCATATCATTAAGTATCAGGACATTATGGTATAATCGAATAATGGCAGGGATTTATGTGACAAAGTAACAAACACAAGGTAGCTAATGCTTCTAAAAAGCAAACTCGCCAAACCTGGCCAAATTCAAAGTAAAAAGCTATGGTCAAGCATGTCCTTTGAACGCCAGGTTTTTGTACGCTTGGTCGTACGTTGTAGCAATACGGCTTTCCTCAGTCAGAACTACTATACCAATAGAAAGCCAGCTGAACCGGAATATCTTCACAAAGTGATGACACAGCTTTAGCTCTGAACAAAGCATCTGACAGTTGCATTAATAAATGAACCTCGTGATCGCGGTACCTATTTCCAAATCCGTTGACTACCCGGTCAGCTTTCCTCCTTCAGTCTTCTACTTTTGCCTCAAATAAAAGTAGGATGTAAATGGCATTGTTATGAACATAAAGTATTTGGCTGTACACTTAAAGCGTTGTTGAGAACATAAAGCAATGAGCTGTATACTGAAATGCTGCGTTGTTTAGAAACATAAGGCAGTGAGCTGTATACTGATAGGCAGCGTTGTTAAGTACATAAAACAGTGAGCTGTACACTGACAGGCTGCGTTGTTAAGCACATAAAACAATGAGCTGTATACTTACAGGCTGCGTGTATAACAGGCAGCCAATGAGCACTATGGAAGGGTATGCTGTAAAATAGTTTACAATGTAATCAATTACAAAATTACAGGAATGCTATCAGACGATCTGACTGATTAAGTGTGATGCTTCAGGGTCATCATCCTTGCCTTGATTTTGACAAAAATACCGATTCCCGCCTTAATAGGAATACGCTGTTTATTTATTCTAATTGACGCTGATACGGCTGCTATTATGCACTATCCAAAAAGAATGTACCTTAATTGATATGAGAGTCAGTTAGTGATACCTGATACACATTTGTGGCCAGATATTGAACATATGTCAGACCGGACGTGTCAAGCACAGCACCATGTCGGGGCCGGTCACATCAAGTTGTCCCACAAAGCTCAGGCTTTTCTTAAACTGTCAGCAAGGTAAAATCAATTGTCCAATCAATTTTAGGGATTTTGTGGATGCGTTTCGTTTACAAGTTTCCTTTATACCGGAAGGCTTTGTGTATGCTGCTGGCTAATATGAGGCCTTCCACTAGTGATGAGATGCTGGTCGTTGTGGTTTATTCCAGTCATGTTATTTCAGACAGAACCAGAGTAACAATGGATGACAATCGTTCATATTATAAATAATTATGAAGTTGCGTGATGTGTTGTCTGTTCCCTAAGATTATCGTACTTTGTCATGGTGGTCTACCCAATATTATTGAGGTATGATCAGGCTCTGTTGGTAAAAAGCTCTTTTTGTATGGCTTATGTCGTCACTACAATTGCAAGGATTGTATATTGTCTTCAGCCGCCGTTTTTATCTACAGTTATTGTCAATAAGCAGAGAGCTTTTAAGAGAGCAAACTGAAGAAAAATGATGCACAGGCCGGGCGTGACATAGCTTACATAATCTCCACATTTGAAGGGACGATGGTATAACAACCAACAGCTACATAATCGATATGCTTTCGTCGGTATCCATTCCTTATAACTGTAACTAAGCTGGATTGACCCGCAACTTTAAATTTGTCATGTTATGATATATCAATCTGACGTCGCTTAACCAGTTTAGGTTAAAAATAAATCCCTGGATATATGTGTGAGGTTTGTGAGATCATAAATCTGTAAGCACCTCGAGAAGCCTTGATTTTTACACGCATCACATTAAGCATTATTAAAGTCCATTAATGCCAATGTCACTGAGCAATGTAAATACCATGCCTCTGGTTAATGGTAGGTCATCACCTTACAAGAGACAATTACAACCGCTAATATGAGGTTTAGCGTGGTGAGCCGCCTAATGAGAGCACGAGAGGCACGGAGTGTGAGGCCAACAGAGTATGTCATCATGTGGATAAGGACAGGGCAAATACCCACCTCGTCCTACACACAAATATTCCTCTCGTCAATAGATATTTATTTCAGTCGACTTGTAAAAATACCAGCTAATACCTACCACACGTCATAGATTATTATAGCATGTCATCGATTACACAAGCCTACATTACTCGCTATATTATTCGACTCGTTATATCGTTTATGTTATTTTTAGGTACCATTAATGTGTGCCGCATGTTTTCATTGTTGTGAAATGGTCTGAGCCAACCTTTTCTTTCGGTCGTGAGATAATATGCCTAACAGAGGGCTGTAACATGCTCCCGATCAATAAACACCCTACAACGAGTATGGATCAGTATAAAACAATCTTAAGAATATCGGTAAAAGTATCCTCGAGACATTGGGTTGTAACACGGCACGGATTAAAGCATCAAGTAGCCTTCGTTGCACATTGATGACCTACCATCGTCACTTTCATGTTACAAACAGTCATGCTTGAAGGTTTGCCTTGTGGCAAAGTTGGCGAATTGTGGCAAGTCGTACATAAAAGATATTGCAGTATCTTCAGCAAACATTAGTTACAATCAATCGTTTGTTTGTAAACTGAGTAGCCATTGTTCCAATCGTCACGGATATGCTAGAAGTACTGGCAGCAATCGATTGTATAGCAAACAATAACATTCGACATGTAAACTACCATCATGAAATCATATTTTGATCAGAAGAACTTAAACAAAGCCATGTGTGGTATTCAGCCAACTTAGCAATCTATCTCATAGAATGGATACATGTCATCCACAAACGAAATTCGTTTTACCATCATTATCAATGTTACATAATATTACACAGAAATAAATGTAACATTGCAATAGCTATATTCAAAAGGAATACAATTTCATTTTGAAGGAATATTCTTTTAGCCAGTGTACTTTTTTTATGTAACTTTTTATAACAATTCCTCATAATGATGAAACGCGGCCTTTGTTTCAACTATCACAAACGGCCACAGGTAATTGAGTCATTACATTGATTGCTTTGCGGGATGATAAAACGCATGTTGAGCAAATCATCAAATCTACGAACAATCTACAAAAGCTAGGCTGTCAATTTTTCATAGCTACTTTCATAATGAGCCTCAGGGATGTTATTTAAATATCTGCCCAAAAAAGCCATAATCTACTCAACAAAGTTATTATCACCCTTATGAAATGCAAGTATTTCTTCAGTGGAGTGTGACAAAAGGATTCAAAGACGCTCAATGTATCTGCTGCACGATCCCAGTCAATTTTAAGACTAAGAATGGCGGTAAAACACATTACTGTAGTGATCGAGTGGCTGCCTCCAGGTCGAGACATAAGGTTATATCGGATCTATACCAGTCCGTGTCTTCTCCATCAAAGTACACGGCAGTCAATACAGTTTCAATTTTAAATACATTTCATGTTTATATAACTTGTAGATGAAGTTGCTGAGCGGCCAATCAACGACAACACAGCAATATGTGGAAACAAGTCCAAATGGATTATTCGTTGAATAAGATGGTTCCTGCTTGAAGACGGATTCTGAAATGCCCTCTCTGACCCGCATGACCACACACGATAACTCAGGCGTAAGGCCGCAAATGAGGGAGCCAATAGCAGTACGCATTGGGTTTGAGGCTATTACAGTGCAGTCGCACAAGTAGTTATATTTTTCCACATGACATCTCCCTCCACTCTAAGGTGGATGAATATCCACAAAGTAGTACCTAACATCGATTATGCGTCACATTCTTAACGAAATTAGTATTTAAATTGATCTTATTTTATATGTTACTGATTCAATAAATCAAAGCAATGTGATCTGATTGTTAATGTTTTGTATAAAAAAACCGATATGATGGTAACTAAAAAGTTATATGGTTTTTTAAAAAATGTATTTATTACTAGAAAATCGAAATCATTAACTATATTTGCACAATTAGTTTTACATCTTATAGTTAATATTATAATAAACATTTGAATAAACCACAATATTATGTTAAGTTAGAAACATTATAATGTACTTAAGCATGTTATATAAATTTTTTGTACAAACCACATAATATTTATAATTCAATATCACTTCATCTACTACGCTTTTTAATTTTACTTCATGTAGCTGACTTTAACTGCATCCCGACCTTAGAACACAGACACTCCCCCTTATTTGTACTGCTGTGTGCCCCGTGTTGAGCTGGTCACCAGCAGGGCAAAAATGTTTCTTATGTTTTGTCATCCAATTAACAGTCTGCGTCTTTTTCTTAAGCTCTATTGAAACCACAGTAAGGAAACCACAGTAATCACTGGCCATGAAAACGTGTCAGTGACGATATGGAGCATAAGGCATACAAAGCTCAGGATATCAATTTATAAGTATTTTCGATTAATTTATAATGTTCTACGCAAAATTTACGATTAATGGGGACGAGTTTTATCCCGAGAAGCTATTGCAAAATTAACATTGAATACACGTATATTCACACGCATGCATGATGTGGTTTTCATTTTGTCAAAGTTGTTAGTTAAAGCCCTGTAAGACGAAACCATTATGCGCGCCTTGCAAGCATTCCTATGCAGAGAGCCATACCGTGAAATTAACAATGTGCGTTATGTATTGGAGGACAAATGAACTGTGAGAGACCAAGAAGCGCTGGTTGACATTAAAGGACGATACTTTTAGCGACATGTACTTTAATAGTTGGCGTGGCAGCAGGTGACATGGACCTTGCAGAACAGGAAATCTATGCATATTTGTAGTGTGATTTAATCGACCACACCGGCCTGAGTTGAGATGGAGTTCCTTAGTAACGAAGCCCGCCTTTATTTGATCAAGTTTTCACACCACTAAGACAATGAAAGTGCGGTGAGGGGGGGTTTAACAGCCTTTAACCGTCGCGCCACGAAATGTTTCACCTCTCCCAGTTAGTCCTAATCACTTCTTCCACGAACAGCAGCGAGTTCTGAGGCACAAGCGAATAAACAGCAATCAACCCGAACACGAGGTAAGCCCACCATTGATATATATGTAATATTTAGACAAAGAAACACTTCATTGGTGACAAAAGTAATTGTGACCTATTCATGGAGTTTTATTTTCTCCATTTTTTGGCATTTCCTGACAAATTGTCAATTTTGAGCAGCTTTTTGATTTGGCTGTTTGTAAGTTTCAAAATATACCGTTTTGTATTTGGTTATTAAAGAGTGTAGATTGTACTGGTCGTGCTACCTATTTCTTAGACCTACAGTAGGCCTCTATGTCTGAAGTAGAGGCATACTTCATGCCATGTCAAATGTGGTGGACAGGTCGATCATGAAATATTTATTCGACCTACTCTTTTTCCATTTGAAACAGCCATATGGATGCCATTTTGTTAGGTTCAATTGTTGATTACCTTGTTCGCTGAAGTTGTAGGAAAGCTGTAATACATAGCACTTGTAATTATACGGGGAAAATAAATGCGTAGCCGAATATCGTCCACAAATGCGTCTGCTAGTCTGCTCTAGTCTATGTGAAATCGAGGCTGGATGTATTTGTAAATTGCTTCCTTGCCTTGGTGTGTGCAGAGAAAAACTAATGGACCCAGAGCTGCGACTGCTTGGTGCCAGTACTGATAAATAAGTATGTTTGAAGTGATATGATAATTCGTTATAACTTCTGTACACGGATTGATATATTATAAGGAGCGTTGGTATATTGCGACCCCCACTCATAGTTATAATATCTATAACCTGGTGCAGGAAGCAATTTCATCATAGTGCCCTTTGTCACTCAAAACAAATGGCAAGAGAAGGAGTGGCTTAAATGTTTGCGATGTGTTTTCTTTTGTTAACTTGTGCATATAACGAAGAATGATGACGATCTGGATTTTTCAGTGAGCACCGTAAGATGTTTAAGAATAACAATATATGTTTCATCTTTGGATTTATTTAACTATAAAAGTCAGTGATATTAATCTTTGGTTGTCAGTCACATAATGACTAGGCCTAGCAGGTAGCAGGGATGCCGGGTCATGTAAGCCAGGGAAGCGTGTTTTCTGGTGGGGTGGAGGGTGGCCAAGGTGGTAGCGTGGGTAGGGATTCCAACATGGTATTAACTTGTCAAAGCAGGAGCAGGCTGCGTGAATGGCTTGACGATGTCAGCTCTGTTCCTGTCCCGGTACGATGGGATAGTTGAGACAGGTGAAAGCAGAGGGGGTCAATTAGAATCAAAACGGAGGACAGAGTGGTAAGGGAAGGTGGACCTGAATCTGTGGGCCTAAGAGCGCATGGGGTTGGTGCCGGAAACTCCCCAAATCACTCCGACACAGGCTTACATTACGGTTGGGGAGTTGTTGTCGGGAGATCTGGAGCACACTCGCGTTTACCTGTTGATGACAACCTTAATTTACATAACCCTGATGTTGGTTCCGTGTCCAATCACGTCAGCATTATTGGGGGATTTTGGCCTCACCGGCATACACCTGTCACTCCGGATCCTAGGTAAGATAAGCAAACCCATGGCTGTCAGGCAAATATGTAAGCGCGGGGCAGGGAATTCTGGATTATGCCAGATCATCGTACCGCGTCAGACTGCTGGAGTCTCTCTGGCTGGGAGTCTATTGGCTGGGAAGGGTGATTACCGGGTTCCTGTTCTGAAGCAGACAAGCAAGGGACCTAGCAGAGTGTGACCTGCGACACATTTGGTTCCACAAAACTCCTTTATTGAGTATGGTAGGAGCAAAGGTGGGTTGGATCCAGCACGGTTTCTACCAAAGAGGCTTAAGTTTGAAGGAAAAGGAGATTGGAGAGTCTTCCGGCAGCGTTTTGAGTGGTACGCGTGGACGTGGGAGTGGACGGAAGAACAAAAGGAGGAATGTCTGCGTTTAGCGATGTGTTAGACAAGGTCGCAGAGGTATACTCAGCCATAACGGAGGGCTACGACAGCGTCCCTTACAGGTGGGCATTGCAGGTCCTCAAAAAACGGTTTGGATGCGCGGAAATCTACGAAGTGGCCCAGGCAAAATTCCATCAAGCCAGCCAAGCCACAGAGTAAGATTTGATGGACTGGGATGACCGGGTCAGGAAGCTAGCGATCAACTCTCTTCAGGGATTACCCAAGGACCATCAAACAAGGCAGATGAAGAACCGATTTTGTCAGTGACTCGTTGGCAAAGAGGCGGGCCATCACACACATTCTGCATCACCCAATGGATGTCCAACAGGCATTGGATATGGTGAAGGAGTATAAGTTCTCCCACCAAGCCTATTTTGGAAAGGGTTTCTTGAATCCCAAGAAAGCCTTGATGGCTAGTACAGAGAGACCAGCCCAAGGTCCAGGCCCGCCTTTCTTCTCCTTATGGGGTTCGTCCTTTTGCCTTGACCAAGGGGCATCAATACTTGACGAAGAGGGAGTTAGCCTACCAGAGGTCGTTCAACAAGTTAGGAAGCCAGTCAATGTTTCCCTGAAGGTGCCAACCTAACCAGCCCCTCGGACCAAGAAGAGAATCACGCGCAACAAGCCCCTCGGACCAAGAAGAAAATCACGCCGGAACCAGCCCTGCAGAAAGCTCGGCCAAGTGTTCCTCAACCAGCACCTCGTACAGGGAGGCTAGTATCCATACACCCCCCACGTGAGGAGATTAGGGAAGTTGAGGTAGACAAGGACACAAAGTAGGGTTGAGTGTATACCACTACAATCACAAACTGCGGAGGTAACTGCGAGAGCAGCAGTGGACCAATTCTTATCCAAGTTATGTTGTCCATTTCAGCTCTTCACTGACCAGGGGAGAAACTTTGAGTCGAAGTTATAGTGCATTACCTGGGAGACTGTCCGGGGCACATTGCACACCATATTGGTCGTGATCTGTCGCTTTTTCTAAGCTCCTCCCCTTTTTCCCTCAATTTAAAAAAATGAAAATTGCCTCCTAGGCTCGTTAATAAAAGAAACGATGGAACACGGCCCTTTTGTAAGAGTGAATTACGTGGGGGACAATCTGGTTCACAACCCATACACTTTGTATATTTAGTTCAACAGTACCATGTCATGACCTACTTTGACAGATTTCAGGTCATGAAAGGGGACGGCTCAGGTCCTTATCATTCTGCCATATCGTAAGAGGCAACTAATAGGGGGCAACCTTTTGGTCGTGGGTTGCAACTCGTGTCGGTGAACAATGGGATCCAAGTGGTTGAGTGGAGCGGTCCTTTTGACGGCCGTATCTGCAACACATTACTCTGGCCCGGATTTCAACTAGACGAGAGCCTGGAATGGCCTGGTTCAGTCAATTGGCTTGTGGTGACTTGACCTTGGATACTATTTGCATTTTTATCTTTTTCAACATCATCCACTTGTATGTCCCTCTTTTTTCTATTTATCTTAGAAAGCGGCTGCTCAATCAGGTCAAACTTATCTATTAATCCTCCTAGGGGCCATAAAACACATACGTGTTGGTGTGCCGGTAAACCCTATTCTCACTCTCCCTATACTTACCTTACCTTGATGCACTTTGAATACAATCTGCTGTATCTTATCGAGTTCAGACGCGGGAAGCAATAGTCGTGAGTGGGTTACGTCATTCTGAGCATGCTCGATGTACGTGGTCTTGAACTTGAAAACAAACATGTTGCTGTGTTTCGGACTTTCTACCGCTTTCTACCAACTAATTACTATGGATGAAATCCCCCACCAATGAGGGAGAAAATTGCCCGTGAACATCATTGCATTCTAAAACTCCATCACTGGGTATGTTTGGTGGCTGGTAGTTGTCTGAATCGATCTCAAAATTTAAAAGATTGCGACGTTTTCAAACACAGTAAGACGTCTACTCAGTCGTCTTGTAGGGCTACTACTGCGGTGAAAATGTAGGAAGAAGTTTCATAACTCCACTAAAATGGGCTCCCCCTGTGGGTCCGGGGGTAGAATAGGTCCACTGTATCCTTCTGCATGTCGTAAGAGGCGACTAATAGGGGGCAACCTGTTGGCCGTGGGTTGCGACTCGTGTCGGTGGACAATGGGATCCAGGTGGTTGAGTGGAGTGGTTCTTTTGAGGGCCATATCTGCAACATACCACTCTGGCCCATATTTCGTCTAGACGAGAGGCTGGAATGGCCTGGTTCAGTCAATCGGCTTGTGGTGACTGGTCCTATCTTTTCCATTTCCATTTTCATTTATCCTAGAAGGCGGCTGCTTAATCAGGTCAATCTTATCTATTAACCTTTCTTGGCACCATATAACACATGTGTTGGTGTGCCGTTAAACCCTATTCACTCACTCACTCACTCACTCACCACTAAAATTGGCAGTTTGTTTGTTCGTTAGTGCCAGTATATTTTAAGTTCTTTTACTTTAGCCATTTTTAGTGTAGTTATGAAACTACTTTTCACCGTAGTAGTGGATCTGTTGAGTTCGTTTACGTGCTTTCTTCCCTACGCTATATACTTACAGTTACACCGGTAACAGGGCTGATAACTGGCCACATAAGTGTTGGTGTGCCGTTAAACCCTATTCTCACTCACTGGTAATTGGCATAGCCACCAACCTTTGATAATATTGAACACTTCTTATTTTGGCTGTTTGTTCCATAACACCCAGCTCCGATACTATATTCATGACCATATTGAATGTTAAGATGTATTACACCTCAATGACAATGTCTTTATGGAATTTTGAACTGGAACCTATTGTTATGATGAGCTGACTGTTAATGCTGTTGATTGCTTCTTCATGCCCAATGAGAGCAGGCCATCCATTAACGATGATCTATGGTGTACGCACCTGTATTGATAAAGAGGGTAATGTCATCACACCAGATGAGCTGAGCAGAGAATTGTCTTCACACCATTCCAGTTGAGCTGAACCATGAACAGCCATCACACCATTCCAGTTGAGCTGAACCATGAACAGCCATCACACCATTCCAGTTAAGCTGAGGTGAGAATTGTCATTGCAACATTCCTAATAAACTGAGCTGAGAATATTCATCACACTATTGCTAGTAAACTGAGCTGAGAATATTCATCACGCTATTGCTAGTAAACTGAGCTGAGAATATTCATCACACCATTCCTGGTAAACTGAGCAGAACAATATCCATCACACCATTCCTAGTAAGTCCAGCAGAGAGTTATCATTATACCATTGCAATTGAGGTTAACTGAGAATAGTCATCACACCATTCCATGTGAGCAGAGCAGAAAATTGCACTATCCCAGGTGATTAGAGCAAAAACATTTCATCACACTATTTCAGATGGGCAGAGTTGACAATTGTCGTCTCACCATTTCAGTTCTGGATGAGCTGGACAACTGAAAAATGGCCCTGACCCCAATAGTTCTGAGTACTGAAAGACACTTGTGGATCAGAGTTGTTCCCCTGCACCACCTGTCTGGCTAGTGCTTTTTGCTTCACATAAGGTAATTTGTGAAGCATTCACTGAGCTGCTCTTGCGTTGTGATATAATGTATTTATTTTCAGTCCTAAATTATTTTTACTATAGAAATATGCGGAATGGTAGTGAAATGTGTTATTTGAATCATCAGTTATCCCCAACCCCCAGGACTGCACCAACAATAGAGGCTGTCTTCTGCTTGTTAATCCGACATCCATAAATGACATGCCATTCTAGATGAGATGATTCGGAGCATTTCCCATTCAAGGTGAATTAATCAGAATTATCATCACACAATTCCAGGTGAATTGATTTGAGAATGGTCGTCACTCCATTTCTGCTCAGATAGATATCACACCTTTGCAGGGGAGGTGAGCAGAGAAATGCCATCCCTCCGTGCAGTATCTGGCCGATACGGCACTTGGTGTCGTATCGACTTCTTACCTTTGAGGGTGATAGCAATCGATAGCAATCGAGTTTTTCCAGTTTATCTTCATACCATCGACATGAGTTGGGCAATTCTGTGATCATAAACTCGACGTCTTCACAACTCACTTGCAGTACAGTATAGAACGAGTTCTTGGTTTGATAACATTGATAGAAATAGAGTTTTGCCAATTTATCTTCATACCATCGACAGGATTTGGGTAAGATGTAATCTCTGTCATCATACATACTCAACGTCTTCTCAACTCACTTTGTGTCACGTCATTGCGTTCTGTGATCATATACTTAACGTAGCCTCAACTCCAAGGCTGGCAAGTCACAGCTCTCATTCTACCTCCTTAGGTTACTCCATGACAAGGCTAAGGCAGTGGAAATCAACGCCAAACTGATTTTTAAGAAGAAACTCAAGAGATACCAACGCATGGAGTACAGAGAGCTGCAAGAGCGCATATTCGAGTACTGGGAGGAATTTGCAGCTGGTCAGCGCACAACCAAGCGTCTACTTAGTGCACTTACTTTTCTGAATGGTCCTGGTATGTAACAACTATAAGACACCATGTGATTGACACTACACGATGTACACGATGTGATTATCATGTATTGTATACATGGATACAATGGTAAAGTTAGTTAATTTGATCATCATTTAATTGGTAATTGTCCTACTCAAGGGGGAACTACATACTTGCTGTGAAGGCCCTTCGGATATATTTACCCAATTGGTTGCAGAAAAACTATTGGTGCCGGAACAATGATTACTTTTGGTCACAGAATGTAATATTATCATATATTTATCATTATGAATACAAATGGTATATAAATATAGATAAAAGGGATGAAGTTTGAATGATAATATGTTACGTTAATGCAATAACAAGATAATTCTTGTGTTTGACTATTAATTGTGACAGGACATGTTCAGTGAAAGGTTGCAGAACAACAATGGGGGCTGTATGAGTGGAGAATTGCGAATAAAGATCACCCAGACAAGGTGGGCATTAGCTCTTCCAACAATAGAGAGTGTATGCAGCTCTGCCCACATTTGCTCCCTTTGGATATTTGTAATTACGATTTTGCCGTAACTTTGCACATAAACTTTTGTCCATTTAGGTAATTGGGATTTCCGCATTTAACCAAACCGACGGTGCAGAATGCGTTGTGATGGAATTTGTAAACACGCAAAACCAGTTGTGGAAGATTGATATCCAGATGTGGGTAGATAAGATTTGTTTCGGTTTCGAATGATCGCCTTAAGAAAACCATATCCTTCATATTGATTTATAAGAATTAGTGGAATGCGGAAAGCAACTAAATTACCATTTTATAAATTTCCAGAAGGCCACGAGTAATTCACTGTTATTTGCCACATCGTAAGTGAGATGAACAACAAGGTGTTGGAGGCAATTTTGCCAGGCCGCCCGTTGACAGTCTGCGTGAAGGAGTCTCCCACAAACGATGACCAGATGTGGTATGAGGATCGCAATGGCAGCATCGTTTCAAATGCTGGATTAGTCATAGACATGACAAGTGAGTGCTCAACGAAACATTCTTATTCTCTCTCCCTCTGTCCCCCGCTGTAACTCACTTCCTATCGAACGTACCTGCAGACATATTAACAATGTAGTATGCTTAACACGATATTATCAAATGCAAGTAAAGCAAGAGTCCTCTTCGAGAGACATGTTGAGCGAAAGAAGACTCAACAATGGAGACGCGATGGTGCTCACCTCCAATTACCACCCACAATCTGTATGCTTTTGAATCATCGGTTGCAAATGTCTTGCTATATTTCTAACAATATCTTGCCCTTATAAATCATCTCTTTACAATATGTCATTGCAATGTCATTGTAGATCATCGATATCATCAGGCCAATGTCGCGAATCACAATCCATGACCCACTTAACCCAAGCTGCCAACACTGCTTCGCGAACCAAAACGATTTGCTTGTGCGCCGAGTCGCTGGCGGAAAGAAGTGTGTAAAGCGGGGTGTACATCCCACAAATGGCGGGCACGTGTAGGTTCTTTTACGCCTGTCATGTACAGTCTTTCTCGCGAGAAAAAGAGGCCCAAAGCAGGGAAACAGATAATCATTTCTTTTTAAAGAATGCTCAAATGATGCATCTAGGAGCCATGCAGCTTCTGAATGTTTGCTAGATATCATGTGCCAAGGGTGCAGATTGCAATACGTTTTATTCTACAGCATATGGTGGCCAGAACACTACCGGTATATCAAAAGTTACTGTATGTTGTTCAAGTACTTTAAAGTCTGTGTCTGAAATTCGATATGTGCAAAGCTTTTGCCTATGCTTTAATGTCAGCTTTTGATTATTGAACGCTTAATTAAGAATAATGGAGATTGGTAAATTTCTATTTGTTAGACGAGTGATTTACCCCGAGTTACATAATTAAGATTACCCAACGAAGTCTAATAGCGAACGTTTTAGCAGGGACGTTGCGCACTAGACGGGTGAAATGTATGTCTATGTTAAGTTTATGTCTGTAATATTTAAAACGATTGCTCTTTGGTTTGAGATATCCATGGTTTTGTGTTGTCGAAATATTATCGTGAGGTGGCTATATGTTACACCGCGAGTACAATAACATATAATAACCTTTAATAATTGCCGTCACACAGTGTTTTATCCCAGAATTAATTTGGGTTAAAGTGGAGTGATTCTAAGTGATTCACGGAGTGAGCCGTGTAAGCGAATGTTCATCAGGGTATCCATGCCTTTCATCGATAGTACACGTTATTCTCCTTCTGTAGAGAGATGTGTGCAAAAGCGCAGCTGAAGGAGACGAGAGCGATTGAGGTAATTAGTGGGGCATTAGACCATAAGTGGGAATGGGTACAAGAGACGAGATAGACTAACACCTTACACATACCTTTTTTGGTGATGTTGAGTAATTCTTATTTTGTTTCCGTATCTAAATAGTGACACGTTGGTGATCCGAATTATCGCCAAATCAAACATTCGTTGATATCATCGCCTTCAAAAGAGCCTTTGAGTAACTACACCTTCACAATTCCTTGCATGTTCCGTTGTTTTTGCACAGCTTCATAAACAATGTTGCATGTTCCGTTGATATTTGAGCAGAGCGTCCACAGCAATATTGCATGTTCCGTTGATATTTGAGCACAGCGTCCACAGCAATATTGCATGTTCCGTTGATATTTTACCACAGCGTCCACAGCAATGTTGCATGTTCCGTTGATGTTTTGGCATAGCGTCCACAGCAATGTTGCATGTACCGTTAACACATAATTGTCTTGATTCTCTCCGCTTCCTTATTCCTCTTAATCAATAACTGCCTTTTGGGCTCCCCATAATGAATGACTCTTTATTTGTATATATCATTAAGTAAATATATCACATAAATTCGACTGCGTGCTATCCCTACACCATGTGTTTGTTGGTGTGGGGTGAGGGGAGAGTCCATTATGCATTTGGCTTTCTCTCTTTTTCCCATTTATTCCAGACAGCAACTGCTTAATTATGTGATAATTAAGTGGCTCGGTATTTTACCATGTCTTCTTGTTCAGCTCCGTGGTGGGTTGTGAGCACTGTTAAAAAAAATTCAACACCATCTACAGCCGACAAACAACAAAATCAACTGCATGCTGGTCCCGCCTGCTTGTGAGCACAGACGAGACCAAGCAAATCGCCAAACTATCACCGTTTGCAAGGGGGATAAAAGTTTAACTGGGGAACCCCAGTGCATTCCATCACTCGATGCAAGGTTTATGTAAATACAAAATTCCACAGATAGTTTGCTAAAATTTGTGATGCTTGCAGGCATTGAAATCAAATTAGAGTCAAACCGTACTCTTAACAACAGGAAAGATGTGATAAGA